>CM065810.1:142723357-143340857 GCA_033398695.1 Orobanche coerulescens | reverse complement strand
CCTTTGATTATAGTTAAGCCATAATCTTTACCGAACTTGAAAGTGGAACCTTCTGAGATGAACACACCTTGTTATTTCTTCGGTAACACTCTTTTGATGAACATAGTGTTGAGGATTATCCCAGGATAAGATGAATCTATGAAGTTGAATGTAAAGTGTGTTCAAGTATAATTCTTGCCTTAGAGGAACTCGTTAACCTTCTTTGATGATTAGAACCATAAAAGGATTTTTGGGACAATCTTTTGAGACGAGGAATTTGATAAGTATTACCATGGGAGAACAAGAGTCGTAGAGACATATTAACCTTGTAGTATATTGAGCGTGATTATCTCATAATATTTCGATATAGCAACCGAATCGAGCATTCGAGTTCAGAATCGGAATTAGAGTTTGGATCATGAATATAATGATATGATGAATGTTCTTGGAATTGTAGATACCAACCTTGTGTTCCACTACAATCTCTTGAATTCGCAAGTCTTTTTCCAAGCATAGTACTCGTCGGAAAATAGGACCAAGAACCGATTATCCGTTATTGATAATTCATTTATAACTTTAGACGTTCGGGATTCGTGCGTTAGTTTCGGGAGGTTTATTGAATTCCTTGTTATTTCCTTTGTCCAAGGTGATCGATCGAGGGGCGGCGACCTTCGGACGAGTGACATTCGTGGGAGTATTTAAATTCTTGCCATCTTGAGTCAAGTATCGTATTTTGAACTTGTTAATATTGTATTGTTGATCATGCGTACGATTTATTCATATTGTTGAACATGAGATTTATTTCTTTGAGTTGTCATGGTAATTGTTATTGATTCCTTGATTGTTCACGTCGATGAACATGTTGATTTGCACATGTGTATGCATAATTGTACTGTTTATGTTGTAAATGATCCGAGGGGATCATGAGGATCTATGCTGAGGGCGCTGGATCGGATGTCCACCATGTTGGTCCTTCGGGATCATCATGGGGATCTATGCTGAGGGCGCTGGATCGTTGGACGGGTTTTCCACCATGCGTTGGTCCGACGGGATCATCATGGGGATCTATACTGAGGGCGCTGGATCGTTGGATTACCCTGTATTGTGTTGATGGAATCGTGAGGATTCACATCGTTGGATTCCGGTGACGGAAGTCTGTTTTGTATGTTTTATGATCTACTGATGATTTATGTATTATGATACTTGTACTAGCATCGTTTGCTAACCCCTTCGGGGGTGGACATTGTTTTGATGTTCAGGTAGCCGAGGAGCGGGGAAGCAGCCACAGTACTGACATGATGATGAGGTGGCTCAGTGATGTGGATTGTGTTATTTTGTTTTATGGTTATTTTCCAGTACTCGAGTACGCATATGTTGTTGATGATTTTGGGAATGTTTTGTATTAATGGACTCATTTGAATTGTCGAACGGGTTTGAACTTCTTTTACTTTGATGACACTTTAGCATTTATTTCGTATTTCTCAATTTATCCTTGTAAATTCTTATACAAAGGATTTATGGCGCTGTAATTATTCCGAATATATCGGGGTGTTACAGAATATGGTATCAGAGCTAAGATTCATGGATATCTTGGCAGTCGGGTTAGTTGGGCATGTTTACGTTATTTGATTTAAGGGTCATTTGTAAACATCACTGCTTAGACAGCATCGTCGTGTGGACCGTGGTTGTAAGTCTCCTAATCTCAAATACTACCGTTCTAATTAATTCCTGTTTTATGAATATTGACGGACTTCCTTTTCTAAAATTTTTGCCCTGGATATTGAGTATTTGTGTTTACAGTATGTTGAGGGGAGGTCGTGGACGCGGACGTGGTCGTTGGACGCGGACGTGGTAATGTGAGACAGGAGGATTCGGCGTCTACCCCAGAATTATCGGCTAGTCGAACCGATTCCCATTCTGGAGGGCAGCAGGGATCAGCAAACAATAACGCAAATCCTAATATGCCGGGAGTACTTCAACAGGTGGTTGCTCAGATAAACCAGTTTGCTCAGGTAGTTGACCGCATGCATACGACGATGGGACAGCAACACAACGAGGATAATCGGGGAGACAAATGGCTTACTGAGGTGGTCAAATTGCATCCTCCAAAATTTGACGGTTCTGCTGAGACACTTACTTGGGATCATTGGCTGAAGGAGTTAGAGAAGATCTTTGCAGGGATTAACTGTCCCGACGACAGAAAGGTTCCGATCGCCCGGATCTCCCGACCGGGAGGCTTTCGACCGGTGGGAATCCATTCGACCCGAGGATCATAATGTCAGTCAAGGAATTCAAATTAATGATGGAAGCGCAATATTGTCCTTGCCCAGTTAGAGAGGCCCGAGTCCGGGAGTTTTTCTCACCACAAAATTTAGAGGCATCTGTGACAGACGTGATTAAGACTTTTAATCACCAGCTGACTTATGTGCGCCACTTGGTCAGGACTGAGGCAGAGAGGATTTTTCATTTTGACATGCGGATGAAGCCGGAGATTCAGCAATATATGTCCGGATTTGAATGTACCACCTTGCGACAGTATCAGGACAAAGCACTGGCCTATGATATGAAAGAGGCGGCAGTAGAGAAATCAACGGAAGCAAAGAAGCAGAAAGTGTCTGGCAACTTCACGGAAAACAAGAGTAGTGGGCTCCGTAAGGGCCAGTCCTCATTTCATTCATCCAGGAGACCTCCGCATCCTTCTCGAGGTGGAAAGAAGTTCCGGACAGCACCAATCGTTTCAGACGCAGGGAAGAAATGTTATAACTGTGGCAAAACAGGGCATGTTCGACGTGATTGTTACGCACCTGCTGTGACCTGCTTCGAGTGTGGACAGGAAGGACATCGCGCAACATTTTGTGGAAATGCGACTCGATCTTTTGGTACTCGCACTCCTGCACCGGTTCCGAAGGATACAAGTGTGAACCAGACACAGCAGAGTGGTTTCCAGCAGCAGAATGTTGTGAAAAGAGAGGCGTCCAGCGCTGGGTCCGTTCCTCCGCGCATTTACGAGATGAGGAAGTCAGACGATCAGAACACGGCTGTTCCATCAGGTACGATTCAGATCCTTTTGCAACCAGTTAGTGTTTTATTCGATTCAGGAGCTACGCATTCTTTCATATCTTTGAACTGTGTTAATCGTTTGAAAATCTCGTGCTTGTATGATTGTGAACCTTATGTTGTGGGATTACCGAGCGGAGAGAAACTTGTGGGAACCCTAGAAACTAGAGATTTTCCAGTGACTGTAGGAGGGAGATATTGGCCATCAAATCTTATTATAGTCGACATCCATGGTGACGATTTGATTCTCGGAGATGATTGGCTCAACCGTTATGGAGCTATTTTGAATTACCGAAAGAGAGTTATTTCTATCATTGTTGATGACGGATCTGAACATTTATTTAAGGGATGGAGACCGGGAAGCTCAGGAAAATTGATCAAAGCCATGAAAGTAGTTAAATTGCTAAAGCAGGGTTGTTACGGAATTTGGTGTTATGCCATGAAGAAAGAGGAAGGAGTCGAGCTCGCATCTATTCTAGTGGTAAACGAATTCTCAGACGTATTCCCTGACGAACTACCCGAGTTACCTCCGCGGAGAGAAGTAGAGTTTAATATCGAATTGGAGCCTGGAGCTGCACCTATTTCTAGAGCACCATACCGTATGGCACCAACCGAGATGTATGAACTAAAGAAGCAGCTTGAGGAATTATTGCAGAAGGGTTACATTCAACCTAGCGTCTCTCCTTGGGGAGCACCCGTTCTCTTTGTCCGTAAGAAAGATGGATCCCTCCGATTATGTATTGATTACAGGTAGCTAAACAAGGTGACGATCAAGAACAAGTATCCTATCCCTCGGATCGACGACTTGTTTGATCAACTGCAAGGGGCAAGGGTATTCTCGAAGATTGACTTGCGATCAGGATACCATCAATTGAGAATTAAGGGTTAAAAATGGGGTTAAAAATGCGGTTAAAAATGGGGTTAAAAATGCGCAAGAAGCGGCTTGCGATTCCACCCGCGAGTTCTGTACTAGGAAGTGGTTAAATAAACTGATTTGGACTACTCATATGCATCTTCTTTTCTGATAGCCATCTCATAGAAACTTCAAAGTTAAGCGTGTTTGGCCTGGATTAGTTATAGGATGGGTGGCCCCCTCGGAAATTTCTCAGGTGCGGGTGAGTGAGGAAAAAACGCGATAAAAAGGACTCATGCTCGTACAGTGAGGACAGTATACACCATTATGGGGACCAACAGAGATTCTATTGTGTGAATACATTGTCTCAATATACACCATGAGGAAATTGTTCAAGGCATCATCTTTGCTAGGCTGTCACTGTATCCGATGATATTTATTAAAGAAGGTTCAAAGCCTCAAGCTACCTATCCTGATGCAATAGAAACTTATGAGGACTGAAGAAAAGAATATGCATTAATACATGCATGATGCATTAATTTTCAGTCATGTGGGATTGTTGAAAAAAGTCAGTTTTTAATTGATCTTTTTATGGTTAGAATTTTAATTCGTGTAAAATCAAATGGTTAGAATTAACATACATTAGGGATAATCATATTATATCTAATTTCTCAAAACTTATTTTAGCCACTTGAAGGGAATTTAATGTGAATGTGAATATGAAGAAACCCATCACACATTGAATATGTGATGAAGTTTAAGACACTTATTAAGTTGAAGATGGTTGGAAAGTATGCAATATTGACCAGGACTGTACCCCTGGTCTATTAGGTGGCTCATCCACAAGCATGCACGTGCACGACCGTCTATTCGGCCGGCCAGCTCGGCTCGGCCTATGCCTGAGACTGGTTTGTGGTTGTGGGCCTTAGGTCTTGAATCTTGGTTCATACTAAATGAACTTTGGGATGGACTTATGCGGTATTGGGTGGACTTATTATACTTGGGCTTGCCCAAGTATAAAATTTGCTATCCAGAAGTTTGTTTTGGTTTCCTCTCTTTGACCAGAATATAATATGTGCTCTTTTGATATGCAGAAGAGTTACACTTCTGGTAACAATGGCGGGTCTGGTCCATAAAAGTTTCCTTCTGGTATTCTAATTCGCTTTTGGTATTCAAAAGTTGACTCTTCTGGTGGACTTTGAAATATTTCTTCTAGCTTATGACTGTTGAAATGAAACGGTCGGTGGTTACAAGACAATAATTGAGTGTTTTAAGTACATCAGTTTTGTGATCATTAAACATCATTAAATTTGCTATTGATGCCCAGATTTAGTCCCCTACTTGACAGAAGTACTATAAATTAGAGATTATTTTTGTAGGATGCAGTGCATGAAAATACTCATCTCACAATAGCATTCTGCATACAGAACGTACACAGTATTTTGCTTAGTTTACACAAATTTCCAGTTCTTCGGAGCGCAACGTGGTTGAATACGCGGGCGAAGTGTTCGCGTGACTTCTTTCTTTAGTGTACTGATGTTCTAGAGAATCAAAGATGTCAGTCAATGTCTTTTTAGGGACATTATATCAGATCCGTCAACATTGTATTTGATATATCTTGCAGAAAGCGGTTATCGCCTTGATTTTTCTGCAATTTTCAATAATATTTTACTATATCTAATTCTTGTTCCAGTTTTATTTTTGTAATCGATTTGTAAAAATAATAATAATACTCAATAGATTTCGATTTTCCCATTTTCTATAATTTTTGGTCTACCAGATTAAAACTCTTGATAAATTCGTATCAGTGAGTCCTATTGTAATGTGAAAATGGTGTTATGAAATTTTGCTAAAGAACCTCGGGTTGTATATATATATATATATATATATATATATACACACGTTTTGGAATCTTTGCTTTATATTTGGTAAAATTGCGCCAAACTCCCTCCACTTCTTCTATATAAGTGTCAAACCCCCTATAATCTCTAAATGGTGCCAAACCCCTCAATTGAACATAAGATTTGCATGATACCCTTTTCGTCCAATTCTAACAATACGTGCTTAGTAGGCGTGAAAAGTGAGACTCAAAATCAATTAATATGATTGATTATATGAACGGATTTTAAGGACGATTAACGCTCTCTCAGCTCATGATAGCAAGCTTGGCTAATGTGCGCCGCTTCACTGCCGATGAGACCAAGGGGAAGGCCGCGGAAGGCAGGAGCTGGACGGAACACGCCAAAGGGATTACCGGTAAGATCGGAGCTGTTTGTGAAAGATATTAGTGGAAATTCTGAGATTGGTGAGTGCTCAAAACAACGAGATGAAACAGTAGATTCTAGCTCGGCCATCTACTCTGAGCTTGATGAAAGAGATGCCGCGGAGATTCAACGCTGTTTGGAGGAGGAGCAGGCTCAGATCCCGCTAGTTGTACCGGAGAAGGAAGTGGAGCCGAAAAACGAGATTGTGAAATCAGGCTCACGAGGTATGAAACTAGACTTTATCCCTCCTACTTTGAAGAATGGGGAGCCTGTTGCGTGCCTTGAAAAACAAGATGTTGAGAATGAGATTAGGAAATAGAGATCTGCTATTATCTTATATGTTGTTGGGGAAAATCCTACTATCTCGTTCTTGTGCACTTTTTTGATGAAACAGTGTGATGTGCTTGACTATGAAATCTATTATCATAATGAGGGGTATTTTGTGGTGAGGTTAAAGACGATGGAGGAAAGGGATTGTGTGTTGAGTGTAGGACCATATACAATCTCTAATAGGCTTGTCATTTTGAAACCATGGGAGGTTGATTTTTGTTTTGCAAAGGAAGTTCTTAAGATTGTTCCACTCTGGGTTCAGCTGCCCAACCTTCCACTACATTGTTGGGGTGTGGGCTCTCTTAGTAGAATAGGGAGTATATTGGGGAAGCCAGTGTGCACTGATGATTCTACCAGTTCTCAAAGCCGCATATTCTATGCTAGATTGATGGTAGAAGTAGATATTACTCAACCTATTAAATATAGTGTTCAGCAGTGGCGGAAGCAGAACATTTACTCTGGAGAGTCCGGAGTTATAGAAATTACGGAGCCGAACAACTATATATATAGCTTCCCCTATTTTATAGGGTAATTTCTCTCCGCCGGAGGGGTCCGTGGACCCCATTGGACTCCCCTCCCTCTGCCACTGGTGTTCAGATTGAAGATGATGAAGGAAACAGGGTTGACCAAAAGGTGGTATATGATTGGGTGCCACCTTTCTACAAATCTTGTCAAGCTGCTGGCCATGATTGTGCAAGAAAAGCTGGCCCAAAACCTCAGAAGCCAACAGTTACAGCTCAAACTACAAAATGGATCCCTAAAACTGGTACAGAGCCAAAGAAGACTGATCTCAAGACTACTAGCGCAACTCAGACCATCGAGGAATGGCAGATTCCTAGGAAAACAGCATCACCAGTACCTAGAGTTGAAGGAAATACCATTCAGATTGGAAATACTTATGTAGTTCTTGAAGCTGAAGGACAATCTCCAGCAGGAAATACAACACAACAAAAGGGCGGGGACCTTCTCCTCTCTGTGAAACAATGAAGCTTGTGTGTTGTAATGTGAGGGGCTGTAACAAGCCCTTCAAGCGAAAGGGGATCAGGATCTTTCTGCAAAAGAATAACATAGATTTAATGACTTTTTTAGAAACTAGAGTAAAGGAAGGGAAGTTTAAAAAGGTCACTGCAGCTATTCAAAAACATTGGGAGTTTTGTCATAATTATGCGCAAGCTCTTAATGGAAGAGTGTGGACTGGGTGGAATCCTAAGATAGTAAATGTACAAGTGATGGGGGTCTTTGCACAAGAAATTCACTGTGAACTAAGGGACTTGAATTCAGGGAAATGTTTTGAATTTATAGCTGTTTATGCTTAGAAAGGATCTGTGGAAGGAAATTGCCGAGATATGTCATAGAAGCTCCAATCCGATGTTAGTAGGGGGTGATTTTAATACAGTCTTGCAAACAACTGACAGATTTCAAGGAAATCCAATGTCCCGAGCAGATATTCAAGATTTTGAAGATAGTATTGCTGAGAATAATCTCAATCCAGTGAGGATGGTGGGGAGTGCATATACATGGAGTAACAATCAGGGAGGTGAAGACAGAATCTGTTCCCTTATTGACAGATTTCTAGCCAGTGCTAACTGGTTACAACTTTTTATTGCTGATACGAATTACGTATGAAAATGGACGTAAACTCGTATGTAATGCAGCGGAAATATTGTTGATCCTCACAACACTCGAATATGTGTAACACTCGTAAGAAATAACCGAAAGTAGGACAATTCGGCTTACGTAAACAAGAACAATATGAATGTGATTATCAAACTAGACCTATAGTTTGATAAGGTGATTTCTTCTCAAGACCTATTGAGAATTAATCGGATTAATACTCGAAAACGCGTCGAATAAAAATCGAGTTTCGATGAAAAGCATTCACCAAGAAAAACACAAGGTGTATTCTTATTTCTTCAACATACAATGCTTGTTACAATGCTTATACAAGACTATATATAGGAGACTTCAAGTCTTCCCATAATAAAAGAAGACAATTCAAAGATTTATAAAATCTTTGAATAATCAAAACAAATCAACAATAAAATACAAAAGGAACAACAATCATAATTTTAGGCGAAACATAATCCCTAAAATGAGTAAAAAACAAAGAAAAGACAAACACACAAAAAAAAACTATAAAAAGGGAGTAAACTGCCGGCAGGACACGGGCCGTGTCGCTTGACACGGCCGCGGCGCGACAGGGACACTCGGCACGGGCCGTGTCGGACGACACGGCCGAGTTCGGTCGGTAGTGCTCGGCATTTTCCGGCAGGTGCTGATTTTTCCGGCAAGTTGGACATTTTCCGGCAGGTTGGACACGGTCGAGCTCGGCAACTTGGTCCTTTTACGTCTTGTGTCCGTTTTCTCGCCTAAAAATGTCGCCGTACGTGCATGACGCGTTGTAAGGCCATTTACGTCGATCATTGCTTCGTTTTCTTTATTCGGACTACTCAATTTCGTATCATTCCCTCCCCCTTTAAAGGAAATTGTCCTCAATTCCGAAATCCCTTCGTCATCAAGATAATTAATTAAAGCCTCTAAGTACTTGATCTCGAAAATGCCCGCAGTGACATGGCCCAAAATCTTGAGACGATAGGTAGTGGGGGCCCCTCGAGAATCACCAACAAAATAACTATCATTATTAATAAAATAATAATAATTACTCCGCCAGGTAATACCGATATCATGACATGAGTGGACATCTGAAATAGGACGCACGGGAGTAATAACGGGCCGTTCTTCATCAAATGATTCCTCATCAAATATTGGTGGTCCGTCCTAATCCGGTCCACTCTTCATTTTAATATAGTTGGGCTCCCCAAATAATGGCCCATCGAAAATTAATCCATTAAGCCCAATCCGGTAATTATCCAAGACAAAAAGTCCACGAGAAACTGAGTCGTTATAGAAATTAGGCCCAAAGTCGCTGCTTTTTAACCGCCAATCTCGATTTCAAGCTCAATTTCCTCTCACTAGCAAACATGGTTAGATTCGGTTTCTCACCTCGGTTAGGGATCATAGATTGAAGTGACATTGGTTTCAACACGATCCTCTTGTCCTTATCCCGCACTGTACTACATTTCTTCCTCGATGTAAAACATCTCTATCGAATAGCCATGGTCGTCCCAAGAGTACATGGCATGCATCCATCGGGAGTACATCGCATAATATGTTGTCGACGTACGAACCCATGGTTAAGCCGACCCGTACTTGTTTCGAGACTTTCACTTTACTCCCGTCATCGAGCCAATGTAATGCGTATGGTTTTAGGTGAGTAGTAGTGATGAGTCCGAGCTTCGTCACCATCTCCCTTGATGCTACGTTGGTACAACTTCCTCCATCGATGATCAAACTACATCATCTGTTCCCGACTTGACACTTGGTGTGAAATATTTGATCCCGTTGTTCCGAATCATTTGAAACGGGTTTGACTTGTAAAGTACGAAGAACTAAGGTTGTATCATAGTTTGGAGCCTCGTAAGTTTCACATTCTTCTCCCTCGTCTTCCTCCACATTGAAATGAAATACATCACCTAGTCTTTCTCCTTCGTCCTCGACTAGCAACTCGTCTCGGGTCATGATGGCTTCTCTTAGCGTCACCACTCGTTTGTTAGGACAAGTATTTTGATAGTGACCGAACCCTTGACATTTAAAACATCTTACTTTGGTTAGGCTCGTTTCCTTCGGTACGCCGGGGGTTTTAGAAACCGTAGTGGGAATAGAAGTCGGTATCGTTGTGGTAATTGAACTCGCATCAGTACTTGGATCCTCGAACTTTGATGTAAATTCGGTTTTGGCAAACTTCACTTTGTTTTGAGCTTCTATCTTTATGCATAGTCCGCATAAAGTGTCAAAATCTCCGTAGGGGTATAATTCCACCGTATTCGCAATGTTTCGGTTTAGGCCACGTAAGAAACGTGACATTTTTTGTTCTTCATTTTCTTCGAGTTCTCCCATTAAGGCCAAGCCTTCAAATTCTTTAATATATTCAACGACACTTACTTTGCCTTGCATGAAATCGGCAATCTTCCGGTATAAGGTTAACCGATGTGATGTTGGCACATACCTCTTACGAAGTTTTCTTTTTAAAGAATCCCACGAACGGATTTTTGCTTTTCCCTCCCGAGCTCTTCGCGTCTTCACTCCTTCGAACCAAAGAGAAGCACCCTTCCCTAACTTGAGAATTGCATATTTGCAACGTTTTTCGTCGTTAAGGTCTTTGAATTCGAACATGCGCTCAATCTTCCGTTCCCACTCCAAATAAGCTTCGGCATTGGTACCTCCAACGAACTCCGGAAGTTCGTTTACTTTAAACTCGTCCGCATGGTGTATTTGACGTGCGTCATCCCCGCGTCTTGCTTGTATACGTGGTTCCGGTAGACCGCTTAGTGCGTCCCGGAGTTTCATCAAGAAATCGGGATCGGAGAAATCCACAACAAGATTCAAGAGATAGTTTTGAACAAGAAATCTTCAATAAAATTGCCAAGGAAATAACCTTGGGCTCCGATACCACAAATGATACGAATTACGTATGAAAATGGACGTAAACTCATATGTAATGCAGCGGAAATATTGTTGATCCTCACAACACTCGAATATGTGTAACACTCGTAAGAAATAACCGAAAGTAGGACAATTCGGCTTACGTAAACAAGAACAATATGAATGTGATTATCAAACTAGACCTATAGTTTGATAAGGTGATTTCTTCTCAAGACCTATTGAGAATTAATCGGATTAATACTCGAAAACGCGTCGAATAAAAATCGAGTTTCGATGAAAAGCATTCACCAAGAAAAACACAAGGTGTATTCTTATTTCTTCAACATACAATGCTTGTTACAATGCTTACACAAGACTATATATAGGAGACTTCAACTCTTCCCATAATAAAAGAAGACAATTCAAAGATTTATAAAATCTTTGAATAATCAAAACAAATCAACAATAAAATACAAAAGGAGCAACAATCATAATTTTAGGCGAAACATAATCCCTAAAATGAGTAAAAAACAAAGAAAAGACAAACACACAAAAAAAACTATAAAAAGGGAGTAAACTGCCGGCAGGACACGGGCCGTGTCGCTTGACACGGCCGCGGCGCGACAGGGACACTCGGCACGGGCGCGACGCAATAAGGACGTTCGGCAGGACTCGACCGTGTCCGCTTGACACGGTCGCGGCGCGACAAGGACGTCCGACAGTGACTCGACCGCGCGGCACGACAAGGACATTCGGCAAGGACTCGACCGTGTCCTGGAACACGGTCGGGCGTCTGAGCAGTCGGTTTTGGCTTATCCGGAAGAGTTCGACTTGGCCGTGTCTTGGGACACGGTCGAGTCCTGTGGGCAGTCAGTTTGGCTTATCCGATACACCTCGGCACGGGCCGTGTCGGACGACACGGCCGAGTTCGGTCGGCAGTGCTCGACATTTTCCGGCAGATGCTGATTTTTCCGGCAGGTTGGACATTTTCCGGCAGGTTGGACACGGTCGAGCTCGGCAACTTGGTCCTTTTACGTCTTGTGTCCGTTTTCTCGCCTAAAAATGTCGCCGTACGTGCACGACGCGTTGTAAGGCCATTTACGTCGATCCTTGCTTCGTTTTCTTTATTCGGACTACTCAATTTCGTATCAATTGCTCCAGTGGTTGAAATCATGGACAAAAACATATCAAATCATTGTCCTATTATGATACAGCTGGATGAGGAATAAGAGGCCCTTCTTTGTTCAGATTTATGAATATCATGGTCAATAATAGTGATTTCAAGAAGATTATTGAGAATACCTAGCAAAGAAACAACACAGGGAGCCTGCTGATGAATGTTTGGCAAAATCTTAAGCTGCTGAAAGGCCTTTTCAAGAATCTGAACACTCTATAGGGATGTTTGGCAAAATCTTAAGCTGCTGAAAGGCCTTTTCAAGAATCTGAACACTCTATAGGAATATCCCTGAGAGGCTTACTGCATTTAGAGATGAGTTGAGAGATATTCAGAGAAAACTCAACCTAAATGTGGATGATAGACAACTCATTGAGAAGGAGAAGAAGTTATTAGCTGACATTGAGCATTGGAGTGGCATAGAGAAAAGTATATGGCACCAGAAGGATAGGATTGAGTGGATTAAGCTAGGAGATGGAAATACTGAGTTCTTCCACTCATATGCCAATGTGGAGCTAAGGCTATTTAAGGGTTACACATCTACAGGGGAGAGATGCAATACTCAACAGCAAATCATGGAGGAGATTAGACAGTTTTATCTGAATTTAATGGGGAGTGCTGCTGAGTACTTGCCATAGTTATTAAAGGCGAAAGGCGCACCAAGACGATAAGGGCTCCTATCGCCTCAGGCGCAAGGCGCAAGGCGAGGCGCGCGCCTGACAAATGTGAGGCGCACAAAAAAATAAAAAATAAAAAATAAATTAAATTATAAAACTCATAAACACATAATGAAAAGAAAATATAACTATCAAAAAAACGTAAAGTTTAACAAAAATAAAGTGTCAAAACAATAAAAAATAACATTTACAAGTGTTCAAAAAACAAAAAATACAAAGAAAATCCAACAGCACAGAGGCGCACCTGAGGCGCAGGTAAAAGGCGCACCGAGGCGCACCAAGGCGCGCGCCTCACCCACATCGCCCGCCTTTGGTCTTGAGAGGCGATGCGGGCTTTTTTCTACGCGCCTGTCGCCTGAGGCGCGCCTTTAATAACTATGGTACTTGCCAATAGTTGACAGGGCTATAGTGCAAAGAGGTCCTATCCTATAAAGCAATACCAATACGTGTGATGCTGTGACAGATCAGAAGATCAAAAGGGCTTTGTTCAGCATGAATCTTAATAAGGCTCCAGGTATTGATGATGGATTTAATGTGCACTTTTACAAGGGTGCTTGGTTTCATATTGGAAATGATGTATGTACTATTGTTAGACAGTTTTTTAGCACTGGAAGAGTACCAGAAGCTGTCAATACTACTCTACTTTACTTCCTAAAACTGAGTTGGCTATGACAGTTAAAGAGTATAGGCCTATTGCTTGTTGCAGTATTTTGTACAAGGTTATCTCCAAGGTGCTAGCAAATAGGCTCCAACAGAATCTGGGGAAGATTGTTAGTGAAAATCAACCTGCTTTTATTAAAGGAAGACTCTTATATGACAATATCTTGTTGAGCCATGAAGTCATTAAGGGGTATAGCAGAAGGGGTATGTCTCCTAGGGGTATGATTAAGATAAACATCCAAAAGGCTTATGATTCAGTGGAGTGGCCATTCCTCAAATATCTGATGCTTGAGCTTGGGTTTCCTCATCAATATGTGCAATGGGTTATGGCTTGCCTTTCTTCAGTCAAATACACAATTAGTGTGAACGGGGAGTTCACTGAACCGTTTCAGGCAAAAAAGGGATTAAGACAGGGTGACCCCATCTCTCCATATCTGTTTGTATAGTGCATGGAGTATTTGCATAGGTGTCTAGTGGAGCTTAGGTTGAACAAGAGGTTTAAGTATCACCCAAAATGCAAAAAGTTCAATTTGATTCATGTCTGCTTTGCAGATGATCTGCTCTTGTTCTCTAGAGGAGATAAGGTTTCTATACAACAAATGATGTCTGATTTTCATAAGTTTTCTGAGGCTTCTGGTTTACAAGCTAATCAGAGCAAAAGTTGTATTTATTTTGGAGGTGTGACTATGGAGAAGCAGAATGAAATTTTTCAAGAATTTGGGATGACTAAAGGCGAGCTGCCTTTCAAGTGTTTAGGAGTGCCCATCTCTACTAAAAAGCTGTCAGTTCTTCAGTGTCAACCTCTGATAAAGAAAGTACTGGCCAATATTGATTGCTTGAGCTCAAAACTACTATCATATGCAGGATGAGTGCAACTTATAAAATCTGTACTTTTTGGGGTGCAAACCTATTGGAGTGAAATCTTTTCTTATCCCTAAAAAGGTACTTTGGGTGATTCAAACTGCATGTCGAATCTTTTTATGGACTGGCTCTTCTAACACGTCTAAGAGAGCGTTGGTGGCTTGGGAGCAGTTGTGTCAACCAAAGTTTGCAGGGGCTTGGAACATAATTGACATCTACATTTGGAACAAGGCTGCACTCTGCAAAATGCTGTGGAAACTGGCCCAAAAAAGATAGTATTTGGATCAAATGGACCCATGGATAATACATTAAGCAAGGTAATCTTCTCACCATGTCTATACCCTCTCAAGCTTCCTGGATGGTGAAGAAGATCATTGGAGCTCGAAGCTATATACAACAACTAGCTTCAGGTAGTTCTATACTTGATCAACCTCAGTTTTCAATAAGAAAGATTTATGTTGAGTTGAGGGGTGATGTACACAGAGTTGAGTGGCAAAAAATGATATGTAGTAACATTGCACCGCCTAAATGTGTGTTTACTATGTGGCTTACTATGCAAGAAAGGATGGTGACTTGTGACAGATTACAGAAGTTTGGAGTACAAGTAGACCAGAGATGCTGTTTATGTCTTAATGCAGATGAATCCTTGGAACACTTATTTTTTGGTTGTAGTTTTACTGCTGAGTTATGGAATGGTTTGGCAGATTGGTGTGGAATAACACAACGAGCTCAAGACTGGAGGGGAACTAAAGTGATGATACTCTCCCAATGTAAATCCAGAACAGGGTATCAGAAGATGTTTAGATTGATGTGTACTATTGCTGTCTACTATGTGTGAAGGAGAGGAATTGTAGAAGGTTTCAAGAGACAAGCAAGGAAGTCAGAGATGTGCTAAAGGAATGTCAGTTTGTCCTAGCAACTAGATGTCATAAAGATCAAAAATTAGTTAGATATTTGAGGGTGTGAGTTGGTTGCTGTATTTGTTTTGGTGCTTGGGTTGTTTTGATGTTTTGGGCTCATTTGCATACTGGTGAAATAAAAAAAATTTATTTACCCCCCCAAAAAAAAAAATTGAGACTCACCTTTTGCTTATTGTTTTCGGAAAAATAACATCAAAACCCTTCCAATTCTTCCATATAGGCGTCAAAACCCCTCCAGTTCTTCTATATATGCGTTAAAAATGTGAAAAAGTACTAATATGTTAGTATAATTTTTTTAATTATTATGATTATCTTTTCTGAGATAATATATTTTTATATTTTTTGATTTTTCAATAATTTCAAATTGTAACAGCATTTTTTCAAAAATAAAAATAGAAAATAAACATTTACTTGATGATATTTTAAAATCATCTAAATATTACCATATTTTAATTACAATTTGTAGGTTCTTCAAATATTTTAAAGATTTTATATTGATGAAGTGGAATTCCCTTCTTGATTTTTTAAATATTAACATACATTTCTACAAGAGCAGTAATATAATGTTTCAAAAAAATATATTTTTTCAAAGTATGTTTGTGGTGTCTCGCAGATTAAAGAATGGATATTGTTGTCAAAACAATTGGGGGCAATTGAGTCGAATGCCATAAAAAACTTATGCTCACCCGTTTCAATGGAAATAGCTAGTGGGTATAGATAATATAGAAGGTTTGACGACATTTAGAAAATAGAGGTGCATTTGGCTAACATTAATGATCTTAATTCTATTGGACGAAAATAGCTACAGGTTACGGTGGGTGTGCAACTCTTACATAAATTATAAGGATTTTGGCGCCATCTAAAATTATAGAGGGTTTGAAATTTATCTAAAATAATCATCATAACGAGTAATCATTTTTACATATTTTACAAGATTATGTTTGTAAAATTACTGTTTGTAGAAGATGTATTTAAGGTTTCATTTCGGTGATATTACGTAGTTCCATGTTATATGATCAGTCATGCACATGCCATATATTTGTCACACTATTGACTACTGAAAATAGTCAATATAAGATGCAGCAGGATGATGTTTGTGGCTGCAGAGTGAGTGTGCATACTGAATGAATATACTAGGTTACGAAACCCCAGTAAACTCATTTACATAGTGACATGACAAGAAATATACATAAATTTCTAATAAGGTCCAAAAATAGTGGTGCAAAATTGTTCAAAGCACTGATAATAATATCAACACTAGGAATTCATATCATAACTCAGAAGATTAAAAAAGAAGTTTTGATCATTAAGCACTACGCTCGTTCCAGTCAGTTTCGTTTTCAGCCACCACAAAGAACACCAATCAGTTTTGGTTTATATGGCTATGGACCGAAAGTAGACAGAACATCTTTTGTCCGTCATCTCTTGAAATAAACCCCAGTAAAAGTTGGGTTACTCAGCTTGAACGACAACGTTAGAAGTAGGTTTGGTAATGGAGGTCGACGACACTGGAAAATTTCCAAAAAAAAAAGTCTTACGACTTTTGTTTTTAGCACCAACATCATCAAAAAAAGTTATTACAAAATTGAACAGATTATTATTATTTCAAAAATACAAAATCTGAAAAATGGAAAGATATATGAAGCAGATGTAAACTGAATTTTTCCGTGCGCTCTAAAACTCGGAGCTCTGGTGAACTAGAATGAAAGCAAACTGGACACATGTAGGTTCCTTACCCAGGCTGAGACCACAAGGTCGCGTGCACGTGACCAAGCCGCGCCAGTCCATGTGTAGATTCTCAAGCTCATGGAACTAATGACATTTTTATGCCTATATAAGTTAGTAATAGATGTACTAAGTTTCGAATGTGGCGACGTTTTTTCATACTCCATTTCATATCATTCCAACTCTTCTAGTTGAACAGATAGTGGCGGTCCGTGGAGACTGAATTATGACAGTAATTCAACCACATCATTTAAGGGGGAAATCAAAAATCCTCATGAAGTAGCATTGATTCAAAGGGGAGAAATGTGAGAACTTTTACCTGAGAACTTTTACCTGTGCCTACATTCAGGCTGCTACAAAAAACAATGCCATGGTCTAAATTACAGGAAAACAATGGTTCATAACATGCTCAGACCAAAACCAACTAAGAAAGGATAGCCAAAACATCAGAGACCCGTAGTGCTATGTATTCTGATCCATCAGGACCATTGAAATCGTTGCCGGCATATTTCGAGTACAAAACCGTATCACCTGGAGCCACTGATAATGGCTTCCTTTTACCCTCCTTATCAAGAGACCCAGGCCCAACTGCAATAACCTGTAGCAACCATTCACAATTATCCATTCTGCCTGCCTCACTATTCTCAATTTTCAACCCATTAGAGGGCTGATAATGGACAAGGGTACACATTCAAAGTAAAATCACGCAGAGGGTTTGTACGAGACAAGCTTCAACATTATCGGACATAAATACACTTTTATATAGCTGCAAAATGCAGATAGCTAGAAAAATACCTCTGCGTCAGGATTTAATTGCAAAAAGAAAATGATTCAGCGTTAAAATTAAGGGGCTAACTATACATACAAATGTGAAGATATGTAATTTTCAAGTGTTCTTTGCTTATAAGATGGTAATTCCAACCTTCATAACCATCAACTGACCTTAACCCTAACTAGCTTGGGGTTGGTGACATGAAGATTATAGTGTCAATTAATTGTACAAGTTTAGTCAACACTTTTCAAGCAATAAGCAGGAGGCAAATTTTATGCCGAATGCCCTTTCTATCACAAGATTCATAGAAAGGAGAAATGAGATGAAATTCCAAATCCGCCATCATAGATTTTTCTAGTATTACATAGAAAATGTCATGAGACAGCGATTAATTGAGATAATTGCTATAGTCGTGTCACATTACGTGATCGATATTCTAAAATTCATTGAACGTGACGAAAACGGTAATTGCAAGACAAAATAAAATCTCAATTGGTACTTTTGTGGGATTTGAATGTAGCGGGCTTTTTGTAATTTGGTAAAATTTCAGGTGTACTTTTTGTGATTAAGCCTTCAGAAAATATGACTTACAGTGCCAATTGAAGGTTTCTCCTTGCTCGATTCAGTTAAGTACAAACCACCGTCCGTCTTCTCCTCAGCCACATCAACCTGAAAAAAAACAATTGTCCCGGACCATACAACGTTGTAAATCATCGTAAAATAAGTAAATGCTTGACCTCATTTAAAAGAATAGTGATATTGCTAATTTTTATTGCCGGATGATAGATTGGTTTACAGAAATTAAAGCAAATAAAACTGATGGCTCACTCCACTTCAGAATCCAGTCTGGTAGATACATAACATTCTTGAAGTGTAAAGACATACCAGTAACAATTCAAAATTCTGAGATTGGATAAAACCAAAAGACACATAAACAAACCTTTATCAGAACTCTGTCGTTAAGAGGCCTCATGTCTTTCACATCATCAGTTTCAAGGATGCCAACAATATCATCCTCCTTCAATATGAGATGATTTGATCCGTCGAACTCCACTTCTGTCCCCCCGTACTTTGAGTAAACCACTTGGGCACCACTCTATAGATACAGGTAAACATCCAGCAAGTTGAACATTCACCTTCATAATTATAAATATGAAAAAAAAATTCCAATGGTACCTTCACACTAATGTCCACCTTGTTTTTTCCAAATGCACGACCCTCTCCGACAGCAACTACCTCACCTGATACAGGTTTCGATTGTGCCGCTGCCGGTAGTAAGATGCCGCCGGAAGTCTTTTCCTCTGCTGACTTAATTTTAACTAAAACTCTATCACCCAATGGCTTCAAAGAAGTGTACTGATAAATTGATTTGCATAAGATCAGTAAAGATAACAATTGCATTTTGCATAACACACTCGAGCGGAAACCTCTATAATTTAATAATAAAAATAGATGATGCATAGGAATCATCCCATTTCAGTGATTGAGATGTCAATTGATCATCATTAAGTTCATGCGGAGCGCAGAAGACACTAAATCAACATGGATTCTCTCACTTCAATGTTTTATGCTGAATGTGTGTTTTGACATCTTTGCTTTGCCTTTTTCTCAAAAAAATCCAAGGCCAAAAACTAGGCTCGGTTGCTAAATGAAAATAATTAGGACTACAATCATGTACAGAAAATAACAAATAACAGATTATCTCTACATAATTGAATCTACAACATCAGGGCAAGGAAAACCATCTCAACCTAACATTTGAGTTGCTAGAGTTCCTTGCACACAGACCTACTTCTATAGTATGAATGAATATAAAATTTAAATGAACAAGAAAAGGAAGATAAATCAAGAAGACTTTTAAATTGAAGTTGAAACTGAACACACACAAAATCCATGGCGACAATACAAAAAAAAATGTTGAGCATCGCATGTATTTCCATAGTTAGCTGCAATAAATTGTACCTTAGGGGAAACAGTCGCAGCAGCCTTGACAACAAGGCCACGGAATGACCTGACAGAAAGCGCATCATGCTTCAGAGGTGAAAAAGATGACATTCTAACTGTATTCGAAGCTCTAAGCCCTTCAGACGAAGTAAACCCCTTTGCCGAAATCGAAGCTGCAGCGGAAGTGAGCTGCGTAGACGCCATTTCTAACTCTCAAAACTCGAAAATCTGAAGCAAAACAAAGAAAACAGGAAAGAAGGAATGTCAAATTAAGAGAATCAAGTAGCACAAAAAGATAATGCAGCAGAAAACAAGGATATACCTTATAAGTTCACTGGTGTGTAGAAATGGCAAGAGGATGACAAACCCTAAATTTTGAGAGTATGGTTTTACGGCAAAAGATAAAGAGAGAGAGTTCTAGAATTTTTTCAGGGTGCAGATAACGCTGGTTGATATGGGCTATCTGGGCTAGGAGAGTTGGACTTGGACCATGGTGTACGGCTATGTTTATTTGGCCCGTTACCAATTTATAATGTTGTTGAAAGATAAATCTTGAAAATTTACTTAGTGGCGTATAAAGTTCTTTTGGACCGAATGAATTTGATTTGAACTGAACTAAAATATATATTAATAATAAAATAATAATAATATAATAAATATTAAAAATAATAAATATAATAATAAAATAATAATACTAATATAATAAAAAGAGAGATAATAATAACAATGATAATAATTGTAAATAATAAATTTGATAAAATAATAATAAATATTAAAATAATAATAATAATATAATAAAAAATAGAAATAATAATAATAATAATAGCAATGATAAAAATGATAAATAATAATAAAAATAGTAATCAACAACAACAATAAATATTATTATTAATATAGTAAATATTATTAGCAATAATAATAGTAATCAACAACAATAATAATAATCAAGATAATTATTAATAATAATAATAATAATTATTATTATTATTATAAAAAGAAGAAGAAGAAGAAGAACTGAACTGAAATAAACTGAATTGAATGGACTTGAACTGAACTGAACTGAAAAACTGAAAAATAAGTCCAAAAAAGCAGAGCCTAAATTCTTCTATATTTAAGTTATTTTTAATGTATTTTAGTAATCATCTTGTTCGGTCAAAGAGTATTAGTGTTGAGATAGCTATATGAATACTACTTACTCATTTGACATAATACTATACTCATCTAGTCGAGTGCATGAGTACTTGTGCGCTCACACAATAGTGTGAGTAAAATGCAACTCATATTATATTATTACAATCATACACATTTGACCGAGTATATTGTTGGAGCAAGATCGGAATATGCGCCGTTGTGCGAAAGCGTGAATATAAATGAGTGAAAAATAAATGACACAAGGATTTATAGAGGTTCGGCTATAATCGAGCCTACGTCCTCTCTGTAACATCCCCAAAACCGTATGGGAATATTACACGCCGTAGACCCTTTCCACAAGGATCTACCAGGCTAAACATCCATAAACAACCAAATGCTTGCCCGACCAGGGTCAGACAATAAAATGATACAGACCGATATGGTCACTTACACGTGAATACACAGACCGATGAGGTCACACAACCCAATCGATAAAACTGACTTAAATAACATTACCCACACAGGGGTCGAAATACAATACAACAAGACTCAAATCAACTCGACAACACAACAAAAATCAAAATAACTCTCGACTCATGATTAGTATCGCACTCATCATCCCCTTGTGCCAATCCCGTGATCGCTCCTTAATCTGCATGTACCGGACGCAAAAACGACATCCACCCCCGATTACTCGGGTTAGTAAAACTCCACTATTTTACTAGTGTAAGTATCAAATCATACGAAATGTAACAAGCAATTAATAATCGTGATCAAATATAATAATCAAGTATCCCGGAGGTTTTCACAAGAGAAGATAAGCTATGAAGCATTCAAAATAAGATTATCATCTCGGGAATTTTTAATAATTTTAAGAACCTTAAGACCTCAAGTCCTAATTCACAAAACCTTTCAAAACTTAAGGGCCTTAACCCAAAACTTGTTTCATAATTCAACAGTTTACAATACCTAAACATTTCCATAAATCTCGTGGGGCTCGGCCCAACATTCTTTCTTAAAACTTTTCCCGTAAAACTTTGATTTGAAAAGTATCATGCTCATGACACCGTGATCCACTGTCACGTGTCTCCGTAGGTTCAACAACCCGCACGGACTACATCATGCATAATTAAACAAACATAATCAATTCCGACACCGTGATCCACTGTCACGTGTCTCCGTAGGTTCAACAACCCACACGGACTATTAACCAAACATAACCAATTCCGACACCGTGATCCATCACACGTGTCTCCGTAGGTTCAACAACCCGCACGGACTATATCAATCACAACAATCACACACACGCCCGACACCGTAGTCCACCGCCACGTGTCACCGTAAGCCCGCCGAGCTCACCCGGTTGACGCACCGTGTCCGAAACTCATGGTCCATCGCCATGCGTTATCGTAGGCCTCGCTGACCAAAGACGATTGGACCTCGCACTCACTAAGTTCCGATCCCGTAGTCCACCGCCACGAATCCTCGTAGGTCCCGTCGAACCAACACGAGTGAACTTAGCGGTCACACACATATTCACATTCACATTACATACAACAACGAGCACAATTAATCAATCACCTTGATCACCACAAAATCGTACATCGCACGCAAATAACACAACCTCAACACTCGCAACAACTATCATCAATCAACGACATTTAACCAACATAACACACATTCGTACACATACATTGTACAACCAAGTGTACAACCATCCCATATGTACGTCGCATTCCCGCACAAATGGCACAACGCCTAACACGTATACTGATATAACACTATTATCACAAAGCCTTCAAATTGCGGAAAACACAACCAACTCAAACGGAACATATTTACGAAGGCAAGCAAAGTCATTATACATCTCATACGTAATTACTAGTCGCAAGATACAAGTCGTATAGTAAGATACTTGCCTTAATAACCGCTACCGAACGCTCCGAAGAACACGGTTCGACCGAAGCTCGAACCCCAAAGAAGGCAACGAACGGAAGGGTTCCGACTCGAGTTCTTCAAGAATTCGCTCCTAAGTCACAACGATGTCAATTCAATCACAATTCTACGAAAATGTATGGAACTTCCCAAGTTCTACTCATCAAGCATTTTATCGGACACCTTGAGGGCATAGTCCAATTCAATCGATTATTCAAGGTAATACTCAAATTCGCTTCACAAAACTTCAGGGGTAATGAATGATTTCGAGTATACAACCATGTTCTAACAATAATCTAAACTAAAACGAATCAAATCGCCAAAACATCAAGAAACCTCAAAATTCCCAAAACCAAGAGTTAGGTGTTCTTACCTTCGATCCGGTGGAATATGATGTTAATCCATGAATCAAACTTCCAAAACGTGTTGTTCTATGATTCTCTTACTCAAATCCATCCATCTATGTCAAGAAATCGCGAAGGAACGAAGGAAAAATGAGAAATGGCGGATAACTACCTGTGCCATTAAATAGCCGATTCGCACCGTGTGCCGCGGCACAGGCAAGTGTGCCGCGCCCGTGGCCACCAAAACGCCCAGGAATCAGCTTAGTGCCGCGGCATAGCTCGAGTGTGCCGCGGCACACGGCATGACCCCTTCAACACCAAAAAGGCACACCGTGCGCCTCGCTATTTCGACCATAACTCCTTCGTCTGGACTCCGATTGACTCACCGTTTGAACCATTGGAAAGCTAACTTGATGCTTTATAATATTTCAAGGATTCAGAATTTTTGAAGTTTCCAAGAATTTATGGTGATTTTTACAAAGCCGAACTCATACTTAGAAAAGTCGTTTAGTAATCCTGAACTCAACAAAACGACACCGAAACCCGAACCTGAATACGAACCGAAGATACGGTTACGAAGTACTCACAAAGACGAATCTAAGAGCTAGTAGAACACACGATTCCGACCACCCTAAGGCTCGAAATTCGACAACGGAAGGTAATTACCCCAAACTTTGGGAAATTACGAAATGGCCCAAATGCCCGAAAATCACCATACGACAACGAATAATCAAACCGAAGCTCACAACACGTATAACAACGTTAAATGAACTTACGAAAAACCCCAAACGATAGTTTCGAACGAGATTCGCAAGAACCAAACTCAAGCGGAAAAGTCGCTAAAAAGCACTAACTCAACAAAGCAAAGACCAAACGAACTCGGATGACAAAAAGTTCTTAATTAAATATTCTCCGAATGACGAAACGGTCAAAAGCGAGTTTTCAAACGGACCTCCGCCGAAAAATGAAAATTACCGAAATCAAATTGCGGATATTACATTCTACCCTCCTTAAAAGAAGTTTCGTCCCGAAACTTAAAATAAGTAGGGAGAAGCAATATCCCAACAGAAACCTCAACGAGATACACAAGAACGCATAACTTTCGCCCATTGGCGAAACGTTACAAGCACTGCGAAAAATATACAGCGTGGAAACACGCCCACGACGACCATAACAAAGCCACCGGCAATGATTCAAAACAATAACAATCAATTAACGACGCATCACATACCACATCATATGCACACATTTAATCAAAGAAACGTACGCGACAACAAGTCACACCCGACTAAAACGGCTATGCGACAGAAGCAAATAGAGTATTACGATAGAAATCATTCCGATTCTCATCAACAAGAAAATGTCTGACGTCAAAACACAAACAATTCAAGATAACGGAAAACGAGAATACCGGATATTACATTCTATCCTATTAAAATTAAGTTTCGTCCCGAAACTTAAAATAAAACATCATGATAGAATAGAAACAAAACCAGAAAGTTCACGCAACAAATATCAATCTCTACACGAATTACTGACAAAGTACGATACACAACTACATCACTGACACCACCGGCCCTCCCCGAGTAGGAACGAAACCCGATTCCCGAACATCCCGGCAACGGACTCACAATGCACCGCTTGGTGCCCCATTGGCCGCACTTAAAACAATTAACCGGTGGCGAACGACAATACAGTCTCGCATGACCTACACGACCGCAGCTTAAAGGTGTCTTCACACCGATCGTCTTACTCGCCTCGGGGTAAGGTTCTTAGACTGTCAACCAAACGAGGAGTGCTCCTGCATGAAACTGCAAAGCAACAGCTCCGGATCTCACTCCTCCGCCTCTTGAAAAATTCCTCGAGGTCTTCTGTCTCTTACTCTCAACCAGATTCCGTCACGAAACGGCCATCTCAATGGCTAAAGCTCGGTCCTGATATTCCTTCGTGGTGGTACACATGAGCGGAGCCATACTCTCACGGATATGGGGTTTCATGCGCATATTGAAGTATCGGACCTTGTCCGCTTCACTTCTCACTTGAACACGAACATAAGCCAACTGTCGATTATAATCGACTATCGCCTGGGATATTGACACATCCTGGGGCGTAGCCGAGAAAAATTCAACGATTCTGCGTTCACGAACAGCAACGGCAATACTCTACCTCCATGGCAGTCTTAAACTCAGCCCATGTAGGTGTACGATCTGCAGGCACTACATCGTGCCACCAGTCTGCAGCTTCTTTATCGAGCAGGTACTGAGCAATGGGTACCCTCCTATCATCCGGACAAGCTACAACATCAAATATTCTGTCTAACTGGAAGAGCCAGTTTTCCCAACCTAACAAGTTAGACGAACCCACAAAACGGGGCGGCTGCATCTTCATCACATCTCGTAACCACTTACTAGTTCCGTTATCCCTATTTGGGTTCTCATCCCGACGTACGGCCTGATTCATCTGCACTAACTGATCAACCACCTGACGAAGGATGGTGGCGGCGCCAACGTCAACATTAACGCTAGTCGAATATCCCCGATCCAGACCGAGCCGATTGGTACTCGGCATGGAGGGAGTCGCCCTCTCCTGCTCCCGTTTCAGACCACGACCACGACCATGACCACTGCCTCGACCTCGACCCCTTAGCTTACTGAACGGACATCCAATCGAATAACAAGATAAAACAAGCCTCACATAATCGACATAAGCCCAAAATCAAGAAGACAATGCAATATTCACACGTTCACATTGACAAAGATGAACGACCTATACCTCAAAGATACACGGTTAAAACATTAAGCATACCATTGTGGTCCAACACCGTAATATTTTAAAAAAACAAGTTTATCGAGGTATTTGTTCGAATGATAATATAAAAAAATTCGCGAGTTTGAAAGATTTTGTGGGGTGAAATTTTGAAAGTACTTTGTTTAATACCTCGGTCATTGAAGTGGGGAACGATACCTAACAACGTATCCCGCCACTTGGGCATACAACCCAGATTTTCAAGAGAATAATAATATAGCAACTCACCGCACGATTTAACCTCAATACATAAACACATAACGTTCTAAATTACGGAAGCCAAAGTTGTTTTGCAAAATGAAAGTTTCCAAAATCATTTAGTTCATAAGCAAAATGACGGTAATATTTTATAATGTCCGAAGTATTTTAAAACACATTTTTCAAATACCGTCTGATTGTGTCATTTGAAAATACACGGCCCATTTGTCAAAATTTAACAAATTTTAAAAATCCATATAAACCATGGTTTGACCGCACCACCAAAATATTTTCCAAAAATCGATTTCTACAAAATTCTCAAACTGTAAAGTCCTTCAGGAAACATTCACAAACTTACCCATAGCGGACAAAAATTACAACATTCCAAAAGCGATAATTTAAAACCACATACTCAAATGGCAACTGTGGTCGCCAATTCAATCAAATGCATCTCGTGGTATCAAGTTTAAACACACAAAGAAAATCATTCATCTGAGTTTCTCACAAACTCTACCGTTGGTACCTTCACGTAACCCATCAAGGTTTACAACCTTCACACCATACCACCCACGCGGTGGTTCAAAAGTAAAACAACAATACGCTCAGCTATACTCATACCATGTGTCACAAGTATTAAACACGACTACATCACACAATGCTGTGTAAAGAAAATCATGCACCGCAATCAACTCACTAAGATAAAATCGAGATACATAGGTATTACGCATAAAGGAGGAGACTTACATCCACAGGTCGCACGGAGGTGACAGTCGCCCACGATACTAATCTCGTCCGACAACATAACCGACACGTTGTGACCGTGCACAACTCAACTTGTCACTTGACGACTCCAACGACAAGACAACACATTACTCGACAAAACATGACTTGAAACGACCCGACAGCCTAGGTTTCCGCAAACCTAAGCTCCGATACCATAATTGTAACATCCCCAAAACCGTATGGGAATATTACACGCCGTAGACCCTTTCCACAAGGATCTACCAAAGCTAAACATCCATAAACAACCAAATGCTTATTCACTGTGGTCGACAATAAAATGATACAGACCGATATGGTCACTTACACGTGAATACACAGACCGATGAGGTCACACAACCCAATCGATAAAACCGACTTAAATAACATTACCCACACAGGGGTCGAAATACAATACAAATAAGACCAAATCAACTCGACAACACAACAAAAATCAAAATAACTCTCGACTCATGATTAGTATCGCACTCATCATCCCCTTGTGCCAATCCTGTGACTGCTCCCCTGAATCTGCATGTACCTGACGCAAAAACGACATCCACCCCGATTACTCGGGGTTAGTAAAACTCCACTATTTTACTAGTGTAAGTATCAAATCATACGAAATGTAACAAGCAATTAATAATCGTGATCAAATATAATAATCAAGTATCCCTGGAGGTTTTCACAAGAGAAGATAAGCTATGAAGCATTCAAAATAAGATTATCATCTCGGGAATTTTTAATAATTTTAAGAACCTTAAGACCTCAAGTCCTAATTCACAAAACCTTTCGAAAAACTTAAGGGCCTTAACCCAAAACTTGTTTCATAATTCAACAGTTTACAATACCGGAAACATTTCCATAAATCTCGTGGGGCTCGGCCCAACATTCTTTCTTCAAACTTTTCCTGTAAAAACTTTGATTTGAAAAGTATCATGCTCATGACACCGTGATCCACTGTCACGTGTCTCCGTAGGTTCAACAACCCGCACGGACTACATCATGCATAATTAAACAAACATAATCAATTCCGACACCGTGATCCACTGTCACGTGTCTCCGTAGGTTCAACAACCCACACGGACTATTAACCAAACATAACCAATTCCGACACCGTGATCCACTGTCACGTGTCTCCGTAGGTTCAACAACCCGCACGGACTATATCAATCACAACAATCACACACACAGTCCTGACACCGTAGTCCACTGCCACGTGTCACCGTAAGCCCCGTCGAGCTCACCCGGCCGACGACCGTGTCCGAAACTCATGGTCCACCGCCATGCGTTATCGTAGGCCTCGCCGATCAAAGACGATTGGACCTCGCACCTCACTAAGTTCTGATCCCGTAGTCCACTGCCACGAATCCTCGTAGGTCCCGTCGAACCAACACGAGTGAACTTAGCGGTCACACACATATTCACATTCACATTACATACAACAACGAGCACAATTAATCAATCACCTTGATCACCACAAAATCGTACATTGCACGCAAATAACACAACCTCAACACTCAACAACTATCATCAATCAACGACATTTAACCAACATAACACACATTCGTACACATACATTGTACAACCAAGCGTACAACCCTCCCAGAGGTACGTCGCAGTCCAGCACAAATGGCACAACGCCTAACACGTATACTGATATAACACTATTATCACAAAGCCTTCAAATTGCGGAAAACACAACCAACTCAAACGGAACATATTTACGAAGGCAAGCAAAGTCATTATACATCTCATACGTAATTACTAGTCGCAAGATACAAGTCGTATAGTAAGATACTTGCCTTAATAACCGCTACCGAACGCTCCGAAGAACACGGTTCGACCGAAGCTCGAACCCCAAAGATGGCAACGAACGGTAGGGTTCCGACTCGAGTTCTTCTCTAGAATTCGCTCCTATGTATCAACGATTTCAATTGTATCACAATTCTACGTTAAAGTATTGAACTTCCCTAGTTCTACTCATTGTAGCATTTTATCGGACACCTTGAGGGCATAGTCCAATTCAATCGATTATTCAAGGTAATACTCAAATTCGCTTCACAAAACTTCAGGGGTAATGAATGATTTGAGTATACAACCATGTTCTAACAATAATCTAAACTAAAACGAATCAAATCGGCCAAAACATCAAGAAACCTCAAAATTCCCAAAACCAAGAGTTAGGTGTTCTTACCTTCGATCCGGTGGAATATGATGTTAATCCATGAATCAAACTTCCAAAACGTGTTGTTCTATGATTCTCTTACTCAAATCCATCCATCTATGTCAAGAAATCGCTAAGGAACGAAGGAAAAATGAGAAATGGCCGGATAACTCACCTGTGCCATTAAATAGCCGATTCGCACCGTGTGCCGCGGCACGGGGCAAGTGTGCCGCGCCCAGGCCACCAAAAACGCCCAGGAATCAGCTTAGTGCCGCGGCATAGCTCGAGTGTGCCGCGGCACACGGCAGTGACCCCTTCAACACCAAAAAGGCACACCGTGCAGTCTTGGCTATTTCGACCATAACTCCTTCGTCTGGACTCCGATTGACTCACCGTTTGAACCATTGGAAAGCTAACTTGATGCTTTATAATATTTCAAGGATTCAGAATTTTTGAAGTTTCCAAGAATTTATGGTGATTTTTACAAAGCCGAACTCATACTTAGAAAAGTCGTTTAGTAATTCTGAACTCAACAAAACGACACCGAAACCCGAACCTGAATACGAACCGAAGATACGGTTACGAAGTACTCACAAAGACGAATCTAAGAGCTAGTAGAACACACGATTCCGACCACCCTAAGGCTCGAAATTCGACAACGGAAGGTAATTACCCCAAACTTTGGGAAATTACGAAATGGCCCAAATGCCCGAAAATCACCATACGACAACGAATAATCAAACCGAAGCTCACAACACGTATAACAACGTTAAATGAACTTACGAAAAACCCCAAACGATAGTTTCGAACGAGATTCACAAGAACCGAACTCAAGCGCGGAAAAGTCGCTAAAAAGCACGGAACTCAACAAAGCAGCACCGAAACGAACTCGGATGACAAAAAGTGCAGAATTAAATATTCTCCGAATGACGAAACGGTCAAAAGCGAGTTTTCGAAACGGACCTCCGCCGAAAAATGAAAATTACCGGAAATCCGAAATTGCGGATATTACACTCTCTCGGTATCTTTTTCTATAGGTTGAAGATAAAACCTCTGCACCTCTCTTCTATCGTCGAGAGATAACCGTTATAATCACGTCTTCTATTGGTCCGTGATAAACCACTCGTACTTGTCTTTGTGTCGGTCCAAGTTAAACCGTTCTCCTTTTCTATCGGACAAGGAATCAACCGCTCTAGCATTCTATTGGTACTAGATAAACCTCACTTAGATATCGATTGCGATTCTAATAATGCCGGATCCTTGATCCTAATAACACCGAAACCAATCGTATCTTTTCTTTTACCTCTCGTGCATGTGTTGAATGTATAAACACTCAACCTAACAATATAAGCGCAATATTACAACAACAATAATATCAATATGAATATCTGATCAATGAGATGTTTGCTTGAAGTTGTTGTATGGATGAATACCAATGATGTGGTATTTATAGGCTTCAAAGCCTCAACTAGTCGTTAGCTTCATGTGCCTTCATTACGTACGCTATCTCCTAACCATTACGTACGTTAGAGACTTTACGTACGTTAAACCTCATTTGTTACGTACGTTAGCTTAGTCTAGTTTTAGTCCAGTAGCATCTGTCTCTTTCCTTACGTACGTTATCAACCACACATTACGTACGTTAAGTGTACATCATTGCTGACGTCATATATCCGTTGCCGCCTTTTGACTTTGACTCTTCCCAACATTCATCTGATTTGAATACCATTATGTACGTTAATTTCCACCTCTTACGTACGTTAATTGCCTTATATTACGTACGTTATTGTTCCCTCGTTACGTACATTAAGCATGCAATTTCCAGCTTTTTGCGACTTCGTTTTCTTTGATGCTTTGCTTCGCTTCTTTGTTGTTTTGTGTAACAACATAAATCATCAAAACATTATTATAGCATGTATGGGACAAAATGTTCCAACAATCTCCCCCTTTTTGATGATTACAAAACAACACTTCCTCAATGGGATTTACCTGCAAAAATTACAAATATATGTATATGTGTATAGACCAAAGTTTTCGACTTTGTCCGTTTCGTTAGTTTCTTCTCCCATTTATTTTTCGACTCCTTCTTTCCTTTTCTTTTTCTTTTTGAATTTTCAAATTTTCATCATCTTTTCGACGTCTCCTCATTTTTGTTTTCAACTTCATCTTTTCGACTTTTTCTTCTCCTTTTCTCCTTTCAACTTCCATTTTTCTTTTCAATTTCAATTTTTCGACTTTTCTTCGATTTTTCTCCCCCTTTCAGGGTTAATCCCATTCTTCTTTCTCTTCTCATTTCTCCCCCTTTTTGTTTTCATCAAAAAGTGTAAAAAAAATACCAATTGAATATAAGGATACCAAATATAAAATATGCATGATACCAAATGATGAATATAACAATATGCATGAATAGGGTATAAACTCTCCCTGAAAATATTATCTCCCTTAAAAATTATTACTCCCCCTAAGTTAAATATATTTTGATAAAAATTAATTTTTGGGGATCCAACCTATAGTTGGTTTTTCATTTGAAACATAGACGATATTTGAAATATTTGTTCCTTTAGGAACCCAAATCCTTTTAATTTTAATCGTCCGGCGTGGGCTTTTACAGTTAGAAATGTGATGCCCGATTTTTAAACATTTTTCGCAACGGGGTATCTTTAAATTTAAGGATTCGCTTTTAGAACGAGGTGTGAATCTCAACCCTGTTTATTCAAAGTAAATTTCTGAACCGAGAGCATATTTTCAAATTTCTCGTTTCCGAGAGAAAATTTCTTCGTTAAATTTTTGAGCTCGGTTTGAATTTTAACAAGATCATCCTTTAAAATATTTTCGTTTTCAACGCATTTAGAATGATCGATTTCAGCAAATTTTCCCTTTTCAAGAATTTTGGAATTTTCAATGATTTATTTTTAAATTGAAGGGATTTAATTTCGGATAAAGCATTTTGATAATCCGTATGCAATAATTCAAATACTTCAAAAAGTTCGTCGTAAGAATTACTTACTTGGCTTTCGACGTCGCTATCGTCGAATGAACTTCGTGCCATGAGAGCGAGATTATTTTGATTGATAAAATCATCATCTTCGTCTTCATCGCTCCATGTTGCAACGAGGACCTCCTTCTTGGGTTTATCTCGGCAATTCTTTGTAAAGTGGCCTGGTTTTCCACATAATCGACAAGAGTTGTCGAATTTCTTAGATTCGCCCAAGATGTCTTTCTTTCTCCGGTTTAATAAGGTTTGAAACTTATTAATATTTTTGGCATATGCCGATTCTTCGTCGCTTTCATCCACCAGAATTTCTTCTCTCTTTGACATCTTAGCCTTCAAGGCTATCGATCTTTCCTTCGGTTTCGGCTTTGCATTTCGAGATTTAAGAAAAATCTCATAATTTATTAGTGAACCAATGAGGGCACTAAAATCAAGATTATTGAGATCTTTCGATTCCATAATCGCTGTCACCGTTCCGTCCCATTCAACAGGTAGTGATCTTAAGATTTTTTTGGCTTTTTCACTACTTGATAATGGTTTTCCAAACGAAGCAAGTCCATTAGTGATGACCGAAAATCGGTCGAGCATGTTGGTGATGGACTCGTCACCTTTCATCATGAATAACTCGTAGTCATGGAGAAGCATATTGATCTTAGTCTCTTTGACTTGAGTTGTCCCTTCGTGTGTGATAATTTTCCATATTTCTTTAGCACCTTCATACGATGAGATACGATTGACCTCTTCCGGATTTAAGGCACACTATAGAAGTTGAGTAGCCTTACAATTTAAATGGTCGTTCTTTCAATCCTCGTCATTATATTCTTCGAAAGTCTTAAGAGATCCGTCAGGTTTGATTGGAACTTTCGGGCCAAGACAAATGATCTTCCAAATCTCGATGTCATACACTCGGATGAATATTGACATCTTTTTCTTCCATGTTATGAAATTTACGCATCAAAAAATAGTGGTCGGTATAGAGTAAGGGCTTCGACTGGAGCAAATTGAAACGCCATTTGGATCTTCTCCTCGGATGTTAAGCCACGTATTGGAGGTACTGCTCTGATACCAATTGTTGGAGCAAGATCGGAATATGCGCCGTTGTGCGGAAGCGTGAATATAAATGAGCGGAAAATAAACGACACAAGGATTTATAGAGGTTCGGCTATAATCGAGCCTACGTCCTCTCTCGGTATCTTTTTCTATAGGTTGAAGATAAAAACCTCTGCACCTCTCTTCTATCGGTCGAGGGATAACCGTTACAACCATGTCTTCTATTGGTCCATGATAAACCACTCGTACTTGTCTTTGTGTCGGTCCAAGTTAAACCGTTTTCCTTTTCTATCGGACAAGGAATCAGCCGCTCTAGCTTTCTATTGGTACTAGATAAACCTCACTTAGATATCGATTGCGATTCTAATAATGCTGGATCCTTGATCCTAATAACACCGAATCCAATCGTATCTTTTCTTTTACCTCTCGTGTATGTGTTGAATGTATAAACACTCAAACTAACAATATAAGCTCAATATTACAACAATAATAATATCAATATGAATATCTGATCAATGAGATGTTTGATTGAAGTTGTTGTATGGATGAATACCAAGGATGTGGTATTTATAGGCTCCAAAGCCTCAACTAGTCGTTAGCTTCCTGTGCCTTCATTACGTATGCTATCTCCTAACCATTACGTACGTTAGAGACTTTACATACGTTAAACCTCACTTGTTACATACGTTAGCTTAGTCCAGTAGCATCTGTCTCTTTCCTTACGTACGTTATCAACCACACATTACGTACGTTAAGTGTACGTCATTGCTGACGTCATATATCCGTTGCCGCCTTTTTGACTTTGACTCTTCCCAACGTTCATCTGATTTGAACACCATTACGTACGTTAATTTCCACCTCTTACGTACGTTAATTGCCTTATATTACGTACATTATTGTTCCCTCGTTATGTACGTTAAGCATGCAATTTCCAGCTTTTTGCGACTTCGTTTTCTTCGATGCTTTGCTTCGCCTCTTTGTTGTTTTATTTTGTGTAACAACATAAATTATCAAAACATTATTATAGCATGTATGGGACAAAATGTTCCAACATACGGATACTCATGTACTCATTTGACCGAATAAATAGGTATTGGAATATTCATTTGTCCGAGTACATAAGTTCATTAAAAAAGCATTGACGGAAGAAATTTAGTTTGGTGTAAATATGAAAAAAAATTGGTAACAAAAAAGTTCAGAGCATATTGTAGAACACGCACAAAAAATTATGATATAGAAGATGTTGGTAGTTCTTATGGGACACCAAATTTGAACACGCATGAGAAGTCTTATCCTGGTTTGATTAATCGAAATGTGTCTCTAATGCGCATAGATCATGAAGGAAACTACATAATGAAAAAATTAATCAGCCCATTTATAGGAATAAAATGACTGAAGCAATCATGATGCATAACTACTCATTATTGATGGTTGAACATGAATGATTAAAAAGAATGCATAACTATTTGAATTTAAATTTGAAATCTTATACTAGAAACAGTATGAAAGCGGATTGCATTAAGGTTTATAAGCTTGAAAAGATGAAATTAAAGAATGCATTTCAGAATATATGTGGTAGAATTTGTCTCACTTCTGATAATAATTTTGTGTTGCATAGTAAAATCATAAATTCCTGTCATTTCCCTCCACCACATAATGGTACTCTTATAGTAGAGGAAATCTTTGAGTTTTTGAAGGATTGAGGAATTAAAAAGAATACATTTTCTCACTTTAGATAATGCGTCAAACAACTTTAACATGCAAAAATTCTTGAAGGATCATTTGAGAGTTAACTTGCTTTGTAAATATAGTTTTTTCATGTTCGATGTTCTGCACACATATTACACCTCATTGTTCAACATGGTTGGAGAATTGCAAGTGACACTACAAAAAAAACAGTTTTTACCGACGCCCAACGCCATTGGTAAAACAGACACGAGCATCGGAAATTCATTTACCAACACCATTACCGACGGCAACCCGGCGTTGGAAAAACGCTCTACGGTAATTTTTACCGATGCCGTTACCGACACCATTTTTTACCGACACTATTTTTTACATTGTTAAATTAAAAAAAAATGTAAAAAGGTCAGGTCAGGACCGGGCCGGTCTCGAGCTCGGCGGGCTGGGCTCAGGCGGGTCATGTCCGGGCGGGCTGGCATGGGCCGAGCAAAGCCCGGGCAGCAATGGTCCAACAAATTTATATTTATTGTCTTCATTCAATTTCAAATGTCTGAGTAAGATTTTAGTTTATAAACAACACAATACACTACTGTTTTTTTGATGTGGGATAGTGTAAAAAATTTTACCAACAGCGTAATGACGTCGGTAACTACCGGCGTCTGTAAAGGGCGTTGTTAATTTTGAAAAAATATAATAAAATTTAAACATTAACGACGGCTTACGGCGTTGGTAATGGTGTAGGTAAATCTGGCGCAAATAAGTCCGCAAACCGGCCGTCGGCAATCGCGTCGGTAAATCAATTAATAATGAGTGTCGGTAATGGCGTCAGTAAATTGTAAATTTAACAACGGTGGGTACGGACGTCGGTAAATGACGTCGATAAAAACTATTTTTTTGTAGTGTGAACTTTTACGCAAGATGAGGGAGAGTGTGAAGTATATTAATGGGTCTGAAAGTAGACGGATAAAGTTTGTATTATGTTGTACACAATTGAACATGTCGGTACAATCGGGGTTGCATTTGAATTGTATAACTAGAAGGAATTCTACATGGACGATGCTTGAATTTATTCTAAAGTTCAAGAAAGTTTTCTCTCAATATGTCATGGTTGAATCCGGTTTCACTACTTATCTGTCACATGAAGAATGAGAAATAGCAGAGGCTATCACTGTATTTTTTGATACTTCTCGCAAAAATTACTTAACTTTTTTTTCCGACAACACTATTGTAGCACTCTAAACGATTTTTGGAGATGTTACACTCATAAACTACAAATAACGTAGACAGTGTCATCATTATAAGGAACTTGATTGTTCTTACCTCACCTCAGCAAATAAGTTCTCCCAACTGATCAGATACTTCAAGGCTTCAAGACGAGGAGCTAAAGCATCACACCATGATGTACCATGCTCCTCTTTTCACACACTCTCTCCTCACTTTTGATAGTTATCATGTTAAATCTTTTGACATCAAATTTCTTGAACAAGCAATTCCGACAATGGTGCGACTCACTGAATGGGACTCGGTCGTTGAGAATTCAGTACTTCAAGGTAAAATAACCAATCTTAACAATCACATGAAGGTCTAGTATAAGAATCATAAGAATATTTTTATCAGCAACTATTCCAATCACCCAATTATCCTATTTTTTCAATATTTAATTAATTTCTATATTTTCCACATCACTAATATTCTTCCAACCACATTTATTTTTAATGGTTTATCAATGATCACCCCAACCCACCACACATATATACAATTATTTTTATATTATTTGCACTATAACATTTTCAATTTTAATAATAATAAAATAAAATAATATATATTTTTTTGTTGAAAAAACTCGAAAATTACAAACTAATAAAAACTCAAAATATGATAAACCAATAACATAGATGGCATTAAATGATATCCGAATTAAAAAAACATAACCGATGCTTCAAATAAATTACACACTTAGTTACCATCGCCGTTTTTTTGCCAGATATGCTCGATCAACTCATTTTGAAGAACGACATGTGCATTTCTAGAAGTTGTGAGTCTGTGACCTATTTCTCATTTAGATGGATAACTTGCAATTCGTTCTGTAGAGAACTCGAAATTTGGATCATCATTGTCCTCTCCATCTCCAATTTGTCTACTATTTGTTGTAGGTCGAACTTCAATAAATTCTCTAGGATCGCAATAGTTTCGGTAAATGTATTGTTCATCTTCCACAATCATATTGTGCATGATGATGCAAGCTATCATTAGTTTCCGCATCATATCGTGATCCCAAATAAGACATGGCCGCTTGATAAAAGCAAGGCGAGCTTGTAGGACGCCAAATGCTCGCTCAACATCTTTTTGAACGGTCTCTTGATGTTTCTCAACAACTGGTCCTTCCAAATTATGGAGCAGTAATAGATTTGACAAATGCTGCTCACCTAGGATATATGCCGCAAGTGAGATAATATCCCGTATTATACTCGTGGCCATTAACGATATACCTAATCTTTGGTGCTCGCCCTTCCAATATATATTAGAAATATGAGATTGTTCTAGTACGTTGATAGCATTTCTTGAACCCGGAGTTCCAAAAAATGCATGTCATATATGTAAGTCTTCAGACACAACTGCTTTTTTCAATGATTTGAGAATATTCGGGAGTCCCGAAGTGCATGAATTCTTCGTCCAAGGTTTGGATAATAATCTTGGGAGGAAGAGATGGTTGGGCGCCCATGGTCTGTGGGCGTCCAAAGTTGCCTCTCCACAATTTTTCTTTTTTCATTTCATATGTGGCTGCCGTCCTCAATGCTTGAGGGGGGGGCCAATAAACTTAGTTTAAGGAAGGCCGTACCAAGGTGAATGAGGAGCTGAACCTTGTCTAATAATCAGTCTGTATTTCAAAAGTTGAGATGAGTAAACCTCACCAAGACATCAAAATTTCTAAAACTCAATACGCCGAACTAGTCACTAAAGCTTAGGCGGGTGTCCATAATTTCCGTGTTAAAGGTATTCATGAAGGTTGCAGATCTTTCCTTACAAACACCACTAGCAAGCTTTTTGCAGGCCTACTCTCACTGGTTTGGCATCACAATTCGGTGGCTTTATGACAAAATTTAAATTTGCTCATGTGGTGGTTAAGTATTTTGAGTTCACACTGAGGAGGCTAATAAATAAGTGCTTACACCGTCGAAAAAATTGCTAGAAGTAAAAACGGGGCAGAGAGAAACGAATGGAGTCCGCTAGGGTTTTCATCGATGCAAACAACCGCCGTCCGATTGGAGACAACGGGCTACCACCGCCGGCAGAGGGAGAAAATCAACGGACGACCAGGAAAGTGAAACATAGAGAGGAGTCGAGGCCTCCACCGCTCTCGGGTAACAAAGATCGCCTGCTTTCTGGGGCGCCGGTCGAAGCTTCTATAGAAGATGTGGCGCCAGAAAAGGCGATCGGCATGGAGGACGGTAACGTTATCATAGACTGCTCTGGACCTATACCGACGGTGTCCTTGTCACCAAAACTAAAGGAGCGGTTGGCGGCCAACCTCAGGTTCTCAGCTGTTCTGAACCTGTTCGGGCGATTCATAGGCTACAAATCATTGTGTAACAAATTATCAAAGATTTAGAATATGAACGGGTGAAAGTTGTTGACATGGGGAACCGCTATTTCTGGGTCCAGTTCAAGGACAAGGTCGGCTACTTGAGAGCCATGATAGAGGGACCATGGATGGTTATGGGTAGTTACCTTCAGGTCCAAGCTTGGACTCTGGAGTTCCGAGCATATCAGTGCACCCCACACAATGCCACAGTTTGGATTTGTCTATCGAACATACCTTCCACTTATATCCTTCCGATGTTATGGGGGCGATAGGAGAGGCTGTTGGTATGGTACTGAGAGTTTATCATAACACCAGTGACATCCAGAAGGGTCGCTTTGCTAGGCTCGCAGTGAACATGGATCTTACGAAGCCTCTTGTATCCAAGTTTATCATAGATGGTGAAGAGTTCAAGGTTGAGTATAAGAATCTTAGCGACATATGTGTACACTGTGGGATATATGGGCATTTGGACGTTAACTGTACGAAGAATCCGAACTCGCAAGCGCAGAGGAATCCCGTGGATGACCCCGATGTGACTACGGGAGAGACTCCGGGTTTGTACGGGTTGTGGATGATTGTTCAGACCCCTCATGGAAAAGAGAACATTAACCCGTTGGCGGGTTCACGCTTCTCGATTCTACATGAGGAGAATATTGAACCTAGGGATCCCGACGTAAATGGGAAAGGTGCTAGCTTGCCTCTGATGACCATGGGAGACGGCTCTCATGCTTCGTCTAAGCTGAGGATAAAGGGTAAATCAGTGGTTGGCCGAGAGATAAAATCAAGGGTCGGAAAGGGAGAGACATCGCGCAATAGTAAACTGGGGAAGACAACTTTGGGGGACTTTTTTGAATTTACGCAGGAATACGCGGAGAAGGAGATCGTGGTACGGAAGGAGACATCACTTGACCCCACTCGGAATTCGGTGTTCCATTTTGCTACTCCACCGTTGAAGGAAATTTCCAAGGCACCGACGAGTTCTTCCAACCCCATCCCTTTGTCCCTTATTTTGAGGTCACAAAGGGAGGGCAGGCTACCCGACAACAGGAAGGGGGAGCCGATTACTGACATGGACACGGGGCCATTTGAGGATTCAGGTACGGATGTTTTGGACGACCTCGAGAGATCATATGGACGATACTGATGGATATCATAGTACGCGACTACCTAGGCCGGGGGTGCCCATGCGAGGTTGATCTTATGATATATACGATTTTCCTTGTGATTTTATTTATGACGATATTATCTTGGAATTGTAAGGGGGCAAAAAGTGCTCTCTTTATAAATGCATTACAGACTTTGATCAATTTGTATAAACCACATGTGATTGCTTTATTTGAACCTCAAGTTAGTGGAGTTCAAGCTGACCGGGTTATAAGTAAGATTGACTACCCGAATTCTCACAGGTTCGAAGCTACTGGGTTCTCTGGAGGAATTTAGCTTTTGTGGGATGATGTGTGGGATGTTGAGGTTATAGATCCACAGTCTCAATTTATCCACTGTTGTATCCATAATGGTATCGGGATTGACTTTTTTCTATCCGCCGTGTATGCACACCTGGCGCCAATTCATCGTGAACTGTTGTGGAGTCAGTTATTATCTGTGAAGAATGGGATGAATGATCCATAGGTGTTGTTGGGGGATTTTAATGCTATTGCATAGAGCTCTGAGCGTATTGGAGGATCGACAAATAGGTCAGGGGTGAGCCAACCGTTTGTTGACTGGCTTTTTTATTCAGAGTTGCTTGACCTTGGCTTCTTGGAGCCTTCATTTACACGATGATGAGGAAATTTGCACCAACGTCTTGATAGGGGTTTGTGCAATGGCCAATGGCGACTCCGATTTCCTAAAGCATCCATCACCCATCTAGTGAGGTACCAATCAGACCACCGCCCGCTTCTTTTAAATGTGCATAGCTTTTCTCCATCTACTGGTAACAGACCATTTCGGTTCCTGCGTGCTTAGACGACTCATGCGGATTATGATGCATTTGTGAGAGATAATTGGACGCGAGGTAGGAGCTTCATGGCCAGCTTGTTTGACTTTACTGAGAAATTGCAAATGTGGAATAGGCGTATTTTTGGTAACATTTTCAACCAAAAGAAGAAGTTGTTAGCCCGTATTGCAGGTATCCAATGTATTCTTGAGCATAGACATTGCAGTTGTTCGATAACTCTTGAGTGCAACTTGAAACAGGAGCTTGATCAAATACTTATTCCGGAGGAGATTTTATGGCATCATAAATCTAGGAGCGAGTGGGTTCATGCCGGTGATAAGAACACGTGCTTCCTACATTTGCACACAGTACGTCGATACAAATGTAATCGTATTAAACTTCTTAAGGGATATAACGGTGAATGGGTTACAGATCAGGAGGAATTAAAAAACATGGCCATGAGTTTTTATTCTCACCTCTATGCGGAATGTTGCCCATCTGTGATTCTTTACAGTGTGGCTTATCGTTCCCTCTTCTTGAACTGAGTGACTATACCCGATTGGGGGATAAATTTCTGAAGGAGTAGGTTCAGTCAGCTTCGTTTGTTATGAAACAGTGGAAGGCACCATGGGCTGACGGTGTGCAGGCCGGATTTTATCAGCGGCACTGGGATGTAGTAGGGGATGATGTGAGTTCCGAGGTCTTGAGGGTTCTAGATGGAGGAGTTTTAGATTCGAGTACAAATAAGATGACCTTATTTTTGATCCCGAATGTGGATTTGCCGAACTCTATGTCTCAGTTTCAGCCTATCGCCTTTTGCTCCGTAATATATAAAATCGTTACGAAGACTATTGCGAATAGGATTAAGGGGGTGATTCCACATTTGATAGGCCCTACTTAGTCAAGCTTTGTTCCGGGGAGACATATTACTGATAACATCATTGTGGCTCGGGAAGCAATTCATTCTATGTGTGGTATGAAAGGGCAGAAGGGCTACATGGCTATTAAAGTCAACTTAGAAAGGCTTACGACATGATTCATTGGAGTTTCCTTTTCGAGTCTTTGGCTATGGTGGGTCTACCTGAGGACTTGGTTTCTGTTATTGAGGGTTATGTGTCATCAGCCATCATGCAGGTTCTATGGAATGGTGGCCTGACGGATGCTTTCGCACCATCGAGAGGTATTCGACAGGGTTGCCCATTGTCATCTTATTTATTCATATTCTGCATGGAGCGACTCGCACACTGTATAGCAGAAATTGTGGGTCACAGGTGTTGGAAACCGTTGGTTATGGGGATAAATGGCCCCCCGCTCACCCATCTATTCTTTGTGGATGATCTTCTTCTCTTTGGGGAAGCCACTACGGAAACTGCTAGCGCCATTGAGAGTGTCATGTCGAGATTTTGCGCGAGTTCTGGGATGAGAGTGAGCTTAGCCAAATCTAACCTTTTCTTCTCAAAAAATACACCTACTGCAACTCGGAGATCTTTGAGGTCGTTCCTTGGGGTTCGTGAGTTGGATATTTTGGGGAAGTACTTGGGTGTTCCAATTATTCATGGTAGAGTTACCAAATACACTTATGCATATATCCTCGATAAAATAAAGGCTAAAATTGTAGGATGGAATGCGGCTAAGATGTCTTTTGCTGGGCGCGTGACACTTGCTCAGTCAGTCCTTGGTGTAGTGCCTCTTTATGCTATGCAAACTGCTAAGGTTCCTATGAGTACTTGTCACGAAATGGAAAATATCACGAGGCATTTTCTTTAGGGCGGATCCGATGAGAGCAGGTGGATCCGATGGTGGCTTGGGATAGGATAACCCTTCCTAAAGAGGAGGGTGGCCTCGGATCAAGGGATATGAGGGAGGTTAATTGTGCTGTTGGCATGAAGTTGGGTGGGAATATCTTCACGGAATCCGATACCTTTTGGGCCCGAATGCTCTGTGAGAAGTACGTATTTGACCCCCATTAGAGTTTGCTCCTCAAGCTCGGGGTGCTTGTTCACCTTTATGGCGCTTGATTTGCGCTAACTGGCAGGTCATGTGAAAGAATGTTGTGTGGAATCTCGGCTCGGGATCTAAAGTCATGTTCTGGGTCCATCTTTGGGTCCCGGGAATAGATGTTACACTGGTAGACGTGGCAACGGAATGAATCACAGACTATCTTCTTTATAAGAAAGTAAATTTTTTCATGACAGAAGATGGAGGGTGGAGATGGGACCTCTGGTCACTTTATTTCTGATGAGGCTGCAACTTTGATTGCAGCTACCTTGCCGCCGGATGGTACGGAGGAGAACTCGGCCTATTGGGGACTGACGTATTCAGGAGCCTTTTCTCTTAAATTGGCTTACTCTTTCATTCACGACGCGGAGGTGGAGGTAGGTAGGGCACCTTGGAAGTTGATCTGGAATTGGTACGGCCCGCAACGAGTCAAAATCTTCTTGTGGCTTCTCTTGAACAAGGGGATCATGACAAACGAGGAACGAGTCCATCGTCATCTCGCGGCAAATGGGGGCTGTAGTTTGTGTGGGCATGGTATGGAGACTTCCTTGCATCTCCTCCGAGACTGTCCCGATGTGAGAATCACTTGGGAAGGTCTGCTTAATTCCGATATGCACAGTAACTTCTTTGGTACCACGGCATCTTTGCTTGATTGAGTCATGAATAACATTAGATCTTCTGCTGTGTGTGATAATGGAATTAAATGGTGTATATTGTCTGGGAATAACTGTTGGTACTTGTGGAAGAGAAGATGTGGGTTTGTCTTTCAGAATGAGCGATTGTTCCCGATTTTAGTGGTTGAGAAAACTAAACGGCTTGCTAGATACACCGAGACTGCTACAATTTTATTTCAACAGGGTAATGGAGGCCCTCGGCCGAGTAGGGTGGTGCGGTGGAGCATGCCTCCAATCGGGAACTGGAAGCTGAATACTGACGCGTCCCTCCATGGTGGTGCGACATACGCTTTTGGAGGAGGTCTCGTGTGTAATACCCGTACTTTTTATTGAATGTTTCACCTTGCCATTTTTCCTATTTTGTCGCCCTGTAAACTCTTTGTGAAGTTGTCGATGTTATTATAGAGTTTTATACCTTGTTTGGATCATGATCATGTTGTTTAGACATTTCGGAAGTGTTCTGGGTCAGAGAGATAGCGCACGCTAGGCCTAGGCTAACGCACGCTAATTCTTCTTGAGTAGCGCACACTAGCTTTGAGCCTTAGCGCGCGCTAAGGGACCAGACAGGACAGAGCCAGTAGCTCATTCTGCTCTCTGGACTAGCAATTAGCACACGCTAGGAGTTAGCTACCGCACGCTATTCGTAGTCAGTAGCGCACGCTAACGCATCTGTAGCGCACGCTAACGAGCTGGGTCGATAGAGACAGTGAGGTTGTCAGGCCGTCTGGACTATCAGGTGCTTTGGCTAGCACACGCTATAAGTGTTGCGTAGCGCATGCTAAGCTATCACAGCAACGCACGCTAAGACTCGAGCAGGGCAGAGGACAGTAGGTTCTGGACTCTAATTTCTGGACACCAACTCCCAGGTAGCACACGCTAACTTTCGGCTAGCGCACGCTAAAGGAAGGCGATTAGCGCACGCAACGGTTTGACCTAACGCACGCTAGCGAGGCTAGCAGAAGCCACTGTACTACCCGGTGACCCCGCTAGCGCACGCTAATATTGAGGCGTAGTGTGCGCTAGACTGGGTGCAGTATATATTGGACAGTTGACTTGCACTCGTCATTATTTTCATCTTTTCACATTTCCGATCGGGAGTAGCGAGATTTGGGCGATTCAGGGAGTTTGGAGGCGATCTTTCTTCATATATCAACATTTTTGGTTGGAGAACAAGGATTTCACAACATCTAATCCATTCTATCTTCCAAATTAAGGTAAAAATCCTTAGAACCCTAATTTTGGGAATTTTGGGGGTTTTCTTAGATTCGTCTGATTTATCCATTTTGGAGTTTGAGAACCTTGAGATTATGATGTATCTAACCCGTATACATACTTTCCCTACGATTTTACGGATTGGTTTGTGCTGTGTTCGGACTTGTGAGGGTTTGGGTGATTTTTCCAACCTCTAGTTGTTTACCTTTGTAGTTTCGTGAATCGTAGGCGGGTTTCGGGAGTTTCTTCATGAGTTATGCGTATGGATTATTGATTATCATATCCCTTGCGAATCTTTTAGGTACCAGAAGTGCGTTCTTGGACCTACCGAACTCATACTCTTTTCCGTTCGATTTCTCGATTTCTCAAAGGCAAGAATATATTTATGATTGTATGTTCTCGACTTTGAAAGTAAGTTATATGAATGGCATGATTGTTTATATCCACTCTGGGATGGGCCGACGGGTCCTCTGAGGGTTTCGTAGCCTCTGGTGCCATTCCACAGATAATATGAATTAACCACTCTGGGATGGACCGACGAGTCCTCTGAGGGTTCCGTAGCCTCTGGTGCGGTTCCACGGTTGATCATGTATGTATTGATGTGATGCTATGAGATTTAGTTATTCCGGAATACTAGTCTTGAAATGATGAATTGACGGTGACCTTTACTTTATTGTCGAGAAGTATTGTATTTCATATTCGATATACTTGTACTAGCTATTCGACGGCTAACCCCTTTATGGGGGAAATACTTTTTATGTATTTCAGGTTCTAGGAGAGCGGACAAGCAGGTATCGGGTCGGCATGAATATGATGGGCAAGCGTGATACTCTGTCTTATCTCTGGTTATATTTCGTGTTCCTCCATTAAGTGTTGTTGTACCGGAATGGTTATTGAATACTCGAGTATTGTTTTTCAGTTACTTTGATGTTCCGGCCTGTGTTGCCGAGATATTGTTTTTGTGTTGTGATGTATTGGGATACATTGGATATGGTTTGAATACCCTTTGTATTGTTCTTCATTTAATTGTATGTAGACCCTCTCGGTAAAGATTTATAGTTCCGCATATGATTAGCCTTGTGGGTTCCACGGCGGGGCTCACGGTGCTGTAATATACCCTGAATAACTTGGGGGTGTTACACCGTGAGGGACAACCTCGGTACGTGGAGGAGTGGGTTTGTGGTATTAAGAACGCGCATTAGCTGGGCATCACTCTTTTGCAGGTTGAGTGTGATAATTTGGTTGCGGTGGAAATGATTAGAGGGAACTTTGCCGTCACTACTCTTTGAAGGGTTTGATAAGAAGGATTCGGGAGGAGATGGCGAAATTTGAGTTTATTGAAGTTCGTCACATCCACCGGGAATGCAATTTTGCGGCAGACTTCTTATCGCATCATGCGTACACCTATCCTCAAGGATTTCACATTCTCCCACGACTACCTGAGGATCTTAAACTCTGGCTCTTTCATGACGTTGTTGGTATTTTGTACAGTAGATAGTTTTTATTTGTAACGGGCTTCGCCCGCCTCTTCCACCAAAAAAAAGTGCTTACACCCAGCTTCTTGGGCTTCTTCAGTCGAAACCTTTATCATGGTACGACAACTCATAAAGTCCCACAACTTCGCCTGTTGGTTTACTGGTCTCTCTGAGGCGATATCATCATAGAACAATCTCCTAAGCTGGAACAGTCGAAGGTCGCTCGTGAACTTGATAGTTGTAATATCCGGAATTTCCACTACTGTTGTTTAATATTATTTTATCCGAGTTATGTTGTACAACGTGGAATCTGTACAGTATGGGTAAAATAAATGAAGGACTGAGACATCTGTATTGGTATAATTGTCGTACTTGGTCGACAATTGGATGTAAGAAGTATATGTATTCAGTGTGCCGTATGTTCGTATTCTGTATGTAGAGACGTTGTACAAGAATAGCTAAAAATGGCTAAGTATAGCCTGATTAGCGCACGCTAATACTCATACACAGCGCACGCTAACGTGCAGGAGTAGCACACGCTAAAGGTAAAATCATAGCGCACGCTAGTGCAGAACAGATCAGAAGGAATCTACGTGTGGACCAGGCCACTTTCGGCGCACGTTCTGATAAGTCAACAGATGTTTGTAATGTAGTACTAGCGCACGCTAAACTCTAAAGGTTAGAGCACGCTAATGATATATCGGACAAAAAGGAATCTTATCCTTGTCAGCACTTTCGGCGTGTGGACCAGTCTTCAGAGCATACAGACAAACGAGTCAACTGATATTAGCGCACGCTAAACGCAAGGACTTGCGTATGCTAGAGAGTGTAAATTACGTACGCTAATGCATGGGTATTACGTACGTAAGCGCATGTACGAAGCCAGACAGTAGCCCCTGGACTGCGATAGCGCACGCTAACAAAGTCAGTTAGCGCACGCTAAACATGAGATGTTAGCGCACGCTAGTAATGTATTCTATATAAGGGGACAGACGGGTATTATGAAGTATTTTCGTCCATTCTCTTCTTGCAACCGATAGAGAAAACCTTGGGAGGACTTTTGGAGTTTCTAAACACTGAGGGATGATCCTCTTTAACAAGATTAAAGATGGAAATCATGGATTAAAGCTTTGTTCTTTAAATCATTGGCGATTCTTGGAAATGGATTCAACCTTGGAAATCAATTCATTCCTTCAAAAAGGTAATCACTCTTCATCTTTGGATTTCATTTTGGATTGAATGTTGATGTTCTTGAGTTGATGATTATTACATAAACAAGTTCATAAGCATGATTATGAGATGGATTACCGGAGTATGATGATATTAATGTGATTCCTATCGTTTGAATTGTGTTGATTCGTCTTCTTGAGATTAGTTGGTTAATTCTTCTCCTCAGTTTCGAATGTTAATGTTATTGTTGATAATTAATCCCTGTAATGATAGATTATGGAAGTGTTGTTACGTTCTTAATGTTTCATGAGGTTGATATTGAGGAAGATGATATATGGATATAAGAAATGTATTAAGGGTTGGATGATTACTTATATGTTAAAGGATATCAGATTTCGTTGTTTTGATAGCTATGAACATGGTTTAGAATCACTTAGTGTTCTTGATAATCGTCATATGTTGATCGGTATCTAAAAATCATGCATCTGTACAGCATTAGCGCACGCTAAGCTTACTGCCTAGCGCGCGCTAACGGGAGCAACTTAGCGCACGCTACGTTAAGTGATTAACGTGCGCTAAGAAGGCAGAAAGTACAGTATTTTTGTGTTGTGGTTCTGAATTCGTGCTGGTTTGAGTTAGATTGATCCGACTAGTGGTTAATTGGGATATTATCAAGCCGTTGGGTTTGTGATTTGGTTTTATCGATTGTTGATTGTTATCGAACTTGTTGTTTATCGAATTACTGTAATAGGTTGAGAATATTGATCGGTGATTATAACCGTGTGTTGCGGTCGAGTTCGAGGATGTTCGTGAATTGCTTTGGTCGGCACCGAAGAACTTGTAGATGACGACAATGGATTTGGTAACAGCTTCCTCTTCGTTGTATCGGTATCGAGGCATGTTATTACTTGCTCAGTTTATAATATTTAATGAATGATTTCAGTTTCGTTCGTTTATAATTCGTGTAGCAATGTTTATAAATCGTAATCACAGGAGATTTGAGATTATAGGTTGTATTCGAGTTTTGGGAACTTAAATCATAATGTATATGATTTACAGTTGTCGTTGGTATACTTGTTATCGAGAATACATCATGGTATTGAAGAAAACGTGAATTATCTACCGTCCGTGATGTTTTGGATCGGTGAATATTCAGAATAATGGTTGTGATGGTTTAGATATCGAGATTGCTCTCGAAGGACTCGGAGCGAGTATTTTAATCATTTCTGTCATTTGTGTTGATCATGTTGTGATACATTCATGTATCTTTGTTGTCATACATTGGTGTATTGTTGTTGTTGTGCATCGTGTACTGTTGTTTTGTGCAGTCGTGCATTGTTGTCGTATGTCCACCATGCGTTGGTCCGACGGGATCATCATGGGAATCTATAGCTGTGTGCGCTGGATCGCTGGACAGGTAATGCCACCATGCGTTGGTCCGACAGGATCATCATGGGAATCTATAGCTGTGTGTGCTGGATCGTTGGATTACCATATGTGTTGTTGTTATTGTGCATATGTATATTATGGGTTGCCATAAGTATACATTGTCGTTATTGTTGTGATCATATTGATGTTGTCATATGAGTATGCATTTGTAGGTCTTGTGTTAGGACCATGTCCGTATGTTGTGTTGATCTGATCTCGGATTAGACTGACGTGATTGTCATGGTAATTCGTATCTTGAGGTATGTTCCGTATTTCCTTGGTACTTCTACTTGATGGACAATCGATTATCGTATTGGAATTGTCGATGTTATCCAATGGATTGAATTGGCCAGAGTTGGTATAATTTCCGTATCGCAAGTTATGATAATGTTTTGAGAACCTTGGGTATTGTTGAGATACCGTACAGATATTTCGGTATTATCTTATTGTGTTGTTAAGGATACGAGTCATGGATTCTCGTTAAGTTACGACAGTAAGACTACATTGGTCGTATTCTTACTTAGTATTTCCATTGATATGTAATTATTGACGTGATGTGATGGTTATCATTGTTGGATATTATGGCTGACCCCGTCGTAGGCTTTCTTTTTAGGTTCTTGGATTATCAAGCTTGTAGTGGTCGTGGAGAGATGATCTTCCCAGAGGATACTGGCTAGAGCATGTATTTGTGTATTGAGTTTCCTGATCAGTTCTTGTATTCCGCTGTTAGAGTATTTTTATTGTTTGTCTTTACCCGCTGCGTGAGTATTTTTAAATGGTCTTTTTGTATCTGGTAACTTAAGTTACTTTGGAAATCGTTCTCTAAATCTATTCTGTCGGTACGTGTAAGCGATAGCTTAACGTATATTCTTAAACAATTGAGTTTTGGCTTTTCGGGCCTTGTGGTTTCAAATGAGTTTTCATGACGATTTTGATAAACGAGTTTTATAAAGTGTTCGAATGTTTTAAGTAGATAGTACCGTCGTTAACCTCTTGGGTACTTGTAAATGTTTGCGAAAACTTTCCTTCAGCCTTGTGGGTTCCATCTCGGGGCCCACGGCGCTTAATATTCCCGGTCAGATCTGGGGGTGTTACAAAATATGGTATCAGAGCTTAGGTTGAGAAAACCTAGGCAGTCGGGTCGAGTTGGGTCGTGTTTCTGTCGCGTCATTCGAGTTTTCGATTGACGAATATTAGAGCCGTGAGTTTTTGTTGTTCACTCGGGCTTGTGCGTGATGTGATTTACCAGTGTAGTACTGGGGTTGTTGTAAGCTTTTCCAAATGGTATTAACGTGTTTCTTCGAATAGAGCTGTGTTGTGTTCTCGAGTTGAACTGAGTTTGCAAAATGTGTGTTTTGAAAATATCTGTGTCGAGTATTTTCTAGAGTCAAGACATGTGCCAGTATCACGGGGAATCGTCGGCTTCACGATCTGTAAGTATTTGGATTTTTGAATTTCATCGAGATTTATTGCCATTCTAAGTTGATATGCTTTGAGATTCAGAAAAGATATTATGCATTACAGTATAAGGTGACAGAGTTGGGACATGATTGATGATCTTGAGAAGTTATGATTTTGGAAATTAGTATGTCGGTTAAGTTTGGAACGGAATTGTGCATTTGGGAGAAATGTTGTGCATGGTTGAGAAGAACATGTAGTCATGTTAGTTCATTTTGAGATATATGAAACCGTTTTTGAGTATTTGATAATGATACTTTTCAAAATGAATGTTTTACGAATGTTTTACCGAAAATGATTTTGGGCCGAGACCCAATAGATTTTGAAATAGTTTTATAACTCAGGACTTGGGGTCCGAAAAGGGTTTTCTACTTTTAAACTTCTTATAATGCAGAACGGGATTGGGCTGAGACCCTAATATTTTCAAAAGGCTTTTCTGTTTTCCTTAAAACTCCCGAGATTTGTAAAACACTTTATCAATCGTTTATCTACTTTATCACTACCTTTCGGGGTTTTGATTTATTGGTTCAAATGAAACCTCTCGGGAAGTCTTTCGCTGTGTTGATTTGTTTCAATGCATTGTCATAACATAATTGAGGTGATCCAGGATGGAAAATGGTCGACGTTGCGAGTCATATGTGGAAAAGGAGTTTTTAGTCGGAATTTATATATTGAAATTTTGGAACTCTATCGTGTGGTTTTCCGATGGAATATCAGTGGATATTTGTGACGAACCGAATTGGTATACACTAGTATAGATGTAGTCCAGCATTTGCATAGTTTTCATTTTAAACTTCGAAATCACGTGGAATCGAAGGAAATTGTTATCGAATACTTGGCACCAGCGAGCCGATTTAATTTTTTTGAAAATTGATTTCGTGGTCTTACGAAAATTTATGTTTTGAGTTTTGAAATTTTTGAATGAACTTTCGAAAATTTGTCTTCTTGACGAGATATATGATTTCAAACTGTTTTTGAAAATATGATCGATATAAATACGCATTTAGTGCATAATGCATATCATGGTGAAGTTCTGAGTGTGACTCACGAACTGGATAAGACATCAGTACGGTACGAGGAAAAGAGATTCGAACTTCAGTATAATAGTTTGGTTATCCAGGGATGATCGTTTGAATTATCGGATAAGAGAATTATATGCTGCGTATTGTAGATTCGGGTATAGAATATGATTTTGGAACTTGGGATTTTGTGAAACCGGAACATATATGCTATGTGATTCCATTGGTATGGTAGTAGCGCGATTTTACAATAATGATTTTTGAATGATTTCTTTGTAAGTGTAGATTTGGGGATGGTGACCCCATGCTGGTTGCTTTGGATATTGAGTGGTCATTCCCACTCCACATATGATTGGATATGTTCGTCGGTTTGTGATTGGTTGTTCGTATGCCAAGGAGTATGTTCACCAGTATGGTATGTTTATTCAGATCCATTGTATGTGATTGGTGTGTCGTTTTGTGAACTTTATTCGCTCATATATCGGTTTTTGTGGTTCTGTGATGATCATGTTGGAGTTTACCGTGTGAAGGTATTCTCGATTTTCGTTGATCGTTCGTTTGTCATATTGAAGTTTATCATGATGATGATATTCTCGATTTTGTTTTGACCTCTGGTTGGTCATATTGGAGGTTATCATGTTGATGATATTCTCAGTTGTGTTTTGACCTTTGGATGGTCGTATTAGAGTTTATCATGTCGATGATATTCTCGGTTAATTTATTGGTTGATCATTGCTAGTGATCATCTGAGCGTTCAGATTTTGTGTCGATATTTCGGGATTTGTTGCCATTGTGTTGGGCAGTTGTTTCACAGATATATCGTGTATTATTAATTTGTATCAAGATTTGGACTTGATTGTGTAATCAGGTAGACAGAATTTGAAACGGATAGATTATTTCATCCGAAGATAATATATTTTTGTTGAGACTCATGGAATTGTGATCGTAAGCGTGTTGAAGCTTTACAGTGAAGTCACTTGCTAGTATCTCAGGAGATCATCGACTTTGCGCTTTTGTAAGTATGCTATTTTGGTTATTCGTTAATGATGATGATTGATCGTTGTCGTGATAGTTTCGGAATATTCTGATTGAACGGTTTGTTCGTTTTTCTGTGAGGGATTGCAAGTTTCGAGAACGAAACTTATTTTAAGTGGTGTAGTATGTAATATCCGGAATTTCCACTACTGTTGTTTAATATTATTTTATCCGAGTTATGTTGTACAACGTGGAATCTGTACAGTATGGATAAAATAAATGAAGGACTGAGACATCTGTATTGGTATAATTGTCGTACTTGGTCGACAATTGGATGTAAGAAGTATATGTATTCAGTATGCCGTATGTTCGTATTTTGTATGTAGAGACGTTGTACAAGAATAGCTAAAAATGGCTAAGTATAGCCTGATTAGCGCACGCTAATACTCATACACAGCGCACGCTAACGTGGTAGCACACGCTAAAGGTAAAATCATAGCGCACGCTAGTGCAGAACAGATCAGAAGGAATCTACGTGTGGACCAGGCCACTTTCGGCGCACATTCTGATAAGTCAACGGATGTTTGTAATGTAGTACTAGCGCACGCTAAACCCTAAAGGTTAGCGCACACTAATGATATATCGGACAAAAAGGAATCTTATCCTCGTCAGCACTTTCGGCGTGTGGACCAGTCTTCGGAGCATACAGACAAATGAGTCAACTGATATTAGCACACGCTAAACGCAAGGACTTGCGTACGCTAGAGAGTGTAAATTACGTACGCTAATGCATGGGCATTACGTATGTAAGCGCATGTACGAAGCCATACAGTCGCCCCTGGACTGCGATAGCGCACGCTAACAAAGTCAGTTAGCGCACGGTAAAGCCGTAGTGCACGCTAAACATGAGATGTTAGCGCATGCTAGTAATGTATTCTATATAAGGGGACAGACGGGTATTATGAAGCATTATCGTCCATTCTCTTCTTGCAACCGATAGAGAGAACCTTGGGAGGACTTTTGGAGTTTCTAAACACTGAGGGATGATCCTCTTTAACAAGATTAAAGATGGAAATCATAGATTAAAGCTTTGTTCTTTAAATCATTGGCGATTCTTGGAAATGGATTCAACCTTGGAAATCAATCCATTCCTTCAAAAAGGTAATCACTCTTCATCTTTGGATTTCATTTTGGATTGAATGTTGATGTTCTTGAGTTGATGATTATTACATAAACAAGTTGATAAGCATGATTATGAGATGGATTACCGGAGTATAATGATATTAATGTGATTCGTATGGTTTGAATCGTGTTGATTCGTCTTCTTGAGATTAGTTTGTTAATTCTTCTCCTCAGTTTCGAATGTTAATGTTATTGTTGATAATTACTCCCTATAATGATAGATTATGGAAGTGTTGTTACGTTATTAATGTTTCATGAGGTTGATATTGAGGAAGATGATATATGGATATAAGAAATGGATTAAGGGTTGGATGATTACTTATACGTTAAAGGATATCGGATTTCATTGTTTTGATAGCTATGAACATGGTTTAGAATCACTTAGTGTTCTTGATAATCGTCATATGTTAATCGGTATCTAAAAAGCATGCATCTATACAGCATTAGCGCACGCTAAGCTTACTGTAACACCCCCAGATTTAACCGGAAATATTACAGCGCCGTGGGCCCCGAGATGGAACCCACAAGGCTAAAAGAAATTTTTGCAAACATTTACAAATGCCCATCTTTAAAAATTCACAAAGACTTATAAAATCCATTTATCAAAAACCGTCGTAAAAACTCATTTGAAATCGCAAGGCCAAACAGCCGACACTCAAAATTTTAGAAAACGATTTCCAAAGTAACCTCAGTTACTAGATACCAAAAGAGCATTTCAAAATACTCACGCAGCAGAAAAAGACCAACCATAAAGATACTCTAGCAGCGGAATATAAGAACCAATCAAGAAACTCAATGCACACAACATGTCCTAGCCAGTATCCTCCGGGAAGCTCATCTCTTCACGACCGCTACAAGCTCGATACTCCGAGAACCTAAAAAGAAATCCCACGACGGGGTCAGCCATAATATCCAACAATGATAACCGTCACATCACATCAATAGATACATACCAATGAGGATACAAAATAAGAGTACGACCAATGTAATCTTACCGCCATAACTTTACTTACTCAAGTAATTCACATCAGAATAACCATTATCACATTTCACATATCGTACTCGATTAACCAATAAACTCGAACATAATATCTGTATTGTACCTCAAACAATACTCAAGATTCTCAAACTGTCATCACCAACTCACGATACGGAAATATACCATTACTGACCAATACGATCCAGCGAATAACATCATCAAATCCCAAAACGATAACCGATTGTCCATCAACGACAAATACCAAGGAAATACGGAACATACCTCGAGACATGATGTGCCACGACAATCATATCAGTCTAATCCGAGATCAGAACAATGCAATACGGACAAGGTCCTAACACAAGACCTACAAATGCATACTCATATGACAACGTCAATATGCTCAAAAACAATAACAACTATGTATACTCAATGGAAATCCCATGATCCAGCTTCTCAAGATAGATCCCAAGATGATCCTACAAGATCAACACGAGGTGGATAACCAACAATATACATATGCACAACAATAACACAATCTTGGGTAATCCAACGATCCACGCCCTCAAAGATAGATCCCCATGATGATCCTGTCGGACCAACGCATGGTGGAAAACTCCGTCCAGCCGATCCGGGCCTCAAGATAGATCCCATGATGATCCCGTCGAACCAACGCATGGTGGACATTCGATCCAGCGCCCTCAGCATAGATCCTCATAATCCCATCGGATTATTTACACAACATGAACAACACAATATGCATACACATATGCAAATCAACACGTTCATCAACATGCACAACATAACATGCACGACAACATGACAATTTACTAGGACGACTCCATGTTCAACAACATGAAAGAAAATGTAAGAGACCAAAATAAATAACATTAAACCATAATCAATATGGAATACTTGCCCCAAGTCCTTCGGGAGCAACCTCGATGTCCAATCATCACCGACGATTATCCTCAATGCTCGACGATCCAAACGTATAATGAACTATAGATACTCATGTCCTCGTCTTTACCATAATGTAACCTTGATACTCGAACATACCAATAACTGAGATAAAGCATATATATTATGATTTATCTCCCAGAATCGAAAGAACGATATGCGATCCGAATACTCAGAGTTCACAATAATAATCATCGCTATATGTATTATAAACGAAATGAAACTGAAACCATTCATTAAATATTATAACTGAGCAAGTAATAACTTGCCTCGATACCGATACCACGAAGCTGCTGCCGAACACATTGCCTTTGTCTACGAGCTCCTCAGCCCCGATCGAAAGCAATACGATGGACAAACTCGAACACGACCGCAATATCCGGTTATAATCACCGATCAATAATCTCAACCTATCGAAGAAATCAAATAACACATATCCGATAACAATCAACAACTGACAAAACTAACCAATCGAACTCAACGGTTCAACACAACCTCGACTCACATCTTGCGACTACGAATCCGAATGAAGGGAGACATAAATCTCCATATCTCTTGAAGATATACGACCCCATAATTATCACAATGATCATGTCAATGTCCATATATTAATAACAACATCAACAATCAAACCGACTCGATAACAAGGATCATATCATGCTAAATCTGGAATTCAACCTAGTATCATGATTCATCTCATCTAAATCGACCAATATAATTACTAAGATTCAGAAATCCTTCTTAGATCGGGTTAAATGAATCAACATCCTTATGGTATGAAGAATCTTAACTAACATCCGAAACTCTTATCAAAATTCCATTGAATCTCATATAACATCATCATATGATTATCCAACATGCTCCTTACATGAAATCATCCAAGAAAAACGAACCATTAACAAAGGAATACGAAGATTACCTGGTTTAGACGAACCAAAAAGAAGAACACTAGAACTCCATCCAAAGAATCATGAACAACTTGAAGAACAAGGCTCGAATCCAAGCTCTCAATCTAATGTTGTTAAAGATTATCATTATACAGTGTTTGGGAACCTCAAATATATCCCAACTCTCTCTCTCTCTCTCTCTCTCGACTGAAAGAAGAAAAATGATGAAATGCTTCTCAGCACCCTTCAGTCCCCTTTTATAATATTCATTATTAGCGTGCGCTAACATCTCATGTTTAGCGTGTGCTACCGCCTTAGCCTGCGCTAACTGACTTTGTTAGCGTGCGCTATCGAAGCCCAGAGGCTACTGCCTCGCCAGAATTAGCTTACGACGTAATGCCCATGCATTAACGCACGTAAAGATCCCGCTTAGCGTCGCAAGTCGCTTACCTTAGCGTGCGCTATCCGAAGTTGACTTCCTACAAGACACACCTACCACTCGTGCCCCCACATGCCGAAAGCATCCGCGATTATCGGATTCCTTTGACCGATCTGGAATTAGCGTCGCTAACCATACGGTTTAGCGTGCGCTAGCCCTACATGACAAACACCACGACCTTATTTGGACACACGTCGCAAGTGGCCGGGTCCACCTACCAAAGCTAAGATTCCATTATTGGCGATTCGATGTTAGCGTGCGCTAACCAACATACGTTAGCGTGCGCTAATCGAATATAAAAATCAACTCAGGCCTACCTCGCCGCCACCTTCTGGAACTAACCCAGCAAGTCGTTACGTACGTTAGGGATCCTCCTTAGCGTACGTAACCGAACCTCTTAGCGTACGCTATCAATACTTCGTAGCGTGCGCTACCTGTACCCAGTAATGTGCGCTAATGAACACTTAGCCATTTTCCGCAATTTCTGTCCAACATCTTGACGTACCAAAAACGAACATGAGACACACTGAACACAAACACTGAATCCAATAATATTCTTATACGATATACTCTATATCGAAAGTACAATAACCTGATACACGATATCCTCAATGTAACTGTCGACCAGATACAACAATTATACTGATACTGACAGTCCTTTATTCATTTTATCCCTACTGTACAGATTCCACGCTGTACAATATAACTCGGATAAAATAATATCAAACAACAGTAGTAGAAATTCCGGATATTACATTCTACACCACTTAAAATAAGTTTCGTCCTCGAAACTTGCAATCCGTCATAAAACAAACAAACATACCTTTCAACCCAAAATATCCCAAAACCATCACGACAACGATCAATTATCGTCATCACCGAATAATAAAACGAGCATACTTACAAATACGCAGGTCGATGATCTCCTCGCATACTAGCAGGCGATCTCACTGTACAGTCTCAATACGCTTACGATCACAATTCCCTGAGTCTCAACAAAATATATCATCTTCGGATGAAACAATCTGCCCGAATCAAATCCTGTCCGCCTGATTCCATAATCAAGTCCCAATTCCGATAAGACGAATAATACACAATACATCTGCAAAACAACTGCCCAAAACAACGACACGAAAACAAAATCCGAACGCTCAGATGATCACCAACAATGATCAACAATCAACCGAATTTATCATCGACATGATAAATTCCAATATGACCAACCAGAGGTCAAAACACAATCGCGAATATCATCAACGTGATAAATTCCAACACGATCAACACAGAACCACAGAAACAAATATACGAAAGAATAACATTTTCAAAATGACACACCAATCACATATAATAGATCTCAATAAACATACCCAACTGGCGAACATTTCCCTCGGCATACGAACAACGAATCGCAAATCGACGAACATACCAATTCATACAAGGAGTGGGAACGACCACTCAATATCCAAAACAACCAGCATGGGGTCACCATCCCCAAATTTATACTTACAAAGAAATCCTTCAAAGATCACTATGGTAAGATTGCGCTACTACCGCACCAATGGACTCACCTAGCACATACGCCCCGGTTTTACAAAGTCCAAAGTTCCAAAATTACATCCTGCACATGAATCTACAACACGCAGTATATTTCTCTTATCTGATCAATCAACCGATCATCCTTGCATAACCAATCTACCATACTAAACTTCGAATCTCTTTTCCTTATACCATCGATATGATATGCCCGATGCACTAAATGCGTATGTACATCAATCACATTTTCAAAACCAGTTTGAAATTATATATTCTTGTCACGAAGACAATTTTCGAAAGTTCTTTCAAGAGTTTAAAAACTCAAAACATAAATTTTTGTAAGACCACGAAATCAATTTTAAAAATTAAATCGGCTCGCTGGTGCCAAGTTCTCGATAAAAATTCTTTTCGAATACACACGATTAAATAAAATGGAATTTATGCAAATGCTTGTGCATATCCATACTCCTGTATACCACTTCGGCTCGTCACCAATATCCACTGATATTCCATCAGAAAACCACACGATAGAGTTCCAAAATCTCAAATATATAGACTCTGATAAAAACTCCTCTCCACATACTACTCGCAACGTAAATCCTTAATCCATCCTGGTGTAACACCCCCAAATCCTATTGGGTTATTACAGTGCCATGGACCCCACGCCAGGAGATCCACCAGGCAAACATGACTAAAATACATTAAATTAAACAAGGGAAAATCATAGTCCCTACCATGATATCCGACACAATATTCCGATAAGGAATTTCAACGACAACGATGGGCCTACATGGCCAAGAGTAAAAATACAACATCCACGAGCATCTACTCGGGTAATACAAAATGACAATGACTGACAGACTGGAGAACACTCCAACTGACTGACCAACAAGAACAACTCGGACTAGACTGACCAACAAGAACAACTCGGACTAGTCGCTCGAATGCCTCGTCTCCATCATCATGCCCCTGTGTCTCAACTCTCTCCTCGCAAGCACCTAAAACATGAAAAACATGTTCCGCCCCCACGGGGTCAGTCATCCAGATAATGAACATCAAATACATGTATAACATGATATGCATCCAAAGGCAGAATGAAACAATACAATGATGATAATAATACGAGATGCTCACAAAACAAGGTAAGAACCGAGCATTCATGACATACTATTCCCACGGCATACTATTAATACCTGTTCGACAGGTTAGAACATAAATGCCCAACGGCGAATCAAAATCACACAATACCACAATGAATTAAACGACATGAACCAAACCAGAACTGAATTAATTATGAATCACAATGCCCGAAGGCTCCAATGAAATTACCAGGACAATAATAACGGCTTGAAAGTCGTTCAACGGAAGTTAACAAATATCACAAACACCTGTAGTCAAAACAGCCCGAAGCTATATCAATGAGGGCCGAAGCCACGGCACGAAGCCGTATCACAATAAGGGCCGAAGCCACGGCATGAAGCCATATCACAATTAGGGCCGAAGCCACGGCACGAAGCCGTATAACAATTAGGGCCGAAGCCACGACACGAAGCCGTATCACAATTAGGGCCGAAGCCACGGCACGAAGCCGTATCACAATTAGGGCCGAAGCCACGGCACGAAGCCGTATCACAATGAATGATAGTGTGCTGCCTTGAGTCGGCCAACACGATAACAATGATGCAGCGGATGATTCCATGAATGATTGGGGATTCGATTGCTTTAGAATGGCCAATCGATATGAATGATACGATGAATGATTGAATACCTCGATTACCTTAGAACGGTCAATCGATAACAATGATATAGTGAATGATTTCGATTTGCCGGAGAGCGGCCAATCGATGACAACGATATGATGAATGATTGAACACCTCGATTTGCCTGAGAACGGCCAATCGATAACAACGATATGATGAATGATTGAACACTTCGATTTGCCTGAGAACGGCCAATCGATAACAATGATACGAAGGATACCTCGTCACCTTTAATTGGTTACCGACGACGAAAATGAGAAATGAATACGCCAATGCCTTTAATCGGCCAATACAGTTTTAATGACAACCCCAACAGGAATAACAATGATCTCAACGATGTCTTAGATTGACATCAATATCAACAAAAATCGATACATCGACACCGCAAACCGGCTATCGACAATGACATTAATGACGAGTATCACAATGCCTTGAATCGGCCATTAACGAACAATAATAACATTTGGCATAATTGCCGAAAGGTATCGTATCGAACGATCTCTTGATATCAATGAATTCATGAAGAGATTGAGTCTCGGAATGATACAACACATTCATACACATATATGATGACATTAATCTCATTGACTAGTACAAGTATAAAACTTGCCTCAAACCGAAGGCGAGAAGGTACTTCCACGATCAACGTCCTTAATGAAATTATCGGCCGCTCGAACAACCTTAAACAACACAAATACCAACAATTCTCTTAATACACGAATCAAGCATGATCACGACCACTCAAAAGTCGATACAATAATACCCGAAACTCTTTGGGGCATTTAAACAAACGCGTCGTAAACAATCTCCAATCGTTTACAACCAAAACTCAATTACATCCGAAACCAACTTCCAATGAATGATTCAAACCCACAAAACCTCATGAATATTATCAATAATCCAATAGGAATACTTAAATCGATATTTCAACAACATTTGGTCGAAAACCCCCAAAATTCCAAAGTCAACCCGTAAGGGTTCTTGAACAATTCCTCAATTATTCACAAATTCCGAAAATTACACCAATGAATCCGTAGAAATACATGTATCCAAGATAGATAATCCATATCTAATATATTCCAACATAATATCGATTTAACACGAAGAGATCAAAAGCAAAACACCTAAGATCCGAAATTCTAGATCCAAGAATCATTACCTTGATTTGGAGTGATGAAACTGATTTAGATGATGATTAATCCAACTTAGGAGCTTGAAGATGATACTAGATGATTGCAGCTCGAAAAGACCTTTCCGAATCGCCCAAGCTCGTCCGAAATGGTTGAGAAATGAAGAAAATGACGAAGGTTGGACTGAACTGCCTTATTTATATTGTCCCAGCCCAGCGCACGCTATGACTTGATATTTAGCGTGCGCTAGCGGTTTACTGGGCAGTCCAGTGAAGTCTGAAATGCCTCGTTAGCGTGCGCTACGACTTGGTAGCGTGCGCTAACACCTTACCAATAGCGTGCGTTATCCCAAATTGCTAGCGTGCGCTACTGATGTTTGATACTCAAAAACTGAAGTCCCAGAACCTACTGTCCTCTGCCTTGCACGCGTTAGCGTGCGCTACTAATGTGACTTAGCGTGCATTACCAGTACAGTTAACGTACGCTACTTACCACTCGTAGCCTGCGCTACGAATTTCCCAAATCAGCCCAGTACCTTCTGGACTGCCTGCCTCTCTTGCGCTAGCGTGCGTTAATACCGAATCATAGCGTGCGTTACTTGCACCTCATTAGCGCGCGCTAACTATGATATGTAGCGTGCACTATCTCTTAAACTGAAAACTAAAATGTGATGATGATGACAATAATCTCAGATCGATCTCAAACAGTGATGAGTGACGAAAAGTAACTGATACGAGATTCCAAAGTACACCGAACGATGGTTACAACTGAATGAACATGAGTGATGAATGGGTATTACTGAGTGAAAAAAATCATGAGTGACAGTTACTGGGTAATGATAAATGAATTCACAACCGGGTATTACATACTCCCCCCCCTTAAAAGAGTTTCGTCCTCGAAACTAAGGGTAACCAACTCGGGATATGAACTATCCATCATGGTCTGAAAACAAAAATGCCCAAATAGTCCTCGGGACCAAATCAATCTCACACTCAAGTCCCAAGACTTGACGTCTCGAATCACAGTGAACGATTTCCCAAATTATCACGAAATCTTGAGTGCAACGCCAAGGGACGAATTCTCAACAAATGACCCAAATATCAAGATTCTCGAATATGATCAAAATAAAATAGATCAACAATAAATGATCCACAGTCACGATACATTATTACGGATAGATTTACACAGTCATCCAAAAACAAGGTTACATCTCAAATGTACCCAACATCGATATCCTTCCATATCATCGATCTCCTCTATCTCAACGATTTAAGGTATATCCGAAGATGAACTCGCTGCTAAATATGATCTCAGAAGGTCACGAGAATGAAAGTGACTAGAATGAATGATGAATTATAAATTACTATAAATCCGACCAGGATTAAGAATGACTCACCAAGGTGAATTAATAACGTCATGAGTGATAGTTCAAGTGAAATTATTGGAACCGTTGTTCCTCGTGAATTGAATGATTAGTTTCATGATGACAAGTCTCAACATGATTGATGTATGATGAATGAATTATATGAATGAATGAACGACAACGAAATGAATGATTACACTATTAACGAACAAGAATTAACTTGTTCAAACCGGTGATGGATGTCCTTACCTAGGGCTCTCGAAGCCTGATAGGACCCCTTGAATGAAGCACGAGCTAGATTAACAAAGTCCCTCGAGGCCCTTGAGCTCTCTCTAGATCTACCGGCACTAGAACTCCGGCAGTATTTCTGAAGGTGTCCATGTCTCCCACACAGAAAACAAACAATAGCTGGCACCGTACACCGGGTACTAACGTGACTCGAATCACGATTAAAGCAAACAACAATCGAACTCGCCTCGAGAGGAAGATGCTATCCCAGCACGAAGACGACTAGAAAATGACCCTGGACGTCTGAGCCCGATGTCCCTCTCGAACGGGCCGCATTCTAGTCCTCTCACCCGAAGAAATCAAGGATGCTTCGAGTAAGATCCTTGATCAAAAGCTCGCTCCAAGAGCCTTCCCGATGAACTCACTAAGTGAATTACAATTGTGATTGAACAATCGCATCCTCAATCATGATTTAGCCTCTTGCTAAAATACTTAATTTTATCCGCCTTAGTACGGATAATTGACGAAGCAAATCAAGTAGTCCTCAAACTTCTCAAGAATGACAATAACACCTCGTCCTTGATGGATTCGGGTTCAAAACTTCTCGACAACTGGCTTCACGAAGTGGATCCTAATACCTCTCTAACATGAGAGTCTTGAACTCACCAAATACAATCACGATCGATGGGTTTCACAGAAAGCCACCACGAATAAGCGCCCTTACTCAAGTAATAAGCCGCATCGCCACTTTACTCTCTTCCGACACCGAACCATGTCGAAGAGTTTATCAAAATGCTCGAGCCAATGAACAATATCACCGGTTCCGACGAACCCTCAAAAGTAGGCGGCATCCGACGAGAGATATCGCCAACAATCTGATTCACTCCTCCACCTGGCCCATGAAATGGCACTGCATCCTCATGCGGTGGACCACGAACCATCGAGGTCTGCATGGTCTCCACTATCCGCGTCATCCGAGTCATCTGGGCCATCATGCCCTGCATAAATATGAATGGGTCAACCCGAGCACCTTCGAGTGAGCCGCTTCTCGTACGACTCACTGACGGTGAATGGTTATCGACGGTGAATGAGTAGCCTCGCTATTTGATGGATTAATGATATCCCTCGCGTTCGTGTGGGCATGCACACGAGATCTCGGGTTCCAAACACGCACCGCGCCTCTTCCCCGCGTCCTCCGATGACTCTATCCATACTGAAGTAGGAAAGTCACATGATGATTATAGATTCCGCATGAATATCGCATTATGATTATGAGACGGAATGATAAAAATGAGCATACATGCTCTAACACAATGAATGCATTAATACTGCGGTAAAATGATCGTCTACATGACGCCGGAATATGATAAGATCGCATGAAAGATCAAATGAGGTAACATGAATACCTGATGAAATTCCTGAAATGATTACCTTGAACAAGTTAACAAGGTTGAAAATTCGATCTACAAGATCAACAACTGAACAATGAGATAGACTGGATGATTAATGAATTGACTGAGCAATGAGTGAGTGATTAATGAACTAACTAAGCAATAAGATTGAATAAGTGATGAATGATTAACTGAGCAATGAGATAGACCGAGTGATGAATAAATTAATTGAGTAATGAGATTGACCGAGTGGTGAATGAATTAATTGAGCAATGAGATTTACTGGGTGTTGAATGAATTAACTGAATAATGAGATTGAGTGAGTAATGAATGAATTACTTGAGTAATGAGATTTACCGAGTGATGAATGAATTAATTGAGCGATGAGATTGACTGAGTGATTAATGAATTAACTGAACAATGAGATTAACTGAGTGATGAATGAATTAATTGAGCGATGAGATTGACTGAGTGATTAATGAATTAACTGAACAATGAGATTAACTGAGTGATGAATGAATTAATTGAGCGATGAGATTGACTGAGTGATTAATGAATTAACTGAACAATGAGATTAACTGAGTGATGAATGAATTAACTGAACGATGAGATTAACTGAATGATGAATGAATTAACATGATCGACAAGATCAAAATGATGATTGAGGATTATCAACTGATGAATGAGTTGATCCTTAACGCTTACACAAGTCACACGTGCTCCAAAACAATTAGTCATGAATCAATCATAACACTAATATCACATATATGTTTCAACAAAGCATGAATAATTAATGACATGATGAATGTATGAACATAAAGAGAATCGAGTCCTTACACAGGTCATACGAAGCTTCGAGGTCTCACGATACTAGTCCCAACTGACGATGACTCGATGAATGAATGACTCGTGCAGTCGTATTAATATTACGACTCACAAAACCCGACTGTCCAGATTGTCATAATCCTGACAGTCCGACTGCTACCGCATCGGTAGAGCCACATAACTCACATCTCAGGGTATCTCACAACCCAAATCTCTGATACCATTTCTGTAACACCCCCAAATCCTATTGGGTTATTACAGTGCCATGGACCCCACGCCAGGAGATCCACCAGGCAAACATGACTAAAATACATTAAATTAAACAACAAGGGAAAATCATAGTCCCTACCATGATATCCGACACAATATTCCGATAAGGAATTTCAACGACAACGATGGGCCTACATGGCCAAGAGTAAAAATACAACATCCACGAGCATCTACTAGGGTAATACAAAATGACAATGACTGACAGACTGGAGAACACTCCAACTGACTGACCAACAAGAACAACTCGGACTAGTATCGCTCGAATGCCTCGTCGCCATCATCATGCCCCTATGTCTCAACTCTCTCCTCGCAAGCACCTAAAACATGAAAAACATGTTCCCCCACTGGGTCACCATCCAGATAATGAACATCAAATACATGTATAACATGATATGCATCCAAAGGCGTAATGAAACAAGATAATGATGATAATAATACGAGATGCTCACAAAACAAGGTAAGAACCGAGCATTCGTGAAATACTATGCCCACGGCATACTATTAATACATTGCTCGAGGTTAGAACATAAATGCCCAACGGCGAATCAAAATCACGTAATACCACAATGAATTAAACGACATGAACCAAACCAGAATCGAATTAATTATGAATCACAATGCCCAAGGATCCAAAGAAATTACTGTGACAATAATAACGGCTTGAAAGTCGCTCAATGGAAGTTAACAAATATCACAAACACTGTAGTCAAAACATCCCGGTCAGTATCAATGAGGGCCGGGCCACGCACGCACGGCCGTATCACAATAAGGGCCGGGCTACGCATGAAGCCGTATCACAATTAGGGGCGAAGCCACGACACGGCCGTATCACAATTAGGGGCGAAGCCACGACACGGCCGTATCACAATTAGGGGCCGGCCACGCACGAAGCCGTATCACAATGAATGATAGTGTGCTGCCTTGAGTCGGCCAACACGATAACAATGATGCAGCGGATGATTCCATGAATGATTGGGGATTCGATTGCCTTAGAATGGCCAATCGATACGAATGATACGATGAATGATTGAATACCTCGATTGCCTGAGAACGGTCAATCGATAACAATGATATAGTGAATGATTTCGATTTGCCGGAGAGCGGCCAATCGATGACAACGATATGATGAATGATTAAACACCTCGATTTGCCTGAGAACGGCCAATCGATAACAACGATATGATGAATGATTGAACACTTCGATTTGCCTGAGAACGGCCAATCGATAACAATGATACGAAGGATACCTCGTCACCTTTAATTGGTTACCGGTTTACGAAAATGAGAAATGAATACGCCAATGCCTTTAATCGCCAATACGCTTTAATGACAACCCCAACAGAATAACAATGATCTCAACGATGTCTTAGATTGACATCAATATCAACAAAAATCGATACATCGACACCGCAAACCGGCTATCGACAATGACATTAATGACGAGTATCACAATGCCTTGAATCGGCCATTAACGAACAATAATAACATTTGGCATAATTGCCGAAAGGTATCGTATCGAACGATCTCTTGATATCAATGAATTCATGAAGAGACTGAGTCTCGGAATGATACAACACATTCATACACATATATGATGACATTAATCTCATTGACTAGTACAAGTATAAAACTTGCCTCAAACCGAAGGCGAGAAGGTACTTCCACGATCAACGTCCTTAATGAAATTATCGGCCGCTCGAACAACCTTAAACAACACAAATACCAACAATTCTCTTAATACACGAATCAAGCATGATCACGACCACTCAAAAGTCGATACAACAATACCCGAAACTCTTTGGGGCATTTAAACAAACGCATCGTAAACAATCTCCAATCGTTTACAACCAAAACTCAATTACATCCGAAACCAACTTCCAATGAATGATTCAAACCCACAAAACCTCATGAATATTATCAATAATCCAATAGGAATACTTAAATCGATATTTCAACAACATTTGGTCGAAAACCCCCAAAATTCCAAAGTCAACCCGTAAGGGTTCTTGAACAATTCCTCAATTATTCACAAATTCCGAAAATTACACCAATGAATCCATAGAAATACATGTATCCAAGATAGATAATCCATATCTAACATATTCCAACATAATATCGATTTAACACGAAGAGATCGAAAGCAAAACACCCAAGATCCGAAATTCTAGATCCAAGAATCATTACCTTGATTTGGAGTGATGAAACTGATTTAGATGATGATTAATCCAACTTAGGAGCTTGAAGATGATGCTAGATGATTGCAGCTCGAAAAGACCTTTCCGAATCACCCAAGCTCGTCCGAAATGGTTGAGAAATGAAGAAAATGACGAAGGTTGGACTGAACTTCCTTATTTATACTGTCCCAGCCTAGCGCACGCTATGACTAGATATTTGCGTGCGCTAGCGGTTTACTGGGCAGTGCAGTGAAGTCTGAAATGCCTCGTTAGCGTGCGCTACGACTTGGTAGCGTGCGCTAACACCTTACCGATAGCGTGCGTTATCCCAAATTGCTAGCGTGCGCTACTGATGTCTGATACTCAAAAACTGAAGTCCCAGAACCTACTGTCCTCTGCCTTGCACGCGTTAGCGTGCGCTACTAATGTGACTTAGCGTGCGTTACCAGTACAGTTAGCGTACGCTACTTACCACTCGTAGCGTGCGCTACGAATTTCCCAAATCAGCCCAGTACCTTCTGGACTGCCTGCCTCTCTTGCGCTAGCGTGCGTTAATACTGAATCATAGCGTGCGTTACTTGCACCTCATTAGCGCGCGCTAACTATGATATGTAGCGTGCGCTATCTCTTAAACTGAAAACCAAAATGTGATGATGATGACAATAATCTCAGATCGATCTCAAACAGTGATGAGTGACGAAAAGTAACTGATACGAGATTCCAAAGTACACCGAACGATGGTTACAACTGAATGAACATGAGTGATGAATGGGTATTACTGAGTGAAAAAAATCATGAGTGACAGTTACTGGGTAATGATAAATGAATTCACAACTGGGTATTACACCTGGATCACCTCAAATATGATACGACAAAATATTGAAACAAATCAACAAATCAAACACAACGAAAGACTTCCCGAGAAGTTCCATTTGAACAAGTAAACCAAAAACCTCAAAAGGTAGGAACAAAATAAATAAACGATTGATAAAGAGTTTTACAAATCTCGGGAGTTTTAGAAAACAGAAAAGCTTTCTTTTAAAACATTTAGGGTCTCATCCCGTATCTTGTTCCACATTACAAGAAGTTTAAAAAGTAGAAAACTCTTTTCGGACTCCAAGTCCTGAGTTACAAAACTATTTCAAAATCGATTGGGTCTCGGCCCAAAAATCATTTTCCGTAAAACATCCGTAAAACATTCATTTTGAAAGGTATCGTTTTCAAATGATCAAAAGCAGTTCGTATATCTCAAAATGAATTAACATGCTACATGTTCTTCTAAACAATCCACAGTCTTCCTCCCGAATACACAATTCCGTTCCAAAATCTAACCAACATACTGATTCTCAAAATTATAACTCCTCAAGATCATCAATCCTGTCCCACTCTGACATCTCATACTGTAACGCATGATATCTGCTGAATCTCAAAACATATCAACTTAGAATGGCAATAAATCTCAATGAAATTCAAAAATCCAAATACTTACAGATCGTGAAGCCGATGATTCCCCGTGATACTGGCACATGTCTCGACTCTAGAAAATACTCGACATGGATATTTTCAAAACACACGTTTGCCAAATCAGTTCGACTCAAGAACACAATACATCTCATTCCAGACAATCTCGTTAACACCATTTGGAAAAGTTATAACAAGCCCAGTACGATACTGGCAAATCCGATAACGCACAAGCCTGAGTGAACAACAAAGACTCACAGCTCTAATATTTGTCAATCGACAACTCGAATGACGCAACAAAAACACGACCCAACTCGACCCAAATGCCTAGGTTTTCTCAACCTAAGCTCTGATACCATATTCGGTAACACCCCGCATTTAACCTAAATATTACACTGTGGCCCCGAGATGGAACCCATAAGGCTAAAAGAAATTTTCGCAAACATTTACAAATGCCCAAGAGGCCAACGACGGTACTATCTTTAAAAATTCACAAAGACTTATAAAATCCATTTATCAAAAACCATCGTAAAAACTCATTTGAAATCGCAAGGCCAAACAGCCGACACTCAAAAGTTTAGAAAACGATTTCCAAAGTAACCTCAGTTACTAGATATCAAAAGAGCATTTCAAAATACTCACGCAGCAGAAAAAGACCAACCATAAAGATACTCTAGCAGCGGAATACAAGAACCAATCAAGAAACTCAATGCACACAACATGTCCTAGCCAGTATCCTCCGGGAAGCTCATCTCTTCACGACCGCTACAAGCTCGATACTCCAAGAACCTAAAAAAAAATCCCACGACGGGGTCAGCCATAATATCCAACAATGATAACCGTCACATCACATCAATAGATACATACCAATGAGGATACAAACTAAGAGTACGACCAATGTAATCTTACCGCCATAACTTTACTTACTCAAGTAATTCACATCAGAATAACCATTATCACATTTCACATCTCGTACTCGATTAACCAATAAACTCGAACATAATATCTGTATTGTACCTCAAACAATACTCAAGATTCTCAAACTGTCATCACCAACTCACGATACGGAAATATACCATTACTGACCAATACGATCCAGCGAATAACATCATCAAATCCCAAAACGATAACCGATTGTCCATCAAAGACAAATACCAAGGAAATACGGAACATACCTCGAGACATGATGTGCCACGACAATCATATCAGTCTAATCCGAGATCAGAACAATGCAATACGGACAAGGTCCTAACACAAGACCTACAAATGCATACTCATATGACAATGTCAATATGTTCAAAAACAATAACAACTATGTATACTCAATGGAAATCCCATGATCCAGCGCCCTCAGCATAGATCCCAAGATGATCCTACAAGATCAACACGAGGTGGATAACCAACAATATACATATGCACAACAATAACACAATACTGGGTAATCCAACGATCCAGCTTCTCGGATAGATCCCCATGATGATCCCGTCGGACCAACGCATGGTGGAAAACCTGTCCAGCGATCCAGCACCCTCAACATAGATCCCATGATGATCCCGTCGAACCAACGCATGGTGGACATTCGATCCAGCGCCCTCAGCATAGATCTTCATAATCCCATCGGATTATTTACACAACATGAACAACACAATATGCATACACATATGCAAATCAACACGTTCATCAACATGAACAACATAACATGCACGACAACATGACAATTTACTAGGACGACTCCATGTTCAATAACATGAAAGAAAATGTAAGAGACCAAAATAAATAATATTAAACCATAATCAATATGGAATACTTGCCCCGAGTCCTTCGGGAGCAACCTCAATGTCCAATCATCACCGACGATTATCCTCAATGCTCGGCGATCCAAACGTATAATGAACTATAGATACTCATATCCTCGTCTTTACCATAATGTAACCTTGATACTCGAACATACCAATAACTGAGATAAAGCATATACATTATGATTTATCTCCCAGAATCGAAAGAATGACATGCGATCCGAATACTCAGAGTTCACAATAATAATCATCGCTATATGCATTATAAACGAAATGAAACTGAAACCATTCATTAAATATTATAACTGAGCAAGTAATAACTTGCCTCGATACCGATACCACGAAGCTGCTGCCGAACACATTGCCTTTGTCTACGAGCTCCTCAGCCCCGATCGAAAGCAATACGATGGACAAACTCGAACACGACCGCAATATCCGGTTATAATCACCGATCAATAATCTCAACCTATCGAAGAAATCAAATAACACATATCCGATAACAATCAACAACTGACAAAACTAACCAATCGAACTCAACGGTTCAACACAACCTCGAATAAACACAGTCAGAACCAAACAAGTCAAACCATCACGAATTCATAATCAAAACACAAAAATACTGCACTGTCTGCCTACTTAGCGCACGTTAAACGCATAACGTAGCGTGCGTTAAGTTGTCCCGTTAGCGTGCGCTAGCCAGTAAGCTTAGCGTGCGCTAGTGCTGTACCGTGGCATGCATTCCAAACATCGACTCACATCTTGCGACTACGAATCCGAATGAAAGGAGACATAAATCTCCATATCTCTTGAAGATATACGACCCCATAATTATCACAATGATCATGTCAATGTCCATATATCAATAACAACATCAACAATCAAACCGACTCGATAACAAGGATCGTATCATGCTAAATCTGGAATTCAACCTAGTATCATGATTCATCTCATCTAAATCGACCAATATAATTACTAAGATTCAGAAATCCTTCTTAGATCGGGTTAAATGAATCAACATCCTTATGGTATGAAGAATCTTAACTAACATCCGAAACTCTTATCAAAATTCCATTGAATCTCATATAACATCATCATATGATTATCCAACATGCTCCTTACATGAAATCATCCAAGAAAAACGAACCATTAACAAAGGAATACGAAGATTACCTGGTTTAGACGAACCAAAAAGAAGAACACTAGAATTCCATCCAAAGAATCATGAACAACTTGAAGAACAAGGCTCGAATCCAAGCTCTCAATCTAATGTTGTTAAAGATTATCATTATACAGTGTTTGGGAACCTCAAATATATCCCAACTCTCTCTCTCTCTCTCTCTCTCTCTCTCTCTCTCTCTCGACTGAAAGAAGAAAAATGACGAAATGCTTCTCAGCACCCTTCGGTCCCCTTTTATAATATTCATTATTAGCGTGCGCTAACATCTCATGTTTAGCGTGCGCTACCGCCTTAGCGTGCGCTAACTGACTTTGTTAGCGTGCGCTATCGAAGCCCAGAGGCTACTGCCTCGCTTCATAAACTAGCTTACGTACGTAATGCCCATGCATTAACGTACGTAAAACATCCTGCTTAGCGTACGCAAGTCGTTTACCTTAGCGTGCGCTATCCGAAGTTGACTTGCTACAGTGCACACCTACCACTCGTGCCCCCACATGCCGAAAGCATCCGCGATTATCGGGATTCCTTTGACCGATCTGGAATTAGCGTGCGCTAACCATACGGTTTAGCGTGCGCTAGCCCTACATGACAAACACCCGCTGACCTTATCTGGACACGCGTGGAAAGTGGCCGGGTCCACCCGACGAAAGCTAAGATTCCATTATTGGCGATCTGATGTTAGCGTGCGCTAACCAACATACGTTAGCGTGTGCTAACTGAATATAAAAATCAACTCAGGCCTACACCGGCCACCTTCTGGAACTAACCCAGCAAGTCGTTACGTACGTTAGGGGTCCTCCTTAGCGTACGTAACCGAACCTCTTAGCGTACGCTATTAATACTTCGTAGCGTGCGCTACCTGTACCCAGTAGCGTGCGCTAATGAACACTTAGCCATTTTCCGCAATTTCTGTCCAACATCTTGACGTACCAAAAATGAACATGAGACACACTGAACACAAACACTGAATCTAATAATATTCTTATACGATATACTCTATATCGAAAGTACAATAACCTGATACACGATATCCTCAATGTAACTGTCGACCAGATACAACAATTATACCGATACTGACATCTCAGTCCTTTATTCATTTTATCCCTACTGTACAGATTCCACGCTGTACAATATAACTCGGATAAAATAATATCAAACAACAGTAGTAGAAATTCCGGATATTACACTTACTGCCTAGCGCGCGCTAACGGGAGCAACTTAGCGCACGCTACGTTAAGTGATTAACGTGCGCTAAGAAGGCAGAAAGTGCAGTATTTTTGTGTTGTGGTTCTGAATTCGTGCTGGTTTGAGTTGGATTGATGCGACTAGTGGTTAATTGGGATATTGTCAAGCCGTTGGGTTTGTGATTTGGTTTTATCGATTGTTGATTGTTATCGAACTTGTTGTTTATCGAATTACTGTAATAGGTTGAGAATATTGATCGGTGATTATAACCGTGTATTGCGGTCGAGTTCGAGGATGTTCGTGAATTGCTTTGGTCGGGACCGAGGAACTTGTAGATGACGACAATGGATTTGGTAACAGCTTCCTCTTCGTTGTATCGGTATCGAGGCAAGTTATTACTTACTCAGTTTATAATATTTAATGAATGATTTCAGTTTCATTCTTTTATAATTCGTGTAGCAATGTTTATAAATGGTAATCACAGGAGATTTGAGATTATGGGTTGTATTCGAGTTTTGGGAATTTAAATCATAATGTATATGATTTACAGTTGTCGTTGGTATACTTGTTATCGAGAATACATCATGGTATTGAAGAAAACGTGAATTACCTACCGTCCGTGATGTTTTGGATCGGTAAATATTCAGAATAATGGTTGGTGATGGTTTAGATATCGAGATTGCTCTCGAAGGACTCGGAGCGAGTATTTTAATCATTTCTGTCATTTGTGTTGATCATGTTATGATACATTCGTATATCTTTGTTGTCATGCATTGGTGTATTGTTGTTGTCGTGCATTGTGTACTGTTGTTTTGTGCAGTCGTGCATTGTTGTCGTATGTCCACCATGCATTGGTCCGACGAGATCATCATAGGAATCTATATCTGTGTGCGTTGGATCGCTGGACAGGTAATGCCACCATGTGTTGGTCCGACGGGATCATCATGGGAATCTATATTTGTGTGCGCTGGATCGTTGGATTACCATATGTGTTGTTGTTATTGTGCATATGTATATTATGGGTTGCCATAAGTATACATTGTCATTATTGTTGTGATCATATTGATGTTGTCATATGAGTATGCATTTATAGGTCTTGTGTTAGGACCATGTCCGTATGTTGTGTTGATCTGATCTCGGATTAAACTGACGTGATTGTCATGGTAATTCTTATCTTGAGGTATGTTCCGTATTTCCTTGGTACTTGTCCTTGATGGACAATCGATTATCGTATTGGAATTGTCGACGTTATCCGATGGATTGAATTGGCCAGAGTTGGTATAATTTCCGTATCGCGAGTTATGATAATGTTTTGAGAACCTTGGGTATTGTTGAGATACCGTACATATATTTCGGTATTATATTATTGTGTTGTTAAGGATACAAATCGTGGATTCTCGTTAAGTTACGACAGTAAGATTACATTGGTCGTATTCTTACTTAGTATTTCCATTGATATGTAATTATTGACATGATGTGATGGTTATCATTGTTGGATATTATGGCTGATCCCGTCGTGGGCTTTCTTTTTAGGTTCTTGGATTATCAAGCTTGTAGCGGTCGTGGAGAGATGATCTTCCCGAAGGATACTGGCTAGAGCATGTATTTGTGTATTGAGTTTCCTGATCAGTTCTTGTATTCCGCTGTTAGAGTATTTTTATTGTTTGTCTTTACCCGCTGCGTGAGTATTTTTAAATGGTCTTTTGGTATCTGGTAACTTAGGTTACTTTGGAAATCATTCTCTAAATCTATTATGTCGGTACGTGTAAGCGATAGCTTAACGTATGTTCTTAAACAATTGAGTTTTGGCGTTTCGGGCCTTGTGGTTTCAAATGAGTTTTCACGACGATTTTGATAAACGAGTTTTATAAAGTCTTCGAATGTTTTAAGTAGATAGTACCGTCGTTAACCTCTTGGGTATTGTAAATGTTTGCGAAAACTTTCCTTCAGCCTTGTGGTTTCCATCTCGGGGCCCACGGCGCTGTAATATTCCCGGTCAGATCTGGGGGTGTTACAATAGTAGTGGTACGATAGCCGGTGATACCCGCGATGCCTCCGATCACGAAGCTCATGGTTCTCCAATCATGCGGTCGCGCCTTGAAACTCTCTTTTCCTTACGAAACATCTTTGTAATACCCTCGATGCCTCCGATCAGGAAGCTCATGGTTCTCCAGTCATACGGTCGCGCCTTGAAGCTCTCTATATTTACACCTCTCACCAATAAATCATTATTCAAGTTGAATAATAGTTCCACGTTCAAACAATGTAGAGAGAGAGAGAGAGAGAGAGAGAGAGAGAGAGAGAGAGAGAGAGAGAGAGAGAGAGAGAGAGAGAGAGAGAGCTATTGTCTAACCAAACTAAAAATATAGAAAAAGTACCAATTGAAGGCCTAAAGTAAAAATAGGAAACTAATTCAGAAAGATTGAAAAAAGTTATTTAGAGTTTCACATATTTTAAGACCATGTTTCACATAATGTTGTCTATAAATATATTATTAATATATATAATTATCTTCTTATTTCATTCTTACTTTCTTTTCTTGTTTTCTCATTTAAGTAAAATTTATTTAGTTTGTTTTGATAAAATTGTGATGTTAAAATATTGTTACATAACTAGTGCAATACCCGTATATAATATATAGGTAAAAATTACACATAATGCATAGTACGAACTATTCACTTTAAATTTTATAAATGGTATTTAAAAATTATATTATTTATTCTTTTGTGATTATATTATTCTTGTTGCTACGATGTCCATAGACTGGGTACCCGGTCCAAGGCTAATTTTACATAACTAGTGCAACACCCGTGTATGGGTAAAAGAATTAACATAATGCATAGTACGAACTATTCACTTTAAATTTTATAAATAGTATTTTAAAATTGCATTATTTATTCTTTTGTGATTACATCATTATTGTCGCTACTGTGTTCATGGACTGGGTACCCGGTCCATGGCCAATTTCTATGAACCGACCCTCCTATATCGGTTTGAAAAAACTAGAACCATGGCATTGTACACAATAGACGAGAGTTGAAGGTCCAACCACAACTAATCGTGACGTGAGTCGCTGCAGGTTCGCATTTGGACCAACTGCATGTCATTGCGTATGGGAGGCCATTATCCATCCCCATAAAAAATACGCCCTATAGGGACGGGAGGGAGGGCGACGCGATGTGTGACGCCCAGGCAGACGTTCCCTTAGCCGGAAGCTTTAGGCGCAACTTGCGTTCAAAGACTCGACGGTTCAAGGGATTCTGCAATCATACTAAGTATCGCATTTTGCTATGTACCCGCTCATTCGATTGCCGCAAAACCAGTTCAGGTAGGTCCGGACCAATGACGAGGTCATGGGTAAGAAAACTTAAAAGTACGTTGTCAACACTTGCCATCAATGAATTCATCAAGAATAACAACAATTTTTCGAGCATAAATTTATCTGTATTATTGAAGTCGTCGGACAGTAGGTCACCTTTTATATTTTTAGTACTTTAAATTATAATAAATAGAGTTATTATATTCTTTATATAATTTAGAGTTGTAATTGTTAGTAATAATAAAGTTGCATATGTAAAATGCAAGACGGGTTTGAAACTAACGGATTGAAATACAAAAACCTGCACGTAAGACGAACACGCAGCAGTTCCGTATTCTGGTCATAACTATCTCGTCCGATGTTCGATTGAGGTCGTTCAAGTGGATACGAAACCATAAGAAATAGAGCTATAATTACAAGAAGTCACAAAGAATAAATTCTAAAGAAATTAATCTCAGAGCCAATCAGATTGAGAGTGATAATTTTCTCGCTTATTTTATTTAACTCATATTTTTTAAGTGTTGAATGGTCTCGGTAGAATATAACTTGGAAGTTTCTATTGTGGCCAATTTTGTGGATATATCTTCCACATTTTATTCATGTTGATTTTGTTTTTTTTTTGTTAGGTTTTGAATGGTCTTGGTCTTTGTTTGAAAAAAATTAGGAAGTTTTATTTTTATGATTTTTATAGTGTAGTATTTGTAGGATTTCTGGCTATAAATAGCCCTCATCTTCATTTGTAAAGAGCACCTTAAGATATATGAAATTTGAGTGTGTTTGTATTAACAAACCTTTGTGAGTATCTTTTTGAGTATCTCCAAAACAACCTTTGTGTGATTCAATAACTTATAAAGTTCCAATCCCTTATTTAGTATTTGAACTCCACTACTTCTCGGTTGCTACAATAGTTCGCGTAATGGTTCGGAAGTAAAATTCTTTTTACTTATATTGGAAACATCTTGTGACCTTAATCCATCTAGCGGTGTCAGTTACAATGGCGTGTCTTGTGGAGGTCGCATCAGTTGACTTCAAAGATTAGTTATTCCATATAAGTGGTATCATATATTTTTCTTCATTTCCATAATCTTCTTTTCTTACCATCCTATCAACCTTTCATCTTCTAAACTTTCGATCTTCTTTAAAAAAAGAGATAAAAGAAGTATAAAAAAAGGATATACAAATAAAATATACAAAAAAGAGTATAAAAAAAAGGGGTAGACAAAAAAAGTATATAAAAGCAGAAAAAGCATAAGAAAAACCTATATATTTATATATATAAATATACATATTTATTACGAAAGTCGGTTCTACCCACCACAGTATATATATACATTTCTATTGCGAAGGTTGGTTCTACCACCACAGTGAAATATAAAAATAAATATAAAGTTGGAGTGCGGCTTACCGCCCCTGTAAAATTAAAACTTGTCACGATATCCGTCTATATAATCACATGTGAGTTGTGGAATATTTATATAAAGTCGAGAAATAAAAGACAAGAACCGTGCCAAAAAAATTTAAAAGAGCGATACACGTGGGGATCTTGTGAGGATTAATTTGTGTGTGTGTATGTAAAAAAAAGAAAGAAAGAAAAAAGAAAAAAGTATATAAATATAAAAAAAATGTCAAACCAAACTGAAACATCAAATACTCAAAACTCTATTCAAATTGTTCAAGACTAACGTGCATAAATAATGAATCGGTTAGACAAACAAGATGAGAAGATTGCGAGTATTGGTAGGGAAAGATCGAGGAAGTCAGTAAGGGTTACACCAGGACCTATTCTTTTATGGGATATGTAGAGCGGGGAAATTCCAAGAAGGAAACTCCAAGGTATAGACCTCGACGTGGTCGGGATAGAGGCGATATGATCATGTCTAGAAGGAGAAGAGTGAGAGAATAACGAGATGAGGGAGATCAAAACTTGAGAAGCATAAAAATAAAAATCACAACTCTCGAAGTAATAGGTGATCCGGACACCTACCTTGATTGAGAAAGGAAGGTTAAAACCATATTAGATTGTCATCTATATTGGAATGAAAAGAAGATGAGACTAGCTATCACTAAATTTTCAGAATATGCTAGTATCTGATGGGATCAATTTATTACTGATAGGAGGAGACTAGGGGAGAGACATGTGATATAACACCCCCAAGATGATCAGGGTATATCACAGCGCCGTGGACCCCACACTGTGGAATCCACCAGGCTAACGTACCAAAATGACATTCGACAAGGACATACAATCATCAACAAAACAAAAATTTCACAATTCAAGACATCCAGACCAAAGACATAAATTAGACAATTTAATCTGACATCAAATCCATTCCCCAAAACGGGTACACAACAATAACAAATTCAAGAAAAAGTACTCGAGTACTTAACCAAATGACATAATAAATAAATCCGAAACAAGACACAAATAAGTAACCATTGAACAGAATCACGCCTGCCCATAATCCTCGTACGGCTCGCATGCTCGCTTGTTTCCTTGACCTGTACCTGAAATACAAAAGTATTTCCCCCATTTAAGGGGTTAGCGACAACTGCTAGTGCAAGTACAATCCATTTGAACTACCATTCTAATCAGATGAAAATATGCGCAAAAATCATTTTGAAATCATTTATATTCCGGAATATTAACGGTGCACAAGAACAAAATACATTTCTCCAACAAAACATTTCAAAGTTAACCTTGGTACGAGACTCACGACCACCGTACCCCGCAGAGCCCCATCGGACATCCCTAGGTGGTTAACCATAGTTCGCGATACGCAACTCACGGCAACATACCCCTAGAGGCCCCGTCGGACCGTCCCTAGGTGAACATACACATATCCATCCATACAACCACGAAAAGCCATAATTCAAATACTGGAACGCATAAACAAATGTAAAGTACTTGCCTTTGAGACATCTTCGAAGAATCGGGAATGGATAATGACTACGAACGATCCGGATGGAAAACGACGGTTCCTAAATGAAGGATTAACATAACTCAGTCCTAACAGACAACAATAATCGGATGGTAAACGCCAATAATCCCGATTACAAGCTACGCCAGTATACAATCAATTGATACGGGCGAGGGTTTACGCAAAACCTCCCCGAATCAACAATTTAAGGATTAAACTCGACAAAATTGGATTGGGAATTATCCAATAATAACAATCGGTAAGGAATATCACAATATACTTGAACAATTCGAGTCTAACAAGCAAAACCCGGAAAACCCCCTAAAATTTACAAGTTAGGGTTCTAGACGAAATTACCTCGGGTTCGGACGGAGGGAGATGATTACGTTGATGATGATATGATAGCCCGACTCTACGGTGATGTAAAATGAAGAATACACGGACGAGAAGTGGAAGAAATCGCCCTGGAGGTTTATTGGTGTCACCCGACGAAAGAAAAATGAAAAGAAGGTGAGAAATGAGGTGTTGACCTCTACTCGCTGTTATGGCCGTAACAGGTGATGCATTACGACCGTAACAATGGCCATATTACAGCTGTAACTGATGGGGTGTTACGGCCGTAACACCCTACTGGACAACAGTCTGGGCAGCTACTGTCCAAACTGTTCTGGACGACTCCGAAACCCGGACCTGCTATCGAACCAAAAATATGGTTACGAAGTACACTCGATGACAAACCTAAGCATTACAAGAAAATACAATTCTGACTATCCGTAAATCCGAAATACGACAACGAAGATGAAATTCCACAACTTATAGGAAATTACAAAAATGTCCCAAGTGTCCTAAAATCACAATACGACGTCGGATTGACAAACCGAAAGTCACAACACGAACAACTCAACTATACGAACTCATGCAAACTAAGAAACAATGAAAACGAACAAGTTTCATGAGAATCGAACACGCATACGGCAAAACATAACATAGAATGGAATTTCGTAAAAACATCTCCAAAACTCGTCCAAACGGAAAAACTCCAAGAATAAAGTAGATTCAAAATGTCGAAACAGTTACAAGCGAGCCGATAAAAATAGACATACACCAAAATTGGAAACTGCTAAAAATGGAAAGGTACGGATATTACATTCTCCCCCTCTAAAAAGAAGTTTCGTCCCGAAACTTAAGAATAAAAAAGATTGGGGTGCCTCGAACGCATATCCTCCTCCAACTCCCACATTGCCCTCTTCTACTCCGTGCCTCGACCATTGCACTTTAACCAAAAGACTGGTTTTGTGCCTTAATTGTTTGTCTTGACGCTCCAAAATTTTAACGGGACTCTCCTCGAACGTGATGTCCTTCTCGATCTGCACGTCCCCGAAATTAATAACATGGGATGGGTCCGGAACATACTTTCTCAACTGGGAGATGTGAAACACACTATGCACATGACTCAACGACGGAGGTAATGCCAAACGGTACGCTAACTCGCCAACTCTCTCTAATATCTCGAAAGGTCCAATATACCTCGGGTTGAACTTCCCCTTTTTCCCAAAACGGAAAACTCCCTTCGACGGAGACACTCTCAATAGAACATGATCTCCCACCTCAAACTCCAAAGGTCGACGCCTAACATCCGCATAAGACTTTTGTCGACTCTGAGCTGCCAACATTCTCTTTCTAATCAACTCAACTTTCTCCCTCGTCTCTAGCACAAGATCCGACTCGGTGCCAACTAAATCGAACGGTTCATCCCAACATATCGGCAATCGGCAACGTCGGCCATAAAGCGCCTCATACGGTGCCATCTTAATCGACGCGTGCCAGCTATTATTATACGTAAACTCAATCAAGGCCAGATGCTCCTCCCAGTCACTACTCCAGTCTAATGCACACGCGCGCAACAAATCCTCGAACGTCTGAATGGTACGCTCGGACTGTCCGTCGGTCTGAGGGTGGAAAGATGTACTCAAACGCAAATGTGTCCCCAATGCCTTATGTACTGCCTGCCAGAAATGTGATACAAACCGGCCATCTCTATTCGAAATAATAGTCTTCGGCGTACCATGAAGTCTCACTACCTGCGCGATAAAAATACGAGCCAATTTTTCTGGACCCCAAGTATCCTTGATGCCCAGAAAATGTGCCGACTTAGTCAGTCGGTCTACGATCACCCACACCATATTCATTCCGGTCTTCGTCCTCGGCAAGTTCATGACAAAATCTATGGAAATATCTTCCCACTTCCATTCCGGGATGGGAAGTGGTTTCAACAATCTGGCTGGCCGCTGATGCTTGATTTTGACTTGTTGACAAGTCAAACACTTATCCACAAACTCAACTACCTCATTCCTCATGTCATTCAACCGGAAATTCTTCCTCAAATCTTTATACATTTTACTCGAGCCCGGATGGACTGAGTAAGGTGACGCGTAAGCCTCTCTCATAATACTCTGCCTCAATTCCAAGTCGTTCGGAACACAAAGCTGACCTCAGAATCTAAACACACCATCCTCATGTATCACGAATTCCGGGGCTTTCCCCTTCCCTACATTCTATCGAAGCTGAATAAACATCGGGTCTTCCAACTGTCCCGATTTAATGTCGTCGACTAGAGACGAAGAAATCTCAAGAGTACGCAACTGTTCGGAACTGTCTGGTAGTACAATCTCAACGCTCAACCTCATCAACTCTCACTGAAGTCCTGGTTAGGCCGTAAGTAACTCAAGCGCCCAAATCGACACCGATTTCTGGCTCAAGGCATCTGCCACCACATTTGCCTTGCCCGAATGGTAAAGGATCTCAAGGTCGTAATCCTTAATCAACTCCAACCATCTCCGCTCTCTCATGTTAAGCTCTTTCTGCGTAAAAATGTACTCCAGGCTCTTGTGATCGGTGAAAATCTGACACGACGAGCCATACAAGTAGTGACGCCAGATCTTCAACGCAAACACAACCGCGGCCAACTCAAGATCGTGCGCAGGGTAATTCAACTCGTACGGTTTCAACTGACGGGAAGCATAGTCAATTGTCTTCCCATGCTGCATGAGTACACACCCGAGCCCTTGGCCCGAAGCATCACTAAAAACTGTGAAACCCTCATTACCACTCGGTAAAGCTAAAATGGGAGCGGTCGTCAACCGTTTCTTCAATTCCTCAAAACTCTTCTGTCTCTCGTCAGTCCACACTAAATTTTCCGACTTCTGTAACAACTGAGTCAGCAGTCGAGCGAGCTTAGAGAACCCCTCGACAAATCTACGATAATACCCGGCCACACCCAGAAAACTGCGGACCTCCTTCACATTTTTGGGCGGCGCCCAGTCCAACATTGCCTCTATCTTTTGTGGGTCCACACGAACACCCTCGGCCGAGATCACGTGGCCGAGAAACATAACCTCCCGTAACCAAAACTCACACTTTGAGAACTTCGCAAAAAGATGCCGAGTTCTCAAGATTCCTAGCACGATATGCAAATGACGGGCATGATCCTCCCCGCTCCTCGAATAAATCAGGATATCGTCGATAAAAACGACTACACACTTATCGAGGTACTCGATAAAGACTTTGTTCATAAGCTGCATGAATACGGCTGGTGCGTTGGTTAGCCCAAAAGGTATAACCACAAACTCGTAATGACCCTATCTCATCCGAAAGGCCATCTTTGGAATGTCGGAATCCTTCAGTCGGAGCTGATAATACCCTGATCTCAAATCAATCTTAGAAAATACGGTTGCCCCTTTCAGTTGGTCAAACAAGTCATCAATCCTCGGGAGTGGATATTTATTTTTGATAGTCACTTTGTTCAACTCTCGATAGTCGATACACAGACTTGTTTGTGAAGAAGAAGGATGGGTCACTTCGTCTGTGTAACACCAATAACCCGTGCAACCTCCTCGAAGAAGTCTCACCACTTTCAAAGCGCTGATTAGGAATCTCTGGCTACTCCGCTTACGTCCCACAAAAGAATGCTCGGTACCGTCAGAGGCTAACATCGAAACGGTTCTCGTTCTATAATTCGTGATCGCCCCATGATGGTCCAGCCAATCCTCACCAAGAATGATATCCTCATCTCTAATATCTACCGCAATCAGATCAGAAGGCCAATCCCTCCCCGCGATACTCACAGGAAAATCTCTAATCTCACGGTCCCCCACGATGCTATCCCCACTAGGCAGTTTAACAACAAATGGTTCACACGCAACTAGGCAATCAACATGCAGACAATGCACACAATCCAGAGATATGAAAGAATGCGTAGCACCAGAATCGAATAACACAGAAACAGGATGGTCAAGGATGTGAACGGTACCTGTAGCCACCGTCGCGTTGGGATCTCCAGCTCGTCTCATCTCAAACACACGGGGCGGAACAGACCCCGCACTAGAAGCTCCCCCTCTAGAAGGCTGCCCACGTCCTTGGCCTCTACAAAAACTCTGCTGTGGCTGAGAAACTACCGGTGCCTGATTCACGCTTGGTTCTCCCGCAGATGGGGCTGATATCTCAGTAACTGGTGCCCGAACTGCATCCGTACAATACTTGGCACGATGCCCCATTTGACCGCATGAAAGACACTGAATCGGAGGCCTGTCACACTCACTCATAATGTGTCCGGGGCGACCACAGTTAAAGCAGTTAGGACCACGCACTGAAACAGTAGGAGCAGACCTAGAACCATTTCCTCGCCTAAATGACGGGGACTAATTCCCGAAGACTCGCGAATCAGACTGAGCCTTCGGATACCCGCTAGACTTGCCTCCCGAAAACTGATCGGAGGTCTTCTGTTTCTTTCCCTCGGTTGCCGTCTCTGTCGCAGAAAACAACATCTCATTAGCCATTGCTTTGTTCTGATATTCTTTCAGAGTTTTACATCCGAGATCGGACATGTAGTGACGAACCCTCGGCTTCATCCGCATATCAAAGTGGCGGATCTTATCAAACTCGTCTCGGACTTGGTTTCTCACATAATTAAGTTGCTGGTTGTATTCCTTGATTGCCTGCGAAATCGGAACATCTTAGGGCTTAGTCTCAAAAGAAGGCTCGGATCCTCCCCTCTTTAACTGGCCACACACAAAATTCGTCCTCCATCAGCTCTCAGAACTCTGCCCATGTGGCTGCCCGGTCACGCGGTTTTACTATTTGCCACCACGTTGCCACCTCTTTGGCGAGGAAGTACTGAGCGATGGGTACCTTCCTCTCCTCAGAGCAGTTAGCTGCCTCGAACACTTTCTCCATTTCAAATAACCAACTCTCCCAACCGAAAGGGTCGGAAGCACCATCAAACTGCGGAGGACGCATACGAATCACGTCCTGAAGTAGCTTATCATTGCCGGATCCAGTAGGCGGAACCGGGTTGGCATTATCTTTGCCGACTAAGATGGCCTGAGTTAGTAGCGTCATCTGGTTCGCTACTTGCTGTAAAATATTAGCCACCCCAATATTCTCATGAGCATTGCCTGAGCTAGCAGACTGATCCTGCTGGCCTCTGGAACTAGGTGGAACACTGTTCGACAAGGAAGGCATCGCCGAATCAGCTCCCGAGTTATCGGACATGGCCGCCCCACTGGCTGCGCCACGTCCCCTACCGCGTCCGCGTCCTCTACCAGCAGGGATTCTGAAGAAGTAACGGGTGAGTAAAATTCAAACGCAAAACGCAACAAGATATCCAGAAAGGAACAGAACAGAACAACGTAATGAGTCAAGTTAGGAAAAACTTACGAGCACCGGCGTACTGAGATGATGGCGTAGCAGTGATACTGTTAAAAAATGACACTCAACTAGACCCAAATAACCGACAGCCTAGGTATCCATAAACTTAGCTCTGATACCATATTCAATAACACCCCCAAGATGATCAGGGTATATTACAGCACCATGGACCCCACACTGTGGAATCCACCAGGCTAACGTACCAAAATGACATTCAACAAGGACATACAATCATCAACAAAATGACAATTTCACAATTCACGACATCCAGACCAAAGACAAAAATTAGACAATTTAGTCTGACATCAAATCCATTCCCCAAAACGGGTACACAACAATAATAAATTCAAGAAAAAGTACTCGAGTACTTCACCAAATGACATAATAAATAAATCCGAAACAAAGTAACCACTGAACAGAATCATGCCTACCCATCATCCTCGTATGGCTCGCATGCTCGCTTGCTTCCTTGACCTGTACATGAAATACAAAAGTATTTCCCCCATTTAAGGGGTTAGCGACAACTGCTAGTGCAAGTATAATCCATTTGAACTACCATTCTAATCAGATGAAAATATGCGCAAAAATCATTTTGAAATCATTTATATTCCGGAATATTAACGGTGCACAAGCAAAAAACACATTTCTCCAACAAAACATTTCAAAGTTAGCCTTGGTACGAGACTCACAGCCACCGTACCCCGCAGAGCCCCGTCGGACATCCCTGGGTGGTTAATCATAGTTCGCGATACGCAACTCACGGCAGCGTACCCCTAGAGGCCCCGTCAGACCGTCCCTAGGTGAACATACACATATCCATCCATACAACCACGAAAAGCCATAATTCAAATACTAGAACGCGTAAACAAATGTAAAGTACTTGCCTTTGATACATCTTCTAAAAATCGGGAATGAATAACAACTACGAACGATCCGGATGGAAAACGATGGTTCCTAAACGAAGGATTAACATAACTCAGTCCTAACGGACAACAATAATCGAATGGAAAACGCCCATAACCCCGATTACAAGCTACGACAATATACGATCAATTGATACGGGCGAGGGTTTATGCAAAACCTCCCCGAATCAACAATTTACGGATTAAACTCGACAAAATTGGATTGGGAATTATCCAATAACAACAATCGGTATGGAATATCACAACATACTTGAACAATTCGAGTATAACAAGCAAAACCTGGAAAACCCCCAAAATTTACAAGTTAGGGTTCTAGACGAAATTACCTCGGATTCGGACGGAGGGAGATGATTACGTTGATGATGATGTAATATCCGCAATTTTGATTTTCGATAATTTTCATTTTTCGGCGGAGGTCCGTTTCGACGACTCTCTTTTGACCGTTTCGTCATTCTGAGAATATTTAATTCTGCACTTTTTGTCATCCGAGTTCGTTTCTGTGTCGTTTTGTTGAGTTCCGTACTTTTTGGCGACTTTTCCGCACTTGAGTTCGATTCTTGTGAATCTCGTTGGAAATTACTGTTTCGAGTTTCCCGTAAGTCCGTTTAACTTTGTTAGACGTGTTGTGAACTTCGGTTTGGTTATTCGATCACGTATCGTGATTTTCGAACGTTTTGGGCCATTTTCGTAATTTCCCAAAGTTTGGGATAATTACCTTCCGTTGTCGAATTTCGAGCCTTCGGGTGGTCGGAATCGTGTGTTCTCTTATCTCTTAGATTCGTCTTTGAGAGTACTTCGTAACCGTATCTTCGATTCGTATTCAGGTTCGGGTTTCGGGGTCGTTCGGATCGTCGTTGTGATTCTTCATTTTGTGCACGGAGGTCTGGCCGGACACAGGCGAAACGGCCTCAAAACGACATCGCTGAGCGCCGTGTCTCGCGCTGGTCGGCCAGATCGGCACTGCCGAGACACGGCCGAGACACCCGGCGCTGGTGTCGGCCGTTTGCTGCGCCGTGTCCGGCAGCAGTATATATATGGCAGGACAGTCGGGTTTTTCACCCATTTTCTCACTTGTTTTCTTCCCTTCCGCGGCTGGAGCTTGATCAATCATGGAGGCATGTTGTTATACAATAAATCCATGAAGTTTTGAGGTTCATTTCATCAATAATCCGTCCTATAACATCCTTTGATCGAGCGAATCAGGTCAGATTTTCTAGAAATCTAATTTTGGGGATTTTGGGTATTTTGTTCGATTTTGTCCGTTTAATCCGATTTAACTTAGTATTGTGATGTATTGATGATTATTTAGATGTATTATATCATTTCCCTTGTTATTCCATGGTTGGATCGTATCGATTCGTTGTTTTGGTCGAGTTCTTGATCGACGCCTCCGGTAAAAAGTCATAGAGGGGTTTTCGGGCGTTCTACGATTATTCTTCCTCGTATTATCGATGATTTATTGATTATATGTTGTTAGGGTTGAATTCTTGTGAAGAACTCGAGTCGGAACCCTTCCTTTCATTGCCTTCTTTGGGGTCCGAGCTTCCCGGACGAACCGTGTTCTTCGGAGCGTTCGGTAGCGGTTAGTAAGGCAAGTATCTTATTATACGACTTGTATCTTGCGACTAGTAATTACGTAGGAGATGTATGATGATTTTGCTTGCCTTCGTAATTATGTTCTGTTTGAGTTGGTTATGTTTTCCGTAATTTGAAGGCTTTGCGATAATAGTGTTATATTAGTATACGTGTTAGGCGTTGTGCCATTTGTGCAGGATTGCGACGTACATATGGGATGGTTGTACACTTGGTTGTGCAATGTATTGTGTACCGAACGTGTGTTATGTTGGTTATGTGTCGTTGATTGAAGATAGTTGTTGCGAGTGTTGAGATTATGTTATGTGCGTGTGATGTACGATTTTGTAGTGATCAATGTGATTGATTAATTGTGTTCATTGTTGTATGTAATGTGAATGTGAATATGAATATGCGTGTGACCGCTAAGTTCACTCGTGTTGTTTCGACAGGACCTACGAGGATTCGTGGCAGTGGACTATGGGGTCAGAACTTAGTAAGGTACTGAGGTCCAATCGTGCTGGTCTGACGAGGCCTACGATAACGCATGGCAGTGGACCATGAGTTTCGGACACATTACGTCCAGCCGGGTGAGCTCGACGGGGCTTATGGTGACACGTGGCAGTGGACTACGGTGTCAGGACAGTGTGTGTGTTTGTTGTGATTGATATAGTCCGTGCGGGTTGTTAAACCTACGGAGACACGTGACAGTGGATCACGGTGTCGGAATTGGTTATGTCTGGTTAATAGTCCGTGCGGGTTGTTGAACCTACGGAGACACGTGACAGTGGATCACGGTGTCGGAATTGATTATGTTTGTTTGATTGTGCGTGGTGTAGTCCGTGCGGGTTGTTGAACCTACGGAGACACGTGCAGTGGATCACGGTGTCATGAGCATGATTATTTTCAAATAAAAGTTTTGAAAGGAAAAGTTTTATGAAAATGAATGTTGGACCGAGTCCTAAGCTTGAATAAATGTTTCCCGTATTGTAAACTGCTGAGTTATGAAACAAGATTTGGGTTAAGGCCCTAAAGTTTTTCGAAAGGTTTTGTGAATCAGAACTTGAGGTCTTAAAGATTTTGAAAATCTAAAAATTCCCGAGATGATAATCTTATTTTCGAATGCTTCATAGCTTATCTTCCCTCGTGAAAACCTCCCGGGAATATTTTGATACTTAATTATTATATTGGATTCACGATTATTATTTGCTTGTTACATTTCGTATGATTTGATAATTGCACTAGTAAAACAGTGGAGTTTTACTAACCCCCGAGTAATCGGGGGTGGATGTCTATTTTGCGTCCAGGTACACGCAGATTCAGGGGAGCAGTCACAGGATTGGCACAAGAGGATGATGAGCTGCGATACTAATCATGAGTCGAGAGTTGTTTGTTGTGTTGTCAGAGTTGATTTCAGTCTTCCGCTGTATTGTATTTCGACCCCTGTGTGGGTAACGTTATTTAAGTCAGTTTTGTCGATTGGGTTGTGTGACCATATCGGTCTGTATCATTTTATTGTTTGACCCTGGGTGGGCAAGCATTTGGTTGTTTATGGATGTTTAGCCTGGTAGATCCTTGTGGAAAGGGTCTACGACGTGTAATATTCCCATATGGTTTTGAGGTGTTACATTTATGGTATCAGAGCTTAGGTTGCGGAAATCTAGGTTGTCGGGTCGAGTCGAGTCTTGGTTTGTCGAGTAATGTGTTGTCTTGTCGTTCGAGTCGTCAGGTGACAAGTTGAGTTGTGCGTAGTCACAACGTGTCGGATATGTTGTCGGATGAGATTAGTATCGTGGGCGACCGTCATCTCCGTGCGGCCTGTGGACGTAAGTCTCCTCCTTTATGCGTAATACCTGTGTATCTCGATTTTATCTTAGTGAGTTAATTGCGGTGCATAATTTTATTTACACATTATTGTGTAATATAGTTGTGTTTAATACTTGTGACACATAGTATGTGTATAGAACTGGGCACGTTATTATTTTATCTTTGAACCACCGGGTGGGGTGGTATGTTGTGAAAGTTGTAAACCTTGATGGGTTTCGAAAAGGTACCGACGGTAGAGTTTGTGAGAAACTCCGATGAATGATTTTGATGTGTGTTTAAACTTGATACCACGAGATTCATTTGATTGAATTGGCGACCCTGGTTGCCATCTGAATATGTGGTTTTAAATTCGACTGTTTTTAGAATGTTGTAATTTTTGTCCGCTATGGGTAAGTTTGAGAATGTTTCCTGAAGGACTTTACAGTTTGGGAATTTCGTAGAAATCGATTTTTAGAAAATATTTTGGTGGTGCGGTCAAACCATGGTTTATATGGATTTTTTAAAAATTTGTTAAATTTTGACAAATGGGCCGTGTATTTTCAAATGACACAATCAGACGGTATTTGAAAAATGTGTTTTGAAATACTTCGGACATTGTAAAATATTACCGTCGTTTTGGTTATGAACTAAAGGATTTTGGAAAATTTCTGTTTTGCAAAACAACTTTGGCTTCCGTAAATTAGAACGTTATGTGTTTATGTATTGAGGTTAAGTCGTGCAGTGAGTTGCTATATTATTATTCTCGTCAGAAAATCTGGGTTGTATGCCCAAGTGGCGGGATACGTTGTTAGGTATCGTTCCCCACTCCAATGACCGAGGTATTAAACAAAGTGTTTTTGGAATTTCATCCCAGCAAAATCTTTCAAACTCGTGATTTTTTTTTATATATCATTCGAACAAATACCTCGATAAACTTGTTTTTTTTTTAAGAATATTATCGGTGTTGGACCACAATGGTATGCTTAATGTTTTAATCGTGTATGCTGAGGTATAGGTCGTACATCTTTGTCAATGTGAACATGTGAATATTGCATTGTGCTGCTGATTATGGGCTTATGTCGATTATGTGAGGCTTGTTTTATCTTGTTATTCTGATTGGTTGTCCGTTCAGTATGCTAAGGGGTCGAGGTCGAGGCCGTGGTCGTGGTCGTGGTGGCGGTCGTAATCGGGAGCATGAGAGGACGACTCCCTTCTTGCCGAGTACCAATCAGCTCAGTACAGATCAGGGACATTCGACTAGCGTTAATGTTGACGTTGGCACCGCCACCATCCTTCGTCAGGTGGTTGACCAATATGAGAACCCAAATAGGGATAACGGAACTAGTAAGTGGTTATGAGATGTGATGAAGATGCAGCCGCCCCGTTTTGTAGGTTCGTCTGAATTGTTAGGTTGGGAAAACTGGCTCTTCCAGTTGGACAGAATATTTGATGCTGTAGCTTGTCCGGATGTTAGGAGGGTACCCATTGCTCAGTACCTGCTCGACAAAGAAGCTGCAGACTGGTGGCACGCTGTAGTGCCTGCAGATCGTACATCTACATGGGCTGAGTTTAAGACTGCCATGGAGGCATAGTATTGCCCGTTGCCTGTTCGTGAACGCAGAATCGTTAAGTTTTTCTCGGCTATTCCCCAGGATGTGTCAATATCCCAGGCGATAGTCGATTATAATCGACAGTTGGCTTATGTTCGGGATCAAGTGAGAAGTGAAGCGGACAAGGTCTGATACTTCAATATGCACATGAAACCCCATATCCGTGAGAGTATGGATCCGCTTATATGTACCACCCTGAAAGAATATCAGGACCGAGCTTTAGCCATTGAGATGGCTGTTTCTGTGTCGGAATCTAGTTCAGAGAGTAAGAGACAGAAGACCTCGAGAAATTTTTCAAGAGGCCAGAGAAGTGAGATCCGTGAGCCTGTTGCTTCGCATTTTCCTTCAGGAAGCACTCCTGGTTCGGTTGACCAGTCTAAGAACCTTACTCCAGAGGCGAGTAAGACGATCGGTGTGAAGACCTGCTTTAACTGCAGTCATGTAGGCCATGCGAGACAGAATTGTCGTTCGCCACCGGTTAATTATTTTAAGTGCGGCCAACTGGGGCACCAAGCGGTGCATTGTGAGACCGTTGCCAAGATGTTCGGGAATCGGGTTTTCGTTCCTACTCAGGGAGGGCCCGGTGGTGTCCAGTGATGTAGTTTTGTATCGTACTTTGTGCTATAATTCATGTAGATATTGATATTTGTTGCGTGAACTTTTTGGTTTTATTTGTATTCTATCATGATGTTTTATTTTAAGTTTCGGGACGAAACTTAATTTTAATAGGATAGAATGTAATATCTGGTATTCTCGTTTTCCATTATCTTGAATTGTTTGTGTTTTGACGTCGGACATTTTCTTGTTGATGAGAATCGGAATGATTTCTATCGTAATACTCTATTTATTTCTATCGCATAGCCGTTTTAGTTGGGTGCGACTTGTTGTCGCGTAGGTTTCTTTGATTAAATGTGTGCATATGATGTGGTATGTGATGCGTCGTTAATTGATCGTTATTGTTTTGAATCATTGTCGGTGGCGTTGTTATGGTCGTCGTGGGGCGTGTATCCACGCTGTATATTCTTTCGCGTTGGCTGTAACGTTTCGCCGTTGGGCGCGATTTTTTTTCGGTTCTTGTGTATCTCGTTGAGTTTTCCTGGCGGGATATTTCTTATCCCTACTTTATTTAGGTTTCGGGACGAAACTTCTTTTAAGGAGGGTAGAATGTAATATCCGCGATTTCGATTTCCGGTAATTTTCATTTTTCGGCGGAGGTCCGTTTCGACGACTCTCTTTTGACCATTTCGTCATTCTGAGAATATTTAATTCTGCACTTTTTGTCATCCGAGTTCGTTTCGGTGTCGTTTTGTTGAGTTCCGTACTTTTTGGCGACTTTTCCGCACTTGAGTTCGATTCTTGCCAATCTCGTTGGAAATTACTATTTCGAGTTTCCCGTAAGTCCGTTTAACTTTGTTAGACGTGTTGTGAACTTCGGTTTGGTTATTCGATCACGTATCGTGATTTTCGAACATTTTGGACCATTTTAGTAATTTCCCAAAGTTTGGGGTAATTACCTTCCGTTGTCGAATTTTGAGCCTTCGGGTGGTCGGAATCGTGTGTTCTCTTAGCTCTTAGATTCGTCTTTGTGAGTACTTCGTAACCGTATCTTCGATTCATATTCAGGTTCGGGTTTCGGGGTCGTTCGGATCGTCGTTGTGATTCTTCATTTTGTGCACGGAGGTCACTTGGCGGACAAGGGCGAAACGGCCCTGAAAACGGCGCTGCCGAGCGCCGTGTCCTGCGCCGGGTCGGACAGGACTGACAGCTTGCCGAGACACGGCCGAGACACCCGGCGCTGGTGTCGGCCGTTTGCTGCGCCATGTCCGGCAACAGTATATATATGGCAGGACAGTCGGGTTTTTCACCCATTTTCTCACTCGTTTTCTTCCCTTCCGCGGCTGGAGCTTGATCAATCATGGAGGCATGTTGTTATACAATAAATCCATGAAGTTTTGAGGTTCATTTCATCAATAATCCGTCCTATAACATCCTTTGATCGAGCGAATCAGGTCAGATTTTCTAGAAATCTAATTTTGGGGATTTTGGGTATTTTTTTCGATTTCGTCCGTTTAATCCGATTTAACTTAGAATTGTGATGTATTGATGATTATTTAGATGTATTATATCATTTCCCTTGTTATTCCATGGTTGGATCGTATCGATTCGTTGTTTTGGTCGAGTTCTTGATCGACGCCTTGAAGGTGTCCGGTAAAATGTCATAGAGGGGTTTTCGTTATTCTTCCTCGTATTATCGATGATTTATTGATTATATGTTGTTAGGGTCGAATTCTTGTGAAGAACTCGAGTCGGAACCCTTCCTTTATTGCCTTCTTTGGGGTCCGAGCTTCCTGGACGAACCGTGTTCTTCGGAGCGTTCGGTAGCGGTTAGTAAGGCAAGTATCTTATTATACGACTTGTATCTTGCGACTAGTAATTACGTATGAGATGTATGATGATTTTGCTTGCCTTCGTAATTATGTTCCGTTTGAGTTGGTTATGTTTTCCGTAATTTGAAGGCTTTACGATAATAGTGTTATATTAGTATACGTGTTAGGCGTTGTGCCATTTGTGCAGGATTGCGACGTACATATGGGATGGTTGTATACTTGGTTGTGCAATGTATTGTGTACCGAACGTGTGTTATGTTGGTTATGTGTCGTTGATTGACGATAGCTGTTGCGAGTGTTGAGATTGTGTTATGTGCGTGTGATGTACGATTTTGTAGTGATCAATGTGATTGATGAATTGTGCTCATTGTTGTATGTAATGTGAATGTGAATATGAATATGCGTGTGACCGCTAAGTTCACTCGTGTTGGTTCGACGGGACCTACGAGGATTCGTGGCAGTGGACTACGGGGTCAGAACTTAGTGAGGTACTGAGGTCCAATCGTGCTGCTCTGACGAGGCCTACGATAACGCATGGCAGTGGACCATGAGTTTGGAACACAGTATGTCCAACCGGGTGAGCTCGACGGGGCTTACGGTGACACGTGGCAGTGGACTACGGTGTCAGGACAGTGTGTGTGTTTGTTGTGATTGATATAGTCCGTGCGGTTTGTTAAGCCTACGGAGACACGTGACAGTGGATCACGGTGTCGGAATTGATTATGTCTGGTTAATAGTCCGTGCGGGTTGTTGAACCTACGGAGACACGTGACAGTGGATCACGGTGTCGGAATTGATTATATTTGTTTGATTGTGTGTGGTGTAGTCCGTGCGGGTTGTTGAACCTACGGAGACACGTGACAGTGGATCACGGTGTCACGAGCATGATTATTTTCAAATAAAAGTTTTGAAAGGAAAAGTTTTATGAAAATGAATGTTGGACCGAGTCCTAAGCTTGAATAAATGCTTCCCGTATTGTAAACTGCTGAGTTATGAAACAAGATTTGGGTTAAGGCCCTAAAGTTTTTCGAAAGGTTTTGTAAATCAGGACTTGAGGTCTTAAAGGTTTTGAAAATCTAAAAATTCCCGAGATGATAATCTTATTTTCGAATGCTTCATAGCTTATCTTCCCTCGTGAAAACCTCCCGGGAATATTTTGATACTTAATTATTATATTGGATTCACGATTATTATTTGCTTGTTACATTTCGTATGATTTGATACTTGCACTAGTAAAACAGTAGAGTTTTACTAACCCCCGAGTAATCGGGGGATGGATGTCTGTTTTGCGTCCAGGTGACACGCTTTTTGTGTAACTATCGCAAGTGCACGATATCGTATCAAGTAGTAAAGTGGACTTTTTGAGTCCGGTTTATCGATCCCACAAGGAAGTTATGTTATAATTTGAATTATACACTATTAGTCTATTTTTATAGATACTTAAGATGAGTGAAACACACAATTAAAAAGTTTGGTTTAATAATTGCAAAGAAATTGCAATAATAGTTCTAATATTATAAGGAAATAAAAAGATAGCAATAATAATAGATTGATTATCGATAAAATGAAATAGTTGGGATTACAAACTTAGTTCGTCATTAGTTATAAAAGATGTATTGGAGATCATAAGATGAATTTACTTATTATGTTGTGTAGATTCGATTTTCCTTAAAAAGACGGTTTCTCTTTCGAACTATAAAACGCCCTTACATATTGAATCAATCCACTATATTTCTATGTTGATTGGCTTCAATACATAGCATTAGGATTTGTGAAAATAACTCAATGAATCATCTAAGGACTAGGGGTATATTTCTATCCCTAGAACAACTTAGAGTGAAGATCATTTGATCTAATCAAACATATTTTCTTTCAAACATATGAAGATCATAAATATCTTCATTAATTGGCCAAATAAATAAAGATTGTTAAAACAATGAAAATCACACACGATAATAAGTAATTCATAATATATCTTTATACAAACATAAATAACATGACTAACCTTGTTTATAATCCCAACTTAAGAAACTTAGCCCATAAAGGGTTTATTACACATATTACAAGCTTTGGTGGTCATTCTTAGTTGAATCAAGAGAAAGAATTGATCCTAACTCCTTAGTAGATAAAGGAGATAGAAGCAATAAAGTCTCGAACAACATATACTACACCACACTTACAAAGATCACTCAAGAACACAAGTGTGTTCTTCACACAAAAAGAAAAGTTTACAAGAAAATGGAAAATTATATGATGAATGGTGAATGATGAAGGATCTAAGGGGTCTATTTATACACCTAAAGTCATCTAATAGCTCCAAAACTACAGATTATTACATTATATCGGATCAATGCCACCATCCCCTCAATAATACACAAAAGTATAAAAATTAGACAAATCATAGCAATCTGTCAAGAGTTACGGCCGTAACATTCGGGAGTTACGGCCAGAATCGAGTGACTTCTACGGCGTAACTTCACGAATGTTACGGCCGTAACGTGGCTTCGTAAATTTGCTCATTTGAAGCTTTGATAGTTACGTTTTCAGCCCGAATTCCTCGGACTTTGCGTTTTTGCCCGGATCTTCTTCTGATGATAACTTTTGATATATAACTCTGATTTTGAATCCGGAAAGACTGCCGAATTCATCTCGAAAAGCCCTACAACATGAATATATCAAAATTCAATAAAGAGAATATTTATTAAATATGTTGTTTCTTGTGTAATTCAGTTATTTAATCCGATCATCATCCAATAAAAATAAAATTATTAAAACTGATAAATTAAAAGCAAAAAACGAGTAGACTAGCTCAATTATGGGTGAATTTTATCGATACAAACCATGGATAAGTGTACAAAAATGACACTTATCACACCCCCAAACTTGAATTCTTGCTAGTCCCGAGCAAGACTCTTTATTATTCACACTCCAAAAATAAAAAAAAAAAAAAATAAGAAAATTAATACACACATAAATTAAAATATAAAAAGAGAAAAGGAGATCAAAATGCCATTAATAAACAACAACCAGCTTTATACAGTAGATAGAAATGAATCAAGATTCAAAATAAATCTACTAATATTTTTGAAGTTAAAACACGGTTTTTATTTTGTAATTCCAAAATGTAAGGTTTTCCCCCAAAAGGTTGATTATTTCTTTCCCACTCGTGATACACACGACTCCCTTTAATGGTTGCTCTCGATCACTCGTTTATTTTTCGACTCAATATGAAGAAGAATTTCATTGGCGTCATCAAATATTGTGATTTTTACAAAATTGAGTGTATTGAAATTCAGCTGCTAATTAATTCAAATCTGCTCATAAACTACATCCCTTTTAGTGATAGCTTTCACACCATTATTTGCTAACGTGTAGCTCTTTTCACTAACACAATTTCTATCTCATTTTTTTCGTAAAAGGTGATAGCTTTCACACCGTTATTTGCTAACGTGTAGCTCTTTTCACCAATTTTTCTGAGACGGCAGCTACGCACCAACAATGGTTAGTCCTTTATTTTTCGCAAAATTTAAGACTTCCAAAATTAGGCAGCTGTTGCTGCTCAACACTTCTCCTTTTCGTCATTTATTTTTTTAGGTGATAGCTTTCACACCGTTATTTGCTAACGTGTAGCTCTTTTCACCAATGACTCTTTTTTTTTTTAGGGAATAGAATTTTTGCAGAAAATCATTTTTTTAGTTAAGCATGAAAAATCAAAAACTCCACAAATTAAGTAAATTTCAGTTTTATTTTTCATCAACCAATTGATTCTTCTTTTCTCAAGGTAACGAATGACTCGATTTTATATGATAATTACAAGGCTTGGAAAGAGAGATTAAGGCTCAAAAAATTTTGGAATATACAATTTTTTTTTTTTACCGGTTAAAACGATTTTAGAAGTTTGTATATAGCTAATTTATTGGTGTTATGGCCAGATCTAAAAATCTCAAAAATCAAAATACTATAAATATATATATAAATATATATATATATAATAATAAAAAAAAAATTAAGGCAAATAACCAAATCAATCAAAACACACCAAAATTATTAAACAAACCACACCAAAATTACAACACACCAAAATACTAAAACAAACCACCCCCAAACTTGAAAATAAAACTGTCCTCAGTTTAAAAATAAAATAAAAATCAATGCAGAAAAGCAGAATACTCCCTGTTAAGAAAGCTGATGTCTGAGCCTAACGCCTTTTAGAATCTGCAAGAGAATACATATACGAGGCACACACAAAATAAAATAAAATATACTCGTAAGTATAACATAATTTTTTAGATGCGCATCAAGAAAGTCCGAAGAGTTGCCTTACGCTGCCATCAAAGTTTTTATAAAAGCAAAACACGAAATAAACATTACAGTAATGAAATAAAAATACATAAATCGTGAATAGATGCGCGTCAAGAGATCAAGAAGAAACTCCTTAAGCTGCCATCATTTAGCACGATTATTACACACGACAAAAAGTAAAAATACAAGGGGTCCGACATGGGTTATCAAAGGGAGAGGAATGAATCTACTTTTCGTTTTCTCACGGTAAAATCTTCTACCTGCATAATTTTAGCTAGAGTGGATCTCGTTGAGGAACAAATTCATTGAGTTTTTCGATTTGTTCTTTTGGTTTTGTTGCAACGACTATGATTCGTTTTGCACGCTCGGAAATAAAGCCCTTTTCAAAAGAGTAGTCGATGAAAGACAGAAACCATCAAAGAAACCATTGACATTAAGCACTCTATTGGTTTTGATGAACATTTAGCTGGCTCGTAACCACATGAAAAATTCCTCAAGGGTGCCAAAACCACCGGGAAGGGCGATAAAGGCGCGAATTATTTATCATGTGAGTTATGCGATCTTGCATATTCACAGATCTAAACTCATCTCCAATAGTTGACCGGTAATTTTACTTTCGGCCGAGGTTTTGGGATTACTCCCAACACTCTTACTCCTTCCATATAGGCGTATGTGCTCGCCCCATTAATCCTAGACTTCCTCCTCCGTAAACTACATGAATGCATTTTTCTCCTAAGGTACGACCCAAGTTGTGGGTCATGAAGCATGCCTCTTTTCCGAACTAGATCCACCAAAAATGCAGTGTGTAAAATTTTTGTTGAAGATGATGACTCCATTTTTGAAAAGAAAAAAAAATTTTAGAGAGAAACAGAGAAAAGTGCAAGTTTGAGGGATGAATGAAAGAAACCGAGAAAGTTTATTTATAGAAGAAAAAGAAGGTAAAAATTGTTTAACAAGTTTGTGATTGCGTTTGATTGTGCTTCAACTACTCAATAGAATAATGAAAGCTTTTATCGCGTATCACATTTTTATTCGTAAAATCTCACCACACGACAAAAATAAAAGATACTTACGCGTATGTACGGTAGTTGTGATTGTGGCTCACATCTTCCTCTGATTTTACGTTGAAACGGCCTAAACGCCTTCTATGAGTCGGGAGAAGCTTCCCATCCAATTTTCTTACAAATTGGCAAATAGGGTCTTTTAACGCCGATTCCCAAGACGTTGTTCATATTCGGTTTGAATTTATTCCACAAACATTGAATTCCGTAATACACAAGTCCACTAGGATGCGTGTCAAGAGAAATTTCGATATTATCTAAATTCTCCTTATTCGGACCATCATTAATGAATCGAATTTTATCTTCTCTGTTTGTAGATGGAATTCCTAAAGATCGACATTTTGCATTACGGTTCCATCTAGCACATTTATAGCAAACGGCTAGAATCTTTGCTCGTCGTTTCTTGGCATATGAACTTTTTCCAAGCCTGGTAAAAATCTAGTTGGTGTTTACGTGAATTCACCTTCTATTCTTACTTTGGCTTCGATAATGAATCTTATGTCAAAAGGTATGCTTTTATTAGTAAGCAACCTCATCCTTTCAAGCCTTGTCTTGTAAATTTTAAAATTGCATTTTTGCTTAGAAAGGGAAATCTTTTTCAATTTTAAACAATGTTTCATCCATGATAAAAAACAAAAATAAAAAGACAATGAAAATAATTAAAAAAAAATATATATATATATACAAATATCGCTTGTTGTGGGAAAGCGAAAAATCCGACTTTAATAGTCACGAGTACCGTTATCCGCCACTTGACCGGACAAACACAATTTAGTACTAAGTTACAACGTCGGAAATTTGTACCTACAAAAATAGTTTATAATGTAAGATTTCAAATATAACTTATACTTCCGGGCAACGGCGCCAAAAACTTGACACACTTTTTGTGTAACTATCGCAAGTGCACGATATCGTATCAAGTAGTAAAGTGGACTTTTTGAGTCCGGTTTATCGATCCCACAAGGAAGTTATGTTATAATTTGAATTATACACTATTAGTCTATTTTTATAGATACTTAAGATGAGTGAAACACACAATTAAAAAGTTTGGTTTAATAATTGCAAAGAAATTGCAATAATAGTTCTAATATTATAAGGAAATAAAAAGATAGCAATAATAATAGATTGATTATCGATAAAATGAAATAGTTGGGATTACAAACTTAGTTCGTCATTAGTTATAAAAGATGTATTGGAGATCATAAGATGAATTTACTTATTATGTTGTGTAGATTCGATTTTCCTTAAAAAGACGGTTTCTCTTTCGAACTATAAAACGCCCCTTACATATTGAATCAATCCACTATATTTCTATGTTGATTGGCTTCAATACATAGCATTAGGATTTGTGAAAATAACTCAATGAATCATCTAAGGACTAGGGGTATATTTCTATCCCCTAGAACAACTTAGAGTGAAGATCATTTGATCTAATCAAACATATTTTCTTTCAAAACATATGAAGATCATAAATATCTTCATTAATTGGCCAAATAAATAAAGATTGTTAAAACAATGAAAATCACACACGATAATAAGTAATTCATAATATATCTTTATACAAACATAAATAACATGACTAACCTTGTTTATAATCCCAACTTAAGAAACTTAGCCCATAAAGGGTTTATTACACATATTACAAGCTTTGGTGGTCATTCTTAGTTGAATCAAGAGAAAGAATTGATCCTAACTCCCTTAGTAGATAAAGGAGATAGAAGCAATAAACTCTCTCGAACAACATATACTACACCACACTTACAAAGATCACTCAAGAACACAAGTGTGTTCTTCACACAAAAAGAAAAGTTTACAAGAAAATGGAAAATTATATGATGAATGGTGAATGATGAAGGATCTAAGGGGTCTATTTATACACCTAAAGTCATCTAATAGCTCCAAAACTACAAGATTATTACATTATATCGGATCAATGCCACCATCCCCTCAATAATACACAAAAAGTATAAAAATTAGACAAATCATAGCAATCTGTCAAGAGTTACTACGGCCGTAACATTCAGAGTTACGGCCGAATCGAGGTGACTTACGGCCGTAACTTCGAATGTTACGGCCGTAACGTGGCTTCGTAAATTTGCTCATTTGAAGCTTTGATAGTTACGTTTTGCCAGAATTCCTCGGACTTTGCGTTTTGCCCCGGATCTTCTTCTGATGATAACTTTTGATATATAACTCGATTTTGAATCCGGAAAAGCCGAATTCGTCTAGAAAAGCCCTACAACATGAATATATCAAAATTCAATAAAGAGAATATTTATTAAATATGTTGTTTCTTGAGTAATTCAGTTATTTAATCCGATCATCATCCAATAAAAATAAAATTATTAAAACTGATAAATTAAAAGCAAAAAACGAGTAGACTAGCTCAATTATGGGTGAATTTTATCGATACAAACCATGGATAAGTGTACAAAAATGACACTTATCACCAGGTACATGCAGATTCAGGGGAGCAGTCACAGGATTGGCACAAGAGGATGACGAGCTGCGATACTAATCATGAGTCGAGAGTTGTTTTGATTTTTGTTGTGTTGTCAGAGTTGATTTCAGTCTTCCGCTGTATTGTATTTCGACCCCTGTGTGGGTAACGTTATTTAAGTCAGTTTTGTCGATTGGGTTGTGTGACCATATCGGTCTGTATCATTTTATTGTTTGACCCCGGCTGGGCAAGCATTTGGTTGTTTATGGATGTTTAGCCTAGTAGATCCTTGTGGAAAGGGTTTACGGCGTGTAATATTCCCATATGGTTTTGGGGGTGTTACAGATGATACAATTGCCCGACTCTACGGTGATGGAAAATGAAGAATACATGGACGAGAAGTGGAAGAAATCGCCCTGGAGGTTTATTGGTGTCGCCCGACGAAATAAAAACGAAGAGAAGGTGAGAAATGAGGTGTTGACCGCTGCCCGCTGTTCTTAAAACAGCGGGCTGTTACGGCCGTAACAGGTGATGCATTACGGCCGTAACAATAGCCATATTACGGCCGTAACTGATGGGGTGTTACGGCCGTAACACCTCTTTAGACGACGATCTGGCATTCTTTGTCCAAACTGTTCCGGACGACTCCGAAACCCGGACCTGCTATCGAACCAAAAATATGGTTACGAAGTACAGTCGATGATGAACCTAAGAGTTATAAGAAAACACAATTCCGACTACCCGAGAATCCAAAATACGACAACGAAGATGAAATTCCCTAACTTATAGGAAATTATAAAAATGGCCCAAGTATCCGAAAATCACAATACGACATCAGATTGACAAAACGAAAGTCACAACACGAACAACTCAACTATACGAACTCATGCAAACCAAGAAACAACAAAAACAAACAAGTTCCATGAGAATCGAACGCGCATACGGCAAAACATAACATAGAACAGAATTTCGTAAAAACATCTCCAAAACTCATCCAGATGGAAAAACTCCAAGAATAAAGTAGATTCAAAATGTCGAAACAGTTACAAGCGAGTCGATAAAAATAGATATACACCAAAAATAGAAACTGCTAAAAATGGAAAGGTACGGATATTACATGTGAGAGGTTGGGAAGAAGGCAAAATTATAATGAGAAAGAGATTTGTACCTAATTATTATATTAAAAAACTTTTTACTCGTTTACAATCTTTAAGAGAAGGATCTAAAAGCATTGAAGATTATCGAAATGAAATGGAAATACTTATGATCTGGGCTGATGTGAGACAGTCAAGGGAGGCGACCATGGCACAATTTCTCCATGGAATGCGGACGAAAATAGCGAGGGTGGTTGATAACATTATGTCGAATTCGAGGACATGGTATATGTGGCGGTAAAAATTGAGAGAAGTATGAGAAAGGGAGGAAACACTACTTACTACACGGGGTACTCTACTCCATGAAAATCCTAATAGGGAAATCAAGATAGGGGTAAGCGAAGTTTCTATAAAGGAGGGAAGAGTATTGTAAGTAGGGGTGCGCAGAAAAACTGAATTCGAAAAACCGAACCGAAAATCCAAAAATTCGATCCGAATCAGTCCTATCTGATGTATTTGGATCTGATTTCGGATTAAAATTTTACAGATCCGAAAAATTTCAGATCAGATCGAATTAAATCTGCGGATTTTCGGATAAATCTGATCGATCCAAAATATATAAAAAAAAAAGAAATTTTTTATTATTTTCAGGTAAAACGCCAGAATTTTTTTTGGATCAGATCGGATCAAATCTACTGATTTTTGGATTAATCCGATCGATCCAAAATATATAAAAATATAAAAAATTTATTATTTTGGATTAGGATTTTTATAAGTTCTATTAGTTTTTAAAATTTTCGGATTTTCGGATCAAATCCGCCAAAAATCCAATCCGGCTTTGGATTGATCCGAATCCGATCCGAACAATCGGTTCGAATTTCGGATTGAGCAAAAGGTGGACCGAAATTTCGGATCAATTCGAATTCGGATCGGAGCGGAACGGATCAATCTGAATGCACACCCCTAATTTTAAGGGAAAATTTGAAAGTAGTAGTAAAATAACAAAAAACATGGAAACGAAAACTGCACCCGTGACTAACTCTCAAACACAGAACCGAGACATCAAATGCTATCAATGTCAAGGTCATGGGCACATTGCTTCTTGATGTCCCAATCAAAGAGTGATGTTAATGAGAGAGAATGAAGAAATAGAGACGGAGAGCGAGAAGGAAGAAGAAGAAGAGAGCGAAAATGTGGGACGAGAGAAATAAGTCGAATTTTCACCCAGCTTAGTAATTAGGAGGGTATTGAATATTCAGGCGAAGGACAGAAGTGCAAATGGAGACCATCTTCAATACTCATTCTCACGTTAAAGACAAAATTTGTAGTGTGGTTATCCATAATGGGAGTTGTGCAAATGTTATGTTAGTGGAAGAGTTGAGTTTACCTACCCAAAGGCACCCAAAGCCTTATCGCTCGTATTGGTTGAGTGATTGTGGAGAAATTCGAGTCACCAAGCAAGCAAACATTGCAATCCCTCTAGGAAGAACAAAGATGAAATTCTTTGTGACGTTGTTTTAATGGATGCTTGTCATATGCTTTGGGGAAGACCATGGCACTTCGATCGACGAGTAACTCATGATGCGTGACAAACTGATACTCATTTGAAAAGGATGGGAGAAAGATAACACTAGCTCGTATGGCACCATCACAAATTCGTGAAGACCAAATTCGTCTTCAAAAATAAAAAGAAAAAGAAAAATAAAAGGAAAAGGAAAAATAAAAATAAAAAGAAAAAGAAAAAGAAAAGAAAGAAAATAAAAAAATGAGAAATCAAAAAAATGTTAATTTATAAGTGCAAAAGTAGTCGTTAAAAGAAGTTGAGGTGGAGCAACCCGTATACTTACTTCTTGTCAAACAAATTTGCACTCTTGATAATGATAAAAAACAGAATGTTAAGAGTACTATAAAAATTATATTACATGAATTAAATGATATTTTCTCGGATGAGCTAAGAGGGATCGAGCACCAAATCGACTTTGTGCCGGGAGCTGTCATTCCAAACCGACCGGCATACCGAAGTAATCCCGAAGAAACTAAGGAGATTCAGCAGCAAGTCTAGAAGTTGTTAAGTATTGGGTACATCCGAGAAAGTTCGGGTCCTTGTGCCGTTCCAGTAATTATCGTACCAAAGAAAAGACGGGACTTGGAGAATGTGCAAGTGCCTCCATACTGAAGACAATCATCAGATTGCATAGCCAGTCTACAAAGTTTGGTCCGGTTAGGTTGTTCTTCTCGAGTAGAATTGCAAGTGGGTTCATTGTCATTTTGAGAGTTGGTATGTTGTTTGTTTGCATTAAGTACGACAGAATTATAAGTGACTCATTTAATTATGATATGGGTCTAAAATTAAGGTCTTTTCTATTCTTTTAACCCAGCTCCCACTATTTTTATCGGAATAATACACTCCCATGTGAAATTCGGAAGTATTAGTTCGTTTTACTTCATAGTGGTGATCGAGTTCTTTATAAATTTTAATAGAGGGCAACCGAACATGTTTCTGGTCTATTAATCTTCATAAAGTGGTGTCCAACACCAACTCATCTAATGGATGATTCGATCTTCTTTTTCCCCTTGTTCACTCCCCTCAACCTATACGGTTTCTATAGTTCGTGAACAAGTTAAGTTTATACCATTGACGCTGACCAGTTTCACAATTGAATCTTATCCGGCAACCGAATAGGTTTCTAGGGATAAATTTTGCTCCAATAGAAGGCATCCAATGCACCCTCGGTAATTTATCGACCCTCCCCGAACGACTACCCCGATAACTCGGAAGCATAGCACATCCGGTTTGGATTTCAATTTTCCGAAAGCTCGATGGAGGGAAGAAAAACCTTGAAACCTTTTAAACTTAATAATTTTTCGTGGGAGAATTTTCGCGATTAATGTTACACTTTGCACATTAATTCATTTAAGCGCGTTTGTAGCATTCATATGAATAAACATTCACAACCTAGTTGCTACCAACATGTAGTTCATGGACTGTTCCTAGAACAAAAACATCGTAATCTAATTACAAGTCTTCGGTCTTGAATCTTCGTCTTCTCGAACGGATCTTCCTCCAGTCTTCGTCATTACATATAAATTTTGCATTGAAATTGCATTCTAAATACACAATTCTCTAGTAAAATAAATAGGCTCAAAACGGCCTTTACAACCCCTAGAAACAATCGATTCAAAACTAAGTCCATGAACTATATCACCATTCACAAGCAATCATCCAATAAACACTAAACAAATGGAATTCATAAATATATATATATATAAATCCAATCAATATATAAAATTAACTATAATTAGATTGATCCAATCAATCCACACAATCGACCGTTCAAAATAATTCGGTCAATCAAAACCATTTCAACAAATCAAGTTTCCCACTTTAAAATGAAATACCATATTCCATTTTAATCAAATTATATCCAATATAAGATGCGGGAGATTAATTTTTCTGAGATGGACAGAAAAACAAGCCCGGACAGTGCTGGAATCATCCGAGCACACAGGACTGCGGTCCCAAGCTAGATCGTGGTCCATAGGGTCAGACCGCATGGCAGCACCCTTTTTGGCCTAGCCAAAATCAGCATTCCTCTCGGTTTCGTCCAACGGAAAATCGGGGCTCGATATTCGACCGAATATCTAATATCAATATTTTTCGACTTTCATATCTTCAATATGAATCATATTTCCAAGAAATACAATATTTATATTTTGATATGAATTTACGAAAAACACAACTACAACGAACAAACAAATATATACAACGATAAAACATTTATGATTCCAAATCATAAATCATCCAACCAAGCATCCAAATGCTAATATCGTATATACGATCGCAAGACCTCGCTCGGATACCACTGCTGGAATTCGCAAGCAAAAACAAAGGGCACAGCGGAAGCGAAAAACACAAGTGCAATACGAATCCCTCAAGAGGATCGATTCAAGCTATGTATATACGAATATAAAACGAACAAGGAGGGAGATTCGAAATCATACCCTTGTAGTTCGTTGATTTAATCGTTGAGAAGATTCCCGTGACCGCAAATCCGATTTGATAAGTCCTCGATGATGTCCCTTACGAATCTAATCTTCAACAAGCTCTTGGATGATCCAACGCCGAAAATACCGCGTCTCTACTTGCCACGCGCCGGAAAAACGATCGAAATGACTTCACCTTGTTATCCTCCAAGGATACGGCTAGAACAGAGTGATAGAAACTTGCCATATTATCTATAACACTCAAAGTGTATAATATTTTTCTGAGTAAAGTGCACTTAATGTACTTAAACTTTACTCAGGACACCGCTAGAAATACTGAATTTTAATATCTATCACTTGCAATACTGAACATTCACTTTACTTAAACTTGGTGTACTGCCGTCTATCTGTTACTAACTCCGTTAAAAGTTTAGGGGTAAAGCTCTCTTTTAAAAAAAAAATTATCTACCGGAAACCCATTTTTAATCGTTGTTATATCCCTGTAACCCTTGCCTTGCCGGAAACCCTATTTTTTACGTGGACGAAAGCCGAATTTTCTGCTGCGTGTTGGATATATCCGACTTTTTCGATCGCGAGTCCCTTTTTCACCAGAGCGCCAACCTGAATACTCTCTCCAGGCAGCACTCGGTCACTGAGAAATCAGTCGGTTTGTCGACTAATTTTTCATGGAGAATCTTGGACACGCTTTCCGTCGGGCGTACGCCGTGGTGGGTGGAGTTCTGGAGCGATGCCGCCATGAATCGCTGTCGGAGGAACTCAAATTTGTCGTCCTCATCCTCATCTTCCTCGGACAGATATATCGACATGCCGAGATCCGTGATGCCTCAGTGGGTCGACAACTACGTGAGCCAAATCGGGTCGGTTCTGAGGGAAGGCGGGTGGTCAGAATCTGACATCTCTGAGATCATACACGTGTCGGCATCTGTATTCTTCGATAGCGAGATGGTGATGCTTGACAATCAAGCCGGGTGGAGCTCCGAGGAGGTTTCAGATACTTTGGGGTTTGATTTCAGACGGGGGAAGGAAAAGAAACAGGTCAAAAAGCTGTCGCCCTATTTTTTTATTTTTTTTAAAAGACAGCTTTACCCCAGAACTTTTAACGGAATTAGTAATAGATAGACGGCAGTACACGAAGTTTAAGTAAAGTGAATGTTCAGTATTGCAAGTGATAGATATTAAAATTCAGTATTTCAAGCGGTGTCTTGAGTAAAGTGCAGCTACACAAAGTGAACTTTACTCTATTTTTCTCTCTATATTTCTCTCAATTTTTCTCTAAGAAAATTGAAGAAGATGGTCATGGTGATGGAAGGATGAAGAGGACAAGATGAACAAAGTCTCTCTCTCTCTCTCTCTCACACACACTTGTGCATACAATGAACCGTAAGATTCAATGAGAGAAGATGAATAAGGCCTTTATTAACATGTCCCCTCTTGAGAATACATCACAAGATGTAGTCTTCATCTCATGATATGCCTTTTGGTTAAAAAAATCAAGAAGTCTTCCACCACATAATGGAAGACAAAGACCAATCAATAAGGTAGACAAATGGGACGGCCACTAGAAGCTAACAGAAGAGTTCAGTTTGTTTCGGATTCCCTCGAGTCCAAGCCGATAAACTCCATTCTGTCTCGATGTATTTATATCAATCAATTAATCCAATTAATTGATTATATCAAATAAAAAGTAATATAATTAATTCCTCCAAGAAATAATTATATATTTGAATCTAAATTAATTACCTAGTAATTTGTATAACTCATTAGGCCGTAAATTAATTCATCCAATAAATTAATTTAGACATCCAATGTCCCAAAATTAATTAGACATCCAATGTCTGATAAATTAGATATCCAATATCTAATATTCATAAAAAGAGAATAAGCTCGCCGTCTTCAATCCTATTGCGCGACTCGGTAGGTCCGTCTCGAAGAATGAGAAACCAAAGAGTAGAAGACCACCTAGAAATTGTCACCACACTGCACTTAATCGAGAACGAATGATGGGGATCATTCCAAAACCTTTCTGTCATTAATACCAGTATACGTATAAACCCTTTTTTAAAATGTCCCGATCAAGTTATAGGGTCACGGTCAGTCAAACTCTATCTGTACTTGATGCTATGCATGAGTTAATGCAAATCGAGATCACTGAGCTCTCGTGTATCTAATACAACTAGCTTCAATGCTTTGTCTAAAGACTTATCATCTCATCGGCCAATAACCGTATAGGACATATACCCGTTCACTTACAGGAGAAAAAATCCTATCTTGAAATTTAGTAGAACTTGCTACTTGCCCGTCAAGATACACGTCGAGGTTGACCCCCACCTACCAGTTTTATGGGTCGAACTACTCTAATGAAAATCTTAATGTCACAAGCATATTCCTACTAAATCCTCAATTTGAAGGTTCACGAACACCTATCACAACCTTTCGATTCCGTCATTGACAGTCCCGGAGTGAAATCCGTATGACGAATCGAGGGTGAGTCAGTTCGAGTATACTAATCTAATTAGCATATCTATAATGTGTGCTCCTACTAACCATTAGCGTTCGACAGGCACTCTCCAAGTCAAAGAACACGTCATACAAGTTTTCACAAAAACTTAACGCCCAGTCAAGTTTCATCGACTTGCGAACAATTAAGTATTTGAGCTATAAACTTTTCTAGTGCCGACCCCCTCATCCAATAAGGAGTGGAACATTTTGCTCTCAAATATAAGGACTAGTTTCTATCTATATATTTACTAGTCAGGAATGCCAGTGACTATCTAAATAAAGAAACATGCAATTGCCTTCTGATAATGATTTACATAATAACAAGTACAATGCCCTCTCTCAAACATCATCTAAGCGGCATTCGAGGGCATACTCCTAACAATCTCCCACTTGCAGTCAATGCCACACACTAGGGCATCTAGTACCTATGTTTCTCCAGATGAGGCTCCAAGCTTATCTGAGAAAGTGGCTTGGTCAGTGGATCAGCGATGACGTCTACTGAGTCAACTCTACGCAGCACAATGTATCCTATGCGAACAAATTCTCTCACAAGATGATACTCTCTCTCAATGTGTTTTGTACCGCTGTGAGACCTCGGCTCCAAGGCCTATGCTACCGCTCCAATATTATCGTATAAAAATGAAAACATGCAGCGCGGCATATGGTGTCACTTGAAGTTCACCCAGTAACTTTTTAATCCAAAAATCCTTCCTTTGGAGGCCTCCGAGGCCACTTGATACTCAGCCTAACAGGTGGAATCAACAGTCGCGCTATGCTTGGCACTATGCCAAGATACTGCTCCTCCATTAAGAGTAAAATGTAGCCAGAAATAGACACAGAGTTGTCTTTCTGTCCTTGGAAGTCTGAATCAGTGAAGCCCGTCACATTCAGTTCTCCACCACCATACATAAGAACTAGATCTCTAGTCCTTCTAAAGTACTTGAGAACGTTCTTTACGGCGGTCTAATGTTCCCTACTTGGGTTTGCCTGAAACCTACTTACCACGCTCCCAACATACGTAATGTCAGGTCTCGTACACAACAAGGCATGCACAAGGCTACCCATGGCCGAAGTATATGGTATTTTACTCATTTCCTTTCGTTGTTCCTCACTATGAGTACACATCTTCAAGGTGAGTTTTATTCCATGTCGCATCGGTAGGAACCCTCTTTTAGAATCATCCATCTTAAATCTCTTTCAGATTATATCTATATAGAGGGCTTGGAAAAGACCTATCATTCTCTTCACTCTATCCTAGTAGAGTCTAATCCCAAGAATATAGGTTTCCTCTCCCAAGTCTTTCATAGAGAACCTATTCGAAAGACAAACTTTCACAGAACTGAGCATTCCCACACTGTTTTCCTATTAGTAGAATGTCATCTACATATAGTACTAAGAATGTGATCTTGCTCCCACTAACCCTCTTGTATACACAAGGTTCCTCTTCATTTTGTACGAAGTCAAACTCTTTGACTGTCTCATCAAAACGAAGATCCCAACTATGTGAAGACTGCTACAGTCCATTTCACGGAGTCTACATCCACCATTGCTAGGTCATAGGTAGCAGGTCGGTCTCTTGGTTATCACCTGGAACCTCGTAGAGACCCAGTTCCTTCAAGTGCATAAAACCATATCTCTCAGGTAAATGAGACACCCTATTAGACCTACGAGGTGGTTGTACTTGTGTTACAGAAAGTTCGGTTCCATTTTCTTATACAGGTGTCTCCCGAGGAGTTTCATTGTATTCTTCCAAAGAAATACTTCTACCTGCTCCGCCTTACTGAATGAACTTATCTTCCAGGAAGTGTGCTTGCAAAGCAGCAATGATCTTTCGATCTTCGGGCATGTAGAATAGATAACCCATCGTCCCAGATGGGAATCCAATGAAACGTCCCTTCACGGACCTTGCTTCCAACTTCTCCACCTTAGTCTTCTTGACATAGGCAGGACATCCCCAAATCCTAATATGATTAAAACTTGGTTTCCTACCCTCCCACATCTCATGCGGAGTTTTAGGAATGGACTTGGAAGGACATCTGTTCAAGATATAAGCAGCAGTCAGGAGTGCATACCCCCACAAGTAAATTGGTAAGTCAGTGAGGCTAAGCATAGAATGGACCATGTTCAACAAGGTTCGGTTCCTTCTTTCCGACACACCATTTAACTGAGGAGTTCCTGGAGGTGTAAGTTGTGACAGTATTTCGTGTTCCTTTAGGAACTCGTCAAACTCAGTGCTCATATACTCGCCACTCGGTCCGACCGAAGTGCTTTGACATGATTACCAGTTTGTTTTCGACTAGGGCCTTAAATTCCTGGAATTTCTCAAAGGCCTCGGATTTATGTTTCATTAAGTATACATAACCATACCCAGTATGATCATCCGTAAACGTAATGAAATACTGATATCCATCACGTGCTGCTTCCAAAGCACCACATACGTCAGTATGGACTAATTCAAGTTTATCAGCGGCTCTTTCAAAAGTCCCTGTGAATGGGGACTTAGTCATTTTACCTTTAAGGCAAGATTCATAAGTTGGAATGGATCCGATCCCAATGGACCCATAAGTCAATTCTTTTCTATTTTGTAAACCTTGGTCTGACCAACATGACCAAGTCTAAGATGCCATTTCAAGACTTGATTAGTTTAATCCCTACCACACTTCCTAGTCATAGTATTCACAACGACTTTGTTACTTAGGTTTAGATGATACAATTCATTTAACAATTTAGCAGTGCCTACTAGTTTATTTCGAAAATAAATTTTGCAGGAACCATCACCAGTGAAAAATGAAAAGTCTTTCTGATCCATGACCAGAATGGATACAATGTTTTATGCCCATTGGGCAAAACAAGTACATAATCTAATGTCAAACCAAAGACGGATTCCAAATCCAAAAGAAGTGATCCTATGTCAGTTGCTTTGACACTATGCCTGCTTTCGACAATAATCATCACTTCCCCAGCTCCAAGCTTCCTACTTTGTTCCAGATCCTAATTTACGGTACAAATGTGAGAACTAGCACCTGAATCCAGTATCCAAGAAGTAGAAAATACAGTATCAGAACAATTTGTTTCCAAAACCAAAAGTTCTGTACCTGAAGTGGCATGAAGAATCGAACAGTCTCTTGCCCAGTGGCCCGGCTCACCGCATTTGAGACATTTGTCCTTCTTCTTGCTCTTAGGAACCATCGGGTCCTTGCCCTTATCCTTAAGGTCCTTGCTTTGTGGGCTTATCTGCTTCTTGGACTTTTTCTTCTTATTGTTAGACCTCCGAGGTCCAGAAGAAATCACAAAGGCAGACTCCTTCACCCGCGGAGTCTTCATCTAAGACTTAGCGGTTACCAATTTTTTCATCAACCCTACTAAATTGCAAGCAATCTCATTGCAGTTTAAATTCACAACAAACGGTGAGAAGGAATCAGGAAGAGATTACAGGATGAGGTCGATTTGTAGAGAATCATGCATTCTAAAATCAAGAGCCTTCAATCTCTCGATCATAGAGATCATATTTGAGGACATGGTCCCCAACTTTCTCACATTCCTTCATCCTCGCACCAAAAAGCTCTTTAGGTATCTCATATCTAGCAGTTCGATTGTGCTCACCATAAAGCTCGGTTAAGTGAGATAAAATCTGCCTAGCAGAAGTCATTTTCTCATGAGCTCTCTGAAGCTCATTAGACATAGAAGTCATCATATAGGCACAGACTTTTATGTCATCCTTAACCCACTTTTCGTGGTTTTCAACATCTTCCTGACTGGCTCTGGTCCGCATTGGAGGTGCTGGAATGTCCGCCTCCAAGACGTATCCCAGTGCCTCCATACTGCGGACAATCATCATATTGCGGAACTAGTCCACAAAGTTTGGTCCGGTTAGGTTGTTCTTCTCGAGTAGAATTGCAAGTGGGTTCGTTGTCATTTTGAGAGTTGATATATTGTTTGTCTACATTAAGTACGACAGATTTATTAGTGACTCGTTTAGTTATGATCCGAGTTTAGAATTAAGGTCTTTTCTATTCTTTAACCCATCCCCCACTATTTTTATCGGAATAACACACTCCCATATGAAATCCGAAAGTATTAGTTCGCTTCACTTCATAGTGGTGATCGAGTTCTTTATAAATTTTAATAGAGGGCAACCGAATAGGTTTCTGGTCTATTAATCTTCATAAAGTGGTGTCCAACACCAACCCATCTAATGGATGATTTAATCTTCTTTTTCTCCTTGTTCACTCCCCTCAACCTATACAGTTTCTATAGTTCGTGAACAAGTTGAGTTTATACCATTGACACTGACCAGTTTCATAATTGAATCTTATCCGGGACCGAACAGGTTTCTAGGGATAAAATTTGCTCCAACCGAAGGCATCCAATGCACTCTCGGTAATTTATCGACCCTCCCTGAACAACTAACACGATAACTCGGAAGCATAGCACATCCGGTTTGGATTTCAATTTTCTGAAAGCTCGATGGAGGGAAGAAAAACCTTGAAACCTTTTAAACTTAATAATTTTTCGTGTGAGAATTTTCGCGATTAATGTTACACTTTGCACATTAATTCATTTAAGCACGTTTGTAGCATTGATACCATATGAATAAACATTCACAACCTAGTTGCTACCAGCATGTAATTCATGGACCGTTCCAAGAACAAAAATATCATAATCTAATTACAAGTCTTCGGTCTTGAATCTTCGTCTTCTCGAACGGATCTTTCTCCGGTCTTCGTTATTACATATAAATTTTATATTGAAATTGCATTCTAAATACACATTTCTCTAGTAAAATAAATAAGCTCAAAACGGCCTTTACAGCCCAATCGAAAAACAATCGATTCAAAACTAAGTCCATGAACTACATCACCATTCACAAGCATTCATCCAATAAATACTAAACAAATAGAATTCATAAATATATATATATATATATAGATCCAATCAATATATAAAATTAACTATAAATAGATTGATCCAATCAATCCACACAATCGGTAATATGAAATCATTTAAAATAATTCGGTCAATCAAAATCATTTCAACAAATCAAGTTTCCATTTTAAAATGAAACACCATATTCCATTTTAATCAAATTATATCCAATATAAGATACGGGAGATTAATTTTTATGAAATGGACGGAAAAACGAGCCCAGACAGTACTGGAACAGTGCCCGGACCACGGTCCCAAGCCCAGACCGTGGTCCATAGGGTCAGACCACATGGCAGCACCCTTTTTGGCCTAGCCAAAATCAGCATTCCTCTCGATTTTGTCCAATGCAAACCGGGGCTCGATATTCGACCGGATATCCAATATTTTTCGACTTTTATATCTTCAATATGAATCATATTTCCAAGAAAGACAAGATTTATATTTTAATATGAATTTACAAAAAAACACAACTACAACGAACAAACAAACATATACAACGATTAAACATTTATGATTCTAAATCATAAATCATTCAACCAAGCATCCAAATGCTAATATCGTATATACGATCGCAAGACCTCGCTCCGATACCACTGTTGAAATCCGAAAGCAAAAACGAAGGGCGCAGCGGAAGCGAAAAACACAAGTGCAGTACGAATCCCTCAAGAGGATCGATTCAAGCTATGTATATACAAATATAAAACGAACAGAGAGGGAGATTCGAAATCATACCCTTGTAGTCCGTTGATTTAATCGTTGAGAAGATCCTGGTGACCGCAAATCCGATTTGATAAGTCCTCGATGATGTTCCTTACGAATCCAATCCGCAACAAGCTCTTGGATGATCCAATGCCGAAAATACCGCGTCTCTACTTGCCACGCGCCGGAAAAACGATCGGAACGACTTCACCTTGTTATCCTCCAAGGATACGGCTAGAACAAATTTATAGGAACTTGTCATATTATCTATAACACTCTATGTGTAAAGATATTTTTTTCTATCTATATTTCTCTCAATTTTCTCTAAGAAAATTGAAGAAGATAGTCAGGGTGATGGAAGGATGAAGAGGACAAGATGAACAAAGTCTCTCTCTCTCTTTCTCTCTCTCTCTCTCTCTCTCTCTCTCTCTCTCTCTCACTTATGCATACAATGAACCGTAAGATTCAATGAGAAAAGGTGGAGAAGACCTTTATTAACATGTCTTCACAATCATTCGCCTAACCCTTGTCTCCTCTTGGGAATACATCACAAGATGTAGTCTTCATCTCACGATATGCCTTTTGATTAAAAAATCAAGAAGTCTTCCACCACATAGTGGAAGATTACGACTAATCAATAAGGTAGACAAATAGGGCGGCCACTAGAAGCTAACGGAAGAGTTCAGTTCGTTTCGGACTCCCTCGAGTCCAATCCGATAAACTCCATTGCGTCTCGATGTATTTATATCAATCAATTAATCCAATTAATTAATTATATCAAATAAAAAGTAATATAATTAATTCCTCCAAGAAATAGTAATATCTTTGAATCAAATTAATTACCTAGTAATTTGCATAACTCATTAGGCCGTAAATTAATTCATCCAATAAATTAATTTACACATCTAATGTCCCAAAATTAATTAGACATCCAATGCCTAACAAATTAGATATCCAATATCTAATATTCATAAAGAGAGAATAAGCTCGATTCATTCCGTCATCAATCCTATTGCGCGACTTGGTAGGTCCGTCTCAGTTAGCAATGGGAGGAATCAAAGAGTAGTAGCACCACCTAGCCAGCCTGGCGGCCTACACTGTACCCTAACTGAGAACGAATGATGGGGATCATTCCAAAACCTTTCTGTCATGAATACTAGTATACTTATAAACCCTTCTTTCAAATGTCCCGATCAAGTTATAGGGTCACGGTCAGTCAAACACTATATGTACTTGACGCTATGCATGAGTTAATGCAAATCGAGATCACTGAGCTCTCGTGTATCTAATACAACTAGCTCCAATACTTTGGCCAAAGACTTATGATCTCATCTGCCAATAACTGCATAGGACATATACCCGTTCACTTACAGTAGAAAAAATCTTATCTTGGTATTTAGTATAACCGGCTACTTGCCCGTCAAGATGCACGTCGAGGTTGACCCCCACCTTTTGGTTTTATGGGTCGAACTTCTCTAATGAAATCTTAATGTCACAAGCACATCCCTAAATCCTCAAGTCGAAGGTTCATGAACACCTATCACAACCTTTCGATTCTGTCATTGACAGTCCCAGAGTGAAATCCGTGTGACGAATCGAGGGTGAGTCGGTTCGAGTATACTAATCTAATTAGCATACCTATAACGTGTGCTCCCACTAACCATTAGCGTTCGACAGACACTCTCCAAGTCAAAGAATGCATCATACAAGTCTTCACAAAAACTTAACGCCCAGTCAAGTTTAATCGGCTTGCGAACGTTTAAGTAGTTGAGCCATAAACTTTTCCAGTGCCGATCCCCTTATCCAATAAGGAGTGGAACATTTTGCTCTCAAATATAAGGACTAGTTTCTATCTATATATTTACTAGTCAGGAATGCCAGTGACTATCTGTAAATAAAGAAACATGCAATTGCCTTCTGATAATGATTTACATAATAACAAGCACAATGCCCGCTCTCAAGCATCCTCTGAGTGGCATTCGAGGGCATACTCCTAACAATGGTAGCACTACCTGTGGCCCAAGGGTTTGTGATCCACAATGATCATGAATCTTTGAAGTACTTAAAGGGTTAAGGTAAGCTTAACAAATGATATACTAAGTGGTTGGAGTTTATTTAGTCATTTCCTTACGTCATCAAGTACAAACAAGGTAAAGAAAACATAGTTGTCGGTGCACTGTCATGAAGGTACGCTTTGCTTAATTCTCTTTCGACGAAGTTGTTCGGATTTGATATCATAAAAGAAGAATAACTGGGAAATAAAGATTTTAGAAAATTTATGGTGCATGTGAACGAGGAGTTGTCGATAAGTTCTATAGAGATAATGAATTTCTTTTTCGGGAAAATAAACTTTACATTCCTATATGTTCAACTCGTGAATTGTTAGTTTGTGAGGCACATAACGGTGGATTAATGGGACATTTTGGGGTTACCAAAACTTATGACATTTTGCATGAATATTTTTATTGACCTAAAATGAGGCATGATGTGCATAAAGTTGTTAGTTGATACATCACTTGTCGAAAAGCAAAGTTGAGTAATGCCCCATGGTTGTACACACCATTTCTGGTTCCGACTAAACCTTGTATAGATATTTCTATGGATTTTGTATTAGGCTTGCCTAGGGCAAAATTTGGATGTGATTCCATTATATAGTGGTTGACAAGTTTAGCAAAATGGCACATTTTATTGCATGTCACAAAACCGATGAGGCCACACATATTACTAACCTTATTTTTGAAGAGATTGTCCGGTTACATGGTATGCCCAAAAGCATAGTGTCCGATCTGGATATTAAATTTTAGACATTTTTGGAAATTCTTATGGGCGAAATTGGGAACAAAATTATTTTATTCGATAACTTGTCATCCCCAAAATAATTGCCAAACTGAGGTAGTTAACCGAACTCTTGGTCAATTGTTACGAATTGTTGTTAACAAGAATCTGGAAAATTGGGAAACGTCTTTACCATTCATTAAATTTTCTTATAATAGAACCTACATTCTAGGACTACATTTCTCCATTTAAAAATTGTGTGTGGTTTTAATTCAATAACTCCTTTAGACTTATTGCATATTCCTATAGATGGTAGGAGCAGAATCGATGGCAAAAAAAGGGTTGAAATGACCAAACAACTGCATGCAAAGTTTCGAGAACAAATTGAAAAATGGAATGAGCATAATGCAGGCATGAAAAATAAGGGACGAAAGCAAGTACTCTTTGAACCAGATGATTGGGTTTGGGTTCACTTGAGGAAAGAGAGGTTTCCCGTATAATGAAAGTCGAAGTTGATGCCAATGGGAGACGGACCGTTCTAAATTTTAGAATGCATCAATAATAATGCCTATAAAGTGGATTTACCTAGTGAGTATAATATTTTTACAACCTTCAATGTAGTTGACTTAAGTCCTTTTGAATTTTGAGATTCGATGACGAATCCTTTTGAGGACGGGGGAATGATGTGAACCAATATGCAAGCAATCAATTGGAAGAAGAACAATACATTTCTGTGGGACCGATGACAAAGTCACGAGCAAGAAAACTTAAAAATACGTTGTCAACACTTTTCATCAATGAATTCACCAAAAATAACAGCAATTTCCCCGATATAAAACTTATATGTATTATTGAAGTCGTCGGACAGTATGTCACCTTTTATATTTTTAGTTTTTAAATTATAATTAATAGAGTTATTGTATTATTTATGTAATTTTGAGTTATAATTTTTAGTAATGATAAAGTTGCATATGTAAAAGCCAAGACGTGTCTGAAACGAATGGATAGAAGTACAAAAAACACGTGTAAGGCGAACACGCGGCAGTTCCATATTCTAGCATAACTCTCTTGTTCGATGTCCGATGAGATCGTTCAAGTGGCTACGGAAACCTAAGAAATAGAGCTACAATTATATGAGCCACAGAGAATAAATTATGAAGAAATTGAACTCATATTCGATCAGATTGAGAGTGGTGCTTTTTTCACTTATTTTATTTAATTCTTACTTTTTAAGTGTTTAATTGTCTGGATAGAACATAAATAGGAAGTTCCTATTTGATCATTTTTGTGGACATATCTTCCACACTTTATTTTTGTTGATTTTTTTTATTTTTTTATTAGGTGTTGAATGGTTTTGGTCTTTGTAGAAAAAAATTAGGAAATTTTATTTTTTTGATATAGTTGTAGGATTTATCTTCATATATAAAAGTCACCTTAAGATATATAAATTTGAGTCTCTTTGTATTAATAAATCTTTGTGAGTACCTTCTTGTTTTGTTGAGTGTGTCTCCAAAATATCATTTGGGTGATTCAATTACTTATAAAATTTCAATCCCTTATTTAGTATTTGAATTCCATCCCTTATGAGTTGCTACGGCAGGTCGCGTGGAGGTTCGGAAGTAAAACCATTTTTGCTTATATTGAAAACATCATGTGACCTTAATCCATCTAGCAGTGTCGGTTACCACGGCATGTTTTGTCGGGTTGCATCACCATCTTGATAAAAAAAATATAATTTTTTAGAAAAACAAAATAAAAATATAAAATATCACTAAGTTCAAGTTTTTCATCATATCTTCATTCAACAATAACAAAATAACAGAACAAAAAGGTAAAATAAGAGTTTTTTACTCATATAAAAAATTACAAAATACCCCTATAAGTGGAATGATTCGAGTTCCCACCGAGCGAAGTGGTCCATTTATTCACCACGATTGTTCTAAGCGGTTCGGTTACCCATTTTTTCAGTTCGGATAGATTCGGTTTTCGCAGTTTTTTGTTTTTCGGTTTTTTTAACAGCCCTACTTGTCGTAGTAAAGAGTTTTTAAGTCTTTATTGCTCTTCACTCCTCATATACCTACATGTGAGAACGTTTGACCATGACAAAACACACAATAAGATAAAATTATAATATTTCAAAGTTATATGACAATCTGCTAACCAACATGGTTGATATCATTTGTCAAATAAGGGGATGCTTGGTAAAATATGAAAGGGAATGGAAAGGGAATGGAAAGGAATGATACCCATACCACTCAAATTATTGGGGTATGGGGGATTCCTCATTTTGGGGGAATTAGAGTCATAATAATGTAATTCCAAGCACACACTAAGTCATAGTGTAATTCCAAGCACTCCCTAAGTCTTTTACTTTTAAATTACATAATTTCTGAATTTTATATAAATACTATGATAGCAGTTGTAACAAAATAGTAATAATATGCATCATCCAACATATATTTAAAAGCAACATAAGTACATTAAACTCTACCATAAAATCAATTAATGCTCCAACAATACACAAATAATTTTTTTCTTTTCTTACATGAATTTATTATTTTTTAAATGATTGAGATTTTAAGATATTTAAAATACTTATCCAATAACATTTAAAAAAACTTACACATTAATTTCTATTCTCTAAAACCTTTATTTCTATAAATGATGATCCTATTAATTAATATATTATATAGAGTTAAACTTTCATATATTTTCTCACACAAATTACTGATTTTTGAATCAATGAAACTTTAAGATAATTAAAATAACTATTCATTCACATTTAAAAATATTTACTGTACTATCCGACGGAAATTCTTACTTACTGTTGTATCATTCGGATAATTCAAATACTGTTGTACTCTTGTTGCATTTGTGTATTGTTATTGATATTGGAATATATCATAAATAGACATAATAATAACGATCACTCGCACTATAATTGGATTCTCAGCGTCGCATAGATTAATACATTTTTGAGCTACTAACCTGAGTATAACGTACGCTAATCCTTAATAATAACGTACGTTATGCTTAGTTCTTTATGTACGTAAAGATGTACTTGTTACGTACGTAACCAGTGTAATCGTATCCGATATCAACTTTCGGCGTGTAGGGCCGGACAGGATTCGAATATCTGATCTTTTGGAGGCAATCTAGTTGACCTACATTACGTACGTAATGCGTTGATAGGTAACGTACGTAACGATGTTCGTGTTTCAGTCCAGTAGCCTCAGATCGAGCTTACGACGTAACACTTCCCCGGATAACGTACGTGAATTTGTCTTTGTTATAAAAAGACAACTTGTGTCTTTCATTTTGCACGACCAAACTCTGAGTTTTCACCAAGATAATCATCCTCCTGCATCCCTAGATCAAAATTACCTTCTTCCAACTTGTGTTTGAGCTTTACATTTGGATTTTGGAGCTTGTTGATTGGGAGTTGGAGTCATTCTTGAAGCTTAGATTGTGTTCTTGTGGTCTTGGTGTATTGTTCTTCAATTCTGAAGGTATGTCATACGTTTTAACCCTATAATCTCATGGTTATAATGGTAGTGATTAAGTATACTCCACCTAGTGATGATTTAATCAAGCTAAACATGTTCATAGTTAAGCTTCCAACAAACTTAATGATGAATATGATGGTTAAGGGTTTTGTAAGGTTGTGTTCTTAGTATCTTAAATGATGATGATCATGTTTAGTTAAACCAAACTCTTATTTCTGTACTAATAACACCAATAGAATACTAATAATCTTTGTTTCATTATGATGTAAATAACTTCTTGGAATAATTACCATAAAATGTTTTGAGAAACCCTTGTTGATCATTAGAAGAATGGAATCACCTTCTTGAACCTAAGCTAAATGAATCCAGAGGAGTAATGTTTGAACCTCCAAGTTAACTAGAAGATTATAAGGAAGGTGTTGAACTTGAAGTAGTCTTCTTGATCATAATATGGAATTGTAACTACTTAACTCAACATAAGTGATTGATTGAAGTGCAGATTTTAATTTTAATCAATTGAGATGTCTTTGATAAGTTTAAAGAGTAGGAGATTATTGTTTAACACATCTTAATTCAGCAAATATTTGGTAAACATCTTGTAATCAATTGTGAGAATAAAATGGTATTGAATAAGGTTCTTGGAGTAACCCCTCAACATCTTAAAAAGTTGAACTACTCAAATGAGAATTAGGATGTTGTCTCGTTGAAGTTTGGTATAGATGATCATATGAACGTATTATTGAGTAAAATATATTTCATTCAAGGTTGATTGTCCGAGTAACCAATTTTGAATCGAGGGCCGGCTGTTCGTTCGACAAAGAAGGACTTTACACGCCTCCGTATTGAGGCAAGTTATCATGCTTGGTTATAATGATGTGTGGATTCTTATGATGATTATGCATTTCGTGTATATGAAACACTTATAAACTTGTGTCATGTGACTTGAGGTTGTTCTTAATGATGTCCCGTTTTCATCGTGGGATTGTATTCCCAAGTTCGTTACTTTTGGACCCTTGATATTGTTGATCTTGTTGTCATCTCGGTGAGTCCTCGATCCTTATTCGGATTTTGTGAATTATTGAATTCGTTGTCATGTTGCATCGTGACATATCCGGAGTCATATCTACGTTCCGATTGGATATTGTGTAGGATTTTAGCCGGGCACATATATAGTCATGCGTGAATATTTTCCGTGAAGGGCTGTGCACACGAGACGTAGTTCGTTGAGGCTAATTAGGTACATTGTCCCACGTATATCCTGGATTCCGTATACGGGGTGGACATGTGCACTGACACATATTTGGATCGGGCATACTGTGATGTCCCTCTCGAGCCATACTATCTTAGTCGCTCACAGTCCATTTTTATACTTGGATGTGATCGACGTTTTGTGACTGAGCGTTCATACGCCCGAGGGGTATGTTCGTTAGTCGGGGCGTTATTCTTGAAATCTTATATACGTGAATTGTATACTATCTTGAGAATCATTTATCATGTATATCTGACCCTGTGTTGGGCGAAATACTTGTGTTGTATTTTAGGTCGAGGAAAAGGCAAGGCACGGGAAGATCAAGGTGATGACGAAGGGTTCGAAGGATACTAGTTCGGGGGCCCCAAGTTTTTCGTGTCCGGTCATGTTCATACCGTGTAATGTTATCTTTCCGCTTTATTTTAGGTTTGAACAAATGTATTGTTATTTAAGGTATAATTCATCTCCATATGGATTATACTTATGTTTTGGATCCTGTGTGTAATAAGGCCGTAGGCCATACTGCTGTAAACTCCAGATCGGAGTAAGTATTATGTTTTGTGGTTCGGTATCACATGTATTGTGTATTTAATCTGTATTTTGGGTATCGCCTGGTGGATCTCAGTGTGGGGTCCACGGCACTGTAATGGCCACCTTATCGGGGTGTTACAGAAGATGGTATGAGAGAGCGCATTTGCTAGAGGTCGTTTTCTTTCTTTTGAGTCTTTGTGTATTGAACTAGTATCAAGAGACCTTCGTGTCACGTGTGACCCGTGCGAGCGCCTGATCCTACGAGCCAAATGCGGTACGTACTCTATGAACCATGAATAAATTACTGACATGATATTGATCTCTGAATAGATCTCCTTGTTGATCTCGGCATTTTAAGGGTTGTGGCAGGAATTATCTGATTGATGATTCAAATAAAATTCTGGATTGATTATATGATTGAAATCATTCAACTCAAACGTCGATATGATATTTTGTGTGACTCTCGTAGTGATGATAACTCATTACGAACTGTTTTCTTGAATATGTAATTTCTTACTGCCATTAACTTAGCATGAATTCTGATTGGTATCATGAACCGTACTTATGATTATCATTACAAATTGATTCTTTCAGTATGGAAAGAAATTTGAGAGGCCGTGGCAGAGGGGGACGAGGCGCGGAAGGGGCCGAATCCGTACCGCGAGCCAATAGACGTGCGACGCAGAACATAGTTCCGCAGCGGTGATTCGCCTTCTAGGGACCAATCGCACCACAATGGACGCGAGGATGCTCGTGTCGATCCTTACACCGTAATGCAGGCATGATGGCTCAAATGACCCAAATGGGTCGCTTAATGGAAACTATGCAAAGAGTCACACGACCAAAGATCGTGGGCCACCTCCCGTACATGGCGGGCGGTGAATCGGATCATCAGCGACATCTCGCGCCAACGACCCCCGATTTTGAAGGTTCCTCTGAGCCGGTGATATCGTGCATTGGATCGAACACTTCGAGAAATTGTTCGATATGGTAGACATCCAAGAGAGAATCGCGTCTCGTGGCGACTTACTATTTGGGCAAGGCGCCCACACTTGGTGGCTTTCGGTGAGGCCGGTGATGGCGTATGTACTTGGGAAGAATTTAAAAATCTCATGCTAGATCGTTACTATCCGTGACCTCTCCGCGAGGCCAAACTATCGAATTGTTGAATCCGAACCGTCCGAAGATGATGATGTACTATCTATCGCCGAGAAATTCCGTGCACTTCTCCCTTTTCTTTGCGACGATTGTCCACACGAAGTGATAAGATCAAATACTTTCTCAAAAGGCTTAAACCCCGAATGAGGATGCAGCTGTTGAACCATCATTGTGTGACCCTACCAGAGTTCATCGAGAAAGCTCTGGAGTACGAATTGACCGTGAAGGAAATTTCCAAGAAGCAACCGCAGTCTAACAAAAAGAAATTCAGGAACCAGAACTACTGACAAAGAATCGGGAACATTCAAGAGACCCAACCAAGCAAATCCTTCTGAACGGCAACCTGCGGCATCGAAGCCAACCGGATCGCAACCTCGAGCGGTCAGCCTATCTGTTGTGTGCTATAATTGTGGAGACCAGGGGCACATCAATTCGAAATGTCCTAGGCCACCCGTGTCATGCCATACTTGTGGGAAGAATGGGCATCGTGCTCGTTATTGTAGGAGTGGACCAGTACGTATTCCCATGACACCTCATGCTCAGATGAGTCTTGATTCGAGACCGAGCACCTCCATCCGCTTCTTATCGGACTAAGGGCAAACAAGGGGATGGGACGTGGAAATCAAGCAGTACATCAGTGCGGGCCGCAAAACCTAGAGTTTATGAGATGAAGAGGGTCAAGATCCCGGCTTGACATGATTGCAGTACTCTCGAGATCCAATCTCGGCTGTCTGTGTTTTTTTTGATACTGGTGCTTCACACTCCTTTTTATCTACTTCTTGTTTGAGTCGTTTGCAATTAGAGCATGTTATCAATTGTGAAGCTGATATAATTGGTGTACCCGATGGTAGTAGTATTGTTGGGAATCGTGAAGTTCGGATCGCTCGATTCGAATGAGCAACCGTGAGTGGTTGTCAAATTTAATTGTGGTCGATTTACCTAAAGATGATGTGATCTTGGGTATCGATTGGATGGACCGTCATGATGCCATAATTAGTGTCATGGCGACAATGGCCGTCACCTCTGACGATGGTATTGAGTGTACTTTCCATGGTGATAATCCCAGCCGTTCCGGGAGAATCATCAGCGCTATGAAAACGGTGAAACTGCTTAATCAAGGATGTATTGGCTATTGGTGTTACATGACCAAGACAATGTATCGACCAGTTGAATTGATCGATATTCCGGTAGTCCGAGACTACCCAGATGAATTGCCAGGCTTACCTCCGCATCGTGATGTAGAGTTCAATATTGAGCTAGAGCCTGGTATGTCCCCGCTTTCAAAAGCACCGTATCGTATGGCTCCGACTGAGATGCAGGAGCTGAAGAGCCAACTTGAGGATTTGACCGAGAAGGGCTACATTAGACCTAGCGCGTCCCCTTGGGGAGCACCAGTGCTATTTGTACGGAAGAAGGATGGATCCTTACGTATGTGTATTGATTATCGTGAGTTGAAAAGGGTAACCATTAAGAACAAATACCCATTGTCGCGTATTGATGATTTATTGGATCAGCTTCAAGGGGCTGCTGTGTTTTCTAAGATCGACCTGAGGTCTGGTTACCAATAGTTGAGGATTCGTGAGTCTGATATTTCGAAGACCGCTTTTCGTACTCGCTATGGGCATTATGAGTTCGTAGTGATGCCTTTTGGACTGACGAATGCACCGGCAGTATTCATGGAGCTGATGAATCGAGTGTTTATTAATTATCTGGATCGCTTTGTAGTCGTTTTTATTGACGACATTCTGATCTATTCTCGTGACCATGAAGAGCACGGGCGTCATCTCCATCTAGTTCTCGAGGCGTTAAGGCGAGAGCAGCTTTATGGAAAATTTTCTAAATGTGAGTTCTGGATAAATGAAGTTACCTTTCTCGGGCATGTGATATCAGTTGATGGGGTGCGAGTAGACCCGCAGAAGATAGAAGCTATCCGAGACTGGTTACCACCAAAGAACGTTAAGGAAGTACGCAGTTTCTTTGGACTAGCAGGTTATTACCGACGGTTCGTGGAGGGTTTTTCCAAAATTGCCCAACCAATGACTAATTTGTTGAGGAAGGATAAGAAGTATTTTTGGTCAGAGGCGTGTCAGCAGAGCTTTGATGAACTTAAGAGTCGGTTGATTTCGGCGCCTATTTTAGTCCTACCGAAAGGAACGGAAGGTTTTGTAGTGTATAGTGACGCATCTAAACAGGGCCTTGGGTGTGTACTAATGCAAAACGGGAAGGTGATCTCCTATGCATCGAGACAGCTACGACCTTACGAGGTCAGCTACCCCACCCATGATTTAGAACTCGCAGCCGTGGTGTTTGCTTTAAAAATCTGGCGTCATTATCTCTATGGAGTAACCTGTCAGTTTTTTACTGATCACAAGAGCCTGAAATACATTTTTACTCAGAAGGAGTTAAACATAAGGCAGAGAAGGTGGCTAGAACTCATCAAAGACTATGATATCGAGATCCTTTATCATCCGGGCAAAGCAAATGTAGTTGCTGACGCTTTGAGTCGTAAAGCAGACAGAGCAGATGCTTGCCCGCCTAACAACTCAGAGGGAATTGCAGTTAGAATTGGTGAGGCCGGAGATTGAAGTCTGGTTACAGCGTATTCAAGGACAACTCTGTACACTCGAGATTTCATCGTCCCTTGAGGATATAATTAGATCGAAGCAAGTTACGGACCCATTCTTATCTCGAGTTCACGATGAAATAACTCAAGGGAAAGCTCCTGGCTTTGTAATGCACGAGGATGGATTGATACGCTTCAGAAACCGAGTTTGTGTACCCGGTGATGATGAGTTAAGGAGTTCTATCCTGAGAGAAGCTCATGCTACCCCGTACTCTATCCACCCGGGGTCTAGCAAAACGTATAAGGATTTGAAACAATATTATTGGTGGGGAGGTATGAAACGTGAAGTTGCAGAATTCGTTTCGAGGTGTTTAACCTGTCAACAAGTTAAGATTGAGCACCCGGCCACGGATTGCTGAAACCGCTTCCGATTCCCGAGTGGAAATGGGAGGACATATCGATGGATTTTCTTACCAGCCTGCCGACGAGTCGTCGAGGGATGAATACGATTTGAGTGATTGTGGATCGTTTGACCAAATCAGCCCACTTTCTGGAGATTAAAGATACTTGGGGACCCGAGAGATTGGCCCAACTATTTATCAAAGAAATTGTAAGGTTACATGGTACCCCTAAGAGTATTGTATCAGATCGTGACGGGCGATTCGTGTCACATTTTTGGAAAGCAGTTCATCGTGCGATGGGTACGTATTTGAACTTCAGCACAGCATTTCACCCGCAGACAGATGGTCAGACTGAGAGAACTATCCAAACTTTAGAGGATATGCTTAGGGCGTGCGTTCTCGATTGGAAGGATGATTGGGAGACCCAACTACCCTTGGTGGAATTCACTTATAATAATAGCTGGCACACTTTGATTCAGATGGCACCTTATGAAGCATTGTATGGCCGCCGTTGTAGATCCCCTTTGTGTTGGGACGATCCATCTGAAACCTTGGGTACGGAACCCGATATGTTGTTAGCATCCCGTGAGAAGATCGCTCTGATTAGGAGTCGTTTGTTGACGACTCAAAGCCGACAGAAGTCCTACGCAGACAACCGCCGGCGACCGCTTGAGTTCGAGGTCGGCGACCATGTACTAATGAAGGTGTCCCCTACTCGAGGAGTTTTTCGTTTTGGGAAGAGAGGCAAGCTGAGTCCGAGGTATATCGGGCCGTTTGAGGTTTTGGACCGAGTAGGCGATTTAGCCTATCGCCTGGCTTTACCACCAGCCCTGAGCCGAATTCATAACGTGTTCCATGTCTCCCAGTTAAGGAAATACGTTGCTGATCCGAGTCATGTACTTCAGTTCGATGAGATCGATTTAGCGGAGGATCATTCGTATGAGGAGCGCCCCGTACGAATACTTGAGAGGAGGATCAAACGACTGTGTAATAAGACGATTCCCCTACTGAAGGTTCAGTGGTCACGACACGGGGTCGAGGAAGCCACGTGGGAGACGGAGAGAAGCATTCAAGAGAGGTATCCTGAATTGTTTACCCCTTAGTTTCGAGGACGAAACCCCTTTTAAGGGGGGGAGTATGTAATATCCGATGGAAATTCTTACTTACTGTTGTATCATTCGGATAATTCAAATACTGTTGTACTCTTGTTGCATTTGTGTATTGTTATTGATATTGGAATATATCATAAATAGACATAATAATAACGATCACTCGCACTATAATTGGATTCTCAGCGTCACATAGATTAATACATTTTTGAGCTACTAACCTGAGTATAACGTACGCTAATCCTTAATCATAACGTACGTTATGCTTAGTTCTTTACATACGTAAAGATGTACTTGTTACGTACGTAACCAGTGTAATCGTATCCGATCTCAACTTTCGGCGTGTAGGGCCGGACAGGATTCGAATATCTGATCTTTTGGAGGCAATCTAGTTGACCTACATTACGTACGTAATGCGTTGATAGGTAACATACGTAACGATGTTCGTGTTTCAGTCCAGTAGCCTCTGGACTGAGCTTACGTACGTAACACTTCCCGGATAACGTACGTAACGAACTGTGCTGTTATAAAAAGACAACTTGTGTCTTTCATTTTGCACGATCAAACTCTGAGTTTTCACCAAGATAATCATCCTCCTGCATCCCTAGATCAAAATTACCTTCTTCCAACTTGTGTTTGAGCTTTACATTTGGATTTTGGAGCTTGTTGATTGGGAGTTGGAGTCATTCTTGAAGCTTAGATTGTGTTCTTGTGGTCTTGGTGTATTGTTCTTCAATTCTGAAGGTATGTCATACGTTTTAACCCTATAATCTCATGGTTATAATGGTAGTGATTAAGTATACTCCACCTAGTGATGATTTAATCAAGCTAAACATGTTCATAGTTAAGCTTCCAACAAACTTAATGATGAATATGATGGTTAAGGGTTTTGTAAGGTTGTGTTCTTAGTATCTTAAATGATGATGATCATGTTTAGTTAAACCAAACTCTTATTCCTGGACTAATAACACCAATAGAATACTAATAATCTTTGTTTCATTATGATGTAAATAACTTCTTGGAATAATTACCATAAAATGTTTTGAGAAACCCTTGTTGATCATTAGAAGAATGGAATCACCTTCTTGAACCTAAGCTAAATGAATCCAGAGGAGTAATGTTTGAACCTCCAAGTTAACTAGAAGATTATAAGGAAGGTGTTGAACTTGAAGTAGTCTTCTTGATCATAATATGGAATTGTAACTACTTAACTCAACATAAGTGATTGATTGAAGTGCAGATTTTAATTTTAATCAATTGAGATGTCTTTGATAAGTTTAAAGAGTAGGAGATTATTGTATAACACATCTTAATCCAGCAAACATTTGGTAAACATCTTGTAATCAATTGTGAGAATAAAAGGGTATTGAATAAGGTTCTTGGAGTAACCCCTCAACATCTTAAAAAGTTGAACTACTCAAATGAGAATTAGGATGTTGTCTCGTTGAAGTTTGGTATAGATGATCATATGAACGTATTATTGAGTAAAATATACTTCATTCAAGGTTGATTGTCCGAGTAACCAATTTTGAATCGAGGGCCGGCTGTTCGTTCGACAAAGAAGGACTTTACACGCCTCCGTATTGAGGCAAGTTATCTTGCTTGGTTATAATGATGTGTGGATTCTTATGATGATTATGCATTTCGTGTATATGAAACACTTATAAACTTGTGTCATGTGACTTGAGGTTGTTCTTAATGATGTTCCGTTTTCATCGTGGGATTGTATTCCCAAGTTCGTTACTTTTGGACCCTTTATATTGTTGATCTTGTTGTCATCTCGGTGAGTCATCGATCCTTATTCGGATTTTGTGAATTATTGAATTCGTTGTCATGTTGCATCGTGACATATCCGGAGTCATATCTACGTTCCGATTGGAAATTGTGTAGGATTTTTAGCCGGGCACATATATAGTCATGCGTGAATATTTTCCGTGAAGGGCTGTGCACACGAGACGTAGTTCGTTGAGGCTAATTAGGTACATTGTCCCACGTATATCCTGGATTCCGTATACGGGGTGGACATGTGCACTGACACATATTCGGATCGGGCGTACTGTGATGTCCCTCTCAAGCCATACTATCTTAGTCGCTCACAGTCCATTTTTATACTTGGAGTTGGATGTGTTCGACGTTTTGTGACTGAGCGTTCATACCCCGAGGGGTATGTTCGTTAGTCGGGGCGTTATTCTTGAAATCTTATATACGTGAATTGTATACTATCTTGAGAATCATTTATCATGTATATCTGACCCTGTGTTGGGCGAAATACTTGTGTTGTATTTTAGGTCGAGGAAAAGGCAAGGCACGGGAAGATCAAGGTGATGACGAAGGGTTCGAAGGATACTAGTTCGGGGGCCCCAAGTTTTTCGTGTCCGGTCATGTTAAATGCGATGTAATGTTATCTTTCCGCTTTATTTTAGGTTTGAACAAATGTATTGTTATTTAAGGTATAATTCATCTCCATATGGATTATACTTATGTTTTGGATCCTGTGTGTAATAAGGCCGTAGGCCATACTGCTGTAAACTCCAGATCGGAGTAAGTATTATGTTTTGTGGTTCGGTATCACATGTATTGTGTATTTAATCTGTATTTTGGGTATCGCCTGGTGGATCTCAGTGTGGGGTCCACGACACTGTAATTGCCACCTTATCGGGTGTTACATTTACAATCAATTGTTAGTCTCTGAAATTCTGTTATTGACTGCTTATATATTTTAGGAATATAAGTTTAAAAATTAATAAAATCATTACTTATATAATTTAATATAAATCAAATTACCAAACTATATATAAATAGGGTATTACTAAACACCGCCCAAAATTACTAGCCACCGCCCTATAAGATTACCTTTTTATCCATTTCAAGTCTTTCATTATTTCTAAACACCACACCACATCAAAATCTTTCAAGCTCAAGTTTTTCGAATATAACACACAATCAAATATATATCGTCAATATTATCGACAACTACGGAAATGGACGGGAATTCGCATCTGGAGGTAATTTTTCGTAGAAAATGACGCAGGCGTCTGAATATTCCGCCTGTTCCATGGTACAGGCGTCCCCAGATTCCACCTAGACCATGGTACAGGCGTCTGGTGCGGACGCTCTGTCCATGGTCTAGGCGTCTAAACCGGACGCCTGAACCATGGTCTGGGCGTTCGATTCAGACGCCTGTGCCATGGCAGCGTCCGATTGACGCTGTCTTGTGGCCGAGCGTCAAGCTGACGCCTCGGCCATGGTCCAGCGCAATTTTTGGACGCCTGGACCCTTTTTTTTGTCTGATTTTAAATATTAATAATAATATTATTGGTATTATTATTAACATTGTGTCAATTAAAAATTTCAGGTTATATTGGAAGAATTTGAAGGCGACGGCGTTGATTATAGTGGTTATTTCGTTAATGACGAAATATTCGGTAGTGATTGTGATGCGATTGCTTGGGCGAAAAAAAATTGCTCTTCAAATTGGTTTCGAGTTGATCATTTCATCGTACAAGAATAAAGGAAAGACAAAGCTATTGAGATGTAACCGTGGTGAGCAGTGCGGAGGGTATTAAGAGATTTGGATGTCATTGTTCGAAAGGACACAAAGGCGAAAGCATGCAAGTGTACATTTCGGATAAAGGTGAACAATTGCATGACTTGAGTGGTTGGATAATCGACCGATCTCTGGGAGTAAGGGTATGCACAATCACTCATTTATTGTTTATCCAGGAGGGCATCGTCAAATGAGTGGGTGAGTAAATCGGCAAACAAGTTGTTCGTGAGATGAGTCTTTGCTCAAGCGAGCCGTGTGCCATCTTGGCGGCCATTCGAATAAATTTCCGAGGACAAACCGACTAGACGACATATCTATAATTATAGAGACCACTTGAGGAAGCATGATTTTGAAGAAAGAGATGTCGTCGGTCGGTTTCACCATTTGGGCGTGACGAATAACTACGTACATTGACGCAGCCGACCGGATACAAATCTTTGTTACCCACGTGTTCATGGCACATCCAACATCAATCAACTTAATCCGGACCTACAGATGGTTCATTGGCATGGATTCCACCTACAAAACGAATAAGTACAAGATGCCATTTCTCGAGATAGTCGGGATGACTCCATGTAACAAGAACTTCCTAATCGCCTATGCAATTATGAAAGATGAGACCGAATCGAGCTACGCGTGGGTGTTACAGAAGTTGAAAATTTTGCTTGGGTTTGATGTTCATCCGACGGCTATTGTTACGGATCGTGAGTTGGGATTGATGCGTCCTATTGAAGAGATATTTCCAGAGAGTGCCCACTTACATTGCACATGGCATATTAATAAGGATGTTGAAGACAAGGTCTACAGAATTTGTGGAAAAGATAAAGAAATGGGCCAAAGGTTTAAAAATGGGAAATGGAAGAAAATCATGGAAGCGGCGACCGAAGAGGAATATGATCAAGCGGTGCGCAACTCATGAAGGATACATGGAGATGGAATCTAAGGTGATATCATTCGTTGAGGGTACATGGCTAAAATACAAGGAGATGTTCGTTGTTGCGTGGACGAATAAAGTGCTTCATTTTGGAAACACAACCACTTGTAGAGTTGAGAGTGCACATGCCGAGTTAAAGCAATGGCTTAATTCTTCCACCGGAGCCCTCGATACCGTCTGGACTAAAGTGAACCAGGAGATTGAATCACAACTTACGCAGATCAGATACACACTTGAGCAGTCTAGGTGTCGTACAGCGTGGTGTATTCTGGTTTTCCGTTCAACTACTTGCGCTGTCGTGTTTCCCATTATTATGCGATTCGTCGAATGAATTGACACGTATGAGAGAATTAAGTGATCAAGTGTACGATCGTTGCGGTTGTTCACTCCAAACCACCCATCAGATTCCTTGTGCGTGTGAGCTCAAGAGACATATGGAATCGCGGACCCCATGCAGTGTTAGTCGTCTTCACATATTTTGGCAAACACTTATTATTAGTGATGGTGGGGACACGACCGAATTTGTCGATCCTTCTACCGGTGCTGAATCGGAGGACCAGGTGTACTTTCAGGCCCTTGTCGATGAGGTCAGACAGAGCGATCCTGCAGTTGTCCGTAACGTATCACTTATGATCCACGATCATCTTCTTAAACTATTACTAAACTAGGATCCAAAATCTAATTAAACTGAAGTAAGGGCAAAAAGGTAATTTTCTAGGGCGGTGGCTAGTAATTTTGAGCGGTGTTTAGTAATCCAGTATAAATACTAAGCAATAATCGTATCAACATAGTAAAATGTGCATCATCCCAAAATATATGATAAAATAAAAACTAATGGTAAACTTTCTTATGGAATTAATTATTGTTGTAACACAATTAAATAATTTTCTCCTCTTCTCACATGAATTTTTTATTTTATAAAAGATAAAAAACTTAAAATATTTAAATTAATTATCCAATCACATCTAAAAATATTTATATATTTATTTTTTATTCTCTATAACCATCTCTTCCATAACAGTACACTTATGTTGATTAATATGTATTTAAAAAATAATTTATATATATTAGGAAGAAATCATTTAAAGTTAGTAAAATTAGTAATTTATAATTTAATACACTTAAATTACCAATATATACAAATACCATGGCATAAAATATATCAAAAAGTACAAAAATGTATCATCTAAAATATATTAAAAAATAAAATAGAATAGTCAAACTCTGTCATGAAATTAATTATTTCTCTAATAACATACTCAAATTATTTTTTTTGTTTCTCCCACTGATTTTCCATTTTCGTAGTCATTCAAATTTTAGGATAATTAAAAAATTATCGAGACACATTTAAAATTATATACAATTAATTTTTATTCCCCCAGAATAAATTCTTTTGATTCATATGCTATTGTTTAAATTAATTGATTTTATATTTTAGAAAGATATATTTAAAAAAAAATTAAATTAGAAATTATATAATTTAATATAGTCAAATTATCGAAGTATATGTAATTGCTGCAAAGTTGAATCTCTCTCATGAAAGTTACTTATATCTTCAATAATACAAACATTTAATTTTATTTTTTTCTCATATAAATTTTTCATTTTCAAAAGATCGAAATTTAAGATGATTAAAATAATTATTCAATTATATTTAGAAAGATTAATAATTAAACTGTATTCTCTTAAAATTGTCCTGTATGACGATAATTCTATTGATTAATATGATTGTACTAAAAATTAAATGCTTATATATATTAGGAAGATATTTGTGAAAGTTAGTAAAGTCAGTGATTATATAATCTGAAGTATTAAAATTATCAAATTATATAAAAATATCAGGGTATAAATTGTACCAAAATAACAAATATGCGCATCATTTAATATGCATTAAAAAATAAAATAAACTTATCTAAAATCTCTGAGAACTAGTTATTATTGCAGTAGCACAATCAAATCGTTTATATATTTTCGTACACGAATATCCTAATTTTCTGAATGATTAAAATTTTAAGGTGATTAAAATAATTATCCATTCACAACTAGAATTATTTAAATTGATTTTTATTCTTTCAAAATTAATTCCTAAGGACCATATGTTTGAAATTGTTAAATTAGGTAATTGTATAATTTAATAAAATATAATCCTACGAGCAACAAATTTATACAAATGTGCATATTCTCGCATGAATCAAATAATATTGCAATTATACAATCAAATAATTCTTTATTTTATCGCACAGTTTTTTCTTTTGAAGATTTGAATTTTAATTACATTAAGAAAGATTTATAATTAAGTTTGTCCCCTAAAATTTTTCTTCTTTGAAGGATGATTACATTCATTAATATGTTATTACTACTAATTAATTACTAAAATGTATATAAAATTTATACAAATGTGAATTATATAATATAATTAAATTGCAATATATATAATCAGAATAGTGCGAATGAGTATTAATCAAAATATAATAGAAAATACAAGAAATAAAAATTAACACTCATCCAAATGATACAATAAATATTTTTTTTTTATTTTATCACGTGGTTTTTTTATTTGAATGACTGAATCTTTAAGATAGTTAAATAACTATTCAACCATATTTAAAAATACCTAATTTTATTCTTTGATAAACAATTCTAATGATTTAAATATTTTATTAAAAATAAATGGATTATATATAGTTTATGAATATATCTGCAAAAGTTAATAAAATGGGTAATTCTGTAAATATTAGTTTCTTATTCTCGTATATCACCCATCAAAGTTATTTTGCTTGTCTCATCCAGTGGAATTTAATTTTAATAATTTACCTCATTTATATATTTTTATAAATATAATTTATTATGTTTAATTCTTTGAAAAGTCTAATTATTCCGTCTTTGAGAAGAAGTTTAAAAAAAAATACATAAAATTTATTGAGATGAACTAAGAAAAAATTACGTAATTTGTGAACAACATCTCTAGATATTGAGAAAAAAAACTAGTATTCATTCTTAAAGATACATGAATGACGTTAACCTCAACCGAATTAGAGTAAATTTTTGGTGAATAGAACAAATATTAGAAAAATCCAGGCGATGAACGATTGTTTTAGAAGAAAAAATAGGATGATAATTATTTCTTATGTTTTTATATGCATTATAATTTATGTAGAATTAGAATCAAATTTTAAATAGGTTTTTGAATAATTTGGTAGAGTTATGACATAATGATTTCTTTTTTTATTTTCTTTTATTTTGATATCTAAGACTTAAGTATGGATACAAAAAATTATTGCATGCCATTAATATCTAGTTGATTTGGTTAAGTGGTGAAAGTATGTGTACATTGCTTAGATATTTTTATATCTATTAAAATTCATATCATACCAGCTACAATTTTATATTTACTTATACAGTAAAACCTCGATAAATGAATATGATCGGGACCGGAGAAAAATATTCATTTAGCGAAAGTATTCATTTATCAAAAGAAAATTTGAACATGTTATAAAGAGTTGGGACCGGAAAAAATTATTCATTTAGCGAGGTTATTCGTTTATCGAACATTCATTTATCGAGGTTTAACTGTAGTTGTTGCTTATGTGTCAATTGAAGCATGCGATGCTGACAAATAAGCAATTGAAGCACCACAACGTGACATATGATATATAAATCATGAGAAGCAACCACGTAATCTCAGCTTCCTGTCTTAGTACATAAGAGAGATTATGAAATTGAGAATGCTAGTCATAGTATTAAGGGAAAAATGCACAGAAATATATGAACTTTGCTCTTTCTTTCATTTTGCGCATGACTTTTTAATTTTTCCCATAAAATCACTAACTTTCGATTTCGTTCAATTTTTCCCTAGTCTTAAATTTCGCCCAAATTGAATCTGACATGGTGCTGATGTGGCAACCGGGCATGTGTCAACCTCTCTTCCATTCGGAAAATTAAAGGAAAAAATGTACAGAAATACATGAACTTTGCTCATTCTTTCATTTTGCGCGTAACTTTTTGATTTTTTTCATAAAATCACCAACTTTCGATTTTGTTCAATTTTTTCCTAATTTTAAATTCTATAAACATATTTTTAGCTTTTTAACAATACTCTGTTGTTGGAATATTTACCATGCTTTTGAATCTACTACATTAGCTGCAAATCTGAAAAGAAGTAGGAGACAGATTAGTTAGTGACGCAATCTGCAAACAATATGAGTGGATGTGTGACTAGGCGCCCCTCGCGCACACACACGCGCGCGCGCTCGCCATCGCCGCTGTACGTCCGGCCGGCCGGCCGGCTCGAGTCGGGTCGGTCGAAGGGCGATTTAGGCGAAATATCTCGGTGTCTCGAAGTTATCTTTTTACTGCAATTTTATATTTTTGTGTCGAGAATTACACTCTCCGACCGGCGATCGCCTCGGAGATCGGGCGACCTAGCCAGCTGAGCCAAAGACAGAGGCTGGCCGGCCAGTGACGGCCTAGCCTTAGCCCCGCAGACAACATGAATCGGCCAACCGAAGGTCCCAGGACAAGTCCCGGTGCCGGCGATCGACATCCGATACGATCATCTCTCGGCGCTGGCGGCGACTTGGCGGCAAACTTATGGGCGATCATCTCTCGGCGCTTTGCCGACCGACCTTGGTGATCGACCGGTGCGACCCTCGATGGCGGCCGAGGCGACCCTCGGTGACCGGCTAGAGACAACCGCTTTATGACGATCGGGCCTATGGCCATCCAGTCGGCAAAGGCCGAGCCACGAGGCGGCACCACGTGCGAGATCCACAAAAGGCGCCCGACACTGTCACCTACCTCACCTACCAACAGGCGCAGACCTGCAAAAGGAGGCCGACGGACAAGACCCGTGACCACGGCTGTCACCTACCTCACCTACCGACAAGTCCGAAAGTAACGAAGTGGGACCACCCGTGAAGACTTAGGACGCGCGTCTTGCTCCTCATTGGACCGCACACCGGTGCCATTGTAGCCTTGGACTTTTGGCAGACTGCCCACGTGACCTTTAGGACGATCGCCCCATTATATTAATGGCAGAAAGACGATCGCCCGCTAGGAGACAAGGCACCTCAACCCCTATATAAAGAAGGGAGCCTGCACTTGGCTTTCTCCAACTCTTGGCAACAGCTATCTTTCGGTACTTCTTCTCCCGGCCTCTCTCATCAAGCAGACGATCGGCAGGGACGAAGAACACCGAGCTTCGCTCAAGAGCCGGATTAACAGAGTCTTTTTACACTCATTGTATCTAGATTTCTCACATTAATACTTGTATCCACGAATATTTGTATTAATAACATCTCGCGAGAGCATTCAAGCCCGGGCCTAACAAACCCGGCAAATCTTGTATCATTTATCTTCTCTCAGAAGTGCTCCCGCAATTGTTGTTTGTTGTCCGTCCCCAGCAGTATTTAATCTTCGGATAGAAATTTTGGGCAACAACAATTGGCACTAGAAGGAGGGCATCTAACCCTCAAATTTTTATACCTACCATCTCGAAGAACACTCACTGTTCTCGGGGCAGATACTTGAAGTGACACTTACTGCACTTCAAAGAAATCTTTCAGAAATCATGTCTTCCGCCTCCACGTCGAAGAAAGCCGCCGGCCAGCCGGTCGGACGCCGCGTTCCGTCCCAGTCCGAGCCACAGCCGATGGTGGAGGGTAGCCGCCGCGGTCAGAGACGCTCGATCCCGCCCCTGAACGGCAGCCCAAGCCTCTCGCTCGATCGGTTCCGAACCAAGGAACAGATCGAAGGGGCCCTGGCCGTCCTACAGGAGCGACGGAGTGCTCTCGACGCGCCTCCTGCTATCACCCACTCGGCCGTCCGCCGGAAGTCCAAGCGGAAGCTCAAGGCGTTACTGGCCGAGCGATCACCAAGAGGCTCCCGTCCGCAAGAAGAGGCGCTCGCCAGCCGGGGCACCTCTGTCTTCGATCGCCTGGGCAGTGACCCGACCTGGCAACCGGGGCAGTCCGGCCCCAGCTACGAGACGACGGAGTTTGAGTCCGTCACCAGGAGCTCGGCCTACCCGACTCCCAGAAGGCAGCCCAGCCATCTGGCTCCCCCTCGCCAAATAGCCGAGGCCGGCAGCAGCGGAGTCCGGAGATCGGTACACGATCGCCTCGGCTCCTGCTCCCAAAGCCGATCTGCAAGCGACCAAGCCACGGCGATGGCTGCGATGCAACGTCAATTCGACGACATGAAGGCGCTCTTGGAATCTAGGGCAGGCGCCAAGAAGACGATCGCCGGGCCAAGCGAGCCGCTCACGATCAACATCGAGCTCGCCCCCGTGCAGCACAAGATCGCTCCCCCGCAAACACCCGTGTACGAGGGGCGATCGGACCCCCAGATGCATCTAAGGAAGTTCAACATCTACATGACCGGGTGTGGGGCATCAGACGCGACCAGGTGCCGAATGTTCCCTCTGACGCTGGACGCCCTCGCCCACAGGTGGTACGCCTCGTTGCCGCCTCGGTCCATTGGCTCTTTTAACCAGCTGGCGCACGTCTTCACGGAGTATTTCGCCACCAGGGTCGTCCGGCCAGAAGGTCCCCTTCGCATGATGCAAATCAAGCAGGGAGAAGAAGAGTCCGACTCGGACTACATCGACCAGGTAGACGTGATCATCCTCAACGGCGAGCCCGTAAGCAATGAGACCGCCCTCTACGCGGTCCTAGGAGGATTTCAGGGTTTTTTGCCTATGTTCAGGCATCTCACGAAGAACCAACCTGCAACCTACGCAGCCTTCCGGGCTAGAGCCGCAGATTTTCTGGCCAGGCAAATGTTCCTTCTTAGCCTGTGAGCAGCGCGATCGGCGCCCGGACGACGATCTCCCGCCCGATCGCCGATATCGACACACGAATAAAGCGATCGCGGCGGCGGCGATCGCGATCTTCGGCCCGATCGCCGATCATCACGCTACATCATCAGCAACCCGGAGGACACGATCGCCCTCTACAGTCCAGCATCTAACATGACGGACTAAGGCATAAGATCGCCTCCACCGCACATCATAAAGTCATGGTCCTGGTAGTCGATGGAACCGGATGCTTCGGCCATGCAAGGTCCCTTTCGGCCGAGATCGCCCGCCCTTCGTTTAAATACGAGGCCGGCGTAGTCTGAGGGCTCTCCAACATTGATCAGTGGACATGATCGCCCGCCCTCAAGATTCACCATCAAAAGATGATCTTCCCGGACGATGCGACACGTGCCACAACCCCTGTCTCAACGTACACCGTCGAGGTTCGCCATCTTCATGGTGGGCCGAGGTGGAAGCAGAGCTAACAAGCCGCGGGCGTGGAGTTGATTCATCCGACGCTGCCCCGCGCAAGGACTCCTCTAGACCGAGACCGCCCGCCCTTCGTTTAAATACGAGGCGAGGCGCAGCCTAACAGAGGACCCTCATAATAAAGTGAGTCACGAGACACTCAATGTCTTCGCGCACCAAGACACGGTCATGGAGTCGGCCCATCGAACTTCGCGACTGTGCACGATTCCTCAAACAAGGGAAACCATCAAGTTTCCGAGGGGAATCGGCCAATGTTGTTTTTGCAGGTACAAGACCGAAAGATAGCTAGCCAATCGACCATGATAGCCCAAGTGCGAATCATAAGTCAGCTCAGCAAGATCGCCCGTCCTCATACTTACGCGATCGCTAGCAAGAGCCACCTCGCCCCATGTCTTCAACATAGGAGCAAGCTGGGGGGCAATTGTTGTGTCGAGAATTACACTCTCCGACCGGCGATCGCCTCAGAGATCGGGCGACCTAGCCGCTTAGAAGCGATGAGATAGAGGCTGTAGGCCAGGCGACCAGGCGGCCTAGCCTTAGCCCCGCAGAAAACATGAATCGGCCAACCGAAGGTCCCAGGACAAGTCCCGGTGCCGGGCGATCGACATCCGATACGATTATCTCTCGGCGCTTGGCGACCGACTTCTGGCGACCGACTTATGGACGATCATCTCTCGGCGCTTTGCCGACCGACCCTTGGTGACCGACCATTGCCGACCCTCAGTGACTGGCCGAGGACGACCCTCGGTGACCAGCTAGAGACGACCGCTTTATGACGATCAGGGCCTATGGCCATCCAGTCGGCAAAGGCCGAGCCACAGGACAGCACCCACGTGCAGATCCACAAAAGGCGCTGACAGACTTGTCACCTACCTCACCTACCAACAGGGCCACAGACCTGCAAAAGGAGCTGACGGACAAGACCTGTGACCACAGCCTGTCACCTACCTCGCCTACTGACAAGTCCGCCGAAAGTAACGAAGTGGGACCACCTGTGATGACTTCGGACGCGTCTTGGCTCCTCATTGGACCGCACACCGTGTTGCTGTAGCCTTGGACTTTTGGCAGACTGCCCACGTGACCTTTAGGACGATCGCCCTATTATATTAATAGCAGAAAGACGATCGCCCGCTAGGAGACAAGGCACCTCAACCCCTATATAAAGAAGGCAGCCTGCACTTGGATTTCTCTCTGGCATTCTCGCATTTTCACAAGCAAAATACACAGCACTTGGTTGTCTCCAACTCTTGGCAATAGCTATCATTCGGTCCTTCTTCTCCCGACCTCTCTCATCAAGCAGTCGATCGGCAGGGACGAAGAACACCGAGCTTCGCTCAAGAACCGGATTAACAGAGTCTTTTTACACTCATTGTATCTAGATTTCTCACATTAATACTTGTATCCACGAATATTTGTATTAATAACATCTCGCGAGAGCATTCAAACCCGGGCCTAACAAACCCGACAAATCTTTTATTATTTATCTTCTCTCGGAAGTGCTCCCGCAATTGTTGTTTGTTGTCCGTCTCCAGCAGTATTTAATCTTCGGATAGATATTTTGGGCAACAACATATATGGTAAAAATTTATTTTACTGAAACACCTCAATTATAAATTCCGAATTTTGGTTAATTCCGATGTTGCTCATATGTTTTAGTTAATTCCGGGGAGTTCAGGTAAATACCTCAAGTATAAATTCCGATGTTGCTCATATGTTTTATCCTGGGAGGCACACACTATACACTGCAGCGGGGGCGAATTTGCTGTAAGGAGATAGAAATTCTGGAGTCAACATCGCCCATCTTCGGATTTAGTTCCTTTGATTATATATATATATATATATATATATATTGTTTGCAGATTGCGTTACCAATGAATCTGTCTCCTACTTTGTTCTTTTCAGATTTGCAGCTAATGCAGTAGATTCAAAAGCACGGTAAATATTACAACAACAGAGTATTGTTAAAAAACTAAAAATATGTTTATAGAATTTAAAATTAGGAAAAAAAAATGGACAAAATCGAAAGTTGGTGATTGTAACACCCCCAAATCCTATTCGGTCATTACAGTGCCGTGGACCCCACACCAGGAGATCCACCAGGCGAACACGACCAACATACAACAAACTAACCAAAAGGGGAATCACAGTCCCTACTATGACATCCAACATAATATTCCGATATGGAATTTCAATGACAAAAGTGGGCGTACATGGCCAAAACAAAAGTACAACACATCCACGAGCCTTGCTCGGATAATACAAAATGACAACGACTGAACAAAACCGGAGTACTCTAAATTGTCTGATCGACATGATCACCCAAAACATCTCGGACTAGTATCGCTCGAATCCCTCGTCGCCAACGTCTTGCCCCTGTGTCTCAACTCTCTCCTCGCAAGTACCTAAAACATGAAAACATGTTCCGCCCCCACGGGGTCAGTCATCCAGATAATGAATATCAAATACATGCACAACATGATATGTATCCAAAGGCAGAATAAACGTTACAAAAATGGCAATACAAGATGCTCACAAACCAAGGTAAGAACTGAGCAATCATGAAATATTATTCCCACAACATACGATTAATACCTGCTCAACAGGTTAGAATATAAGTGCCCAACGACGAATCATCAATATAGAACACAACAATGAAATTACCCGAAGGTAAACCAAACCAACGCTGACTAGATACAAATCACAGTGCCCGAAGGCTCCAACAGAAATACCAAAATATCACAATTGCGTGAAAGCCCTCAGCCGAAGCTGCCACAATATCACAATGGACTGAAAACCACTCAGCTGAAGCTGCCAATCATCACAATGGCCTGAAAGCCGAACAGCCCGAAGATGTATATCATTATAATACGGATCTCAAAAAAACAAACCCGACTGTCGAACATACCCCTCGGCGTATGAACAACCTATCGCAAATCGTCGGACATATCCAATACAACATGGACTATGAACCACCAAAATAGTATGGTTCAAGATGGACATCACAGTACGCCCGATCTGGAGATGTGTCAGTGCACATGTCCACCCCGTATACGGAATCCAGAAATATACGTGGGAAAATGTACCTAATTAGCCTCACGAACTACGTCTCGTGTGCACAGTCCAATACGGAAATATCTACGCTTGACTATATATGTGCCTGGCTAAAAATCCTACACAATAACCAATCGGAACGCAGATATGATTCCAAATATATCACGATACAACATGACAACGAAACTCAAAGGATAACACATCCAATACGGATCAAAAAACTCACCAAAGTGAATAATGACACACGGATAATGAAAGTTCGACACGAACAACAATATCCAAAACAACCATCATGGGATCACAATCCCTAAGGACCGACTAATACGAACAAAAATCTCAACACATCAATCCTGGAATCCTCAACCCTCAACTATCACAAAATTACCGAATTTACAAGAATGATAGTGTGCTTCCTTTAGTCGGACAACACGACAACAATAACTCACGGATGGGCACCGTCCTCGGCGATCCCAATTCAATACCTCGATTGACTTAGAACGGCCAATCGATAAAGATACAACGGATGGGAAATGTCTTCGACAGTCCCAATTCAATACATCAATTACTTTAGAACGGTCAATCGATAACAACGATACAATGGATGGAAAGTGTCTTCGACAGTCCCAATTCAATACATCAATTACCTTAGAACGGTCAATCGATAACAACTCAACGGATGGAAAGTGTCTTCGACCGTCCCAATTCAATACATCGATTACCTTAGAACAGTCAATCGATAAAAACTCAACGGATGGGAAATGTCTTCGACAGTCTCAATTCAATACATCGATTACCTTAGAACGGTCAGTCGATAACAACTCAACGGATGGGATATGTCTTCGACAGTCCCAATTCAATACATCGATTACCTTAGAACGGTCAATCGATAACAACAATACAACAGATGTCTCGGCACCTTTAATCAGTTACCCATAACGAAGGTGATAATCAAATACGTCAATGCCTCGGCCAATACAATATCGATAGAAAAACACTGATATCAATATCGACGATCACAACAATATCTCAATGGAACATCAGCCCACAATAACAATCGATACGTCGATACCGCGAACCGGCTATCGACAACAATATTACTAACAAGTATCGCAATGTCTTGAACCGACCATTTACGAGCAACAATAACATTTGGCATAATTTGCCGAAGGGTATCGTATCAAACAATCCCCTGATATCAACAAAATCATAAAGATACCAAGTCTCGAAATGATACACAAACATGATAATATTAATCTCATTGAGTGGTACAAGTATAAAACTTGCCTCAAACCCAAGGCGAGAAAGTCCTTCCACGATCAACGTCCCCCCACGAAAACGATGAACGGCGCCTTCCAGCGATCACAAACACGCGAAAAACCTTGAATGAAATACAATTCATTGAGTAACACAAAATCAATAGAAAACAACACCAAGGACAACCCGATTCGATCACGAATCGATTAAACTCCACAAACGAATACCATAGTCCTCAACTATGAATTCTAACATCCTCCCACACCTCAATGATTGATATGATCAAACGTTCTTAACACTTGTGAAAACAATTCAACAAGAATTACTTAAGAACAACATCAAATTGATCCTCCTATAATGATAATATCATCACTATCACCTCAAGAACATCACCAAAACAACAAACATGATGTCTAAACAATAATCAATCACCCATTCATCATGAATTCGGATTAATCACAAGATTAAATCAACCATTTCAAGATTATGATAATCATTACATAATTCATCATAATTCCTAAAAAAATGGTTATAATCCCTCAAAACCACATCCTACAACAATAATCATATCAAGACTATGTTAATCATATAAAAATCTTAACATAATCCTTCCTATACATGATTAAAACCTCCAATCATACTAAAACATCAAGAACAACTTCTCCTCAAGACACAATCATCATGTTCTTCATCACAAGTTGTAAGAACCCATCAAGAATCATGATATACTCCAACAATGAATCAATACACGAAGAAAACAACAACAACAACAACAACAACAACAACAACATACTCGAAAATCACTTGTAGAACAAGAGATTAAGAGAACTTACCAATAAAGAACAAGAACTCTCCAAACACCAAAGGAGCACCAACAAGCTTCCAACTCCAAGCTCCAAATCAAGTTATGATGATCAAAAACACATTAGAAGAGTCTAAATATGAAGAACAAGTCCAGAGGGACGGTTCTAGGGAGAGAAACTCGATTTTGGTTCATGAGGAAATGAAATACGAAACCAAAATAAATAGACTGACAAGCTCATTACGTACGCTATACACCAAGACTAACGCACGTAAGGGACATTACATATGTTATACCCATATATTAACGTACATGATGCTAGTCCAGACCAACTGAACAAAAATATGACGACCTTAACGTATGTAAACAACAACTATTTACGTACGTTAACAAGCTGCATGGATAACGTACGTAAGGCTCACACCCTAACGTACGTAAGGATCCGTTGACTGCAATAGTGAGATCTGAATGAAAGATTCCTGGCCTTACCGGCCGAAAGTTGACATAGAGGAAGGTTCCTACCACCGACCACGCATTACGTACATAACCATATAGGTATAACGTGCGTAATACTCGGCCCATAGCCTACGTAAGGCGACACATGTAGCGTACGTTAAGGCTAGTACACTTAGCCAAAACTCTAAACTCTCCAAGCAACTCAATACGAACAACTCCGCCTGAGTAAGGACAACCCCTCGGGTCCCCGCGTCTCCTCTGCCAGAACACGGCAAAAAATTAAGTGATATAAACACTCAACCAAGTGCGAGATCAGTCGAATCATGAATCCTCCGCCAGAGACTAGCCCGAAAGTCGTACCATCCGCATGACTCGTAACACTGGCGTACACACCCCGCGGGAGCCGCCCAATGTACATGTCTACAAGCATTGGTGTACACTCCCCCGTTCTCGTCAGCATCGGACGCCCATGTAAACACTGACTCACGCCACAAAAGGAAAATAACAACGCACATACAGTCCTCAGGACCATACCAATCGCATGCCCAAGTCCTCACGACTTGACGTCTCGAATCACAATGAACAATTACCCAGATTATCACAAAATCCCAAGTACAACACCAAAAGGAAAAGGAAAACGCATCAGTAGCCTCAAATCTCAAGATTCTTAAACACAATAATTATAAAATAGATCAACAACAATTGGTTCACAACCACAATACTACAATACATATTAAGTTCAACATTAACCCGAGACAAATAAAGGAAAATACAATAATCAAGGCTACATCTCAAGTGTGCCCAACATCGATATCCTCCAGATCATCTATCTCCTCGATCTCATCGACTCGAGGAAGACTCAAATCTGAACTCGCTTCTCCTCCTCGGCTGTCCCTACCTCTGGCTCCCGAAGCCCGATAGGACCCTTTGGATGAAGTACGGACTGGAGTAACAAAATCTCTCGAGGCCCGTGAACTCCCTTGAGATCTACTGGCCCTAGAACTCCTGTAGTATTTCTGAAGGTGTCCCTGCCTCCCACATAGAAAACAAACAATAAATGGTACCGTACAACGAGTGCTAACATGCCCCGCTGAATCACAGTTAAAGCAAACAACAGTCGAACTTGTCATCTGAGAGAAAGATGCTTTCCCAGCACGAAGACAACTAGAAAAAGACCTCTTGGATGTCGGATACCGATGTCCCTCTGAACGAACCGGCATCCTAGTCCTCTTACCATAAGAAACTGAAGTTTTCTTCCGAGCAAGCTCCTTGATCAAAAGCTCTGCTCCAAGAGCCTTGTCGATGAATTCACCAAATGAATTACAATTGTGGTTGAACAACTGCATCCTCAACTGTGGGTTTAGCCTCTTGCTAAATACTTGATCTTATCCGCTTCAGTACGGATAACATACGAAGCAAACTGAAGAAGTCTCTGAAACTTCTCAGCAATGACAATAACACCCTTGTCCTCGACGGATTCGGGGTTCAAAACCTCTGATAACTTGGCTTCACAAAGTGGAGCCGGATAATACCTCTCTAACATGAGAGTCTTGAACTCGCTCCAAACACAATCACGATCGGTGGGTTTCACAGAAAGCCACCAAGAATAAGCGCCCTTGCTCAGATAGTAAGCCGCGATTGACACCTTACTCTCCTCCGGTAACTGAACCACGTCGAAGAGTTTATCGAAATGTTCAATCCAATTAACAAACTCAGCTGGTTCCGACGAACCCTCAATAATAGGCGGCCTCTGACGAGAGATATCGCCAATAATCTGACTCACTCCCCCAGTCTGCCCATGAAAGGGCACCTGGAATCCCTGCTGCGGTGGACCACGAACCATCGAGGCCTGCATGGTCTCCATTATTTGCGTCATCTGAGTCATCTGGGCCATCATTCCCCTCATAATCAAGAAAGAGTCGATGTGTCCACTCTCAGTCTGATCGACCTCTCGAGTATGACGTCCCGAAGGAGAATCGGTCGCGTAGGTAGCACTAACGGCCGAACTCTGATCCATCTCGGCATCCGCACGTGCATAAACATGAGGTTCTGAGTTTCGGCCTGCTCTGTAACCTCTACCCCCTCTTACACATCCTCGGATTCCTCTTTCGATACTGAAAGAATAGCGTTTGATCATGATCATAACTCAAATACGTCTCAACGGCCAAATCAGAATGTTAAGCTAATATCCAAACATGAGTATACATACTCAACAGATAAATAATCACATCAATCATGCTAATCATAGCCAACACATAGCCCACACGCTCCAAAATAAATATTCATGAATCAATCACAACACTGATGTTATATACAGGTTTCAACAAAACCTGTATAATCAATGACATAATGAATGTATGAACATAAAAGAGAATCGAGTCCTTACACAGGTCATACGAAGCTTCGAGGTCTTGCGATACTAGTCTTCACTGACGATGACTCGATGAAAGAAAGACTCATACAGTCGCCCAACTATCACGACTCACAAAACCCGACTGTCCAAATTGTCATAACCTGACAGCCCCACTACTACTGCGTCGGTAGAGCCACATAACTCACATATAAGGTTGTATCACAACCCAATGCTCTCTGATACCATCTTTTGTAACACCCCCAAATCCTATTGGCTCATTACAGTGTCGTGGACCCCACACCAGGAGATCCACCAGGCGAACACGACCAACATACAACAAACTGACAAAAAGGGGAATCACAGTCCCTACTATGACATCCAACATAATATTCCGATATGTAATTTCAATGACAAAACTGGGCCTACATGGCCAAAACAAAAGTACAACACATCCACGAGCCTGGATCGGATAATACAAAATGACAACGAATGAACAAAATTGGAGTACTTCAAACTGTCTGACCGACATGATCACCCAAAACATCTCGGACTAGTATCGCTCGAATCCCTCGTCGCCAACGTCATGCCCCTGTGTCTCAACTCTCTCCTCGCAAACATCTAAAACATGAAAACATGTTCCGCCTCCACGGGGTCAGTCATCTAGATAATGAATATCAAATACATGCACAACATGATATGTATCCAAAGGCAGAATAAACGGTACAACAATTGCAATACGAGATGCTCACAAACCAAGGTAAGAACCGAGCAATCATGAAATACTATTACCACAGCATACGATCAATACCTGCTCAACAGGTTAGAATACAAGTGCCCAACGGCGAATCATCAATATAGAACACAACAATGAAATTACCCGAAGGTAAACCAAACCAACGCTGACTAGATACAAATCACAGTGCCCGAAGGCTCCAACAGAAATACCAAAATATCACAATTGCCTGAAAGCCCTCAAAAGGCCCACAATATCACGGTGGTGAAAACCACTCGGTGAAGGCGCAATCATCACAATGGCCTGAAAGCCGAACAGCTCGAAGCTGTATATCATCACAATACGGATCTCAAAGAAACAAACCCGACTGTCGAACATACCCCTCGGCGTATGAACAACCTATCGCAAATCGTCGGACATATCCAATACAATATGGACTATGAACGACCAAAATAGTATGGCTCAATATGGACATCACAGTACGCCCGATCCGGAGATGTGTCAGTGCACATGTCCACCCCGTATACGGAATCCAAAAATATACATGGGACAATGTACCTAATTAGCCTCACGAACTATGTCTCGTGTGCACAGTCCAATACGGAAATATCCACGCATGACTATATATGTGCCTCGCTAAAAATCCTACACAATAACCAATCGGAACGCAGATACGATTCCCAATATGTCACGATACAACATGACAACGAAATTCAAAGGATAACACATCCAATACGGATCAAAAGACTCACCAAAGTGAATAATGACACACGGATAATGAAATATCGACACGACAAACAATATCCAAAACAACCATCCTTGGATCACAATCCCTAAGGACTGATTAACACGAACAACAATCTCAACACAACAATCTTGGAATCCTCAACCCTCAACGATCACAAAATTACCGAATTTACAAGATTGATAGTGTGCTGCCTTGAGTCGGCCAACACAACAGCAATAACTCACGGATGGGCACAGTCCTCGGCGATCCTAATTCAATACCTCAATTGCCTTAGAATGGCCAATCGATAACGATACAACAGATGGGAAATGCCTTCGACAGTCCCAATTCAATACATCGATTACTTTAGAACGGTCAATCGATAACAACGATACAATGGATGAAAAGTGTCTTCGACAGTCCCAATTCAATACATCGATTATCTTAGAACGGTCAATCGATATAAACTCAACGATGGAAAGTGTCTTCGAAAGTCCCAATTCAATACATCGATTACCTTAGAACGGTCAATCGATAACAACTCAACGGATGGGAAATGTCTTCGACAGTCCCAATTCCATACATCGATTACCTTAGAACGGTCAGTCGATAACAACTCAACGGATGGAAAATGTCTTCGACAGTCCCAATTCAATACATCGATTACCTTAGAACGGCCAATCGATAACAGCAATACAACAGATGTCTCGGCACCTTTAATCAGTTACCGATAACGAAGGTGATAATCAAATACGTCAATGCCTTCAATCGGCCAATACAATATCGATAGAAAAACACCGATATCAATATCGACGATAACAACAATATCTCAATGGAACATCAGCCCACAATAACAATCGATACGTCGATACCGCGAACCGGCTATCGACAACAATATTACTAACAAGTATCGCAATGCCTTGAACCGGCCATTTACGAGCAACAATAACATTTGGCATAATTTGCCGAAGGGTATCATATCAAACAATCCCCTGATATCAACAAAATCATAAAGAGACCAAGTCTCGAAATGATACACACATTCATACACATACATGATAACATTAATCTCATTGACTAGTACAAGTATAAACCTTGCCTCAAACCGAAGGCGAGAAAGTTCTTCCACGATCAACGTCCTCCCACGAAAACGACGAACGGCGCCTTCCGACGATCACAAACACGCGAACAACCTTGAATGAAATACAATTCATTCAATAACACAAAATCAATAGAAAACAACACCAAGGACAACCCGATTCGATCACGAATCGATTAAACTCCACAAACGAATACCATAGTCCTTAATATGAATTCTAACATCCTCCCACACCTCAATGATTGATAAGATCAAACGTTCTTAACACTTGTGAAAATAATTCAACAAGAATCACTTAAGAACAACATCAAATTGATCCTCCTATAATGATAACATCATATTGATGTGGGATCTCAGTAACAAAGCTGATAAATTGTGGGTGAGATGGATACATGCGTACTACATCAAGAACTCAAATGTGCAGGATTTCATTCCTAGGAGCAATATGTCCTGGATTTTAAAAGCCATATTAAAACAAAGAGAAGGGACAGGGCTAAGCAGAGTGTGGAATGAACTCTGCAGTAGGGATAAATTCCCCATAAGAATGTTCTACCAAGAGTGAAGATGTAACACCCCAAACTAGGCGGATATTACAGTGCCGTGAATCCCCGACTGGGACCCACCAGGCAAATGAAAATGATGAATTAAATAATATAATTGCAGTACCGAACCACATTATATTACCAAGTACTCCGATGAGGAGTTTAAGTACATTACACCAGGACAAAACAGAATACTAGTATATTTTATATGGAGATAAAATACACCACCCTGAACAAATAAGCATTTCAAACGGAATTTTGCAGCGGAAAAATACAAATGACGGAATAACTGAAACGATGAAATGATGAAACAAGCGAAATGGCGGGCCCCTACTAGTATCATCGACTCCTCGCCACAAGATGCTCTTCCGTGCCTTTGCCTTGCCGTGACACGAAAACAAAATCCCCAACGAATCGATTACGTAACAACAATCCTCAAGAGTTGAAATTACACAATCATGAATTAAGCGAAGTTATGAATTATTTTAATTATGAATTATCTTTGAAGAGGAGTATCATAGTACGCCCGTAATGTTACGTAAGTGTACAACACCCGTCCGTGTACCTAATTAGTCTCACGGTGTAACGCTTTCCGTGTGCGGTCTAATGTATCGGTGAACCCAATACAATAACCATCGCGTGCCCGACTAAAAATTCCACCACACCACACCCGGCCACGCAATATGAACCCGAGAAGGTCATATGAACGAGAATGACCGTAATGAATATCAATGAATAAATAATAATCGACAAAGTCAAGAATGACTCACCGAGATGAGGGTAATAATGAAATGAATGATAGCTCAACGAAAAGATTGGAACCGTCGTTCCTTATGGTCAAGTGATTAATTGACATTAACAAGTTTTAATATGAATAATACAAAGATTAATGAGTTAAGATTATGAATGATCAACAACAAAAGGTATGAATATCCTAGTAACCTAGAAACAAATAACTGACTCAAAACAAATGAAGAATGTCCGTCCACTAACAACGTCTAAGTGAAATACCGGTCGCTCGAACAACCTTGAATAACAATCATTACCAACAATCGTTCAATACACGCATCAAGCAAAAACACGACTAACCCAAAGGTCGAAACAACGATAATCAAACTCATTGGGGCATTCCAACGACTACGTAACCAACCACACGACTTGAAAATATCGATCCGAATATGTCGAAACCAACACTAAAATGAGTATTTCGAACTAACAAAACGCTTCAATGATATCAATAATCCATTAGGAATCCATAATTCATGATTACAACAACATCAATCGGAAAATCCCCAATTAACCGAAGTCAACCCCAAAGGTTCTTGAAATAATTCGAAAATAACCATTAAATCCGTAAGAATATACTTATCCAAGGTAGATAATCCATATCTAACATATTCCAATGATAATCCAAGCTTATACGAAGAAATCGGAAGGAAAACCCGAAAATCCAAATTCTAGATCCAAGAGATTAATACCTTTGGTTCGATGTGTTGAAGATGATGAAATGATGATCAATCCGAAGATGAGCTTGAAGATGATGATTGATGATTACACCTCGAAGAATCCTCTCAAACGCTCGAAATCGCCCAAAAATACCGAAGGAGTGAAATGAGATGAATAAATGACGAAGTCGACTAATCATCGATTTATAGTCACCCAGTGTTAGCGTCGCTAGCCTTGTGCGTAGCGTGCGCTAACGAGTAATTTGGGTAGTCCAAGACCCCCGTCCGAACACGGTAGAGCGCGCTATGTACCTTCTTGTAGCGTGCGCTACGGCCATTTTACTAGCGTGCGCTAAGATCCATTATTAGCGTGCGCTAACGAAATATTGATGCCCGATCGAGTCCGTAAAACTGTCGCCCTCGATCGACCTCGATAGCGTGCGCTACAACCATTGTTTAGCGTGCGCTAATATATCGGTTGCGTCGCTAACAACACACATAGCGTGCGCTATGAAATAATCGATGCAGTCCGGTAGCCACCGGACTCAACTCGATCCGTCCTTAGCGCGCGTTACACCTCATATTAGCGTGCGCTACTTCAACCCGCTAGCGCGCGCTTACCAATCGTGGCGTGCGCTACTTATATAACTCACTGCGGTCAGTACCTTCTGGACTGCAGCCAAGGTAACCTTAGCGTGCGCTAAGGCGGAGTGGTAGCGTGCGCTACCTATACCCAATTAGCGTACGCTAAAAGGAGTATGTAGCGTGCGCTACTCCTCACGCATACTGCAACGAAATGACAATGATGATAAACACGGCACGAAACTCCAATCAGATTAGTGATGAATGACGATTGATACACGATACAATTACTCGAATGATGAATACCATGACCGAATATGAGTGACAAATGATCAATGATGAATGAAATTACTGAGTATCATTTACTGAATGATAAATTCTGAATGATAATTATTGAGTGATAATTACTGAGTTACAACTGGGTATTACATACACCCCCCCTTAAAAGAGTTTCGTCCCCAAACTAAGGGTCAAAACAACTCGGGATAACTCTCCCGCATACTATCCTCGGTTTCCCAAGTAGCCTCTTCGACTCCGTGTCTAGACCACCGAATTTTAACCAAAGGAATCGTCTTATTTCTCAACCGTTTGATTCGCCGCTCTAAAACTCGTATAGACGCTCCTCATATGAATGATCGTCGGTGATCTCGATTTCATCGAATCAAGTATGTGACTCGGGTCGGCAACATACTTCCGCAACTGAGAGACATGAAACACATTATGAATTCGGCTCAACGCCGGAGGTAAAGCCAATCGATAAGCTAACTCGCCCACTCGATCCAAAATCTCGAACGGCCCAATGAATCTCGGACTCAACTTCCCCCTCTTCCCAAAACGAAAAATACCACGACTGGGATACCTTGACCAACACATGGTCGCCACTCGAACTCTAATGGTCGATTTACGGTTATCTACATATGATTTACCGACTGAAATACAACAAACGATCGTTGATCAAAGCTACCTTCTCACGGGCGGCTATAAGCATATCGGGCTCGGTGCCCAATGATTCCGATAGGTCGTCCCAACACAACGGAGATCGACAACGGCGACCGTACAAGGCCTCGTAAGGTGCCATCTTAATCGAAGCATGCCAACTATTATTATCGTGAACTCGATCAATGGTAGTTGGGCTTCCCAATCGTCTTTCAATCGAGGACGCATGCTCTCAACATGTCCTCTAATGTCCGAATGGTCCTCTCGATTGTCCGTCTGACCGAGGATGAAAAGCAAGATCGAGATTAAGCCGGGTTCCCATAGCACGATGAATCGATTTCCAAAAATGAGACACAAACCGTCCGTCACGATCGGAAACGATACTTTTAGAGTACCGTGAAGTCTCACTATCTCTTTGATGAAAAGTGGGCAAGTCTCTCGGGACCCCATGTATCCTTGATCTCAAGGAAATGAGCCGATTTAGTTAAGCGGTCCACGATCACCCAGATCGTATTCATGCCACGACGACTCGTCGGCAAACTCGTGAATAAATCCAAAGAAATGAATTCCCACTTCCATTCGGGAATGGGAAGAGGTTTCAAGATACCCGGCCGCGATGTTCAATCTTAACTTGTTGACAGTTAAGCATCTCGAAACAAATTCTGCGACTTCTCGCTCATATTACTCCACCGGTAATTTTGTTTCAAGTCCTTGTACATCTTGCTAGACCCGGATGAAAGGAATATGGGTTAGCTTGAGCTTCTTTCTTAATCGAGTTTTTCAACTCGTCATTCGCCGCACGCACAACCGATTCTTAAACCTCAAAAGTCCATCCTCGTGGACCACAAATCCAGGGCTTTCCACAGCCACATCCTCTCGGATGCGCAACAATGATGGGTCCGAACCCTGATTCTCTCGGATTTCCTCCTCGAGTGACGATGAAATCTCTAACATACAAAGCCGCCCGAACTCGCCGAAGCCGGACCTCGATCTCGGATCTAAGGAATTCCTGCCAAGCTCCTTCTGAGCCGTTAAACGGGCAAGCATCTGCTCTGAATCGACTTACGACTCAAGGCGTCGGCGACAACGTTCGCCTTGCCCGGTGGTAGAGGATCTCAATATCATAATCCTTGATTAATTCCAACCACTGTCTCGACGCATATTTAACTCCTTCGAGTAAATATATACTTTAAGCTCTTATTATGATCGGTGAATATCGGCATGTAACGCCATAAAGATAATGACGCCAAATTTTCAAAGCGAACACCACAAATTGCTAGCTCCGTGTCGTGGGTCGGATAATTAACCTCGTAAGGTCTCAATTGCCGTGAAGCATAGGCAATAACCTTCCTGCTTCGCATGAGTACACATCCGAGACCCCGTCCGGATGCATCACTATAAACTACAAATCCTTCCGCCCTGCGGCAAGGAAAGTACAAAGCCGACATTAACCGGCTCTTGAGTTCCTCAAAACTCCGTTGACACGCGTCGGACCACGTGTATTTCTTATCTTTCCGCGAAGGTTCGTTAAGGGTTGAGCGATTCTAGAAAATCCTTCCACAAACCGCCGATAATAACCCGCTAATCCGAGAAAACTTGGATTTCCTTAACGTTCTTCTGAGGTAGCCAATCCCGAATGGCCTCCGTCTTCGAGGATCGACACGAACTCCGTCGATGAAATTACATGTCCGAGAAAAGTCACTTCGGACATCCGTAACTCACATTTGGAAAACTTCCCAAAAAGTTGTTCTCGTCTCAACACGTCGAGCACTTGATGAAGGTGAAACTCGTGTTCCTCCCGGTCACGAGAATAAATCAAAATGTCATCGATGAAGACAACAACAAACCGATCCAAAAAGTCGATGAAGACCCGATTCATTAACTCCATGAATACCGCAGTGCATTAGTCAATCCGAACGGCATAACCACAAACTCATAATGACCATAGCGTGTTCGAAACGCCGTCCTCGCGATATCCGACTCTCGAATCCAGAATCGATGATATCCAGATCTTAAGTCGATCTTGGAAAATACAAGCTCCTCAAGTTAATCTAAGAGATCATCAATACGGGTAAGGGATACTTATTCTTGATTGTCACCTGCTCAACTCCCGATAATCAATACATAAGCGAAATGAACCATCCTTCTTCCCGACAAACAACACCGGTGCTCCCACGGGACGCACTCGGTCGGATATAACCTTTCTCGAATAACTCTTCAAGTTGGTTCTTTAACTCCGCATTTCGGTCGGGGCCATCCGACGGTGTCTTCGATATCGGGACGCACTGTGCTCCAACTCAATCGTGAATTCCACATCCTCTCGGAGGCAAACCAGTAACTCGTTTGGAAAAACATCGCATATTCCCTCACCACCGGAATATCCGTCAACATTATCGATGACTTCGGTTTTGGCCATATAGCACCAATAACCGACACATCCTCGATTGAGTAATCTTACCGCTTTCATCAAATTAATGACCTTACGAGCAATCGGGATTACCTCCTGAAACACACATTCCACCCCATCGTCGAAATGATAGTGACCATACGCTTACGGACACTAATGATGGCATCATGACGATCCATCCAAATAATGCCCAAGATGACGTCGTCTCTCGGCAAATCTACCACGATTAGGTCCGCCGCCATACACGACCATGAAATCGAATCGACAATTACAATCTCACGACACGATAATTCGTCTACCATCGTGTAGTCCAATGACATACGGCTCACAACTAGTAGCACTACCCGCACGTAGTCTACTCAAACATGACTCGGAAATGAATGAATGCGATGCACCAGTATCAAAAAGGGTACACACAGGTTGAGATAGAATATCGAGTGTACCTGAGATCATTCGGGCCTCTGGATCATCGGTCTTCTTCATCTCATAAATCCGGGGCTTGCTAGTCCCGGCACCGGACGCCCCCGTCTGATGGCTAAAAGCTCCACCTTTAGTCGCTCCCGTCGTTTTAAACGACGCTGATTGAGTGGCCTGATTCTGAACGGCTGACTGCTTAGGTGCCTGAGATGACGTCTGAGTAGGTTTGGAGTCCCTACGGCAAAAACGGGCCTTATGCCCAGCAATCCCACAATTATGACACGTGATAGTCTGTCGAGGACACTTGGTACTGAGGTGACCAAGCTCCCCACAGTTGTAACAGGTGATGGCCGAACTGGCCGCTCGTGACTGAGATTCCGCGGGTTTAGACGACACTGGAGGTCGCTCAGAAAAAGCATAGCCCGCACGGGGTTTCTCGAAGGTTGTCTGACCGCCTTCAGACTGATTACGATTCTTCGATTTCTTGCTAGCAGACGAAGGTTGCTGCTTAGCAATTTCCTTAGCAGTAAGCTCATAAGTGAGAGCTTTCTCAATGAATTCAGCCAACGTGGTGCAATTATGATTAAGTAATCAAGTCTCATACGGGGTTTCAGCCTCTTGTCAAATATTTGATCTTATCCGCCTCGAATGAATGATGGATGAGGCGAAAGGAAGAAGTTCTGAAATTTCTGCAATGGCGAGAACATCCTCGTCTGTTGAGGGGTCGGGGTGAGCAATTCCGACGGCTTGGCCTCTCTCGAGTGAGGCCGACAATACCTCTCCATCATGAGAGTCTTGAATCGATCCCAAGTACAAGATCCTTCGGTGGGCTTCAACGATAACCACTAAGAATGTGCGCTCTTACCTGTAGTAAGCCGCAACGAAACTTTGTGTCCTTCGGGACACTCTACCATAGCAAACAATTTCTCAAATGCTCGAGCCAATGAATGATATCCGCGGCTCGCACGAGCCCTCAAACGTAGGTGGCCTCTCAAGCGAGAGATATCGCCGATGATATTACTCACATTCCTCTCTTGCCTCCGAGGTGGAGGTGGAGGAGCTGCCGATTCGATTGACGGAGTTATGCATCGTCTCCATCAACCGAGCCATCTGGGTCATTTGGGCCATCATGCCACCGCATAAAGCGAGTGGGTCAACCGGACACCCTGACCGAGCCGTGTCCTGTACGACTCCCGATAGTGAATGATCGCGTCTGTGTGAATGAGTGGCGCTGTCGCCGCTCGATGAGTTAGCGTTATTCCGGCATTTGCACGTGTATTCGCACGAGTTCTCGGATTCGGCCCGCTCCACGCCTCGTCCTCCACGCCCTCTCGCCCCTTCCATACTGAAGTGGAAAGTCATATGATGATTATATATCTCGCATGAGTATCACATTATGATTATATTATGAAATGACGAGAATGAGCATACGCGCTCAAATATAGCGATTACATGAATGATTAATTGACGTGACATGATTATCCGATGAAGTTACTGAAATGATTATCTTGAATGAGTTAACAAGATTAATGATTCGATCTTCACGATCAACAATCAACAATGAAATGAATTGACTGACATCGAAGTTAACTCGATCCCGGCCAAAATGACAATGATGATTGAGGATTGTTAATCGATGAATTATGAATGAATGATTAATGCCGAAATTATACCATGGCATTAGAAATCTTACGATTCTTGGTCCGATTGGCTCGGCATTTGCACAGTCACACGTGACGCGAAAGTCCAATGATACTAGTCCGATGACGATGATTTCAAATGAGACATGACTTGGAGGGTAGTATTCGAAACCACGCTCGATACCAACTCGTAACACCCCAAACTAGGCGGATATTACGGCCGTGAATCCCCGACAGGACCCACCGTGCAAATGAAAATGATGAATTAAATAATATAATTGTAGTACCGAACCACATTATATTACCAAGTACTCCGATGAGGAGTTTAAGTACATTACACCAGACAAAATAATACTAGTATATTTTATATGGAGATAAAATACACCACCGAACAAATAAGCATTTCAAACGGAATTTTGCAATGAAAAATACAAATGACTAATAATCAAACGATCAAATGATCAAACAAACGAAATGACTAGGGCCCCTACTAGTATCATCGACTCTCGCCACAAGATGCTCTTCCCGTGCCTTTGCCTTGCCGTGACTAAAACAAAATCCCCAACGGGCCGGCCATACGTAACAACAATCCTCAAGAGTTGAAATTACACAATCATGAATTAATCAAGTTATGAATTATTTTAATTATGAATTACGCCAAGAGGAGTATCATAATACGCCCGTAATGTTCTCGTGTAAGTGTACAACACCCGTCCGTGTACCTAATTAGTCTCACGGTGTAACGCTTTCCGTGTGCACGGCCTAATGTATCGGTGAACCCAATACAATAACCATCGCGTGCCCGACTAAAAATTCCACACACCACACCCGCCACGCAATATGAACCTTAAGGTCATATGAACGAATGACCGTAATGAATATCAATGAATAAATAATAATCGACAAAGTCAAGAATGACTCACCGAGATGAGGGTAATAATGAAATGAATGATAGCTCAACGAAAAGATTGGAACCGCTGCTCCTTATGATCAAGTGATTAATTGACATTAACAAGTTTTAATATGATTAATACAATGATGAATGAGTTATGATTATGAATGATCAACAACAAAAGGTATGAATATCCTTTTAACCGAGTAAGAATTAACTTACTCAATACCAATGAAGAATGTCCGTCCACGAACAACGTCCTAAGTGAAATACCGGTCGCTCGAACAACCTTGAATAACAATCATTACCAACAATCGTTCAATACACGCATCAAGCAACAAAACACGACTAACCCAAAGGTCGAAACAACGATAATCAAACTCATTGGGGCATTCCAACGACTACGTAACCAACCACACGACTTCGAAAATATCCAATCCCGAATATGTCGAAACCAACACTAAAATGAGTATTTCGAACTAACAAAACGCTTCAATGATATCAATAATCCATTAGGAATCCATAATTCATGATTACAACAACATCAATCGGAAAATCCCCAATTAACCGAAGTCAACCCCAAAGGTTCTTGAAATAATTCCGAAAATAACCATTAAATCCGTAAGAATATACTTATCTAAGGTAGATAATCCATATCTAACATATTCCAATGATAATTCAAGCTTATACGAAGAAATCGGAAGGAAAACCCGAAAATCCAAAATTCTAGATCCAAGAGATTAATACCTTTGGTTCGATGTGTTGAAGATGATGAAATGATTATCAATCCGGAAGATGAGCTTGAAGATGATGATTGATGATTACACCTCGAAGAATCCTCTCCGAAACGCTCTAAATCGCCAAAAATACCGAAGGAGTGAAATGAGATGAATAAATGACGAAGTCCGACTAATCGTCCAATTTATAGTCACCTGTGTTAGCGTGCGCTAGCTCTGTGCGTAGCGTGCGCTAACGAGTAATTGGGTAGTCCAAGACCCACCGTCCGAACACGGTAGCGCGCGCACGTACCTTCTTGTAGCGTGCGCTACGGCCATTTTACTAGCGTGCGCTAAGATCCATTATTAGCGTGCGCTAACGAAATATTGATGCCCGATCGGAGTCCGTAAAACCGCCCTCCGATTCGACTCGATAGCGTGCGCTACAACCATTGTTTAGCGTGCGCTAATATATCGGTTGCGTGCGCTAACAACACACATAGCGTGCGCTATGAAATAATCCAAAGGTATCCAAGAGCCACCGGACTCAACTCGATCCGCCCCAGCGCGTTACACCTCATATTAGCGTGCGCTACTTCAACCGCTAGCGCGCTACTTACCAATCGTAGCGTGCGCTACTTATAACTCACCGCACCCAAGACTTCTGGATCGCGGCCTAAGGTAACCTTAGCGTGCGCTATATGAGTGGTAGCGTGCGCTACCTATACCCAATTAGCGTACGCTAAATGGAGTATGTAGCGTGCGCTACTCCTCACGCATACCGCAACGAAATGACAATGATGATAAACACGGCACGAAACTCCAATCAGATTAGTGATGAATGACGATTGATACACGATACAATTACTCTGAATGATGAATACCATGACTGAATATGAGTGACAAATGATCAATGATGAATGAAATTACTGAGTATCATTTACTGAATGATAAATACTGAATGATAATTATTGAGTGATAATTACTGAGTTACAACTGGGTATTACAGAAGAGGTGAAAAACAAAAAGTGGAATGGAGAGTGATACTATATAAAAACAAAGCAAGGCCTAGAGCTGTCATCCTATGGCTTTGTTTGCAGGGAAGGCTAATGACTAAAGACAGAATGCTGAAATATGGCATGAATGCTGACCCAAAATGCTGTTTCTGTGACGAAGCAGAATCAACACAACATCTGTTCTTTGAGTGTAACCTGCCTAAGCAAATATGGAGTACAGTGCTACAGAGCTTTAAGTGTGCCAGAAATCCTGAAGGCTGGGAACAGGAAAGAAGATGGCTGTGTACTTCTACCAAGAGTAAAAATGGAAGAGCCCAGATACTTAAAATAACAGCTGCTGAAACCATTTATGCTGTATGGGTCATGAGGAATGAAAAGATTTTCCAAGAAAGACAAGCAGGAACTTACATTGTGAAAAAGATTGTACAAAATATTGTCTTAAGATGTATGAAGTACAAGAAACTGATTAAACCTTGTCAAACATTGATGTTAGGGGATGAGTAGATGATTGTATAGGTTGATGAGATTTGCCTGGACTTGTGTAGTCGGCTTGTACTGATTTGGGTTTTGGTAATAAAGAAGTGCTCTTATTTTCAAAAAAAGATAATATCATCAATATCATCACTATCACCTCAAGAACATCACCAAAACAACAAACATGATGTCTAAATAATAATCAATCACCCATTCATCATGAATTCGGATTAATCACAAGATTAAATCAACCATTTCAAGATTATGATAATCATTACATAATTCATCATAATTCCTAAAAAGAAAAATGGTTATAATCCCTCAAAACCACATCCTACAACAATAATCATATCAAGACTTTGTTAATCATATAACAATCTTAACATAATCCTTCCTAGACATGATTAAAATCTCCAATCATACTAAAACATCAAGAACAACTCTTCCTCAAGACACAATCATCATGTTCTTCATCACAAGTTGTAAAAACTCATCAAGAATCATGATAACTCCAACAATGAATCAGTACAAGAAGAAAACAACAACAACAACAACATACTCGAAAATCACTTGTAGAACAAGAGATTAAGAGAACTTACCAATAAAGAACAAGAACTCTCCAAACACCAAAGGAGCACCAACAAGCTTCCAACTCCAAGCTCCAAATCAAGTTATGATGATCAAACACACATTAGAAGAGTCTAAATATGAAGAACAAGTCCAGAGGGACGGTTCTAGGGAGAGAAACTCGATTTTGGTTCGTGAGGAAATGAAATATGAAACCAACATAAATAGACTGACAAGCTCATTACGTACGCTATACACCAAGCCTAACGTACGTAAGGGATATTACGTACGCTATACCCATATATTAACATACGTAATGCTAGTCCAGAACAAACTGAACAAAAATACGAAGACCTTAACGTACGTAAACAACAACCATTTACGTACGTTAACAAGCTGCATGGATAACGTACGTAAGGCTCACACCCTAACGTACATAAGGATCCGTTGATTGCAATAGTGAGATCTGAACGAAAGATTCCTGGCCCTACCAGCCGAAAGTTGACATCGGGAAAGGTTTCTACCACCGACCACGCATTACGTACGTAACCATACAGGTCTAACGTACTTAATACTCAGCCCATAGCGTACGTAAGGCGACACATGTAGCGTACGTTAAGGCTAGTATACTTAGCCAAAACTCCAAACTCTCCAAGCAACATCCAAACGACGAAATCAACCCGACGACAAGTATAAAGATATCGATTCCGAAATATCCCAATACAATATACATTGTATCAGTCCGAAACAACAACACTTGTACAATTCCAAATGAATACGTAAACTCAGCAGTAACACGAAAAAAAAATTACCCCCGGATATTACAGTGATTTTATGGAAAAAAAATTAAAAAGTTACGCGCAAAATGAAAGAATGAGCAAAGTTCATGTATTTCTGTGCATTTTTCCCTTTAATTTTCCGGATGGAAGAGAGGTTGATACATGCTCGGTTGCCACATCAGCGCCATGTCAGATTCAATTTGGGCGAAATTTAAGACTAGGGAAAAATTAAACGAAATCGAAAGTTAGTGATTTTATGGGGAAAATTAAAAAGTCGTGTGCAAAATGAAAGAAAGAATAAAGTTCATGTATTTCTGTGCATTTTTCCCTAGTATTAAATATGTAATTTTAATTGGTAGTTTCAATCTTTCACGGCATGAGTTGATACTTCCATATATATCTTTTGAGACCCCTAAAATTGACAGGAAAAATCTTTCAAGCCTCAAGTTGATGGTTTTCATATCTTGCGACTTTGATTGAAAAATTCTGGGAAAATTGAATATGGGGTTTTATTTTTAATACGGAAAAATGGGATTTTCTTCTCTAAAAAGTAAGTAAATAATCATATATATATATTAATAACACCCTTAATATCATATATGTATTAATAATAAGGGTGTAAACTAGAATATTTTCATATTTGAGGCACTAAATTGATAGTCTCGAAATGTAGGAAAACCATTTCAGCTCTTTTTTTCGAAATCTAAACTCTTCCAAATATATTTGTCCATCCAAGTCTATTATTAAAGGGTAACAAAATATAATACTCTATCCGTCCATCAAGATTATGCTCATTTTAATTTTGATCGATCTCTTCAAATACAAATTTAACCCATTAATAATCTTAATTATATATATATATAAATTATTAAAAATAATATTTGGAAAATATGCATTAGACAAATCAAACAAGTACTTACTTTACTATAATCTTTTTATATATTGATTGTAATTTATGGTCCAAATTTATGAATTTTGACCAATAAAAATTAAAATAGACGTACATTTGATGGATGGAAGGAGTGCTATGATACAAAGTATTCCAATAATTGAAAATGTTGATGAATATTTGATGGAAACTAAATATACACAATGAGCCATAGCTAGGCGCCTTTTTTTTTTTTTTTTTTTTTTTTTTGTGAAATGAAGCGGTTAAAACTATTACCTGTCTTATATAGGCGTTGGATAGTTAGTCCCTTGGAGAAAAAATGGGAAATGAAATCCAAAATTTGCTATGTGAGTCGGGTTCAGTTTTTGATTTTTTTCTTCGGCAACCAAACTTAAAGGAACCAAAATACCCAAATTGACATTTATAAACTAGTTTCTCATAAAAAACCGAAAAGAACCTATTTTTTCGACTGTTAAGAAACTTTTAGTTTACAAAGTGCGGAAAATGTGTAATAATAATATAAATATATAAATATATAAATCTTTTAGGATTTATTTTGGTGTTACAATTTATACTATATTGTTCAGTTATTATAGTTATTGAATGTTTGAAATTATAATACTCGAGCCCGAAATCTAGTTAAGGATCTAAACCTAAAGTTTTCTAATAATTTTTTCGATATCTGAATAAAAACGAACTGAAATTGACAGTTTGATTCGGATCTTCAGTAAGGCCCTAAGTCCTGCCATAGTTTCTCGTTGAGAGGAACAAATTTCCCCTAATATATATTCCGGGCTTTTTATCAATAATTTTCGAGTAAAATACAATATATAATACATCTTATAAAAGTATTATAAAAGTAACACTCTACTAAAATAATTACAATAATAACATTTGAACTGATACCCAAATATAATCCTCCATATAGGTAACCAAACAAATAACTAAATACATATACATTAGTAGACTTTAGGGCATTGGTTATCGAATAGCTAGTTTTCGAATGTATTATTTTAAGTAATCAGACTATTTATTATAATTATCGGATGCATTAGACTTTGTTAAAGTAAATTAACATGTGTGCCTTAGTCTACAGGCTTATGGCTTCTCTCAATTAGTGTAGGGCTAAGCATGTTAGAATTTTCCAGAATATGTAATCTCTCCCTATTTAAAGGGACCGTATTAATGAGAATATACATTTTCTTCTGCTCTAATTCTTATCTTGTTTACTTTTCCAACAACACTTTATCAGCACGTAGTCTCCCAACTGAGTAAAAAAAATCGTCCAAAAAAAAAATTATGAAAATTAAAAAAAAAAATCGATGAGAAATCGGATTTCTGCGAAACCCTACGCGTCGTCATCATCTTCTTCCGCCGTCTACCAGCCCCCCTCCGGTCCGTGGACAGATCCGGCCAAGAACAACTGCCATCACCGGACCTCCGCCATCGGCATCTACCCGTCGGAACCTCCTAGATTTGGACCGCACGACCGCTCGTCCGACCCAGGTCCCACCGCAACTCCGACCAGCACCACCACCACAACACAACCGCCGCCTGAGGTCCAGAAACCCGCAACATACATTTGCAACCACACTGGCGCCCAAATCGGGATCCCCCGCCCTGCTCCCGGTCCGACGCTATCTCACATCAGGTCGATTGTACGGCTGAACCCTTGAATCGCCGCAACAACCCAACAGCAATTCCCACCGCGTGCATCAACAACACCAACCATCTCGCGCTTCCCCGTGTATGACTGTCAGCCGAGTGAAAACTAAAACTGCACTTGAAGTAAAAATCAAATCTTGTTCCTTGTTCAGTAATCGGCGGATGCTTTTCACATTCAGAGGCCCATCATCTGACAAAAGGGATTCCTCTTCTCTTTTTAGTTTTCTCACATGATGTGAAATTGGAATATTTAATTTTATTGTTTTTTTTTCATATTTTAACTCCTTGTTTTTAGTTTTTTGCATGGACTATAAAAAAAGTCATCAACTATTCAAGCGGAGGACTAAAATGAGGAATGCAATTCATCCAAACAACGGGGCGGTGTGTCATAAAAAAAAATTCATGTCTTCTCTGTAAGGTACACGAATTCGACTCTATTATTCGTTCCGTGTATTACTTTACATGCTTCATGTGATTTAATAGCATAATATGATTTATCAGTTGATTTAATCATGCCTAATTAAATAAAAAAATAATTAACCACTTGAATTAAATCGTTTAATTCATACCCCTAGTTTTATAATTAATCATAATTGCGCCATAATTTACCTATTTGACTGCATAATGTGTATCTAGTTATACCACATAGGAATTATATGTTCATATATTTATAAATTATATATATAATTTGCATGCATATTTAGATATGGCATGCAATTAGGCTACATACCTAGCATATTTAGATGACTACTACTCATAATACCATGATAACAAAACTTCATGTGTATCGCATCGAAATCATGACTATATCTTGGTTCTAAACAAAAGAATCCCAATATTGAATAATTTATCATGGACGAACTCATGATTATGTGAAACGTATTCGCTTCCTTTTCTTATTTACGAATATGGCTAATCCAACTCGTTCGAAATTCGATATCTTGGACTCAGAAGGACTTGAGTGCCATAGATGAGATTCTGATTTTAAGACGTCAGCGCCACAATTCTGTTCATACAGACGACGAACTGTTTTAAAAGGTGAAAGAAAGCGCGCTGATGTTCTTAAGTGAAATCTCGACCCCAACTTATGGTAGGAATATCTTTAGATGAAATCCCCAATGAACTGTGAGATGCCCTTAAGGGCCATTTCGAGAAAATTATTTCTCAAGTTGATCGTACAGTGGGACGAAATCCACTTGCTTTACTATAACGAGTCAACAACTTCAATAAAGATATGCTCCACCTTAAGACGCCTCTTATTTTTTTTGTGAAAATAAACTCACAAAAGACGACATGATCCATAATTTTTTTCCAATTTCCCTACTTAAGCACTTATACTAGCGAATCAGTATATGCTAGAGTACGATAATGCTAGGCCTGCCGAGACAAAGTAAATTATCGAGGCTAGTAATGGCAAAGTGAAATATGGAAAGAACCCCGACGAATAGGGGACTGGACGTGCCAATCCCAAACCACATGGAATGAATTCGCATGGTGGAAACGGACGTGGCAGTCGTAGACGTGGTCGTGGTCACGGAGGCTCTTCCAATCTTCCAAAGTAGCGAGAAGAGATGATGCTCCTGGCTCCCAAGAAACAAGTTGACTCCTAATGTGAGATTGCTGCCATTGGTATAGAAACTATCATGCAAGTAAATATTTCACAGTCAGTTAGAAGATATATTGAGATTCCGATGAATAGAAAACTCACTATATAGAGGAAGACGATGATGACATGACCCCCAATGTCATTTTCACATTTACCGATGGCAGTATCGCACCATACGTGCCAAAGTCATTAGACACCCCCTCTATGACTAATTTTATCGGTAGATGTTATAATATTTTTTAATATTGGTCTAATGTATTTTGGTTTCGAGCAAGATATTATTGTTGCTTACGTATACAAGTGGTTGACTTTATTCAAAGTACCGAATATTTTTCCTACGCTTATGGTTCAGAGTTTTTATTACTCGTGTTCTCGTTTGACAATGAATCGAGGAACACTCGAATGATAGGCTGATGGTAATAGCCCATAACATAGCAGTGACTAGGATGATTGGATCATCCCACTTCATCCAAGGACGCGGCACCCCCGGTTCTTGGTGCCTAACGGCACAGTTTTACAGTCACCGACACTCTATATGCATTGAGAGTGACTAACTCGAACCTTACAAAGCTTCAAGGATATACGTATCAACGACTTTCATGTTGGAACTCATTGTGAGAATGGAATAGAATATTTCTATATCATCTCTAATAAATGCGGTCGAAAGCGCATCTTAGAGAACCTTACGAGTCAATCTAGTATACTGTACATCACTGCAATTAGGGTTGTTGAATCCTATGCGATTACCGATAACGAACTTTGGGACACTGACTCGTACAGGCTTTGGCATGACCGATTGGGGCATCCAGGTCATGACATGATGATCTGCACGGACATCTTTCACGTGCAAAGTAGAAGAGGGCAATGAACTCACGTAACGAACTTTGTTGGTGTTCCTCAAGCTATGTCATCCAATGCATCGGAGACATCCTCCCGTTCTACACGTTTGACACTGTAGAATGCACATCGTTTCTTCTGCAAAGCCTGCGCTTTAGCCAAAGTAGGAGCGAGACCTTCCTATGTTAAATATTTGAAAATTCCATTCTTACATAAGATTCAAATAGATATTTGTGGACCGATTCAACCAGAGTGCGGACCATTTAGATGTTTTATGGTTCTGGTTGACGTTTCGACATGCTGGTCAGATGTCGTCCTCTTGTCCACTTAAAGATGCTGCTTTTGCAAAGCTTCTAGCATGGATTATCTGTCTAAGGGCTCACCACCCTGACCACCATGTTCGGTCTATAAGACTTGATAATGCTGGAGAGTTCACATCTAAAGTACTTGATGAATACTGCATGTCGATCGGGAGCGACGAAAAGCATCCCATCCCCCACGAGCATACGCAAAATGTTCTCGCGAAGGCAACCATCGAATGAATCAGATGGTAGCCTGGGCATTGGTTATGCACACCAATTTGCCTATTTCTGTCTGGGGTTATGTAGTCTTGCATGCAGCTTTACTTATTCGCTCATTATAGACCCTCTGCAACCAAACGATTTATGCGTACCAATCGGTAACTGGATAAGTCCTGCTTTTTACATTCCGGACTCAGACGAGCTTGAGTGCCAATTGCGCATATTTGGTTATGTAGTACTGTGCCTTCTGCACCCCCACAGTGCATGGGTCTTTAAAGACGATTAAGTAGTTACATTGGATACGAATCCCCAATGGTTATCCGTTATTTAGAACCTTCGACAGGTGATCTCTTTACCGCTCGATTATGAGACAACCTTCCCGTCGTTAGGGGGAGGAAAGAAGACGAACTTTCTCAGGGAATGACAGGAATTGTCATGATGTGTCCCTACTTTGTCTCATATTGATCCCTGCATTTCGCTATGTGATAGTGAAAATTCTCGATCTTCGAAACGTAGCAGATTCGATGCCTGATGTGTTTACTCATATCGTGAAAGTGACGAGATCATATATACCAACTGCAGCCTGTAAGGTTGAAAGTCCTCGGTAAGAGGCGCAACACCGACGAATCGAGTGCTGCTATCGCACATGGTGGATATGTGATTTAGGCCATAGCTCTCTAAAGGAAGAGGTGGAAGCTACATGGTTCGACTTAACACTCACCTAAGGAGGAGGTAGAGTAAGGCACAAACTTATATATTAGTCATCAATGAACTCGTTTCATGAGATCATACTTGATTTTACTATGTCCATGAGTCATGACGAGGGGGACGCCCCGAAGATTGATATGATTCAGAAAATCAAGAAATCTCGATGAATCAAGAGAGTGTGGACTAATCATCCACCCACTTTGATGATCTATCGTTGCTCAAAGCATAGAGCAAGACGATGTCGAACCTCGCTCTGTTGTATGATATCAACATTGAGTTAATTGGCCTTAAATGATAAAGTATTACACGCAGAACTAGATTCTTTGACAAAGAGACAGGTAATTGGTAGGTAGTGCTAACCTCACCAAGTGTAAATCCTGTAGGACATAAAATAAATCTTTGTCAGTAAGCACAATGAGAAGAATGAAATCCTGAAGTACAAGACTCGAAGGTTCTCATACATGCCGTGGAATTGACTGAGGAGACGTACTCTCCCCTAAGCTACTTCATTAGCTTAGTAATTTCCGAAGGACTGGAAATGCAGCTTATAAATGCCGTTAGTGATATCGCTATGGGGATCTTAATATATATATATATATATCTGAAAGTGCTCGATGGCATTTCATTACCCAAGTCAAGTGACTCTAGACCACGGAGTGCGTTTGCAGTACGGTTGAAACGCTCACTTTACAGATTAAAACAATCCGGGCGGGTGTGGTATACCCGCCTAAGTGACTACTTGATTGGAAGGGGATATAAGAACGACGAACTGTGTCCCTGCGTGTTTATTAAGAAAATAAGTTTCGGATTAGCGATTGTAGCTGTATATGTCAACGATATGAACATAATCGGTACTCTTGACGAATTAAGAGAAACCGCAGCTATCTGAAATCCGGATTTGAGATGATGATCTGGGAAGACTCTGCCATATCTAGGCATTGAGCTAGAACATCGAGCTAGTGGAATCCTCATCCACCCGTCTGCCTATGTCTAGAAGAAAATCAGGCGTTTTAACATGGACAAGGCACATACGGTTAGCACTCCCATGATCGGTCATAGTTTAGACTTGAAGAAAGATCCATTTCGTCCGAAGGAATGTGACGAAGAGCTTGTGGGAGACGAAATTCCCTGTCTAAAGTGCAATAGGTGCATTATTGTACTTGGCTCAGTATACTCGACCTGATATAGCTTTCTCAGTGAACTTGTTGGCTAAATATAGTTTTGAGCCCACGCAACGTCATTGGAATGATATCAAGAATATCTTTTGATACCTCAAGGAACGATTGACTCGGGACTTTTCTTTCCCTATCAGGCTAACGAAACTGCCCATGAATGTGCAATCACTAAAGTAACTGTGAATGCCAAGGAAACTACTCCGACGAATGTGTTGGTAGGTTTGCTGATGCTGGGTATTTTTCAGACCCACATAAAGGTCAATCCCAAACTGGTTATGTATTCACCCTTTTGGACACCGCTATATTTTGGAGATCAACTAAGCAAATCCTTGTTGCACGAGTGTATATGGTCTAGAACCATCATTATACATATTCGAGGTAACAGTGGACTAAGTAATGTTACTGATGCGCCCACATGCATATACAAAAATAATGCCGCTTGCATCGAACAGATGAAGCTTGGGTATATCAAGGGGGATAATACGAATTATATCTCTCCAAAGTTTTTCTGCAATCAGCAACAATGAGCCCTCCTCAACATCCAAGTTAAGCAAGTGAAGTCTGAGGAGAATGTGGCTGATTTATTCACTAGATCATTGCCCAAGGCCGTATTTGAAAAACATGTGAGAAACATCGGAATGCGTAGGATTTCCGAACTCCCGAGATCGAAGTAATGATCTAATGGGAAGGTGAGGTATAACGAATTTTACCCACCAATGTTGTACTATTTTCTTTGACCAACGTTTATTTTGTCCCAATGGGTTTTGTTACTTGGCAAAGTTTTTAACGAGGCAACGTCACATGCACTGTTTTTCAGATTCCTTGATTGACGAACTAATCAGGGGGAGATGTAGACTTGAGGGGGAGTCTTACATCCACGTCGCAAGTTACACTCTTTTCCTTGACCAAGGATTCTTTTTTTTCCCACTGAGTTTTTATCACTTGGAAATGTTTTTAACGAGGTAACTAGACGTTTAGCTCACTGATCGACGAACTGATCACGTTTTTAGCACACATTGATCGACGAAATGATCAATAGAGGTTTTGGCTTAACGAAATTAGCATAACCTATATGTCTGGATGTTGTACTCTTTTCCTACGATCAAAGCATTTTTCCCATGTGGTTTTTGCTTGACGAGATTTTAACGAGGCAACTTGACACACTACAAAAAAAACAGTGTTTACCGACGCCAAATTCCGTCGGCAAAATAAGCAGGGGGCGTCGGTAAACTGAATACCGACGCCATTACCGACGCCAGAAGGGCGTTGGAAAACCGATCGACGGTAAAAAATTACCGACGCCATTTCGTGGCGTTGTTAAATTACCGACGGCTTACCGATGCCGTTGGCGTCGGGCAATCCCCGGGTGACCTGAAACTGGGACGGTTTTGCCGACGGATACCGACGCCACTACTGACGCCACGGACGACGGAATTTACGACGCCGTGTTGTCGTCGTTAATTTCGAAATAACGACGCCGGGCCTGGCGTTGTTAAACCGAAAAATGACGACGCCATTGCCGATGGAATTTAGCCGTCGCTAATGTACCTTTGCCGACGGTCTTGCAGCCGTTGGTAAAACTGTAAATCACGACGCGTTTTACCGACGGTAAAAGGGCGTCGGTAATTTTTCAACTGCATTTTTTCCGTCGGGAATGCCGTCGGTATTTTTTGTTTTTGCTGAATATTCTGAATTTTTAATTATTTTAATTACCTGCTTTCAATTTCTGAATAATCAAACAAACTAGTCATAAACATCAAAAACGTCTCAATGTTACACAATCGTCATAGTTATATCGTCGTACACAATCAAGAGTTGTCATCATTTCATCGTACAATAAAAAAAGAAATAAATAGTCTAAATCAAGGTGAAGTAGAAGAGCGACTCTGAGGTGGAAGATTTTGTTGTGTTAGCATTTCTTGAATAGCTTGCAACTGTTCCTCAAGGCGCTGTCTCTTCACGCGCTCTTCTTCAATCACTTTTGCCTGGTCTTCTCTCAGTCTGCGCTCTTCTTCAATCACCTTTGCCTGCTCTTCTCTCAGTCTGCGCTCCTCTATCAGCTGCTCCTCTAAGGATGTGAATCGAGTGTGGATCTCTTCAGATGCGTGAAACTGTGAGGTCGTTGATCCACTGCCGCTAGAGCCTGTGCTTATGATGCTGGGAGCTAGATTGCCAGTGCCATACATCCTGTTTTTCTTGACATATTCTTTGGCGGCCTCCTTATCCTGCAGTACAGTCTTATAGATCATATTTAAATCTGCTCCCTCTCCTTGCTCTGCAGCAAGCTGCTTAACCCTAGCCTGAGAAGAAAAACATGCTCAATGAGAAAAACATTCCAATGAATACAACTTTACAGAAATAAATATTCTAATTACATTTAAGCAGCAACAAGGAAAAAAACGGAATAATCATATATGAATTCTAATTACATTTGTATTAATAACATCATTTATAGATGTGGGATTTATATCCCTTAACCCATACCACGAGGTCGTGGCTTACTTGATGAATAGACCAATTATGAAATCCACATGCTCATTTTTTAAGTCTTAACTAGTTGCGTCTGGCTAACTTGAGCAGACCAGTCTTAAAATCCACATACTCATTTTTAGAGTCTTAACTCGTTAAAGTGGGCACGTTTGAACAGATCAATCTTTATATAGACTTATAAAGTGCAAATGACACAATTGAACAGACCAATCTTAAAATCCACATACTCGTTTTTAGAGTCCTAAAGCGGGAACGAATTGCTCGCTGAAGCATACCATGTTTAATATTTTAGAGTTCCATGTTAAAAGATCAGCCTTACTAAGAGAACAAGCCAGAGTCTTCATAAGGTCATTTTAGATATTCCTAACGGAAGATCGAATTGGACGATGGAGCATATATACTTAACTATCATACCATGTTAGCATTTTGGGTTCCATCATAAAATGTTACCACTACTTAACATGACGAGCTCAATATCTTACTAGTACATCACTTAACATGTGTTTAAGATCATTTGTGGATTGTGGGATTTCAATCCTTAACAATCAGGTCATGTTCTTATTGAAAGATCAGTCGGGGTTCAGACAATGTGATTATCCCTAACCAGAATGAACATCCAATTACTCCCACATGCACAACAAACATTGAAAGAGGAAGGAAATATTTTTGACCTGTATTTAGGAGGATTAACTGGCCATAGGTGAATGCTATTCTGAAATGGATGACCATAATGCCTGAAATAATCCCTCCAATGAAGGCTATGCTTCTTTGATGTGTTCAAACTTGTCCCATATCTAACAGGGCTCATCAAACTTGTACATTTCATTAAGAAGTGTATACTGCGTTTTCAGGATATTTTATAGACAATTAATGGTTTCTTTTTTCCAGAATTAAAACTTTCAACCACAAGTGTGATTCAAGTGATGGTAGAAAATAGGTGAAGAAAAGGCATACCACGCAAAATTAAAGAAAACCACAAAGACCTTTAATTTCAACTAAAATATGCTAACATCAATATGATTACGAACCACTTAATGCCCATCCCGAAGTTCTGCCAGGCTGTCCAGCCCGGCTCATACCCAGCTCATGACTAGCAGCCCGGTTCATACAAAGGATTTTCTAGCTACAACTGTGGAATGGCTGGGTTGCAGATGTGAATGATTCTGATGATGAAACCGAGTATGTGAACCTTGCACTGATGGCCGTGTCGGATGAGCAGGAAGCTAGTTCGAAGTAACTGTAAGAACTACTAACATTTCTGATCTTTCTAAGTTTGATTGCAAGAACACCATTGATGAAATGTCTAATGAAATTTATAACTTTCGTGTCACTCTAAAATCATTAACCAAAGAAAATGCTAGAATAAAAGGGGCTAAAGATTTATAACATTTTTCTACAATACTAAAGTTGATTATTGGAGAAATAGACACACTGTTTCCATGACAATCAAAACAACAAGTGTGAATCGAATGTATTCCAAAATACCGTAGATGAATCGAATGCATATATACTTACATCAATATCCGCATCCTTCTGTGTCGTAAAAGTTCCATCTTTTTTCATGTGGATAGCTCGAAAAGAGGCATAAACACCTTTGCTCTAATGGAAGATTGTTCTTCGTTGCCTATTTATTAAAAAAACTTGAAATTATTATGATGCACACTTACATATACAAGCAAAAATAATTAGATAATTACTAACCAACTCTCGAGCAAGTACGCTAACGAGACTTAGAGCCTCCACTGTGCTTGCTTATCCGGTACAGGGCCATCCACTTCACCATTCGGTTGCCTCTCGCCCTCGTAGATACATCTCTCACCTCGGGAGTATCCCGGTAAGCACACAAACCTTCCCACCAATCGGTAGGGATGTGTTTCGCCTCCCTTGATCCCTTTTCTTTTTGCATCACTTAGGAAATTCTTGAACCTAACCCGTGCACGAGACTCCCAAAATCATAGACTTCTTGTTCCCACTCAACGAGGCCACGTGAAAAATTTCTATGAAATATTGCATATCAAGTTAATAAAACTAACTTTCCAATTGAATATAATTAGTTTACATAATGATTACAAATTACCTTAAAGAAGGTATAGTAATGGGCCTTTACGCTATTAGGAGTATCTTTCCAGATTAAGCACATCGGATTGGGAACTCTTTTAAAACTCCTCGTGCACACCCCGGAAATCTGGGATGAATCACTATATCTCCGTAACCAAAACCAAATTAATCATTTAGATCATCACAATACTTAGTTATAGCATTTAATCAACATTTGTTTTCTATTTTTTAGTACTTGTTTTCTTCTTTAAATATAAGTTAAAGGGAACGTATGAAAGTCTTACACAAGTTGGGAAGCAATTTTTGAAATAGAAGCAACTGTGAAGGTGGTATTTGCAAATTTGTAAGATTACTTTTCTTTTTGTAATTATTAGGAAATACTTTTATACCAATTAAACAAGAAATAACTAACCCGGTTTTAGTATCTCTTTCAAGAGCAATCTTTCTACAGAAACAACACTTGAGGCCGCCTCGAAGCTATTATCTCCCGATCCTCATCTTCGAAATGTGTGCACTAGTCTCCTCGCCCTGTCTCGGAGTAGAACAATCGGCGGAGTCTCGGGTAGAGCAGACGAAGACCTAACAGACCTTCTCGTGGGGAGTCCGTGAATCGTGAAGAGTGTCCGGAGCCGCTCGTGAGGAGCCCGTGCTCTGCGGCGCCCGCCACCACCTCTCCTCATCGAGAACATCTAAAATTGCTTGTGTAGAAAATAAAATAAAATCAAATACACATAATTGAAAATTTATGTGGCACGAATGTGTTATAATTGTTGTTTACTTAATCAACGTGCTCACCTCCTCTATTTTAGTGTATGGTAAGGATCCTAGTCTTTCTCATATCAGTGCTTTGGATGTCTTTGTTGTTCCACTATTTTAAACTCAAATGATAAGTTTAGTTCTAAATCAAAATTGTGTTTTGATTTGTTTTTCCAGTGTAAAAAGGCTTATAACTTGTATGGTTTGGAAAGTAAGTGTGTGTTTTTGCAAGAGATGTGAGGTTTTATGAAATTATATTTCCTTTTAAAATGAAATATGTAAGTGGTTCAAAAGAGTTTGTTAATGTTTCGATAATAATAAAGATGTTTTTAATAAGTCGTAACTAAATTTTGATGAAAGTGGAGTACATAAGATACATTCCTTAACTCAAAATGGTACTACTATTGCTGAATATTTTAACAAGTTAAGTACTCTGTGGAAACAGTTTGATGCTATGGTTCAGTTACCTAGGTGTACTTGTCATGCTGCTGATGATTTTAAAAAGCATAATCAACTTATGAAACTTATGCAATTCTTAATGGGATTAGATGATACTTACATGCAAATAAGAAGTAATATATATTATCTAGAGATCCTTTGCCTGATGTTAAGGGTGCTTATGCTATCATTAGTAGTGAGGAGTCTCACATGAATGTTGTTTCTGGAAGTACTAGTAGAAATCATAATTCTGCTTTTACTTCTAGAGTTGTGAATCAGCCTAATCAACCTGTTATGTCAGACTAATAATCCAACTGCCAACTTTAATAGAGTGTCTGATAATAGAAGGAATACTGGTTCTGGTTCCACTGTTGTTTGTGAAAAATGTGGTTTTAATGGTCATACTCAAGAATGATGTTTTAAATTGATTGGTTATCCTCCAAATTTTGGAAAAAGGCTAACAATAATAGACCTCAAAACAACAATAAAAGGTTTTCAAACAATAATTCTGTTGGTTCTAGTTCTTTTTAAGTTTCTGAGATGAGCAATTATCTACTCTCATTTCTCTCATCAAAGATAATTCTTTAATTGGAAAGAATGTGCGAGCCGACATGGCAGTGCATTTTTAATAACAGTCAAAACTTTAATAAGTTTTTCTGTTCTAATAATAAGATTCATTATAAAATGATTTTAAGTAGTAAAGTGGTTGATTCTGGTGCTAACCAACACATGACATACACTGGTTTATACTATTTCAGCTAAAAGTTCTGGGGACTGGTAATCAGTGTGGTGGTTTATACTATTTCAATTATCAAGGTATTCAAAATAATTTTGTGAATACTAGTTTTAAAAATTGTTTGTCTCAGCATGACTGGCACTGCAGAGAACATATGTCATGAAAACTAAAGAAATATGTATTATGTATAGTTTGAGAACAATTACGAGAGGATCAACAAAACAACCAATTATAAATAAAACAACCAATTGAGCAAAGTTACACGAGAGGATCAACAAAACAACTACGGGCATGCAAAATAATTTGACTAATTCAGCGAAGGTCACAACCATGGAAGCACTGAGTGGCGGGTTTCCATAACAGACTAAAAGCAGAAGATCGAAAAAGTTGCTAGACTGAACAAGGGCATATGATGCATCATTCATAGGTGTCACCGCAAAGTTACAATGACAGACCAATCAAGTGCAATCAAATTTTATCAATCTAAAACAGAATATTCATTAGCTTGAAAATCACAATATTGACATGATCGTAAAGACTATAACATATGATCAGAATCATCATCATCATTACTATCTTCCTCATCTGACGTTATTATATATCCATCATCCGATGCCTCATCCACATCATCAATATCAATAAGTCCACCTCGTGGATGCGATATTGATATCTCATCATCTACAGTAGCTTGACTACCTCTAGTCCTCATGGCCACGGCATCCTCTTGAAACGGTTGATGTAATGACGAGGCGGATGGTTCACAAGCTACTTCAACTCTAGATCTAGGTGTGACCTTGCACACTCCCCACCAATCCTTCTTAGCTTGATTCATACTAGGATAGGAAGCATAATACACTTGAGTAGCTTGATTGGCTAACACAAAAGGTTCGTACTTCTTGTATTTACGGGTGTGGTTTACTGAAACCAAATTGAAATCAGATTCACCGAAGTCCATAGAGGTGATAAGTCAAACCACTCACACTTGAATAACACAATTGTTTTAGTAGGTTCACCATTATACTCTAACACTCACACCTCCATTAATCGCCCGCAATAATCTTGCTCATCACTATTATAAACCTCGCCCTTTATGCGAGACACCACTATTCATAGTACTTTTATCGACCCATGGTCAACCGTGTGGAACTGTATCCATTAACTAAACACCCGAATAAATTTGAACCCCGTCTGATGGCCCTTCGCAAGGTCCTTAATGCATTGGCTTGCATTACTTGAAGGATCATTAACCTATGACAATTATTAAGTATGTTAGTTATGTAACTTTCTACATATGAAATTAGTCTATAAATAATTTGATATGAGACCCCACACTTACATATGTTTTGAACCAACTTGCAAACTCCTTTTCAACTCTTGTTTGTAAGTCATTTTCCGTTATCCCCAGATTAGTTGCTCGAATTTGATCTTCAAACAATCTTCAAAACACACACGAGTTATTATATATTTAATGAATGAATATATTCTTCATTAAAATAAAATATCACGAGGGTACTCACGTCAAGTATGTCTCTGAAACCTCGGCACAATTGGATAAAATATATATATGTGCTGCATTATACTCTTTGGCATCAAAATATCGTGAAGGCATTTTGCCAAAAGGACGGCCATCCAATTTGAAAATTGAGAGCATATTTGGATTATCATTTTCATCGGCTCCCCCCTCATCATTTCGAGGCACACTTCTAATCTTCGTAGTCATCCAATCTTCAAAGTAGTATGAGCTAAATGTTGATGCCTCTTTCATTAAGTAGGCATTGGTGATGGATCCTTCAACTTTGGCTTTGTTCTTTACAAAATCTTTCAATGTCTTCATATACCTCTCAAATGGATACATCCATCGATATTATCTTGGACCAGCAATTCGGGCTTCGTCGGCGGATGGATAACAAGATGCTCCATTGAATCAAAGAAGCTAGGCGGAAAGATACGCTCAAGTTTGCACAAAGTAACTGGAATTGTTTCATGAAGTCTACACATGTCCTCTATTTTTATTGTCGAGATGTCAAGTCTTTAAAGAAGATACTCAACTCGTAATTGCCTTCCAAACGGCTTGAGGAAGAAGTTCACGAAATGCAATAGGTAACAAGCGTTGCATGAACACATGGCAATCATGACTTTTCATCCCTCTCATCTTTAGTTGTTTCTTATCCACGCATCTACTAATATTGGACATGTAGCCATCAGAAATTTAAGACGAGATATCCATTCACATATTACTCTCTTTTCATCTCTGTCAAGTGAGTAACAAGCTTTCGGATACTTTCCTGTCGTCTCATTTTTCTTCAATTCAGTCGATGCGAGCAATTGCAACTCGTCTCTAGACTTGGTGGTATCCTTGGTCTTTCCCGGCACATTAAGCACGTTGTTGAACACATTGTCAAACACATTTTTTTCAATGTGCATGACATCCAAATTGTGACGAATCGAAGTTCTTTCCAATATGGGAGATCCCAAAAGATGCTTCTTTTCTTCCACCCGCTCCTAGAATTCTTGGATATCTCTTTGTTTGTCTCATTGTAGTCCTCTGTCACTTTCACAAGACCCAGTGCCTCTATTTGATTCAATATCTCGGCGCCCGACCTTTTCTCGGGTGTAGGTACTTCACATGTCATATTCTTTCTAAATGCTCGTCGGTTCCTCCTAAACATGTGATCGCTCCAAGAATTTCCGACTACAATCAAACCATGTTTGTTTACCACTCTTAGGAAGAGTAAACGCTTGATCTCATCCATGCAATGAGGGCATGCCAATCTTCCAAAGAAGACTCCATCCAGGACAACATTGAATACGCTGGAAAATCACTAATAGTCCACAACAACGGTGCTCGCATTTGAAAATTTTGCTTCAATGAGATGTCAAATGTTGGAACACCCTCTTCCCACAAATTCGTCAACTCCTTTATGAGCGGTGAAGAAACACATCCATTGCATCTTAGGATTGCGTGGCCCCGTATTAAGATTGTTAGGAACATGAATTGTTCCTTCATACGAGCCAAGGTGGTAAGTTATAGGGTGTGACTATAATCGCCACGATGAATATTGTCGCCCGATTGTGCAAAAGGTGCAAAACCATCAATCGAAAGACCTAATCTCACATTTCTAGCCTCATGACAAAATCTGGATAAATAGTGTCCAGTGCTTCCATCTTTGGAGAGTCTGCGGGATGACGCATAATTCCATCATTTGAACCGGAACATGAAGCATGCCACCTCATATACGCGCGGTAGCATTTGACATGTATAGCCTTTGCAATCGGGAATAAGAGGAAAGTAGTACATCTTCATGGCCGCCACTTTTTTCCTCCTACGGCTTCTGAGGCACGACACATATCTTTGTAGCGTGATGTACCACAGAATATACAACTCTCACTGTCTTTGTAATGGTCCCAATAAAGCATGCAGCTGTTTGGACAACAATCAATCTTCTCTACAGGTAATCCCAACCCACGCAATAATTTCTTTGTACTATAGAAGTTATCGGGACATAGATTCCCTTTTGGATGACTGTCTTTCATGAACTCTGCAAACTGATTAAAACACTTTTCTGATAAGTGGTTCTCTGCTTTCAAACTCATGAAACGAGTCATATAAGACAATTGGGAGTAATTAGCACAACTAGGCCACAACTCTTTGTCTCCAGCATTCAACATGTCATATATTCGTTTTGCTTCAGGATTTGGTGGTTCTTCCACATTCTCAACATTAAATTGTGGCCCGACATGCTCCATGACCATCGTACGGTACGAATTGGATCCCAACTCGTTGTATCTATATTCACATCTTCATCCATATCTTCACATCCCTCATCCATTTCAATTTCGCCGTGAAAAATCCAAGTTTTATACTCCCTAATGAACCCAAATTTCCCAATGTGATACTTAACTTTTTCTGTATCATGAAACTGTATATTATCACATTTTTTACATGGACATCTTATTTGGTCACCTGACATGCAGTGCGGCTGACTACTTGCATACTCAATAAAGTTGTTAAGTCCAGAGAGGAATGCAGGATTACATGAGACATCAAGTTTCCGGCGATACATCCACTCACGGTTGTCACCCATTCTAAAAATTGTAACAAAATGATCAAAAAAAACTCAAGGTTTTTTTCATCTTATGAAGAACATTATGAAAACAAACCCTTACAGTCATAAAACTCTTACATTTACCACCCTTTAATTTACAGACTACAAAACTCAAGATTTTTTCCTAACTATGGAACTTCTCTAGGGGGTTTCGTGATTACACAAACCTCAAGGGTAGATTTTGTGATTATCCCAAACAAATTCATGAGATTTAGTCTAATCACAAATTTAAAAAAAAAGGGTTATCTTTAAGGATTACAGAGATCTCATAATAGCCACAAATGAGCAGTCCCTAACAAGAAGTTGTCCTATATAGCCAACAAAGTTGTCCTATATAAGGTAATCATGATTAACTCAAATAGCCACAAAGTCATCTACTATAAGTGGTAACATACTTCTATTTTTATAAAGTCGTGGCCAACTATATTCGAAAAGGATCGGGCAATGGAGAACATCTTTGAAGACATTATTGAAGCGATTAACAATGCTCTTGTTCAAGATCATACGAGAAGTAAGAGTAGTTTCTCTGTCGTGACGCCTTATCATTTTACCCAATCAATTTATGTGAAGTAAGAGTAGTTTATTTTTCATGAAATTCACTTTCCGCTCCGCTCGTTTTATGAAGTTCATGAAGTTCGATTAATGGATCCTCCATGTTGATTTTTTCGGCTTTAATGTATGTTATGTTTCTAGTTTTTAATCAATACAAAACATTAAAGGTTGTTGACTTCTAAGTACCATGAAATCTGAATTCCTCAAGAAGATCAAGAATAGAGAGATGTTACCTGAATTGGGAAATCGAAAGAGGATAGCGTGAATCTCCGTCGGGGATTTTAGGTCGCCGATTGGGGGTGTTTTGCGGAGGTGCGCCGGAGGCAGAAATCTCAGATATATCCGTCGGGGAAATCTTTCGCCGGGGAGAGAGGCGTTTTGCACGGGGAGAGAGGCGTTTTGCAGAGAGGTGCGGGGAGAGAGGGGTTTTGCAGAGGTGCGGGAGGTGAATGAATGATTTTAGGTCGAACCAGAATAGGCAGAGGGCTGAGAATGTATTAAAATTTACCGACGCCAACGGGCCGTCGGTAATGGCGTTGTTAAACTCAACAAATACCGACGGCGGGAGTGGCATCGTTAATTCATGTAAGTCATGCTATTTAACGACGGCAAAAGTGCCGTCGGTATTTCTCCGACGACTTCAGACGTCGGTACTGGCGTCGGCAAATTTCGCGGGAAGACACCCGCGCTATGGCGTCGTTAAAGCCGTCGGGAATCGTCCAAATTCACGGGTGTCGGTAACGGCGTCGTTAAATGCCAAAAAATACCAACGCCTTTACTGGCGTCGGTAAATGGCGTCGGTAAATACTGTTTTTTTTGTAGTGACATGCGTTGAAGACTCGGCACAAGGGGGAGTGTTAAAGTAAATACACATGTGTGCCTTAGTCTACAAGCTTATGGCTTCTCCCAGTTAGTGTAGGGCTAAACCTGTTAGAATGTTCCAGAATATGTAATCTCTCCCTATTTAAAGGAACCGTATTAATGAGAATATACATCTTTTTCTGCCCTAATTCTTGTCTTGTTTACTTTCCTACGACAGACTTATAATTATAGTATTTATATTAGATTAAATATTATATATATAAATATATAAATAACTAGTAATTTACCTAAAATATAAGTGGTCTTTCCTCGACGCATCCAATTTGTCCGCGTGGAACTCGAATTCCGCATGTGCTCAACAACATCATCACCGCCGCGTCTTTCCACACAACCTGACACTTGTTTTATATCTCCAGATTATCCCACGTGGTCCTTCATCTTTTACCAACACGCGCTTCATTCCGCTCTGTGTTGACCCCCTTCTTTTATCACTCTTGACTCTCCACTCCCCCTACAGTACTATATATACACGCGGCGAAGCCGCCATTTTTATGCGACCATCATATCCAGCATCACTCTCAAACTTCAATTAGCCTTTCAAAATTCGAACAAAAATGAATTGATAAGAACCGAGACAATAGTAGTAACAACAATAATAATAATATCGGAATGGTGAAATCATCAGCATCAGTGCATCAGAAGGAAGAGGAGCCGTCGTCCTCCGCTTCTCCACAGAGGGTTTCTGAAGCTTCTTCTTGCAAGTACAAGGGTGTGAGGAAGCGCAAGTGGGGTAAGTATGTGTCGGAAATCAGGCTGCCCAACAGCAGGGAGAGGATATGGCTGGGCTCCTACGACACGGCAGAGAAGGCGGCGCGTGCCTTCGACGCCGCGCTCTTTTGCCTGCGCGGCCGGAACGCCAGGTTCAATTTCCCCGACGATCTGCCGGATATCGTGGACGGCACGTCGATGACGCCGGCGGAAATCCAGTCCGCCGCCGCTCGATTCGCGCACGCCTGGCCGGCAGCGGCCCCCGGTAGTTCGGGCGGGGTAGATAATTTGGATTCGCAGACGGGTGGAGCGGCTACGCAGTTCGAGATGACGGAAATACCCCTGGATAATGCGTTTCTGGACCAGTTTTTGACCATGGGAACGGAAAATAATACTTCGGGCTTCGGGTTATTTTCGGGATATAATGATTTTTCAGGTGATTATTTGCCCGAGGTTGATGATTGGCCCGACAATAATGAGGAATTGTTAATTTCAGAGACTTCATCTCTTTGGAGCTTTTGAAAGCTAAAAATACTAAATTAGATCTCATTCGCTTGAAAAAAAAATGTAGGTCTTTATTATTACTCCATTATTATCCAATTTTCTTTCTTTTAGAGGTGGATGGATCAATTTTTGAGTGGCCATCGACATTTTCTTGTATTATTTTTTCATATATATATATATATATATATATATAATATTTTCCGTTATTTTTTCGTGTTTTTTCTTTTTCTTAAATTTATTATTTCCATTGTCTTTGGTGCATGCAAAATCTTCACTTTGTATTTATCACTATTTTGAAGAAAAACGATAAACAATAAAAGAGAGCATATAAAATAATTTTATCTTCGAGTATGTTGAATTGGTTATCGCAATTTTAGCAACGAAGAGATACTAGTTTATTTATACATACGTCGGCTACAATTTATATAGAACACGCAATATATTATTACTTAAAGTGAGTTGCGAGTTCGTGCTTAGTGGTGAAAAAGAAAGAAAATATTAAGTCCTACAAATAAGTGGAGCGAATTATCAATTAAGAAATATAAATGAAATGCCGGAAAATAAACAAAAAGCGAGTAAATCAAACAAGTGAAAGAAACAAGGTATAAGACGATGCAAAAATAAAGGAGAACAAATACGACATATTAGGCTAGATATGATTCCCTTCCCCAACTCTCGAATAATTTCAGTTAATCGAGTAGAAAATGGCTTTCATACTTATTTCTACAAATCGACCCACTTAGGTAGACAATGCCTCTTGGATTATGCCTAGCCTCTAATTAAACTCATTCCGCGAGAATATCACTTCTCGGTCTCAATTCTCACCCAAAAAAATTAAAAATTGATCAATCATTCAATTAATAAGCAAATCGATTCATTTAGAGTAGGTATCAACTAACCGATTCACAATTAACTTGAAAAAATTGAATCAGTTCATCCAAAACCTTTGACGCACTAGTCTAAAAAACTCATCTAGGTATTTTATCAAACACCTAGTGAGTATTTAGACTAAGAACTAAACATGCAAGTAAAAAGAGCAATTAACTAGGGAAATAAAAGAGGAAATAAAATAAGAGCAATGACTTGAAGCAATTAAGAACATAAGAAAAAATTAGAAAAAAGACATTAGAAACTTACACATGAAAGCATGAAGAAAAATCCTCTCTTGAATCTTCAGTTAACATCCAAAAACATTTTATTGCATGAATTAAATATAAATCTAATGTTTAATTGAAAATTAGAAAAGAAAATTAAAAGAATTAAAAGAAGATATTGAAAAGAGGAACCCGAATTTATTGAGTTAGGGAGGAAAACATTCAAATTTAGCTCATAGTTCTTACTTAAAAAGAGAGAGAAAAAATGAGGAAAAGTGAGGTATGAGCCTAAATGTAACTATTAGTATTTATAGAAGGAGATGAATCTCGGTAGATTTGTGCCAAAATTGGGCAATACGGGCAAGCCTCAATCACGGGTCGGTCCGGATTCACTCGCAAGCAGGCTTGCGTTGACCGCCTGGCAGTCGGGTCACTCTCCGCCACGGTCGTGGTGGAGTGACCGACAGGTGTCTCTGGGGATGTGCAAGCGTGCTCGGCTAGAGTGTCTCAGACGCGTGTTGGCATGCTCGACAGAGACTGTGCGAGAATGACTCATTGTTGTGCTGTGGAATCTACCGGGAATATCACACGCCGTAAACTCTTTTCCACAAGGATATACCAGGTAATCACCACAAGACGACAAATATTTGACCTGCCGAGATCAAACTACACACTAACACGGACCGATAAGGTCAAATATTTAAAATACAATGACCGACGAGGCCACACGACTAAATCTATCCAAGTAAAACTCCTTACAATACATACTCACACAGGGGTCAAAATACAATACAACGGAAGACTGAATATAACTCAACAGTACCACGACATCATACTTGATTAGTATCGGGCCCCATCATCTTCCCTGCCGATCCTGTGCTAAGCATACCTGAAATCTATCCAATAGTTATTCCCGAGAGGTTTTGGTGTTTTAGAAAATAAAGCACTTGAAGCATTTGAAAATAAAATCATCATCTCGGGAATTTTAGAAATACAAAACCTTTTAGGACTTCAAGTCTAAAGTTGTAAAACTTTTTTGAAATTGATTGGTTCTCGGCCCAAAATTGTTTTTCGTAAAACATCCATAAAACAACATTTACAAAGTCGTTAGGATCTCAGTCCAATTCCTTTCACACCACACACACTGTTTGTACCCGCAAGTAACGAACTCCAGAGGCCTCATCGGACTATACCCATAAAACACGCACTGTTCGTACCCACAAGTAACGAACTCCAGAGGTCTCGTCGAAACCTACCCGGAACACACCACACACTGTTCGTACCCGCAAGTAACGAACTCCAGAGGCCTCGTCGGACCCTAGCCATAACACACCACATACTGTTCGTACCCGCAAGTAACAAACTCTAGAGGCCTCGTCGGTCTCTACCCGGAACACACCACACACTGTTCATACCCACAAGTAACGAACTCCAGAGGCCTCGTCGGACACTACCCAGAACACACCACACACTGTTCGTACCCGCAAGTAACGAACTCCAGAGGCCTCGTCGGTCCCTACCCGGAACACACCACACACTTCACCACGCACACTGTCATCGTAATTCATCATCATGAACAACGCACGTTTACACAATCATATCCAACCATTCAACGACACACCATAACATATATTTAAGTGTATAATTCATTCAACCCAAGTGTTAGAACCAACATAACTTCATAACTCAAGAGTAATTCATAACACGTAGAAAAACACATTCAAGAGCACTATCAAACCCACACAACAACACAATCAACAATATATCACCTCGTTAGATATCCTAGAGTGCCATTAATACCATAAGACATTCATAACAAGAAATTCATGTGAATCATGTTTACGAAACCACAACCCAATGCGTAACCGTTATTCACGAGATAGAAATCGTATAAGCAAGACAATTGCCTCAATATTCATCACACGAATCTTTCAGAGAACACGACTCAACCGAAAAGCCTCGAAACTAGGGCTGTAAACGAACCGAGACAAGCTTTGACCTAAACGACCCGAGCTCAATTTTTTTACCTGACGAGCCGAGCCGAGCTTTGTTATCGCACAAAAAACATATTTAGGCTCGAGCTCGTTAATAAAATGAGTCGAACTCGAGTTGTTCGCCAACAACTCTCGTTGCGTCGAGCTCGATTTGTTCGCGAACAACTCGAGTTGAGTCGAGCTCGAGCTGTTCGGTTATAATTATATATTTTTAAATTATTTGAATTATTTAAAATAAAAATTTAAAATAATCATTAAAAATTAAATATAAAAATTAATATTTTAATATATGAAAATAAATTTAAAAATATATTTATTAATCGAGCCGAATCGAGCCGATCTCGAGCTGAGCTCGAGCCGCACATGCCCAAACTCGGCTCGAGCTCGTTTTCTTAACGCACAAATTTTTGTGTTCGAGTTCTTAACGAACCGAGCCGAATTGATCCCTTAATGAGCCGAGCTCGATCTTGTTCGCGAACAGCTCGGTTCGTTTACATCCCTACTCGAAACCTACAACCTCCGCGAGAAAAGAACGATAATACAATTACTACAAGAATACCGGCTAATAATGATAGAAAACACGTCTAACACCCGAAGGGAAACTCATTAAAACATTTAATCAAAACTTAAATGTTCAAGGTTCCTGAAGAACATTAAAATCATCAACTGAATTGAACGAATCGAAGATATGGATATACAATTCATAGGACATGATCGAGAACAACGTTTAACAGCAATCGATCCATAAAAATTGGATTAAAAAAGATCAAGAACAAAACCCCGCAAAAGTCAACTTTACAGAAAATCAAGAAAATACCTCGATCCGACGAAGAACAACAGATTAGATGATTTTATAATCACCTAGGACTCTCCAAAACACCTTTGGATGGAGCAAAAACCGACCAAGGATCCCAAACCTAGTCACCCTCGTCTCAGCCATCGCGGACGGAAGAAGAAATGAAATAAAATGAGGAGAAACGCCTGGTGTTCAATTTATATACTGGACAACTTAGCGTGCGCTAATCACAGATTAGCGTGCACTATCAAAGCAATATCACAGCACGTTCTGCCCAACAGTACAGTTAGCGTGTGCTAATCACTAGACCTGGCAAACGGGCGGGCTCGACCCAAACGGGCCTGGCGAAAAACGGTGGGCCTTTTTTGGGCCGGCCCATCTGGGCCAAAATTATTAGGCCCGTGGCCCGGTCCGGCCCAGCCCGCGGGCCTCAACTTTTTTTTTTTTTTGAAATATTAATTCTGAATAAATATAGAACTATTTTTCAATCCCTAATTATTATACTATTCATTATATTATCACAATCAGATAAATAAATGTGTAATTATTTTTATTTGATAATTACATTATTTACTACACTACCACAATCAAAAGACAAATATACAAATATTTTTATTTCATCATCATATCATTTATCACTACTACTTTCTAATAATATTATTATTGATATGAGATACTACAAAGTAATCACAAAGTCCCAAAATAAAATAAAATTACATACAATAATTAACATATAGATGTTATATAATCTAACAAATAAGGAATTTTTTTTAAATATTATAATTACATATAGCATAAATATAAGAAAAAAACTGGGCCGGGCGGGCCGGACCTCCACGGGCGGCCCAAATCTGGGTCGGGACAAAAAAGCCCGATTTTTTTTGGGCCAAAGATATGAAGCCTAATGCGCCCAAGAACGGGCGGGCTAGCCCGGCCCGCGCGCCTGGGCCTATTTTGCCAGGTCTACTAATCACAAACCTTAGTGTGCGCTAAGGAGTTCTAATTCCAGTCCAGTAGCTACTGGACTATCTCGGTCACTCCGGGTAGCGTGCGCTACCTGCCATAATAGCGTGCGTTAGCTCCGCATATTAGTGCGCGCTATAACTCAGCATAGTGTGCGCTATGCCCACTACCCACGCACCAGGACAGCTCCAGAATTCACAACAACGAAACTCTAACGTACAACACCAATGTTGGCCCACTTAAGTATACAGAATACAGCTTGGTAAAATGGTTAAGCGACAAGATGTACGATTTTCAAATAGGAGTGCGTAGCGGAAGTCTTGAAACAGTAAGTTGTTGTAAATACAGTAACTAGGTTTTATCTCCTGTTTGCTTGGTGCGTACAGGGTTTTGCAGTGTATACTTATATAAATCACAGTTTATGAAAACAGTAACGGCATAAGGTAAATAACACAGTATTTAAAGTGGTTTGAGGTAAACCCCTCTACGTCCACTGGTCCTCCACACAAGAGTAAAACGTTTATTATAATCACTACGTACACAACTACGTGACTATAATCAAACCTATCCTTGTATCGTTCACACCGATAGATACAAAGACTGTCGCTTTCAACCGTTCACACAGATTGGTTAAAGCTTCCTCTTGACTTGCTTCTTCACACACAGTTCTAAAGCTTCGTCTCTTCAATGCAGATCCATCACACACAGTTCAGGAAAAACAAGGCTTTCTTCAATCCACACAGGGCTGATGGTTTTCCTTCCTTAAATGTAAGAACAAGGGTTGAACAACAACTTGACTTTCTTGATCTTGAGCTGATGATGTGTTGTTCAAGGTTGAGCACTTGTATATTTCTTCTCTCAGGATTGGCAGTATGCTTGAAGAAATATGATTGCTCTTGATATACTGTTCTTGTGATGTTCACGAGTGTATCTCAGTATATCTCAGTTTGCTCAGTTCTCAGATCTTGAATATTCATATATGTTCGTGTATGTTCAAGTGTATATTCAGAGAGGTTGTTTGATCTTAAAACTCTAGGGTATAAATAGCTTCTGAATAGATCCATTGAGAAAGATCCGTTGAGCCAATAGACTGTTGCTCCTTGATTGAAGATCTCTGTCTCATGGTATTTAAATACTTTATCCGTTCAGTATTTAAATAGTTCTTTCAAATGGGGCTTGACTTTAGTGAGTATAGTAGATTCCGTTCCAACGTTCTTCAGTCCTGTTGGATAAGTATTTGAATATCTTACACTTTACAGCTGGATCGCTGTATCCAATATGTTGATTGACTAACGCTGTATGGAATGATGCTGTATGAATGATTCAGGACAGCTTCCATACTTGGTGTCATATCGAATTGAGCTTATTTTTGAATGATAGGCATTTATCCTTTTGTTGTATGATGAGGCAACGCCGGATGCAGGATAAATTGTACAGCGATATGAACAGCTTCGTAACATCTAATTGCTGTATGATAACTTGCTGTTTCGAACTACTTGTTGTATGATTGTCTTCATGATAGCAACTTGCTATATGTTGTTTGCTGTTTGGCAATTATCAAAACAACATTGTTTTTTCCAAGAATTTCCCCCCTTTTGATAATGCCAAAACCTGATGATGCCAAAACCTCTTAAATATCTTTGCTTTGAGAGGCTTTCTTCTTGATCTTCTATCGAATGATCAATTTATACTTTTTCTGTATGTTCTACATTTGTCATCTTGCTGTATGTTTGGCAACGCAAGATACAGGAAGTTTATCCAATTGTACGATCATATTCGGGACAACTACCTGCTGTGTGATGACTATACGAAGTCTTGCTGTATATTGGCAATTATCAAAACAAGGTACATGATTTGTTTATCTCAACAATTTCCCCCTTTTTGATAATGTAAAGGCCTCTTTATTCATGATGCCAAAACCTCTTTATGCTAAAACAATTTCCCTTTTTTTCGATAACATCTTGAGCAAACTTCTTGATCTTCTGTGTAATAATCTGGTCTTCAGCACTTAGTCTAAAAGAAATGTGAACTGCTCGCAGGCAAGTTCTAAAGTAATAACATCTAATAGGGAAGTGCATTATAACTTAAACTTATGATTGGCGCACGGGCACAATCGTACAGTGTGATCTAGTTGAGTTAAAATTCACGTCGTTTGAGATAGTGAAGTCCAGATGTCGTGCAAAGCGTTTAAATAATAAAAATGTTTGAATATTAAAATAGGGCATGTGGACTTAAAACTGTTTGCTGTACACAATAGAATAAAACTATCAAGTATAATTGATGTCCTGTAGTGTAAGTACTGTATCCGCAAATAATACAGCGTTCCCCCTTAAAAGGTACATACAGGATTCAATTCTTACATTAATATTTGGATTAACACTGTATTCATCGGTCGTACTGTATTCCCCCTTAATTAATGCATACGTCAGCTGTAGGAAGGTTTCATGCCTTTTCTATCCTACAGTATTGTCTTGACTGTTCTGAGTGTACAGTTAATTAATGGTAGATACTTTATTCTTGGGTCCTACAACGTTCCCCTCAATTAATGAGTAAAAGCATAAAAACTTATAGGGAGTTTGAATGTAGCATTCCTAATTCTTGTCGAAGCATAGAAATCAAGTAAATTTGGGTCCTGGTGTGATAGTGCCTTTCGGTACCCAAGTTTGCCGGACAACAATTGGTTTGCTGTAGGTTACTTTTGGTCCGTTTTTGCGATGTCTACGTGGGGCAAGCACGTAGCTGCAATAATAATGAGTATTATGCATGTAAAATCAAGAGTTATAATTATTATTCCAGTACGATTGTCGTCTTGGAGGTGGAGCCATTTTTATGGGCCTTACAGTTTCCCTTCGGGGTTTGCAGTTGGATTCCCAAAGCTGTTGTTGATACTGCGCTACGACCTGTTTCCTTGATGGATAACGGGGCTCCTGTATCCAATATCTAGACGCGTTGTACTGTTGGAAGTATTGCTGTGCGGGCTTTTGATATCTGGATACAACCTTCTTTCTGAACGGTTGTTGGCGTTGTTGATATGCTCGGGGAGTATGCTGTTGGTTACGCCTTACAGGTCTGAATGACTGAGGATTCCGCTGTCTATGATATTATTCGGGTGGTGGAATCACAGCCTTTGCTGTACGCAGGGCAACAGGTGCCTTCGCAGGACTCGGGAATTCTTCCGGTACAGGAATGGGTTCCACACCCCTGACAAATACCGTACTAGATTTTCCTTTGTCGGAGAATGAGTTGTATCCTAAGCCACGTTTATCATGGGCATGTTTCCCAGTGCTTAGGATCTCTTTCATTCTATTAGAGGATTTCTCGAAAGAATTCAAGATTGTCTCTTATTCTACTTCACGTTTCTCGAGAGATTTTACTTTGGCTTCGAGTAGAGTCAAATCATTTGTCTTGCATTTAAGATGAGACTTAGTCTCATTCAGATCATGAGCAAGTTGATGGTTGCTCTTCATGAGTTTTTCTAAATTGACTTTGCTGTTTTCGCAGTCGATTGACATATTTTCGTAATTATCCTTCAGCAAGTCGTTTTCTTCCTTCAGCTCTAGGTTAGAAATTTCGAGCTGTATGTTTTCTCTTTTCAATATCTCATGGGCCTTTTGAATGTTATTAAATTCATTCAACATATTTTCAAAGGTATGAGATGTATTTACAGGAATAGTTGAGGTAGAGCTTACCTGATCATCATCGCCGTCTTCATTTTCCTTATTAACTTTGGCTATAGAGCACATGTAGGCCCTATATTCTAGCTCATCATCAGACGAGTCACTGTCAGTGTCCACCTGCAGACATTCTTCGGACTGTTTTGATGCGGGGGAGGCTTTTGATTCTCCAATGAAGGCTTTGAGTTTGTTCTTCACCCTGATTCTCAAGTCATCAAACTCGTTAATAGGAAACATAGGTACCTTGTTTATTAGTGAGGTATCCATATGTGAGGAAATAGGAAAGATAAATTGTTTTCGAAGAAAATAAGTGATTTAGGATCTGATTTGGTTAAAAATATGACTGATTCTTTTTAGAATCAACCACTCCGATACCACTTGTTGTCCCACTTAAGTATACAGAATACAGCTTGGTAAAATGGTTAAGCGACAAGCTGTACGATTTTCAAATAGGAGTGCGTGGCTGAAGTCTTGAAATAGTAAGTTACTGTAAATACAGTAACTAGGTTTTATCTCCCGTTTGCTTGGTGCGTACATGGTTTTGCAGTGTATACTTATATAAATCACAGTTTATGAAAACAGTAACGACAGAAGGTAAATAACACAGTATTTAAAGTGGTTCGAGGAAACCCCTCTACGTCCACTGGTCCTCCACACAGGAGTAAAACGTTTCTTATAATCACTACGTACACAACTACGTGACTATAATCAAACCTATCCTTGTATCGTTCAGACAGATAGATACAAAGACTGTCGCTTTCAACCGTTCACACAGATTGGTTAAAGCTTCCTCTTGACTTGCTTCTTCACACACAGTTCTAAAGCTTCGTCTCTTCAATGCAGATCCATCACACACAGTTTGGGAAAAGCAAAGCTTTCTTCAGTCCACACAGGGCTGATGGTTTTCCTTCCTTAAATGTAAGAACAAGGGTTGAACAACAACTTGACTTTCTTGAGCTTGAGCTGATGATGTGTTGTTCAAGGTTGAGCACTTGTATATTTCTTCTCTCAAGATTGCAGTATGCTTGAAGAAATATGATTGCTCTTGATATACTGTTCTTGTGATGTTCACGAGTGTATCTCAATATATCTCAGTTTGCTCAGTTCTCAAATCTTGAATATTCGTATATATTCGTGTATGTTCAAGTGTATATTCAGAGAGGTTGTGTGATCTTCAAACTCTATGGTATAAATACCTTCCGAATAGATCTATTGAGAAAGATCCGTTTGTAATACCCGTAATTTTGATCCCCGGAAATTTTCTATTTTTGGCGGAAGTCTATTTTGACGATCATCCTGAGAATGATTAATTCTACACTTTTTGTCATCCGAGTTCGTTTCGGTATCGTTCTGTTGAATTCCGTGTTCTTTAGCGACTTTTCCACGTATGAGTTCGACTTTGTTAAATCACCATAAATTCTTGGAAACTCCAAAAATTCTGAATCTTTGCAATATTATAGATCATCGAGTTAGCTTTCCAATGGTTCAAACGGTGAGTCAATCGGAGTCCGGACGAGAGAGTTATGATCGTTTTAGCTCCCCCGCTCATTTCTCAGTTATTGGCCGATCACTGCCGACCGAACTCGGCCGTGTCGTCTGACACGGCCCGTGCCGTACTCGTCCGGAAATGCCGAAGTTTACGCCACAGACCCGGCCGTAAATGCACGGCGGCAGTCGAACTCTTCCGGATAAGCTGTAACCGGCCCAGACGCGGCCGTGTTCCGGGACACGGTCGAGTCATCTTGAAGTCAGTCGGACGGGTCACTATCGGCAGGCCCTCCGCGCCGCGACCGTGTCAAGCAGGACACGGTCGAGTCCCTGTCGGCCAGTTGTGCGCCACGACCGTGCCGATCGGCACGGGCCGTGTCCGGCAGGGTAGTCAACCCCTATAATTGTTTTTTTTGAGCATTTCAGCTCATTTCTTCCCCATTTCTTCACCTACAACCGAGAGAGAGAGCTTGAGGGAGGGATTTCCTTCACAAATCATTTGAGTGTTTTATTTTCTTCATCTCCTTTCGATCGGGAAGCCCGGATAATCAATCTAACGCTTGTTCTTCGGATTAAAGTACTTGGATATTCAAGAGGTAATTTCTTCGACATCTTGACTTCTCGATTTTGTGTGGGTATTGACGTTTTGGATGATTAAATCATGGTGTATGGTGTGATATATGCGTGATTATGGACATATTTGAGTATTCACCGGATTATTGAAAGATTATTCAAGAACACTTTGAATTTTGTGTTGGATTTTGGGGGTTTTCGTAGATTCGTCCGTTTTGTCCGATTGAAGCTTGAGAACCTTGAGATTTTGATATATATCTATACCGTATGAGTGTTTTCTTCCGATTTTTCGGGTTAGATTGTGCCGTTTTCGGACTTGTGGGAGTTTGGGCGATTTCCCAACCTTTAGTTATCCACCCGTATATTTTCTTGAATCGTAGACGAGTTTCGGGAGTCTCTTCGTGTAATTTGAGTATGGATAATTAATTGTCATATTCCTTGCGAATCGTTTAGGTGCCGGAAGCGCGTTCTCGGACCTACCGAACTCATACCTTTCCTCCGTTCGATTTCTCGATGTCTCAAAGGCAAGTATACATTTATGATTGTACGTTCTCGACTTTGAAAGTATGAAATATTGATGGTATGATTATTTCTAGCCACTCCGGGACGGGCCTATGGTCCTATGAGGGTTTCGTAGCCTCTGGTGCGATTCCATGGTTGATATGAACGAACCGTTTCTACGGCATTCATATGAAATAATGTTGGCATGTAATGAACGAACCGTTTTGACGGCATTCCTACATGTAACGGCGTATGATATGAACGAACCGTTTCTACGGCATTCACATACGTCTTGAGATTTTAGTCATTCCGGAATACTAGTCTTGAATTGATGAATTGACGGATATTGATGAATTGACGGATTACATTTACTTTATTGTCGAGAAGTATTATGTTTCATATTGTTATACTTGCACTAGCTATTCGACGGCTAACCCCTTTATGGGGGAAATACGTTTCATGTATTTCAGGTTCCAGGAGAGCGGACAGCGGAGTGCAGGTCGTCATGAAGATGATGGGCAAGTGTGATACTGTGTCTTGTCTCCAGTTATCTCTTTTGGTTTCCTCCATTCAGTGTTGTTGTACTGGAATGGATTTTTAAATACTCGAGTATTGTATTTCAGTTTCCTTGATGTTCCGGCCTGTGTTGCCGAGGTATTGATTTGTGCAGTGATGTATATGGTTTCATTGTTTATGGTTTTGAATACCATTTGTATCGTCTTTCTTTCTATTGTATGTAGACCTTATCGGTCAAGTTTATAGTTCCGCGTATGTTTAGCCTTGTAGGTCCCACGGCGGGGCTTACGGCGCTGTAATATACCCTGAATAACTTGGGGGTGTTACAGAATATGGTATCAGAGCTTAGGTTTATGGATACCTAGGCTGTCGGTCTTTTGGGTCGATTGAGTCGGCATTTGCCCACAGTATCACTACTCTGCCATCATCACGGTCGACCGTACTTGTAAGTCCTCTCACTCTTCTCGTATTTTTCTTAATCGTTTCGTTTATAGCTTGGTATTCTTGGGAATTGGTCACTTCGAGAATGTGCGATTCGGATTATACTTACGCACGTGTGTGCCTTTCAGAATGTTGGCTGAAAGTAGGAAGAATCGTGGCCGTGGTCACGGACGTGAACTCTTCCTTGAGATTTTGTTAAGTTGCTAATGGCGATAATGGTGTGTATCGATATTATGTTGAGACTTTGTTTAGGAGTCGCATGCTAGTATCACGGGAGATCTTCGACTTCGCAGACTTGTAAGTATGTTGTTCGAATTATTCGATAATTCTTGGTGAAATTGAATTCCCGTTGAAATGTTGTTTGTACGAGTGATTGTAAGTTTCGAGGACGAAACTTATTTTTTTAAGGGGGGTAGAGTGTAATACCCCGATTTTTCGGATATTTTTTTTTCATTTATATATTGGATATCGTGGATGGTTAATTATGCTCGAGGACGTTGTGAACGTATGACAATGTTATTAAATTGAGTATATGTATTGATTTTGCCGTATGCTCGTATTTGGTATGTCATGACTTTGGACAGGAATTGTTGAAATTGGCTAAGTATGGAATTATTACGTACGTTAATAAGGTGAGATTACGTACGTAAGATTGACATGGTTACGTACGTTAAGACTAAGGTATTACGTACGTAACGAAGGCATCGGACAGAACCGAGTCCTGGTCGGCAGGTGGGACCCTGTTTCGGCAACTTTCGGCGGAGGATGTTGACAGGTGAGTCAACGTACGTGTTACGTACGTTATACGGGACGTGTTACGTCGTAACACAACCATTATCTTGTAGCAAGTCAACCGGTATATTACGTACGTTATATGGTATGGGTTACGTACGTAATGGACTGCACGGAATGAGACAGTGAGTTGGTTACGTACGTTATGGATATTGGATTACGTACGTTAAAGTTGTTACGTACGTTAAGAAAGGACATTTACGTACGTAATGAGAGTGCAATTTATATATTGAAGTGTTGCCTTTCATTTCTCTCACGATCCTTTGAGATATTTCTCTCCAAAACTCGTCCCTCTTCACTTTTAAGAGTGTTCTAAACACTTTTAACATGATTGTGAGCTTGGAATCATGGAATTAGAGCTTGGTTATGGAACTATTGTTGATTCTTGAAGTGATTTCTTGTGTTATCCATATTCTATGAGGTTTATGTTGAAGGAAGATAATGATATGCTTTGAATATGTTGATTATGATTATGGAATCATAGAGATCTTGATGTTCTTGAGGCCATATGATGACTATGATGATTTAATGATTCTTGGAATGGAGTTCAATTATTCTTTCTTCGTGGTTCGTCCATACAAGGTAATCCTCATATCCCTTTGATAGTGGCTCATTTTTTCTTTTTGGATTACTACTTGGGAGGGAGTATGTTGGGAATCGTGTATTTTGATGTTCGTCTTATTTCAATGAATATGCATAAATAGGACAGTACTTTTATCCATTTGCGTGAGTATTTTTGAAATGGATTTTGGTATTTTGCCAACTGAAATTTTATTTTGTAAAACCGATTCCCTAAACTGAGTTTTTGGCATTTTAACCTTGATCGTTTTGACGGTATTTGGAAAATGATTTTTTTTAGTATTTGAAAAATATTACCGTCATCGGTCTTTTGGCATTTTTGGAATGACGTGGAAATTGTGCTTAGCCTGGTAAATCCTTGTGAGAAGGGTTTACGGCGTGTAATATTCCCAGGAGGATGCAGGGTGTTACAATTATGGTATCATGTGATAATGTTATACGAGATTTATTGGAATTGTAATAAGAGATTTCGGATGTTGATATGATCATTGAGATCTTCTTCATATGGTGATAAGGGTTTTGTTGCGATTCTTGAGATTGTATGAATGACATGATGAAGAAAATGGTAACATGGAGATATATACCTCGGATATGTTGTTCTGAACGTGATTTCGGATATTTCATGTTCTTGAAGAACTCTTGAATTATACGAGGTGATGAAAATTTTTTTTTAGAAGTGTTGATGTTTTGAAAATGAATATGGAATATTCATATCTAGAGCTAAACTATGTGTTGGAAATAATATTCGTATAAGAATACGAATGTGATTATGAGTTTGATGAGACTATTATTCATCTCTGGATTTGGAAGCCCATACGTATAGAGCAAATATTCAAATCGAATGATTGGATTGTTTGATAACCTTTTTAATATGATTATCTATTGTTTTGAACCAGTCGGATGATTCGAATTGATGACGGTCATAAGTAAATTTTAACGATGGATTCGTATTTAAGAATTGAGTTTGGAAAATTTAGACCCTTATTATTGGTCCGAATTGGTTGCTGATGTGATCATCATATTTCGACTCGTATTGTGGACAGGATTTGTAAGTGTCTGAGTTGGATTGTTCAGACTGTGATTAGTCGAGATATGGTAAAACGATTGAGTTCGTGGTTTGGTGGTATTGATATTGGTCGTCATCGAACCGGTTGATTATCAATCCTTCGTTTTACAATAAGGTATGATGTTTGATCGTGAATTATGACTGTTGTGTTGCGGTTAAGGTTGAAGGGTTCGTAGATTAACTTGGTCGAGACTGAGGGAATTCGTAAGACGAAATCAACTGAATTGGTAACAGTTCGTTGTATTGATATCGAGGCAAGTTTTATACTCGTACTAATCATGAGACTAATGTTATCGTGTATGTGTACGAATGTGTGTATCATTTCAAGACTTGGCCTCCTTATTATTCTATTGATAACAGGGGATTGTTTGATACGACACCCGTCGACAAATTATGCCAAATGTTACTGTTGTTTGTAAAAGTCCGGTTCGAGGTATTGCGATACTTGTTGGTTAAGTCGCTGTCGATTGCCGGTTCGCGGTATCGACGTATCGATTGTGATTGTGATGGATGCTCCATTGAGATATTGTGGTGATCGTCGTCATTGATATCGGTGTTTTTCTATTAAATATTATATTAACCGATTAGAGACGTTTGATATATCCTTTTATCATCTCCGTTCGGTGGTCGGTTTAAGACACCGGGACATCTATTCTATCGTACCATTGTTTATCGATTGACCGTTCTAAGGTAATCGAGGTATTGAATTGGGATTATCGAAGATAATTCCCATCCGTTGTCAAAAATATTCTCATCCGTTGTATCGTTGTTATCGATTGGCCATTCTGATGTCGAAGTATTGAATTGGGACTGTCGAGGATAGTTCCCATCCGTTGAATTATTATTGTCGTGTTGGCCGACTCAAGGCAGCACACTATTATTCTTGTGAACTCGGTAGTTTTGTGATCGTTGAGGGTTGAGGATTTTCCGAATTGTTGTGTTGTTATTATTGCTCGTGTTAATCGGTCCTTAGGGATTTTGATCCCAGGATGGTTATGTTGGATATTGTTGGTCGTGTCGATCTTTCATTATTCGTGCGTCATCGTTCACTTGGTGAGTCGTATGATCCATATTGGATGTTTTATCCCTTGAGTTTCGTTGTCATGTTGTATCGTGGCATATCCGGAATCATGTCTGCGTGCCGATTGGTTATGTGTAGGATTTTTAGCCAGGCACTCGATGGTCATGCGTGGATATTTCCGCATTGGACCGTGCACACGAGACGTAGTTCTTGAGGCTAATTAGGTACATTGTCACACGTATATTCTGGATTCCGTATACGGGGTGGACATGTGCACGGAGACATTTCCGGATCGGGCGTACTGTGATGTCCCTCTTGAGCTTTATTGATTGATCGTTCGTAGTCCATGTTGTATTAGATATGTCCGACGATTTGCGACTGGTTGTTCATACGCCGATGGGTATGTCCGACAGTCAGGTTTGCTCCTTTGAGATCTGTATTGTGATGATTCTGACTTTGGTGTTCGGCTTGAGCCATTGTGATGTATCGATATTTCCGTTGGAGCCTTGGGCATTGTGAATTCGTATCTTTTCGGCATAGGTTTGGTTTGCCTTCGGGAAATGTATTGTGGTGTTCTATATTGATGATTCGCCGTTTGGGCGTAAGTTTGATTCTTGTGCATCTCGTTGAGTTTTCTGGCGAAATATTTCTTCTCCCTACTGTTTTAAGTTTGGACGAAACTTCTTTAAAGGAGGGTAGAATGTAATACCCGTAATTTTGATCCCCGGAAATTTTCTATTTTTGGCGGAAGTCTATTTTGACGACTTGCTTGGGACCGTTTCGTCATCCTGAGAATGATTAATTCTACACTTTTTGTCATCCGAGTTCGTTTCGGTATCGTTCTGTTGAATTCCGTGTTCTTTAGCGACTTTTCCACGTATGAGTTCGACTTTGTTAAATCACCATAAATTATTGGAAACTCCAAAAATTCTGAATCTTTGCAATATTATAGATCATCGAGTTAGCTTTCCAATGGTTCAAACGATGAGTCAATCGGAGTCCGGACGAGAGAGTTATGGTCGTTTTAGCTCCCCCGCTCATTTCTCAGTTATTGGCCGATCACTGCCGACCGAACTCGACCGTGTCGTCCGACCGCGGCCGTGCGTACTCGTCCGGAAATGCGAAGTTTCTGCCACAGACCCGACCGTGTCGTAAATGCAGCGGCAAGTCGAACTCTTCCGGATAAGCGAGCAACCGCGCTGACGCCCGACCGTGTTCCAGGACACGATCGAGTCATGCCGAGTCGCTGTCGGACGGGTCACTATCGGCAGGCCCTCCGCGCCGCGACCGTGTCAAGCAGGACACGGTCGAGTCCCTGTCGGCCAGTTGTGCGCCACGACCGTGCCGATCGGCACGGGCCGTGTCCGGCAGGGTAGTCAACCCCTATAATTGTTTTTTTTGAGCATTTCACCTCATTTCTTCCCCATTTCTTCACCTACAACCGAGAGAGAGAGCTTGAGGGAGGGATTTCCTTCACAAATCATTTGAGTGTTTGATTTTCTTCATCTCCTTTCGATCGGGAAGCCCGGATAATCAATCTAACGCTTGTTCTTCAAATTAAAGTACTTGGATATTCAAGAGGTAATTTCTTCGACATCTTGACTTCTCGATTTTGTGTGGGTATTGACGTTTTGGATGATTAAATCATGGTGTATGGTGTGATATATGCGTGATTATGGACATGTTTGAGTATTCACCGGATTATTGAAAGATTATTCAAGAACACTTTGAATTTTGTGTTGGATTTTGGGGGTTTTCGTAGATTCGTCCGTTTTGTCCGATTGAAGCTTGAGAACCTTGATATTTTGATATATATCTATACTGTATGAGTGTTTTCTTCCGATTTTACGGGTTAGATTGTGCCGTTTTCGGACTTGTGGGAGTTTGGGCGATTTCCCAACCTTTAGTTATCCACCCGTATATTTTCTTGAATCGTAGACGAGTTTCGGGAGTCTCTTCGTGTAATTTGAGTATGGATAATTAATTGTCATATTCCTTGCGAATCGTTTAGGTGCCGGAAGCGCGTTCTCGGACCTACCGAACTCATACCTTTCCTCCGTTCGATTTCTCGATGTCTCAAAGGCAAGTATACATTTATGATTGTACGTTCTCGACTTTGAAAGTATGAAATATTGATGGTATGATTATTTCTAGCCACTCCGGGATGGGCCTATGGTCCTCTGAGGGTTTCGTAGCCTCTGGTGCGATTCCATGGTTGATATGAACGAACCGTTTCTACGGCATTCATATGAAATAATGTTGGCATGTAATGAACGAACCGTTTTGACGGCATTCCTACATGTAACAGCGTATGATATGAACGAACCGTTTCTACGGCATTCACATACGTCTTGAGATTTTAGTCATTCCGGAATACTAGTCTTGAATTGATGAATTGTCGGATATTGATGAATTGACGGATTACATTTACTTTATTGTCGAGAAGTATTATGCTTCATATTGTTATACTTGCACTAGCTATTCGACGGTTAACCCCTTTATGGGGGAAATACGTTTCATGTATTTCAGGTTCCAGGAGAGCGGATAGGCGGGTACCGGGTCGGCATGATGGGCAAGTGTGATACTGTGTCTTGTCTCCGGTTATCTCTTTTGGTTTCCTCCATTCAGTGTTGTTGTACTGGAATGGATTTTTAAATACTCGAGTATTGTATTTCAGTTTCCTTGATGTTCCGGCCTGTGTTTGCGAGGTATTGATTTGTGCAGTGATGTATATGGTTTCATTGTTTATGGTTTTGAATACCATTTGTATCGTCTTTCTTTCTATTGTATGTAGACCTTATCGGTCAAGTTTATAGTTCCGCGTATGTTTAGCCTTGTGGGTCCCACGGCGGGGCTCACGGCGCTGTAATATACCCTGAATAACTTGGGGATGTTACACCGTTGAGCCAATAGACTGTTCCAACGTGTTGATGGACAAGATCCATTTTTTGCTCCTTGATTGAAGATCTCTGTCTGATGGTATTTAAATACTTTATCCGTTCAGTAATTAAATAATTCTTTCAAATGGGTCTTGACTTTAGTGAGTATAGTAGATTCCGTTCCAACGGTCTTCAGTACAGTTGGATAAGTGTTTGAATATCTTACACTTTACAGCTGGATCGCTGTATCCAATAAGTTGATTGACTAACACTGTATGGAATGATGCTGTATGAATGATTCAGGACAGCTTCCATACTTGGTGTCATATTGACTTGAGCTTCTTGTTGTATGATAGGCATTTATCCTTTTGCTGTATGATGAGGCAACGCCGGATGCAGGATAAATTGTACAGTGATAAGAACAACTTCATAACATCTAATTGTTGTATGATAACTTGCTGTTTGGAACTACTTGTTGTATGATTGTCTTCATGATAGCAACTTGTTGTATGTTGTTTGTTGTTTGGCAATTATCAGAACAACATTGTTTTTTCCAAGAATTTCCCCCTTTTTGATAATGCCAAAACCTGATGATGCCAAGACCTCTTAAATATCTTTGCTTTGAGAGGCTTTCTTCTTGATCTTCTATCAAATGATCAATTTATTCTTTTTCTGTATGTTCGACATTTGTCATCTTGCTGTATGTTTGGCAACGCAAGATACAGGAAGTTTATCCAATTGTACGATCATATTCGGGACAACTACTTGCTGTATGATGACTATACGAAGTCTTGCTGTATGTTGGCAATTATCAAAATAAGGCACATGATTTGTTTATCTCAACAATTTCTCCCTTTTTGATAATGTCAAGGCCTCTTTATTCATGATGCCAAAACCTCTTTATGCTAATACAATTTCCCTTTTTTTCGATAACATCTTGAGCAGACTTCTTGATCTTCTGTCTAATAATCTGGTCTTCAGCACTTAGTCTAAAAGAAATGTGAACTGCTCGCAGGCATGTTCTAAAGTAATAACATCTAATAGGGAAGTGTATTACAACTTAAACTTATGATTCGCGCACGAGCACAATCATACAGTGTGATCTAGTTGAGTTAAAATTCACGTCGTTTGAGATAGTGAAGTCCAGATGTCGTGCAAAGCATTTAAATAATAAAAATGTTTGAATATTAAAACAGGGCATGTTGACTTAAAACTGTTTTCTGTACACAATAGAATAAAACTATCAAGTATAATTGATGTCGTGTAGTGTAAGTACTGTATCCGAAAATAATACTGCGTTCCCCCTTAAAATGTACATATAGGATTCAATTCTTACATTAATGTTTGGATTAACACTGTATTCATGGGTCGTACTGTATTCACCCTTAATTAATGCATACGTCATCTGTAGGAAGGTTTCATGCCTTTTCTTTCCTACAGTGCTGTCTTGACTGTTCTGAGTGTACAGTTAATTAATGGTAGATACTTTATTCTTGGGTCTTACAACGTCCCCCTCAATTAATGAGTAAAAGCATAAAAACTTACAGGGAGTCTGGCTGTAGCATTCCCAATTCTTGTCGAAGCATAGAAATCAAGTAAATTTGGGTCCTGGTGTGATAGTGCCTTTCGGTACCCAAATGTGCCGGACAACAATTGGTTTGCTGTAGGTTATTTTGGTCTGTTTTTGCGATATCTACGTGGGGCAAGCACGTAGATGCAGTAATCATGAGTATTATGCATGTAAAATCGGGAGTTATAGTTACTATTCCAGTACGATTGTCGTCTTGGAGGTAGAGCCATTTTTTTAGGCCTTACAGTTTCCCTCTGGGTCTCCAGTTGGATTCCCAAAGCTGTTGTTGATACTGCGCTGCGACCTGTTTCCTTGATGGATAACGGGGCTCCTGTATTCAATATCTAGACACGTTGTACTATTGGAAGTATTGCTGTGCGGGCCTTTGATATCTGGTTACAACCTTCTTTCTGAACGGATGTTGGCGCTGTTGATATGCTCGGGGAGTATGCTGTTGGTTATGCCTTAAAGGTCTGAATTGCTGAGGATTACGCTGTCTATGATATGATTCGGGTGGTGGAATCGCAGCCTTTGCTGTACGCGGGGCAACAGGTGCCTTCGCCGGACTCGGGAATTCTTTCGGTACAGGACTGGGTTCCACACCCCTGACGAATACCGTACTAGATTTTCCTTTGTTGGAGAACGAGTTGTACCCTAAGCCACGTTTATCATGAGCATGTTTCCCAGTGCTTAGGATCTCTTCCATTTTATTAGAGGATTTCTCGAAAGAATTCAAGATTGTCTCTAATTCTCCTTCACATTTCTCGAGAGATTTTACTTTGGCTTCGAGTAGAGCCAAATCATTTGTCTTGCTTTTAAGATGAGACTGTAATATCCGAATTTTCTACTACTGTTGTTTGAGATTATTTTATCCGAGTTATACTGTACAGCGTGGAATTTGTACAGTATGGATAAAATAAATGAAGGACTGAGATGTCAGTATTGGTACAATTGTCGTACTTGGTAGGCAATTATAATTGAGGATATCATGTATCAGGTTATCGCACTTTTGATATTGGGTATATCGTATGAGAATATTATTGGATTCAGTATACGTATTCAGTATGCCGTATGTTCGTATTCTGTATGTCGAGACAGGTGGTAACAGTTAAAATTGGCTAAGTATAGAATACTTAGCGTACGCTAATGTTGAAGACTTACGTACGCTAAATTGGTTGTGTTACGTACATTATGGCTAAAGCATTACGTACGTAACGAGGGAATCGGATAGGACCGAGTCATGGTCGGCAGGTGGGACCCGATGTCGGCGGCGGATGTGGACATGCGAGTCAACCCCGGCCATTACGTACGCTACGAGAGGTGTATAACGTACGTTAAATAGAGTTTTACTGTAGCAAGTCAACATACATATTACGTACGTAATGAAGGAAATGTTACGTACGTAATCAATTGGATGAAACAGGTCAGTTAGTTTTGGAAATGAGATTACGTACGCTATTAAGGACGCTTAGCGTACGCTAAGTGCATTACGTACGTTAATGCTGGTGGTTAACGTACATAGAGATCGATGCAGTTTATAAAATGAAAGTTCGTCTTTCATTTCTCCAGATCATTTCACTTCGTTTTTCTGTCCTTCTTCACTTCTAAGTATGCTCTAAACACTTTTAAGTCGATTATGAGCTTGGAGGCATGGATTAGAAGCTTGGATATGAAGATATCAATGATTCTTGAAGGGTTTGTTTGGGTTATTCATGTTCTTGAGGTATGTTGTTGAATTCTTCACTTTGATTTCGGATTTTGGTATTGTTATCCGTAAATGATTCGTATGAAGAGGATTAAGATGTTGTTGTTTCGATTCTTGAGGTTATATGAATTATATGTTGAAGGAAGATGGTGAAATGATGGTTTATACCTTGAATATGTTGATTATGATTATGAAATCATAGAGTTCTTAATGTTCTTGGTATTATTATCCGTATATGATCCATATGATAATGATTAGGGAGTTGTTGCTACAAATCCTTGAGGTTATGTAGAGTGTATACTGAAGAATACGATGATTCATGACTTGGATTACGAATTGGAAGATTATCTTCATGTTAAAGGATATCGAATTATGTTGTTTTAATGGTCATGAACATGAGTTCGAATCCCTTAGTGTTCTTGAGGAACTTCTGATGAATTTAACATAGCAAGACGATCGTGTATTGAATTATCGGTATTTTTATATATGAAGATCGAATATTCGTTGGTTGTAGTGGTAGAATTCGTATGTTCTTAATGAAATACGAATCGTGATATCAATTTGGAATCCAGAAAGATTGTGATTGTTCGTCGAATATGATTTCCTTTACGCTCGTATCCGAAATTGCATTGTGGTTGTGAATTCGTAATTGTTTGAATTGGATTATTCGGACTTGTGGTTAATCAGGATAGTTGTGGAACCATTGGGATTATTGATCGGTTGTATTGATTGATTATGATCATCGAGTTGTAGTTGTATTGTAGATATCGTTGAATCGTTGAGATGATTTGGTTGGTCGTGTCGGTTGTTAATTGTTATCGGATATGTGTTATTTGATTACTTCGATAGGTTGATATTATTGATCGGTGATTGGAACCGTATGTTGCTGTCGTGTTCGAGTATGTTCGTGAATTGCTTCGGTCGGGTCCGAGGAGCTCGTAGACGAAGGCATTGTGACTGGGAGCGGCTTCATCATCATCGTATCGGTATCGAGGCAAGTTATTACTTGCTCAGTTATAATGTTTAATGAATGATTTCAGTTTCATTTCGTTTATAATGCATATAGCGATGATTATTATTGTGAACTATGGGTATTTAGATTGGATATCGTTCTTCCGATTCTGGGAGTTAAATCATAATGTATATGATTTATTTCGGTTATTGGTATGTTTGGGTATTGAGGATACATTGTGATAAAGACGAGGATTCGAGTATTTATGGTTCATGATACGTTTGGATCGTCGAGCGTTGTGGATAATCTTCGGTGATGATTGGACATCGAGTTTGCTCTCGAAGGACTCGGGGCAAGTATTCCATATTGATTATGGTTTAGTGTTATTTATTTTGGTCTCGTACATTTTCTTTCATGTTGTTGAACATGAAGTAGTCCTAGTAAATTGTCATGTTGTCGTGCATGTTATGTTGTTCATGTTGATGAACGTGTTGATTTGCATATGTGTATGCATATTGTGTTGTTTATGTTGTGTAAATAATCCGATGGGATTATGAGGATCTATGCTGAGGGCGCTGGATCGAATGTCCACCATGCGTTGGTTCGACGGGATCATCATGGGGATCTATGCTGAGGGCGCTGGATCGTTGGACAGGTTTTCCACCATGCGTTGGTTCGACGGGATCATCATGGGGATCTATGCCGAGGGCGCTGGATCGTTGGATTAACGGTATTGTGTTGATGGAATCTTGTGAATTCGCATCATTGATTTTATCATGTGTTGTTGTTCATATGTGTATCGTTGGTTATCCACCTTATGATGATCTGATAGGATCATCAAGGGGATCTATGCTGAGGGCGCTGGATCGTCGGATTTCCGTATACATCATTGTTGTTATTGTGATCATATTGACGTGGTCATATGAGTATACATTTGTAGGTCTTGTGTTAGGACCGTGTCCGTATTGCATTGATCTGATATCGGATTAGACTGATATGATTGTTGTGGCACTTCATATCTCGAGGTATGCTCCGTATTTCCTTTGGTATTTGTCTTTGATGGACAATCGGTTATCGTATTGGGATTTGATGATATTATTTGATGGTTCGTAATGGTCAGAAATGGTATATTTTCGTATCGTGAGTTGGTTATGATAGTTTGGGAATCTTGAGTATTGTTTGAGGTGCAATACAGATATTATGTTCGAGTTTATTGGTTAATCGAGTACGAGATATGAAATGTGATAACGGTTAGTCTGATGAGAATTACTTGAGTAAGCAAAGTTATGGCGGTAAGATTACGTTGGTCGTATTCTTATGTTGTATTCTCATTGGTATGTTATTATTAATGTGATGTGACGGTTATCATTGTTGGATATTATGGCTGACCCCGTCGTGGGATTTATTTTTTAGGTTCTTGGAGTATCGAGCTTGTAGCAGTCGTGAAGAGATGAGCTTCCCGGAGGATACTGGCTAGGATATGTTCTGTGCATTGAGTTTCTTGATTGGTTCTTGTATTCCGCTGCTAGAGTATCTTTATGGTTGGTCTTTTTCCGCTGCGTGAGTATTTTGAAATGCTCTTTTGGTATCTGGTAACTGAGGTTACTTTGGAAACCATTTTCTAAACTTTTGAGTTTCGGCCGTTTGGCCTTGTGATTTCAAATGAGTTTTTACGACGGTTTTTGATAAATGTATTTTTATAAGTCTTTGTGAATTTTTACAGATAGTACCGTCGTTGGCCTCTTGGGCATTTGTAAATGTTTGCGAAAATTTCTTTTAGCCTTGTGGGTTCCATATCGGGGCCCACGACGCTGTAATATTTCCGGTTAAATCAGGGGGTGTTACAGAGACTTAGTCTCATATAGATCGTGAGCAAGTTGATGGTTGCTCTTCATGAGATTTTCTAAATTGACTTTGCTGTTTTCACAGTCAATTGACATATTTTCGTAATTATCCTCCAGCAAGTCGTTTTCTTCCTTCAACTCTAGGTTAGAAATTTCGAGTTGTTTGTTTTCTCTTTTCAATATCTCATGGGCCTTTTGAATGTTATTAAATTCATTCAACATATTTTTAAAGGTATGAGATGTATTTATAGGAATAATTGAGGTAGGGCTTACCTCATCATCATCACTGTCTTCATTTTCCTCATTAACTTTGGCCATAGAGCACATGTAGGCTCTATCTTCTAGCTCATCATCAGACGAGTCACTATCAGTGACCACCTGAAGACATTCTTCGGACTTTGTTGATGCTGGGGAGGCTTTTGATTCTCCAATGAAGGCCTTGAGTTTGTTCTTCACCCTGATTCTCCAGTCATCAAACTCGTTAATAGGAAACATAGGTACCTTGTTTATTAGTGAGGTATCCATATGTGAGGAAATAGGAAAGATAAATTGTTTTCGAAGAAAATAAGTGATTTAGGATCTGATTTGGTTAAAAATACGACTGATTCTTTTTAGAATCAACCACTCCGATACCACTTGTTGTCCCACTTAAGTATACAGAATACAGCTTGGTAAAATGGTTAAGCGACAAGCTGTACGATTTTCAAATAGGAGTGCGTGGCTGAAGTCTTGAAATAGTAAGTTACTGTAAATACAGTAACTAGGTTTTATCTCCCGTTTGCTTGGTGCGTACATGGTTTTGCAGTGTATACTTATATAAATCACAGTTTATGAAAACAGTAACGACAGAAGGTAAATAACACAGTATTTAAAGTGGTTCGAGGAAACCCCTCTACCTCCACTAGTCTTCCACACAGGAGTAAAACGTTTATTATAATCACTACGTACACAACTACGTGACTATAATCAAACCTATCCTTGTATCGTTCACACATATAGATACAAACACTGTCGCTTTCAACCGTTCACACAGATTGGTTAAAGCTTTCTCTTGACTTGCTTCTTCACACAATGTTCCAAAGCTTCGTCTTTTCAATGCACATCCATCACACACAGTTCAGGAAAATCAAGGCTTTCTTCAGTCCACACAGGGCTGATGGTTTTCTTTAAATGTAAGAACAAGGGTTGAACAACAACTCGACTTTCTTGAGCTTGAGCTGATGATGTGTTGTTCAAGGTTGAGCACTTGTATATTTCTTCTGTCAGGATTGGCAGTATGCTTGAAGAAATATGATTGCTCTTGATATACTGTTCTTGTGATGTTCACGAGTGTATCTCAGTATATCTCAGTTTGCTCAGTTCTCAGATCTTGAATATTCATATATGTTCGTGTATGTTCAAGTGTATATTCAGAGAGGTTGTTTGATCTTGAAACTCTATGGTATAAATAGCTTCTGAATAAATCCATTGAGATAGATCCGTTGAGCCAATAGACTGTTCCAACGTGTTGATGGACAAGATCCGGTTTTTGCTCCTTGATTGAAGATCTCTATCTGATGGTATTTAAATACTTTATACGTTCAGTATTTAAATAGTTCTTTCAAATGGGGCTTGACTTTAGTGAGTATAGTAGATTCCGTTCCAACGGTCTTCAGTCCTGTTGGATAAGTGTTTGAATATCTTACACTTTACAGCTGGATCGATGTATCCAATATGTTTGTTGGTCACTAAGTATACTGGATACAGCTTGGAAAGTGTTTTGAACAACAAGCTGTACTGTTTTAAATCTGAGTGCATAGCGGAAGTCTTAAATGTAGTAAGTTGCTGTGGATACAGCAACTCGATGTGCAGTGTATACTTAAATAATCACAGTTAATAAAACAATAAAGGCAGAAGGTAAATAACACAGTATTTAAAGTGGTTCGAGGTAAACCCCTCTACGTCCACTGGTCCTCTACACAGGAGTAAAATGTTTATTATAATTACTGCGTACGTAATTATAACAACACTTTATCAAATATATCGTTGACACAGATTGATATAAAGATCTTAGCTTTCAACCGTTCACACAGATTGGTTTGAGCTAACACTTTGACTTGATTCTTCACACACAGTTCTGAAGCTTCGTCTTCTTCAATGCAAGTCCTTCACACACAGTTAGAGAGTAGCAAAGATTCCTCAGTCCACACAGGGCTGATATGAGTTTGTTCAAAGATAGAACAGGGTTTGACAACAGCTATGACTTTCTGGGCTATAAGCTGATAATGTGTTGTTCAAGGTTTGAGCACTGTATATCTCTTATGTCTGAATAGCAGAAAGCTTGGGTAGATATGTTTTGCTCTGAATATTTCTTATAAGCTTGATTGTTTGTAAGTCGTTCTTTCGTGTAGTTCAGTGGTTGATGATCTTCAAACTCTGGAGATATATATAGCCTTCTGAAATATATCCGTTTGAAATATATCCGTTGAGGCAAGATTCTGCGACAACTGATATTTGACTGAGATCCGGATATTGCGGGATTTGAAGATCTTCTGACTTATAGTATTTAAATACTTTATCCTTTAGTATTTAAATACTTCTTTATCAACGGGACTTGACTTCTAGTGAATATTGAAGATTCCTTCTTGTCCTGTTGAGAGCTGTATGGAAGGTATCACTGTATTGATATTCAAGACAGCTTTCATACTTTGTCTTTGCGGGACTCTTTGCTGTATGATCAATATATTGCATGGTTTGGGACTGTGAGAAGTCTTCGACACAGGTTTGATACTTGATAAGCTTTTCGATATAGCTAGAGGCGGTATTCAGGATTTAGCATATTGTCAAAACATTCTGATAATACGATCGATACAGGGTTTGTTATCCAAGCAGCATCGATACAGGGATTTGTTATCCCAACAATTTCCCCCTTTTTGATAATTTGCCAAGTCCTTCCGAGTCTTCCTTTTTGAAACCATAGGATGTTATCCAAATATACTTGATGATGCCAAAACTGTGACACTTAGCGGTTTGAAGTAGGGCAGATTTCTTGGTCTTCTTTCGAATGTTCTGGCCTTCAGTATTTGGCTTTAACACTAAGAACTGCTCACAGGCAAGTTCATCTTTTATCAAAAGAAAGTTACATTGAAAACTTATGATTGGCGTGCAGGCACAATCTTACATTATTTTCTAGATGCATACAACTTAAACTATGAACTGTTCGCAGACGAGTTCTTACAGCTTGTGTATGAAATAGATTTCATAATATGAATACAGTAATAATAAATAAAGTGACTGTAATCAAATAAGAACACAGTAGATTACGAGTTGTAATCTTTCAAGACTGGCAAAAATTTTATTGATACTGAAATAGAGTACAAAGATTGCTGTTTTGAAAGTAAAATTACAATCAAATAATACACTAATGTATTCAGCTCCTAAAGTCAGAGTGTCTCCATGGTCGCTTGGAAGGGTCATTCTTGGTGTTTCGCCACCAGTTCTGATGAGCGTCCTTATCTCGATTCTGATAAATTGCACGTCCTTCATAAGATTTATCAAAGACTAGGATCCAGTCTTCTGGATGGGTCACCAAGTCACCTTTTCGATGCTTTGACTTCATCTGCTGCTGTAGCAGGAGTGATCCATCTTCCAGCTTCGTCTTGAATTCCTCGGTGGCTTCCTGTACCGTTATGCATCTATTGAATAAAGCGGATTCCCTGATAAGTACAACGAAGTATCTTAACAGTTCATTTCTCCTCCAGTCTTTGATCTCTGCAGCGGTAGGTTGACGGTCTGCCGGGAGGTTCATAGCATGTAGCTTTCGGACTAGGCTTTTCCAAGGATACTTAGGATCCTAGAATTCTGGTCTATCTCCCTGTATCTTCACGTTCGGTGTTGAGATACGGGCTATATCAGCAGTGATGAAGTCTTCAAATGGAGCTAACAACTCTTTCTCTTGCTCCAACCGCGTTCTCCTAGCGACTTTCCGTGCTTCTTCCCCCTTTTTAGCATCATCAAGGTATGATACCTTCTCATCAAGACGTTCCAGGATCTCCAGAGCGGCATCCTGTTTCGTTTCCATATTTGATATTCTCTCAACAAGGGAGGAGAGCACCTGCGACATATCCGTAATGTTCTTGTCATGAGCTTGTAGTTGGGAACCGGATTCGATTAGAGCAGATGCGGTCTTGGCCTCAGATATGCGTAGTTTCGATTTCTCTTCTCTCAGGATCCTTTATTTCTTCTCTTGCAGATTGCTCAGGGCTTGCTTGAAGACTTATGGCAAGACAGTGAAGGCTTCAACTACTCGAGAGACTTCATGCTTTAATCCAGTCATTTCTTCAACAGCAGATGTGTGAAGCCAATCCAGATCCTTTTCTACTGAGTGTAGAGCATTGAATGCATCCTGAATAAATACATTTTGGAGGCCAAGAGCACGTAATCGCTCTTTCCTTGTTTCAGTGCGGGAAGAGTCTGGCTGGGCGAAGTCTTCTACTCCATTCAACCTTCTCAAGTTCATGTCAGGGCGTGAAGTGAGTTGGACATCCTCAGGTATAGTACCGTCGTTGGATTCCAAGGCGGTTGATGGGGCGGGAGCAGCTGTTTCGGTTTCGGCGGCAGGAGGTGCGACATCCTCCTGTTTCGAAGAGGTTTCTGTAGACATGGATACAGGAGGGACCAAATCCTCCTGGTGTCTCTCAGCATCCTCCTGTTTCGGCAGAGGGACTGATTCCTCTTGCTGGAAGGCGCGTGATTCCTCTTCTTCAGCAGCGACGGCAGGCTTGGGTGCCTGTTGCGAAACATTTTCTTGCTCCTCGACGTGAGGGACTGAATCCTCATTGTTGGGAACATTGTCTTGTTGTGGCGAAGGGGACGATTGATGGGTGGATGTCCCTTCATCCTTCTTGGCTTGGGCTTCCTCTCGACTCATCCGCAAACCAGCTTGGAGTGCGTCGTCATCATTGTCGGAATCAAGATCATATTTTGGACTGTCGGGAGTTTCCATTGACAAAGCTTTTCCTTTCCTATTGGCCTCATCCTTATCAAGCAAATAACTCTCAATTAGCTCCTTGACGTATAAGTTGTCCCATTGGATCAGGATAGCAATTTATTGGGTGTACGTCACTTCCAAAACGAACTTCTCTTCGTTACACCACTCACTCCAGTTGTACAAGGTTTCGTACGGAGCAAGTCTAAAATTATTCCATTGGAGAAATCGCTCGAATGACTTCTCAATCTGCACGGAAAACAGGGTCTTGGAAATTATTGTGTCAGGGGAGGGACTCCGTATAGCGTCTGGGTTTGCTGTAGGAATGGGTTCCTCTACAGGTGTGGGATCCTGTATTGGAGAGGGATTCCTTACAGGGGATGGTACCCCGAAGGAAGGTAGATCCTGAACGAGTGTGGAATCCCGTATAGGAGAGGTAGCTGTTGGCTCCAAACAGGCAACCGACTCGTCAGAGTATTTTGAGTTGGCATATGTCCTCGTATCCGTCGTTGCCTCCAAGGGCTCGGCATCTACTGTCGATACAGTAGCGGGCATCTCTTCTACAGGGGTTGGACCCTGGGGTAGTTGATCATTGGGTTGCACCACGATAGGAGCATCCTCGGAGGGTTCTCTAGATTTAGTTTTCGTAAGCCTTCTTAGCTTCCTTTTCAGCTTCTCAACAACAGCTGGTGTCTTGCTGTGAGATCTTTTTCTTTTATTTGAAGATTCAACACTCTAGGACTTAGAAGAAACGTCCCTCAGATCTTCAGATAGTGGCAAGTTCCGGATAAAAGGCCTGTTTGCGATCAGGATGCTTTGATTGAAAACAGTGGGCCTAACGCCTTCTAAGAATATCCGCGAACTTATCTTCTTTACATCTGCGGTTTGGTGAAGTCCGTACTTCGTCAAAACATGGTTTAAGAATAAACCAAACGATTTCTTCTGAGTAGCAGGTTTGGACACCTCTTCCTGCAAAAATTTGAGGATAACCTGACACCAGTTGACCTTCTCGCAGGTCATAATGGCGACCATCATCCTGAATCGGAGATTTGTGCACATCTCAAATGCACCTGTACGATTCTCAATGATGCGGCAGCAAAAATCATGTAAGTAAACAAACGGTAAGCAAAAAATTTTCTTATGGCATGTGGTGTGAACCACTTCCATCGTTGCCAAACCAGTGAACAAGCCATAGTATTGAGTCAGCAACTCTTGAGACCCAAAGGTCTCAAGTTCTTCCATGGTCAGGTCATCAGAGGGTAGCCTGAAGATGTTTTTGAGAAGCTCTTGGTCAATGTGGATCTCCACTCCGCGAATGACTGCAGTGATATCAGCAACATGTCCTCCTAGAGCCAGAGGCAGAAAACGAACCACGGCGTTGAGTTAGAACTCCTCAACAAGATGAACGTCATATTTATCGACGGTGTGGCTCCCAAGGCGGTAGAGGCCTTGTTGACGGATTCTAGTGGTGAAGATCTCCATGGCATCGACGTCATCACTTTCAGCGTGAATGCTTTCCATCACGATAGATCTGGAGAGGATCCGTCCATCGATGAAGTTCAGAGACTTCTTGAGAGAGGTGGAAGATGTATGAGTAGATGCCATTGATGATTCTCAAGAAAAGATGAAAAATATTCTAGAAAAATATGCAGTAAACACAGAAAAACTTGTAGGCTGAATGGCTTGAGTGCTCTTAAAATATGCAGAAGGCGTAAAGAGTCTCAAATGGCGTTTGCAGTCCTTTTATAGTAGGCGGCGAAGAAGGGTTTTCAAAGAATGAATGGTCAGATGTAAGGGATGGGAACCGGTGTTTGAAATGAACGGTCACGGTGAACTGAGTGTAACTGGTACACTTATCCATTGTATTTTAAAATAGGAGCGGGTCCCACTTCTGACATTTGTTATTACCCTTAATGCCTGAAACGGCGGTATTAAATTTTAAACAATTTGAAAACATCGCGGCTTTTGAGATTAGATTGTCCAGATGTCGTGTAAGGTATTTAATGTAAACGACGTTTGACATGAAGATAGGGCACGTGGACAAAAATTATTTTTAAAATGAAATATTATAATATATAATGAATTGAAATTCCATAGTATATGCTGTATCCACGACAATACAGCGTTCCCCCTTAAAAGGTACATATAGGTTTCGATTCCATACAACAACTTTTGGATTAATGCGGTATTCATGGGTCATACTGTAGTCCCCCTTAATTATTGCACACGTCAGCTGTAGGATGATTCATATCACTTTGTGCCCTACAGTGCTGTATTGAAGGTTCTGAGTGTACAGATAATTAATGGTGGATGTATTCTTGGGTCTTACAGCATTCCCCCTCGATTGTTGAGTAAAAACAGTAAATACTTACAGGGAGTCAGGCTGTAGCAATCCCAATTCTTTTCAAAGCATGTTGAATCTTGCTGTATCGAGAGGCTTGTTGAAGATGTCGGCCAACTGAATATCTATATGAACATTTTCCAGCCGAACATCCTTGTTCTCGACATGATTCCTTATGAAATGATGCTTTATGTTGATGTGTTTAGTGCGCGAGTGCAATACAGGGTTATGTGTTATTGAAATTGCACTCGTACTATCACACATGATTGGCATTTCCTTGGCTTCGATCCCATAATCTGACAACTGTTGCTGCATCCAAAGGATCTGCATACAGCAACTACCATCAACATAGTATTCTGATTCAGCCGTGGAAAGTGAGTTTGCCAATTGCTTCTTACTGAACCAAGAGACAAGTCTAGGTCCAAGAAAGTGACAAGTTCCACTTGTACTCTTCCTATCTAGCTTGCAGCCTCCGAGATCCGAGTCGCTGTATCCAACTAAATCGAATCCGCCTTCTTTAGGATACCACAGTCCTACATCGACTGTTCCTTTAATATACTTCAGGATTCGTTTAGCGGTATTGAAGTGTGATTCTTTGGGTGCTAATTGATATCTCGCACACACTCCTACAGCAAACTGGATATCGGGCCTGCTAGCCGTTAGGTACAAGAGAGAGCCAATAAGCTTTCTGTAGAGTGATTGGTCAACCGGCTTTCCGGCTTCATCAGCACTAATTTACACAGAAGTGCTCATGGGGGTTGACGATGATTTGGAAGAGTTCATTCCAAATTTTTTGAGAAGCTCCTTGCTGTATTTTTCTTGGTTGATGAAAATTCCTGTAGGCAACTGCTTTACCTGCAAACCTAGGAAATAACTAAGTTCTCCCATCATACTCATTTCAAATTTACTTTGCATGAGATGAGAGAACCTTTGACATAAAGCAAGGTTAGTTGAACCAAATATAATGTCATCTACATAGATTTGAACCATTAGAAGGTCATCACCTTCCTGTATTTTGAACAAGGTCTTGTCCACATCACCTTTCTCAAATCCATTATCGGTTATATACTGGGATAGAGTCTCATACCATGCTCTAGGGGCTTGCTTAAGTCCATACAGTGCTTTCCTCAGCCTGTATACTAAATCGATGCCGTCTGTGTTGGCAAACCCTGGTGGTTGTTCAACATAAACTTCTTCGGCAAGGTCTCCATTTAGGAATGCACTTTTGACATCCATTTGGTATACAATGAAGCTCTTATGGGCGGCAAAGGCTAAAAATATCCTAATGGCTTCTAGTCTGGCTACAGGGGCAAAAGTTTCGTCGTAGTCTATGCCTTCTTCCTGTCTATAGCCTTGTGCGACTAGTCTGGATTTATTCATTATAATTAGTCCATTTCGATCCTTCTTGTTTCTAAATACCCATTTGGTTCCAATAACTGATTGATGCGTAGGTCTGGGTACAAGATACCATACATTGTTTCTTTCGAAACCGTTAAGCTCTTCTTCCATAGATGTTATCCAATGAGAATTATTAAGAGCTTCTATGGTAGAAACAGGTTCGGAATGGGCTAAGAATACAGCAATAGTGCACATATTGAGTCTTCTAAGCTCGGATTGAGATTTCCATTCAGGGAATGGTGATATCTCAGTATCTAGTTCTTCTTGTGTACACAGTACATTTCCTTGTGTACTCTGTATTCTCCTTCGGGTAGAAACACCAGCATTAATGTTTCCAATGATCACCTCTTGCGAATGATCTCTCAACCATCTTCGGTCGGTTTCTAATTTGGGATCCCGTACTGTATCTTAAGTTCCTGTAGTTTCGGCTTCAGCTTGTACATCATCGGCTTCATCTACATCGATTCTTACAACTGCGGGGTTGATTTCTAGGTCAACAACAGGTTCTATGGGATTTGGTGGATCTAAGATGGAAAGTTGTTGGATGTTCTGAGTAACAGCTTCTACTCCTGTAGGGTCATGGTGAGGTTCGTCGAACACTACATGAACTGATTCCTCGATCGTCAGCTTCCTTTTATTAAAGATCCTGTAAGCTTTGCTAACGGAGGAATATCCTACAAATATTACTTCATCTGACTTCTTATCAAAGGTTCTAAGTTGATCCTTCCCATTATTCAACACATAGCACCTGCATCCAAAAATGTGAAAATACGAAACTAACAGAGTTTTGTTGTTCCATACTACGTATGCTGTTCTGTTGTGGTGCTTGTTGACGATACAACGGTTTTGAGTGTAGCATGCTATATTGGTTGCTTCACCCCAGAAACGCTGTGGCAACTTGCTTGCGGCAATCATTGTCCTTGTTGCTTCTTTCAGCGTCCTATTCTTTCGCTCGGAAAAACTATTTTGTTGAGGTGTACGGGCAGCTGAGTATTCATGCTGTATCCCATTTTCCGAACAGTATTGCTCTATAAAGCGGTTAGTAAATTCTTTACCTCTGTCGGAACGAATGGACACGATACTCGATCCCTTTTCATTTTGAAGCTTTTTCAGGAGCTCGTGCAGCTTTGAAGTTGTTTCCTTCTTCTTTCTTAGGAAAATTGTCCAAACATACCTAGAGTAGTCATCAACAAGGGTCTACAGGACCATAGAGATCCATGTGTAGCATCTCCAACACTCTGTGGGTTGAAAGGTAGGATTTGCTCTTCAGGGTGGACTTGATTTGCTTGCCTTTTTGACATGGTCCATAGACACTGTCTTTTTGGAATGATACATTCGGCAATCCTCTAACCAGTCCCTATCTTGAGAGCTTGTTGATCGTCTTGAAGTTGACGTGTGACATCCTCTTATGCCATAGCCAGCTTAGATATGCAGTGCCTTTGGCAACTAAACAAGGAATAGTGGAGCTCGTAGGCATCCAGTCAGTAATATACATATTACCTGATCTGCTTCCTGTGAGCAAAACTTATTTGGTCAGGATGTTCTTGACTCTATAGTGATCTATATAGAATTTCACCGAGAACTGTTTGTCACAGAACTGGCTAATACTAAGTAGATTGTACTGTAAGCCTTCAACATGAGCTACATCAGTGACTTTGAATTTTCCGACAAGAAGGTTTCGTTTTCCTCTTGTTCTTCCTTTAGATTTATCACCGAAGCGCACTTTTGGACCGCGACCTTCTACGAAATCTGATAGCTTGCTTCTATCTCCTGTCATGTGCCGGGAGCATCCGCTTTCGAAGTACCATATGTCCTTCTCCAAAATGTCCTGTAGCACATAAATTATGTAGATTTAGGTCCCCTTTGATTGTTGGGTCCGTGAATGTTAGTGCCTTTAGGCCCCAAACTTTTCTGACAGCAATTGGTTTACTGTAGGTAACATTTGGTACAGACTTGCGGTATCTACATGGGGCATGTATGTAGTTACTATATCCATAATAATCATTATGCATGTAAAAATCAGGGTTATTATTATTAATATAGTACGTATGCCGTCTCAGAGGTGGAGCCATTTTATTTAGCCTTACTGCTTCCCTTCTGGGTCTCCAGTTGGATTCCCAGTGCTGTTGTTGATACTGTGCGGACACTTGCTGTCTCGATGGATAATGAGGCTCCTGTATCCAATACCTAGGCGTGCTGTACTGAAAGTACTACCGTGCGGGCCTTTGGTATTTGGATACAGCCTTCTTTCTGAACGGCTGTTGACGCTGTTGATGTGCTCGGGGAGCATGTTGTTGCATGCGCCTTACAGGTTGGAATGGCTTATGATTCCGCTGTCTTGAATAAGATTGCGGGTGCGGAATGGCAGCCTTTGCTTTTCGCGGTGCAGCAGGTTCCTTTACAGGACTAGGAGTATCTTCCGATACAAGAATGTGTTCCACACTCTTGACGAACACAGTACTAGTTTTCCCTTTGTTGGAAAATGAGCTGTATCCTAAGCCAATTTTATCATGAGCATGTTGCCCAGTGCTTAGAATTTCTTCCATTCTTTTAGATGATTTCTCGAAAGATTTCAGAATGGTCTCAAGTTCGCTTTCTCGTTTCTCGAGAGTATTAAATTTAGCTTGAAGTAGAACAAAATCATTTGTCTTGCTTCCATTTTGAGACTTAGTCTCACTTAGTTCATCAGCAAGTTTATGATTGCTCTCCACGAGTTTTTCATGCCCGACCTTGCTGTTTTCACAATCAATAGACATATTTTCATGATTTATCTTTAGCAAGTCGTTTTCTTCTTTCAGCTCTATGGTGGAAAGTTAAAGCTGAATGTTTTCATTTTTCAAAGTCTCGTGGGCTTTTTGAATATTTTTAAATTCATTCATCATGTTTTCGAAAGTATGCGATGCATTTACTGGAATAACTGAGGTTGAGCTTACCTCATCATCGCTATCTTCTTCTTTCGGAATGTCCTTTGCCATAAAGCACATATATGCCTTATCTTCGAATTCATCGTCAGATTAGTCACTTTCAGTGACCACCTCAAGACATTCTTCGGATTTGGATGGTGTGGGGGAGTCTTCTGATTCTCCTATCAGTGTCTTGAGCTTGTTTTTCCAAGCACGTCTTCGTTCATCCCTCTCTTGTTGCTCGGCTTCCGGCAACCTTTGAACCTTGGGATGAGGACATTTGTTTGCATAATGTCCTGGTTTCCTATAATTATAGCATAGGTTAGCGTCACCAGAGGAAGTTTCAGTACTTACCTTGTTAACAGGCTTGGGCCTGTAGGGAGTCTTTCCAGATTGTTTGATGAACTTTTTGAATTTGTGCATGAGGAGCGCCATTTCATCTTGTGACAGGATATCGTCGTCACTATCAGCATTCTTGTAATTTGGCTTTGATGGGCTGGGCATGCTGTGTCGACGGTTAGATATTGCGTCTAAGGCTATAGTCCTAGCTGGAGATTCGTCAGCTTTCTCCCTCATGTCTATATCATACTCGAAAGCTTTGAGGTCAGAAAAGAGATCAAAGGTAGATATTTCACTAAGGTTACACGACACACGCATAGCTGTGGTCTTAATGTCCCATCGGGCAGGGAGAGATCTGAAAATCTTTAATTTTTTCTCCCTTTTAGTATGAATTTTGCCCAAAGCTTCAAGTTCACCAACAATTCCAGTGAATCTGAGGTCAAGTTCCTCAAGTGTTTCAGTTGGTTTCATTTCAAAAGATTCAAATTGCTGAGTTAGTTTTGAAATTTTATTTTCTTTGGAGAGCTCAGTTCCCTCACAAATCAACTTGAGTTTATCCCAGATATCCTTGGCTATTTTACAGCTCTTTACCTTCGAGAATGTGCCTTTTTCGAGAGTGATAAACAACGCATTCTTCGCAACATTGTCGAGGTTGGCGCGCTTTCTTTCATCTGTGGTCCATTGATCGCGCTCCTTCTCGAGCATCTCAGTATGGGCTTGGCCTTCAATCCTTGCGGCCGTGTTTACCTTCATGATCTTAATGTGGCCATCCTGTATTACAAAAATCATTTCTTCGTGCATTGCTGCGAGACGAGCCTCCATCCTGATTCTCCAATCATCAAATTCATTAATAGAGAACATAGGAACTTTGTTGATCATTGATGTATCCATATGAGAATGTAGGAATGAAGAAGACAGTTTTATAAAATAAGTGATTTTGGATCTAGTTCGGTTAAAAATACTACTGATTCTTTTTAGAATCAACCGCTCTGATACCACTTGTTGGTCACTAAGTATACTGGATACAGCTTGGAAAGTGTTTTGAACAACAAGCTGTACTGTTTTAAATCTGAGTGCGTAGCGGAAGTCTTAAATGCAGTAAGTTGTTGTGGATACAGCAACTCGATGTGCAGTGTATACTTAAATAATCACAGTTAATAAAACAATAAAGGCAGAAGGTAAATAACACAGTATTTAAAGTGGTTCGAGGTAAACCCCTCTACGTCCACTGGTCCTCCACACAGGAGTAAAAACTTTATTATAATTACTGCGTACACAACTACGTAATTATAACACCACTTAATCAGATATATCGTTCACACAGATTGATATAAAGATCTTAGCTTTCAACCGTTCACACAGATTGGTTTGAGCTAACACTTTGACTTGCTTCTTCACACACAGTTCTGAAGCTCCGTCTTCTTCAATGCAAGTCCTTCACACACAGTTCAAGAGTAGCAAAGATTCCTCAGTCCACACAGGGCTGATATGAGTTTGTTCAAATATAGAACAGGGTTTAAACAACAGCTATGACTTTTTGGGCTATAAGCTGATGATGTGTTGTTCAAGGTTTGAGCACTGTATATCTCTTATGTCTGAATAGCAGAAAGCTTGAAGAGATATGTTTTGCTCTGAATATTTCTTGTAAGCTTGATTGTTTGTAAGTCGTTCTTTCGTGTAGTTCAGTGGTTGATGATCTTCAAACTCTGGAGATATATATAGCCTTCTGAAATATATCCGTTTGAAATATATCCGTTGAGGCAAGATTATGCGACAACTGATATTTGACTGAGATCCGGATATTGCGGGATTTGAAGATCTTCTTACTTACAGTATTTAAATACTTTATCCTTTAGTATTTAAATACTTCTTTATCAACAGGACTTGACTTCTAGCGAATATTGAAGATTCCTTCTTGTCCTGTTGACAGCTGTATGGAAGGTATCACTATATTGATATTCGAGACAGCTTCCATAGTTTGGCTTTGCGGGACTCTTTGCTGTATGATCAATATATTGTATGGTTTGGGACTGCGAGAAGTCTTCGATATAGGTTTAATACTTGATCAGCTTTTTGATACAGCTAAAGGCGGTATTCAGGATTTGGCATATTGTCAAAACATTCTGACAATATGATCGATACATGGTTTGTTATCCAAGCAACATCGATACAGGGATTTGTTATCCCAACAATGTTGATTGACTAACGCTGTATGGAATGAAGCTGTATGAATGATTCAGGACAGCTTCCATATTTGGTGTCATATCGACTTGACCTTCTTGTTATATAATAGGCATTTATCCTTTTGCTGTATGATGAGGCAATGCCGGATGCAGGATAAATTGTACAGCGATATGAACAGCTTCGTAACAGCTACTTGCTGTATGATGACTTGCTGTTTGGAACTACTTGCTGTATGATTGTCTTCATGAGAGCAACATGTTGTATGTTGTTTGCTCTTTGGCAATTATCAAAACAACATTGTTTTTTTCCAAGAATTTCCCACTTTTTGATAATGCCAAAACCTGATGATGCCAAAACCTCTTAAATATCTTTGCTTTGAGAGGCTTTCTTCTTGATCTTCTATCGAATGATCAATTTATTCTTTTTCTGTATGTTCGGCATTTGTCATCTTGATGTATGTTTGGCAACGCAAGATACAGGAAGTTTATCCAACTGTACGATCATGTTCGGGACAACTACTTGCTGTGTGATGACTATACGAAGTCTTGCTGTATGTTGGTAATTATCAAAACAAGGTACAAGATTTGTTTATCTCAATAATTTACCCCTTTTTGATAATGTCAAGGCCTCTTTATTCATGATGCCAAAACCTCTTTATGCTAAAACAATTTCCCTTTTTTTCGATAACATCTTGAGCAGACTTCTGGATCTTCTTTCTAATGATCTGGTCTTCAGCACTTAGTCTAAAAGAAATGTGAACTGCTCACAGACAAGTTCTAAAGTAATAGCATCTAACAGGGAAGTGTATTACAGCTTAACTTATGATTGGCGTACAGGCACAATCGTACAATGTGATCTAGTTGAGTTAAACATGTCGTTTGAGATAGTGAAGTCCAGATGTCGTGCAAAGCATTTAAATAATAAAAATGTTTGAATATTAAAACAGGGCATGTGGACTTAAAACTGTTTGCAGTACACAATAGAATAAAACTACCAAGTATAATTGATGTCATGTAGTGTAAGTACTGTATCCGTAAATAATACAGCGTTCCCCCTTAAAAGGTACATACAAGATTCAATTCTTACATTAATGTTCGGATTAACACTGTATTCATGGGTCGTACTGTATTTCCCCTTAATTAATGCACACGTCATCTGTAGGAAGGTTTCATACCTTTTTTTATCCTACAGTGCTGTCTTGACTGTTATGAGTGTACAGTTAATTAATGGTAGATACTGTATTCTTGGGTCTTACAACGTTACCCTCAATTAATGAGTAAAAGCAAAAAACTTACAGGGAGTCTGGATGTAGCATTCCCAATTCTTGTCGAAGCATAGAAATCAAGTAAATTTGGGTCCTGGTGTGATAGTGCCTTTCGGTACCCAAATTTGCCGGACAACAATTGGTTTGATGTAGGTTACTTTTGGTCCATTTTTGCAATGTCTACGTGGGGCAAGCACGCAGCTGTAGTAATCATGAGTATTATGCATGTAAAATCGAGAGTTATAGTTATTATTCCAGTACGATTGTCGTCTTGGAGGTGGAGACATTTTTCTAGGCCTTACAGTTTCCCTTCTAGGTCTCCAGTTGGATTCCCAAAGCTATTGTTGATACTGCGCTGCGACCTGTTTCCTTGATGGATACGGGGCTCCTATATCCAATATCTAGGCGTGCTGTACTGTTGGAAGTATTGCTGTGCGGGCCTTTGATATCTGGATACAACCTTCTTTCTGAACGACTGTTGGTGCTGTTGATATGCTCGGGGAGCATGCTGTTGGTTATGCCTTACAGGTCTGAATGGCTGAGGATTCCGCTGTCTATGATATGATTCGGGTGGTGGAATCGCAAACTTTGCTATACGTGGGGCAACAGGTGCCTTCGCAGGACTCGGGAATTATTTCGGTACAGGAATGGGTTCCACACCCCTGACGAATACCGTACTAATTTTTCCTTTGTTGGAGAACGAGTTGTACCCTAAGCCACGTTTATTATGAGCATGTTGTCCAGTGCTTAGGATCTCTTCCATTCTATTAGAGGATTTATCGAAAGAATTTAAGATTGTCTCTAATTCTCCTTCACGTTTCTCGGGAGATTTTACTTTGGCTTTGAGTAGAGCCAAATCATTTGTCTTGCTTTCAAGATGAGACTTATTCTCATTTAGATCGTGAGCAAGTTGATGGTTGCTTTCCATGAGTTTTTCTAAATTGACTTTGATCTTTTCGCAGTCGACTGACATATTTTCGTAATTATCCTTCAGCAAGTCGTTTTCTTCCTTCACCTCTAGGTTAGAAATTTTGAGCTGTATGTTTTCTCTTTTCAATGTCTCATGGGCCTTTTGAATGTTATTAAGTTCATTCAACATTTTTTCAAAGGTATGAGATGTATTTACAGGAATAGTTGAGGTAGAGTTTACCTCATCATCATCGCCGTCTTCATTTTCCTCATTAACTTTGGCCATAGAGCACATGTAGGCTCTTTCTTCTAGCTCATCATCAGACGAGTCACTGTCACTGACCACCTGAATACATTCTTCGGACTTTGTTGATGCGGGGGAGGCTTTTGATTCTCCAATGAAGGCCTTGAGTTTGTTCTTCATCCTGATTCCCCAGTCATCAAACTCGTTAATAGGAAACATAGGTACCTTGTTTATTAATGAGGTATTCTTATGTGAGGAAATAGGAAAGATAAATTGTTTTCGAAGAAAATAATGTAACACCCCCAATCCGCTCAGGGATATTACACGCCGTAGACCCTTTCCTCAAGGATCTACCAGGCTGGTAACAACATAGAACAAATCAACAATGCCTTTAAGGGCAAAATGACTCAGTAGACCGATTTGGTCTTTCAATAAATACATACAACTCCAATACAACTCATGCCCACGCAGGGGTCAAAATACAACCACACCCGTACAACGGGAAAATATAGCAGCGGAAAAAATAGAGTACAACTGAACCAATAAACAAAGTACGGTTCCTCATGTGATTAGTATCGATCATCTTTCATCATCCTTCGTGCCGACCCTGTGTTATGCTCCAAAACCTGAATGCAAAAACAAACATCCACCCCCCGAATACTCGGGGGTTAGCAAAACTCTACTGTTTTGCTAGTGCAAGTACAAAGTGCAAATACGAGCCATACAATTCACATTCCACGAATAACAATAACCAAGGATCCTCAAAGATCCAAACGAAACGAAAAGCACTTCCCGAGGCAAGAATTTGAGAAAACGTTCTAAAATCGAAAGATCACAAATCAATGGAAAAATTTATAAAAAAAACAGTTTAGAATGCCATCGAGAGTTTTAATAGAAAACAATTTAGGATTATCAAATCCTACTTTTCAAAAATCCAAAAGACAAAAGGGGTCACCGCCCCAAAGGTTTACTTTCTGCAAAATGACATTTACCAAACCGTTGGGATTTTAGCCCCAAATCCATAAAATTACTTTTACAAAACCATTGGAATTTTAGCCCCAAATCTCATCAACTCACAGTACACAAGAACGACCACAAGGTTCGTCTTCCAACGATAAAATCCACAATTAAAGGATTTAACACAAACAACAAAATACTCTAGTGCCATCCTAGCCAAGTAAGCCAAACGAACAACTTACCTATTACACACTTAGTCGATGCATGCAATCATGAAAACCATTCAAAAAGCACTCAATTCCGGAAATGCCATAGTCAAATCACATTTGCAAAATGCACCACAATTAACCGTGGATCCACCCCTCCGTGGACCCCTACCGAGACCCCGTCGGATCTAACCCATAGTGGTTAAAAGCAAGCTCGCGGATCCACCCATCCGTGGACCCCTACCGAGACCCCGTCGGATCTAACCCGTAGTGAGCATACATACACACACGTTACTCATGCAATACTAACATGCTAAGAATGTAAGTTCATTAAGAATACTCACTAGAGATGGCCATTAACTCGACACCATTATCAAACTCTTCAAAACACAATAACAAGATTAAATACGGAATACACGACTCCATAACTTTAAACAATAGGAGTATCATCATCAAATCCTTCAACGTTCAAAATAATCAAATCATAATCAATTCCCAAACACACCGTTCACAAAACACACGCGCGTTTTGAAAGAGAGCCTTTAACGAGGCCAAACCGAAATCTTTTGAAACTTCATTTCAAACAACCAAACAAACACATCAAGACGATCACCGACCATCATATCCATAAAATAAGAAAAGTATGGGCAAGGTACTTGCCTCGATATCACGAGCAATGAAAAAAATGAACGGATACGGCTGGGTAGCCCTCAAATTCCCGAACACTATCTAGAACGCGATAGCACCGAAATTACTACGGGGAAACACCACACGAATCATCAATCACCAATGGAATTCAACATCGGAATCATCGAGCACCTATAATCCTCCGTAAGGAATAATAAAACATGATTACGACGAGAATCAAGGTCGAAAACAACGGAAATCCCAACAAACTATCAAAGGGAACTCATTCGAACATTTAATCGAACATTAAATGTTCAAGACCCTTCAAGAACAAAGAAATCACCCCTCGGGTCGAACGAACCAAAGATACGAATATCCAATCCATAGAACAAGTTCAAAACAACGTTTATACAATAATTAATTGATCAAAAACGGATTGGAATCGAAATCAAAAAGGAAAATCCCCAAATCTACAAAAACAAGGGTTCAAGCCAAAATACCTTGATTTGGATGAATGATTCAAGTAGAGGTCGAAAATCTACAACAAGACTTGAGGTGGATGATCTCTACAAGTTTGGGAGCACTCAAATCGCCCAAAATCGCCCTTAGAATCGCCTAGAATGGTAGGAGGAGGAAGAGAGGAGAAAATGAATGTTTCTCCTCGAAAATCTGCTAAAAAGTGCAGAAAAAGCCCGTGTGCCGCGGCACAGGACAAGTGTGCTACGGCCCAGGGCCAAAAAAAATGCCCAAAAATCAGCTTAGTGCCGCGGCCCAGCCGAAGTGTGCCGCGGCACACGGTACAGTCCACTCCAACACCAAAAAGGCACATCATGCAGTCTTGGCTATTTCGACCATAACTCCTTCGTCTGAACTCCGATTGACTCACCGTTTGAACCATTGGAAAGCTAACTCGATGATCTATAATATTGCAAAGATTCAGAATATTTGGAGTTTCCAAGAATTAATGGTGACTTTACAAAGTCGAACTCCCACGTGAAAAAGTCGATAAAGAACACGGAATTCAACAGAACGACACCGAAACGAACTCGGATGACAAAAAGTGTAGAATTAATAATTCTCGGAATGACAAAATGGTCATGAGAGAGTCGTCAAAACGAACTTCCGCCGAAAAAAGAAAATTACCGAAATTCGAAATTGCGGATATTACAAATAAGTGATTTAGGATCTGATTCAGTTAAAAATACGACTGATTTTTTTTAGAATCACCACTCCGATACCACTTATTGGCCCACTTAAGTATACAGAATACAGCTTGGTAAAATGGTTAAGCGACAAGCTGTACGATTTTCAAATAGGAGTGCGTGGCCGAAGTCTTGAAACAGTAAGTTGCTGTTGTTGGGATTCGGTGCCTAAATCGAAGGCCCATCGGAAGCGGTAAAATGAAAATTAATTCGATCCGAATCCCTACGAGGATCGATCGAGCTACGTATATACGAATATTAAAACGAAACCCAAGAGATACGAGGAAACATACCCTTGTAGTCCGTTGATTCGGCGAAGAACAAAGGATTAGATGATGATCTAATCACCTAGGATGCTCTAAAACACCTTGGAATGGAAGAAAATTAGCATAGGTCGCGAACCCTAGTCGCCATGTCTCAAACCCGCGGAGGAAGAAGAAGAAATGAAGAAAATGAAGATTAATGACTGCTGTCCAGTTTATATACTGGACAGCTTAGTGTGCGCTAATCCTACCTGATTAGCGTGCACTATCGAAGCATCAGAACCAGTAGTTCTGCCAAAAATGCACAGTTAGCATGCGCTAACCACCAAAAGTTAGCATGCGCTAACGAGACTTCCAGACCCAGTCCAGTAGCTACTGGACTGTCTCGAATTACCAGTTAGCGTGCGCTACCACAACCGTAGTGTGCGCTAATTGCAGCACCTTAGCGCGCGCTAGCCAATAAGCGTAGCGTGCGCTAACGGGTCTGAATCCAACTACTGACCTCTGACCTGCTGCTCGATAGCGTGCGCTAAGGATATCCCTTAGCGTGCGCTAATGCACCCAGAAACCACAGCAGTAGAGCTCTCAAAACGGGTTACAACAACGGACTCCTCAGATCGAAATACCAAGTTCAAGATACGCATGGAAAGCTCCAGAATAAGATTATACTAAGAACTTTAGCTCCAATCAAGCTCACACGCAACCATAAAAGGGTCAAGACAGCAAATACGAATGCGGATACCCACAACTTTGGGAAATTACAAAATGGCCCCAAACGCCCGAAAATCACGATACGTGATCGAATAACTAAACCGAAGTTCACAACACGTCTAAAAAAGTTAAACGGTCTTACGGTAAACTCAAAACAACTGTTTCAAACGAGATTCACAAGAATCGAACTCAAGTGCAGAAAAGTCGCTAAAAAGCACGGAACTCAATAAAACGACACCGAAACGAACTCGGATGTCGAAAAGTGCAGAATTAAACATTCTCAGAATTACGAAACGGTCATGAACGAGTCGTCAAAATGGATTTCTGCCGAAAAAAAAGAAATTCGATAGCTCAATATATGTACGATTTATTATATCGTGATGTAATTTTAATAACATTTGTTATAATATAATATAACCTATATCTAGTTTCGTTTTATTTACTTGATTGTTTCTTAAATAATAAATTAATTGAAAGTTAAAGTAGAACATTGATTCACCTAATGGGCTATGTGTACCAACATTTACTAATATAAACTCACTAATGGACTCAACCCAACTTAATAAAATTCCTAAGTCTTGAAATTATGATTGAAAGCCCAACCCAACTACTTAATCCATTTACAATTAAACAAATACCCAACTAACTATATTAATATCCTACACACTTAAAATACAAAAAAAAAAAATATACACACACACACTAAATAGGCGGCCAAGTGGAGAGGGAGAGGACACCTAGAGTCTTCATGTCCTCCTCATGCAAGACATGATCTTGTGTCTTGTGTTTCTTTTCTCCATGCTTGACCACCTCTTTTTAAACACTTAAACTATACACCACATTAACCTTATACTACATGCAAAGCAAAAAAATCTGAAAATTGAGACTAGAGAGAGAGAGAGGGCCGATCCAAGAAGAAGAAAGAAGGAGGAAGGGGAAAAATTCAACAAGAGAATAGGTTCTCATTTCTTATATTTCAATATATTAGTTATCATCCAATTTCCCCTAATCTAACTCAAATATCTAAACATGCAAACAAATTATGCATCATGGATGCATTAATACTTGAATCGGCCGAACTATGTAGTTCAAGGAGGGAGATCGTTTTCTTCCACTTCCGAGACGTAGAACCATTTACTTCCGACAAGAAATCGAGGTGGGTAAAATTGTTTCTTTCTTTTCTCTTATTTAAAATTTATACAAGTTAAATATATGGTGCATGTAAGTATTAAAACCTTGGTTATCTATACTTGATTGACATTCATTACCATGCATGTAATGGTCTTGATATTTGTTGAATTTTGTTTGTCATATTTTATTCATATGTGCAAATTAATTTATTGATGGAAATATTGGTTGAGTATGACAAATCTGACCGTTAGAGATTAAAATCTCAAAAACATATGAGTATATATATTGGACTATGGTAAGAGGATAATTAGTCACCGGAAGATTTGATAATTCGAACCTAAGTTCGAAGGATAAACTAAAATAGTCTAAATAAGATAAATTTGAGGTAAAATTGTTAAAATGCATAATTCTGGTCTTATGTCTTAAATTTAAGTCTTAAAATATCAAAAATAAGTTCTCTATAAAATTTCACCTAAATCAGAATTTACTAAAATAGAAAATTGGGGTAAAAATGTAAATTTCAAGAATTCGGGGCCAAAACTATAATTTACAGAAAATTACTGTTTCGAAAATAAAATTTCCAGAAAAGTTAAACTCTCTGTACTCATAAAAACATACAGAGTCTACCCCGAAAATCTTAGGTCAATCCGGCAAGAAACGAAAAAGATATGACCCGAATACTAAAATGTCGATTAAGACAAAACAAAGGGGTGAAATCGCAAATTATAAAAGAATAAAAATTAAAACTGAACTTAATCTAAAATTACAATTCGTAAGGTTCAAATCGCAACTGGATTCATAATTTTCGGAGTTTAAATGAAACCAAACGAATTAATCAAAATTATAAGATAAAACTAAATAAAAATGATAATAATAGTACTATAATCTCGAAAGGGCAGAATTGTAATTTATGGGAGGAAAAACCTTCATGCAACTTCTGATCTCAGAACCTCATATTATAATGGACTTTTCGCAATAAGATTTGTAATTTTCGGACTTATAATCAATCCGTACCGAATTATCCAAATTTATAAAATTTAGTAAAAATAATTATAGTACTTAAAAGACGAAAGGGCAGAATTGTAATTTCCGAAAGGTAAAACTTTCATGCAATTTCTGACCTTTAATCCTCATATCATAACAGACTTTTCGCAATAAGGTTCGTAATTTTCGGACGTATAATCAATCCGTACCGAACTATTCAAGTTTATGAATTTATTATAAGATTATGCTAAGACTCGCACAATAGCAATTTAATCATCAACCGGATGAACTAATTCCTCTAGCTTCTCCAAGTCCATATACTATCAAATAATCATATTGATATCATACAATATGCATAACCATTGTTAAACACGATAATAATTGTTATTCAATTGAAATCGGGAGTAAGTGTTGTACGGAGCTAAGTGCTAAGACCTTCGGGCGGAAGCCACCGCTAGAGTCCGTACGAGTACCTCTAGAGTCCCTTTTTCTATTATATGTATGAGGGGCGGTTAGTCTAAGTCATGAATCGAGCAGCGTGGCTGCGGTTCTACGCAAAGCTACCGTCGTATCCTATTCCCTTGAAACCGAAGGACGGAGTGATCCTAAGGTGACTGGGTCATAGAATTCGGGTATAGTCGCGATTATGATATGATCCGGGCATAGACCCAAGCTAAGGGCATATCGAGCCCAGATAAGAGATAAGGCAGCACGTCACCAAGCGTGAGAGCGATAAAGCTCAAAGGCCAATGTTATAGTGACGGTCCGACAAACGCCCAAGACTACGGTTATCAAACCAAAGGTCGTGGCGATAGTCAAAGGCCAAACACTAATAACGGTCTAAGACGTTATAAGGAGTCTAAGGGATTAGTCATTTAGATGACCTCCCAAAGCTAAATACTCATTGGGAGTTCGACGCCGTATATTCTTCATACTCAATGACACGTTTTTAGTGTAACTATCGCAAGTGCACGATATCGTATCAAGTAGTAAAGTGGACTTTTTGAGTCCGGTTTATCGATCCCACAAGGAAGTTTGGTTATAATTTGAATTATAAACTATTAGTCTATTTTTATAGATACTAAGATAAGTGAAACACACAATTAAAAGTTTGGTTTAATAATTGCAAAGAAAATACAATATTAGTTTTAATATTTTAAGGAAATAAAAATATTGCAATAATAATAGATTGATTAAACGATAAAATGAAATAGTTGGGATTACAAACTTAGGTCGTCATTAGTTATAAAAGATGTATAAGAGATCATAAAATGAATTTACTTAATATGTTGTGTAGATTCGATTTTCCTTAAAAAGACGGTTTCTCTTTCGAACTATAAAACGCCCCTTACATATTGAATCAATCCACTATATTTCTATGTTGATTGGCTTCAATACATAGCATTAGGATTTATGAAAATAACTCAAAGAATCATCTAAGGACTAGAGGCATATTTCTATCCCCTAGAACAACTTAGAGTGAAGATCATTTGATCTAATCAAACATATTTTCTTTCGAAACATATGAAGATCATAAATATCGTCATTTATTGGCCAAATAAATAAAGATTGTTAAAACAATGAAAATCACACACAATAATAAGTAATCCACAATAGATCTTTATACAAACATAAATAACATGACTAACCTTGTTTATAATCCCAACTAAAGATTACTTAGCCCATGAAGGGTTTATTACACATATTACAAGCTTGTGTGGTCATTATTAGTTGAATCAAGAGAAAGAATTGGTCCTAACTCCCTTAGTAGATAAAGGAGATATAAGCAATAAACTCTCTGAACAACATATGCTATACCACACTTACAAAGATCACTCAAGAACACAAGTGTGTTCTTCACACAAAAAGAAAAGTTTACAAAAAATGGAAAATTATAAGTTGAATGATGAATGATGAAGGATCTAAGGGGTCTATTTATACACCTAAAGTCATCTAATAGCTCCAAAACCCCAGCATTATTACATTAGATCGGATCAATGCCAGCCATCCCCTCAATAATACACAAAAAATATAAAAAATTAGACAAATTATAACAATCTGTCAAGAGTTACGGCCGTAACAAGGATGACTTACGGCCGTAACTCCTGAATGTTACGGACGTAACGTGGCTTCGTAAATTTGCTCACTGGAAGCTTTGATAGTTACGTTTTCAGCCCAGAAATTCTCAGACTTTGCGTTTTTGCCCCAGATCTTCTTCGGATGATAACTTTTGATATATAACTCTGATTTTGAATCCGGAAAGATTGCCGAATTCGTCTCGGAAAGCCCTACAACATGAATATATCAAAATTCAACAAAGAGAATATTTATTAAACATGTTATTTCTTGAGTAAATCAGTTATTTAATCCGATCATCATCCGATAAAAATAATTATTAAAACTAATGAATTAAAAGCAAAAAACGAGTAGACTAGCTCAATTATGGGTGAATTTTATCGATACAAACCATGGATAAGTGTACAAAACTGACACTTATCACACCCCGAAACTTGAATTCTTGCTAGTCCCGAGCAAAACTCTTATTATTCATGCTCCAAAAATAAAAATAAGAAAAATTAATACACACATAAATTAAAATAATTATATATAAAGAGAAAAGGAGATCAAAATGCCTTTAATACAACAACCTGCTTTATACAGTAGATAGAAATGAATCAAGATTCAAAATAAATCTACTAATGTTTTTGAAGTTAAAACACGGTTTTTATTTTGTAATTCCAAAATCAAGGTTTCCCCCCAAAAAGGTTGATTATTTATTTCCCACTCGTGATACACACGACTCCCTTTTATGGTTGCTCTTGATCACTCGTTTATTTTTCGACTCAATATGAAGAAGAATTTCATTGGCGTTATCAAATATTGTGATTATTCACGAAATTGAGTGTATTGAAATTCAGCCGCTAATTAATTCAAATCTGCTCATAAACTACATCTCTTTTAGTGATAGCTTTCACACCGTTATTTGCTCACGTGTAGCTCTTTTCACTAACACAATTTCTATCTCATTTTTTTTGAACCTTTTTTTTTTTAAAAAAGCGATAGCTTTCACACCGTTATTTGCTAACATGTAGCTCTTTTCACCAATTTTTCTGAGATGGCAGCTACGCACCAACAATGGTTAGTCCTTTATTTTTCGCAAAATTTAAAACCCCCAAAATTAGGCAGCTGTTGCTGCTCAACACTTCTCCTTTTCGTCATTTTTTTAAGGTGATAGCTTTCACACCGTTATTTGCTAACGTGTAGCTCTTTTCACCAATGACTCCTTTTTTTTTTTTAGGGAATAGAATTTTTGCAGAAAATCATTTTTTAGTTAAGCATGAAAAATCAAAAACTCCACAAATTAAGTAAATTTCAGTTCTATTTTTCATCAACCGATTGATTCTTCTTTTCTTAAGGTAACGAATGACTCGATTTTATATGATAATTACAAGGCTTGGAAAGAGATTAAGGCTCAAAAAATTTTGGAATATACAATTTTTTACCGGTTAAAATGATTTTAGAAGCTTGTATATAGCTAATTTATTGGTGTTATGGCCAGATCTAGAAATCTCATAAATCAAAATACTATAAATATATATATATATATAATAAAAAAAAATTAAGGCAAATAACCAAATCAATCAAAACACACCAAAATATTAAAACAAACCACCCCCAAACTTGAAAATAAAACTGTCCTCAATTTTTTAAAAAAATAAAATAAAAAGCAATGCAGAAAAGCAGAATACTCCCTGTTAAGAAAGTCGATGTTTGAGCTAACGCCTTTTAGAATCTGCAAGAGAATAAATATACGAGGCACACAACAAAAGAAAATAAAATATACTCGTAAGCATAGCACAATTTTTAAGATGCGCATCAAGAAAGTCCGAAGAGTCGCCTTACGCTGCTATCAATGCTATTATAAAAAAACACACAATAAAAATTACAGAAATAAAATAACAATACATAAATCGCGAATAGATGCGCGTCAAGAGATCAAGAAGAAACTCCTTAAGCTGCCACCATTTACCACGATTATTACACACGACAGAAAGTAAAAATAAAAGAGGTCCGACATGGGATATCAAAGGGAGAGGAATGAATCCACTTTTCATTTTCTCACGGTAAAATCTTCCATCCAGACAATTTTAGCTAGAGCTGGATCTGGTTGAGGAACAAATTCATTGAGTTTTTTGATTAGTTCTTCTGGTGTTGTTGCAACGACTATGATTCGCTTAGCACGCCTAAATAAAACCCTTTTCAGCAGAGTAGTCGATGAAAGACAAGAAACCATCAAAGAAACCATTGACATTAAGCACACCTATTGGTTTTGATGAACATTTAGTGGCTCGTAACCACATGAAAAAGTTCTTCAAGGGTGCCAAAACCACCGGAAGGGTGATAAAGGCGCCGAATTATTTATCATGTGAGTTATGCGATCTTGCATATTTACTGATCTAAACTCATCTCCAATAGTTGACCCGTGATTTTACTTTCAAATGAGGTTTTGGGATTATTCCCAACACTCTTACTCCTTCCATATAGGCGACGTGCACTCGTCCCATTAATCCTAGACTTCCTCCTCCGTAAACTACATGAATGCATTTTTCTCCTAAGGTACGACCCAAGTTTTGGGCCGCTTCAGCAAAGCATGCCTCTTTTCCATAACTAGCTCCACCAAAAATGCAGACTGTGCTAAATTTTTTTGTTGAAGATGATGACTCCATTTTTGAAAAGAAATTTTTTTAGAGAGAAACAGAGAAAAGTGCAAGTTTGAGGGATGAATGAAAGAAACAAGCACAATGTTTATTTATAGAAGAAAAAGAAGGTAAAAATTGTTTAACAAGTTTGTGATTGCGTTGATTGCGCTTCAACTACTCAATAGAATAATGAAAGCATTTATCGCGTATCACATTTTTTTATTCAGAAAATCTCACCACACGACAAAAATAAAAGATACTGACGTGTATGTACAGTAGTTGTGATTGTGGCTCACATCTTCCTCTGATTTTACGTTCAGAAACGGCCTAAACGCCTTCTATGAGTCGGGGAGAAGCTTCCCATCCAATTTTCTTACAAATTGGCAAACAGGGTCTTTTAACGTCAGATTCCCAAGACGTTGTTCATATTCTGGTTGGAATTTATTCCACAAACATCGAATTCCGTAATGTACGAGTCCACTAGGGTGCGCATCAAGAGAAATTTCGATATCATCTAAATTCTCCTTATTCAGACCATTCTTAATGAATTGAATTTTATCTTCTCTGTTTGTAGATGGAATTCCTAAAGATCGACATTTTAAATTACAGTTCCATCTAGCACATTTATAGCAAACGGCTATCATCTTTGCTCGTCGTTTCTTGGCATATGAACTTTTTCCTAGACCTGGTAAAAATCTAGTCGGTGTTTCTGTGAATTCACCCTCTATTCTTACTTTGGCTTCAATTATGAATCTGATGTCAAAAGGTATGCTTTTATTCATAAGCAATCTCATCCTTTCAAGCCTTGCCTTGTAAATTTTTAAAATTGCATTTTTGCTTAGAAAGGGAAATCTTTTTTCAATTTTATACAACGTTTCTTCCATGATAAAAAAAATAAAAAGACAATGAAAATAATTGAAGGAAATATCTACAACTATCAGTTGTTGTGGGAAACTGAAAAATCCGACTTTAATAGTCACGGAGTACCGTTATCCTCCACTTGACCGGACAAACACAATTTAGTACTTAAGTTACAATGTCGAGAAATTTGTACCTATAAAAATAGTTTACAATGTAAGATTTCAAATATAACTTATACTTCCCCGGCAACGGCGCCAAAAACTTGACACGTTTTTAGTGTAACTATTGCAAGTGCACGATATCGTATCAAGTAGTAAAGTGGACTTTTTGAGTCCGGTTTATCGATCCCACAAGGAAGTTTGGTTATAATTTGAATTATACACTATTAGTCTATTTTTATAGATACTAAGATAAGTGAAACACACAATTAAAAAGTTTGGTTTAATAATTGCAAAGAAAATGCAATATTAGTTTTAATATTTTAAGGAAATAAAAATATTGCAATAATAATAGATTGATTAAACGATAAAATGAAATAGTTGGGATTACAAACTTAGTTCGTCATTAGTTATAAAAGATGTATAGGAGATCATAAAATGAATTTACTTATTATGTTGTGTAGATTCTATTTTCCTTAAAAAGACGGTTTCTCTTTCGAACTATAAAACGCCCCTTACATATTGAATCTGTTGTGCGGCGATTAATTCGCCACGATAGGCGATCGGCATCACAATCAGAGAAGCCAACCATGAAAGACATACTCTGGACAAACACCTAGAGTTCGGCACAATGCGGCGATCGTCTTTTGGTACCCAACGATCGTCTTTTGTTATCTGACGATCGTCTTTAATTAGCGGACCAAAGGCGATCATCTCATGCCACGTAGGGATCCAGCATCCGTCAAAGTCGTCGAAGACCGAATCTTGGATGATGGCCCACCCGCGGATCTTCAAAGGATACCGACAGATAGGATCATTGACCCCAGCCTGTCATCTACCACACCTACCGACAAGGCCGCCGAAAGGTACGAAGTGGGTCCCCCCCGGACAGCGACTCGCAACGCGTGCTGGCTTCCCATTGGTTCGCCCAGCTGGCTTCCAACTGCAACCTCGGACCTCAAGGGAATAGGCCCACGTGACGGGATGATCGGCCGTTTTATTTTAATATAGAAAACGGCGATCGCCCGCGATCGCCTGAGGAATCCCAACTACCTTGTCCCCTATAAATAGAGGACTCACTGCTGTGGCCAAAGAGAGGCGAATTCTACTACGAATTAAGTGCAAAATACACACCAAAGAGAGAATCAAAGGCTCTTTTGGCAACCACTAACACATTCATAGTGATATTCATACACATTCATCATATATCCCAAGCAAGAACTCACAGATTTATCTATCTGGTTCTTCCGGCAATCTACGCGCTCTAAAGCCTAGATAACTAAAAGTCTTTACACTTCTTGTATTAGATTCTAACATTAATATTTGTACTCGACAGTATATTTATTAATAACATCTCGCGAGAGCATTCAAGCCCGGGATTAACAACCCCGGAAAATCTTGTGTTATCTATTTTCTCACGGAAGTGTTCTCGCATTTGTTTGTTACTCGATCATTCCAGCAATACTATCTCCGGATAATATTTTGGGTAACAACAATTGGCGCTAGAAGAAGGGCATCTAAACCTTCATTTTTATTCCTACCGTCTCGAAGAACACTCACTGTTCTTCAATAGAAAAACCTTCAGAAAATGACATCAGCAACGACCTCCAAGAGAGTCACCCTGAGATCTGCCGGAAATCTTATTCCGGCGAGGACCGAATCCCAGCCCACGGCGGAAGGCGACCGTGGCGACGCTAGGCTCTCACTCCCGCCCCCGAGGGACGGTTCTAGCCTCTCACTCGATCAGTTCCAGACCGCGGAACAGATTGAGGAGGCTATATCCATCCTCAGGGAGCGACGGAAGGCCTACGACTCGCCCACCATCACTCCGTCAACCATCCGCCGGGCAAGCAAACGAAAGCTCAAGGGGATCTGTGTCGAGAAATCGACAGAAAGACCCGAGCCGCAGGAGAAGGCTCTCGTGAGGAGGGATGACTCCGTCTTCAGCCGCCTGGGGAGCGATCCCTCATGGCGACCCGGGCACTCAGGCCCCAGCCGGGAGACATCGGTATCCGAATCCTTTACCAGGAGTTCGGCATATCCGACTCCCAGGAGACAAAGCCCAACGAGCCTCGCCGCCCAAAAAAGGAACCCACTGGCAGGGAGCTCGTCATTCACCACGGAGCTAGGGGATCAGTACACGATCGCCTTGGTTCGCATTCTGAGAGCCAATCGGCGAGCAGTCAGGCAACGGCGATCGCCGCCATGCAACGCCAGCTCGACGAGATGAAGACGCTCCTAGAAATTGGGGCAGGTGCCAGGAGACCGATCGCTGGGCTAAATGAACCACTCGCGGTCCAGATCGAGATCGCCCCAGTCCAATCAACGATCAACCCCCACAAACACCTCTATATGAGGGGAGATCGGATCCGGGAACCCACTTAAGCAAATTTCGGATCTACATGACCGGATGCGGAGCTTCAGATGCGACGAAATGTCGTATGTTCCCGTTAACTCTGGGCGATCTCGCCCACAGGTGGTACATCTCACTACCATCTCGCTCAATCAATTGCTTTGAGAAGCTGGCGAACGACTTCACGTCGTACTTCGCCGCCAAAGTCGCTCGCCCGGAAGGTCCCCACCGCATGATGAAAATCAGGCAGGGGAAGGACAAATCGGATGAGGATTACATCGACCGGGTGGATGAGATAGTCCTCACCGGTGAGCCCGTCAACGACGAGATCGCTCACCACGCAGTCCTGAACGGATTCCACGGACGCTCGCCCATGTTCAGGCACCTTACAAAGGATTTTCCACCGACCTATACAGCGTTCCGCGTCAGAGCCGCCGATTTTCTGGCCAGGCAGAAGATGCTCTCACTCCGCTTAGACGAGGGACAGTCCGAAGAAGGAAAAGCACCTTCCCATGTACAGAAGAAGGCGGTCGCCAAGCCCAGAAAGGCGGTCGCCAAGCCGCCTGGCGAGTTCAAAGCCTTCGAGGATGTAGAGGTCCACCTTCTTCACAACCTCAACTTATCTCCGGCCCACATCTTCAACGCGATCAAGGGTCGCTAGTGGCTTTCCAAGCCAAAGCCAATAAGGGACCACGGTCACCTAGACCGTAACAAATTCTGTGCCTATCATAAGAGTCCCGGCCACAACACTAGCCAATGCCGCGACCTCCTCGGGCATACTCCGCGATCGTTTGAGGAAGGCAACCGGACAATTTGATCACCAAGCCGTAACCTAGGACGGAAAGAGCCGGAGGCGCGAGCGCCACTGCGAAAGAATTCCTCCCAATCCGATTGCGAGAATCGAGAATGAGCCGGAGTACTCTGATGATTCGATCCCTCCGAACAACCCTCGCGGTCGGATCAACATGCTTCAAGCAGGAGGTGGGAGCCTCGGGGGCCTTTCCCCGGTTTCCACCCTGTCAAACAGAAAGCGAAAAGCCGAGCTGAGGGCTTTCGCCGAAGTCCATGTTGTAGTACCTCCGGAGCCGACCATCTCTAGAGACGCGCTCATCACCTTTTCCAACAAGGACAGGGAGGGAGTGCAATGTCCCAAAGAGGATGCACTAGTGATCTCCGCTTGTATCCTTGGGAAGACGGTCGATCGCGTGCTGGTCGACAATGGGAGTTTCTGCAACATCATATTCAAATCCGCCCTAGACCAACTCGGCAACTTAATCAAATTCATCAAGCCTTTCGACACCGTGCTCCAAGGATTCGGCGACAACACAGTCCAAGCCTACGGGAGGATCAAGCTCTCCGTCGAGCTAATATGATTTTATGATCCCAAGGTTAGGATTACTAGGAACCTAAGTTTTGTAATCATAGATAGGCCCATCATCTATAATGGGTTCCTAGGTCGCCCCTTTTTGGAAACCTTTGAGGCGGTCGCCTCATCTTTCTTTTACTGTATCAAATTCCCCACTGCCGATGGGACGGTCGGTACTGTAAAAGGAGATCAGCTAATGGCAAAGAGATGTTTGAATTACTCCTATGTTGTTACTTCTTTCAATACTTCCCATACTATATGTAACATTGAAGCGATCGACGATCAACCCATGGAGATCGACGAGCCAAACACATCGTACCAACCCGACTCAGGGGACGCCATCTCTCATCAATTGACGGACGACATCGAGCCAAGGATCGGTTTCGAGCCAAGTCTCGACATCGATCTAAGGACCGAGTCCGTAGATCGCACTAAACGAGAGGCGACCGTCCCCGTCGAAGAGTTGGAAAGTATTACGATGGATCCGGATCATCCAGAACGGGAAGTACAGATTGGCGCAAGCATCGACCACGAATTAAAGGGGGATCTGATCAACTTGCTACGTAGGAACATCGGAGTCTTTGCCTGGTCGCATCAAGATATGGTTGGCATAAGTCCCGAACACGCTTGCCATTATCTGAAGATCGACCGGGCGATGAAGCCTGTTCACCAGAAGCGTAGGAAGTTCGGTCCCGAGAAATACGCGCCGCTCGACATAGAAGTCCAGAAGTTACTCAACAACAAATTGATCGGAGTAGCCACAGACGAACCACAGTGGGTCGCCAACGCGGTGCTCGTCAAAAAGCCAACTGGCTCCTGGAGATTATGCATTGACTTCACCGACCTCAACGCGGCATGTCCAAAAGATCACTTCCTGATGCCTCATATTGATCACTTGGTCGATAGTACGGCCGGTTGCGAACTGATGTCATTTAAGGTTGCCTTCGCCGGGTATCATCAAATCCCAATGGCGGAGGAAGACATAAAACACACATCTTTCCACACAGAAAAAGACATATACTTTTGGGTCAGAATGCCGTTCGGCTTGAAAAACGCAGGGGCGACCTACCAGCGATTAGTCAACAGAATGTTCGCCGATCAGATTGGCAAGACCATGGAGGTCTACATTGACGATATCGTAGTCAAAAGCGTCAAGAAGGAAGATCACCTCAACGATCTCGCCGAGACGTTCGCCATCCTGGAGAAGTTTAACATGAAGCTGAACCCCAAGTAATGCAACTTCGGGGTGGGCTCCGGGAAGTTCCTGGGGCACATAGTGAGCCAAAGGGGGATCGAGGCGAACCCCACCAAGATACAGGCGATCCTTGACATGCAGGAACCGCGAAACATCAAGCAGGTGCAACGCCTCACAGGTTGTCTGGCCGCCCTCAACCGTTTCATATCACGGCTCGGCGATAAAAGCAAGCCTTTCTTCGCGACCATCAAGAATAAGAAGTTCGCATGGACGAAGGAAAGCCAAATAGCGTTCGCCAAAATAAAGGAATATCTATCTAACCCCCAGATCCTGGCAAAGCCGATCCCCGGTGAGAAACTATTCCTTTACCTGGCAGCATCGGAGGTCGCACTAAGTGCCGTTCTGGTGCGAGCGGAGGGACAAGCCCACTTGCCCATCTACTATGTTAGCCAGGCGCTCCACGACGCTGAGACACGTTATACACCATTGGAGAAGATCGCCTACGCCCTTGTCATGAGTGCTCGTAAGCTGAGGGCTTAATTCTTCGATCACCAAGTGGAAGTCCTAACAACTCTACCTCTAAGACAAGTCCTGCACCGACCGGACACCAATGGGCGACTCCTCAAGTGGTCGCTGGAGATCGCCCAATATGGTATCACTTACGCTCCTCGCACGGCGATCAAAGGCCAAGCTCTGGCGGACTTCGTGGTGGAATTAATGTTCCCTCACAGTCCGACCCAGGTCGGCCGACCTGCCTGGAAATTATACGTGGATGGCTCAGCGACCAATGCGAGAGCAGGGGCAGGGATTGTCCTCCTCAGCCCCGATGGTCAGAGTTTCACAAATGCTGTGCATTTCGGTTTTCGTGCGACCAACAATGAAGCCGAATACGAAGCTTTGGTAGGCGGACTCGATCTAGCCCTCGCCCTAGATGTTCGTCGCCTCCATATCTTCATGGACTCCCTTTTGGTCGTGAACCAAGTCAAGGGAGAATATGAGGCGCGCGGCGAACAGATGGTCAAATACCAAGAGCTGGTCGCCGAAATGTGCACAAAATTTGAAGAAGTGCTAATCGAACAAGTCCCGAGAGAGCACAACTCCCAGGCCGATGCTTTCTCCAAACTAGCATCATCGGATGGGGCAGCCGACTTCTCCAATATCCAAATCACAAAGTCAGCTAGGCCGGCGATCGATAGAAGCCTAGTTACCACGGTCGCCATCGCCGAGGAGAACTGGATGACTCCGTTCATCAAATACTTAAAGGACGGAACGGTCCCTGACGACCGTGTTAAAGCTCGCCAACTCCAGCTTCGCGCGACCAGATATACCCTATTGGACGACCGAGTTTACAAGCGAGCCTTCAGCCTTCCCCTCCTCAAGTGTATTACACCGGAGGAAGGTCGGCTCGTTTTAGCTGAGATCCATGACGGGATTTGTGAAAACCATGCGGGCGGGCGAGCCCTCATCCATAAGACAACCAGACAAGGATTTTTCTGGCCATCACTTCAGAAAGATGCGATCGCCTATGCCAGATCGTGTCATAGATGTCAGATAATGGGCCCCAACATTAAACTATCACCCGAACAGCTCACCTCCATGTATAGCCCTTGGCCATTTGCGCAATGGGGCATCGACCTTATAGGTCCCTTGCCGACGGCTCCAGGGGGCTGTAAGTTCGCCATCGTAGGGGTCGATTATTTCACCAAATGGGCTGAGGCCGAACCGCTCAACAAGATCGGCCAAGAGCAAGTGATCAAGAATATAAGTAAAATCATCGAATTCCGAATCGGTCGCCTGTGCCATCATCTCCGACAACGGGAAACAGTTCGACGGCTTAGAAGTCATGCAATTCTGTGAAAAGTGGGGAATCAAAAGGTTATTCTCAGCGCCCTATCACCCTCAGACGAACGGGCAGGTAGAGGCAGTGAATAAGATCCTCAAACACACGATTAAAGCGCGACTCGAATCCAGGCAAGGACGATGGGCGAGCGAGCTCCCAGACGTTTTGTGGTCCTACCGAACGACGACCCGCAATTCAATCGGAGAAACCCCATTCGCCCTTGCCTTCGGAACAGAAGCGGTAATTCCTTCAGAGATCGCCGTCCTCAGCCATCGAACCGAACAGGAGATGACGACCGATAACGATGTAGCCCGACGAATCGACCTAGACATGCTCGAAGAAAGACGGCTGACCTCAGAAATGAAGAACACAATCCACAAAAGAAGAGCCGAGAAGTTCTTCAATTCAAAGGTCAAAGAAAGAAGATTTCAAGTGGGCGATCTCGTCCTTAAGAAGATCCAAACCCACACATGCGTTTTTGGTCCGAACTAGGAGGGACCTTTCAGAGTATCCAAATGGCTAACTAAAGGAGCCTACGAACTGGAACATCCTGACGGTACTCCGGACCAATACCCCTGGAACGCCGTGCATCTGAAAAAATACTACCAGTGATAATTTTGTATTCAATTTCAATGATGTACAAGGAATATAATGAGATTTTTTCCTATCTCATCTATTCTGGCGATCGCCCCACCAGGCATATCGCATACCGCCGACGATCGCTGATCACGACGATCCTAGGTAAAATTAATGCAGCCATGGTCCTGGAGGTCGATGGAACCGACAGCTTCGCCCATGCAAGGTTCCTTTGGGCTGAAATCGCCCGCCCTTCGTTTAAATACGAGGCCGGCGTAGCCGAAGGACCCTCCAAAATAATCAGTAGGCACGATCGCACGTCCTCAAGGTACATCATCTAACATGGTGAAGCCGAACAATGCGACGTGCCACTACCCCCGTCTCCACATACACCGTCGAGGGTCGCCATCTTCATGGCGGGCCGAGGTGGAAGCAGAGCTGACAAGCCGCGGACGTGGTGTCGAATAAGCCGACAACACTCCGCGCAAGGACTCCTCCAGACCGAGATCGCCTGCCTTTCGTTTTAACACAAGGCAGGCGTAGCCTAACGGAGGACCCTCACAAAAAGTGAGTCGCGGGATACACAATATCCCTCGCACACGAAGACACAATTGGGGAGATCGGTCCATCGAACACCCCAACCACACATGACTCTTCAGAATCGGCAAAATGAAGATAGCTCGCCAGACAAACTAGTTTTTGTTTCCTTACTTACAATAAGTGAACAAAAACAAGGAGGCAGGGATAGGTCGAGCCAATCTCAAATACGATCGAACAAAGAGGAACCACACTCGATCGGCTTCGCTCAAAAACATGCAGGGCGATCGGGGTCGTCCGACAAAAATTACAAGTAAGAATTCCGATTCAAAACATGTCAATGCTTTCAACACTCAGACGATCGGTCGGATGAGCAAAACGACGAGAGCAATCATACACGTACTTGTAAAAATTGCACGCAAAACAATCAAAGGGCGATCGTATATAAAGAGACAGTATGAAAAAAGGAGCATTTTATTCATAACACAAGCTTCGTACATTACGAGACCCGAAGGCATTACAAAAAGTACAAGTTACGGAGGAAAAACAAAAATGCCTCTCAAGGCCCCGCCTGCTGGTCTTCGCCCTCGGGTTGCGGATCGGCTTGGGCTCCCCCATCGGCCTCGGGATGAATGAGTTTGCCGGTATACCAACTCAAGTCGATCCCGAAGTCGACAAAGTCAAGGATCGGCAAGGAGAATTCTGGATGCAGAGGATGCTCGAGGACATAGGATTTGAAGCTCTCCATCAGGGGACCGATCTCGACCCCTGCCTTTTTAGCGGCTCGAACAGCATCGGCATAGGCCAAGTAATAAGCAAACTCGCCGATGTGCTCGACGTTAAGGTAGGGATCGACCTCGATCGCCTTCAGCTGCCCCTTCAAATCCGCCGCCGTCTTCTCGATCTCCGCCAGCTCGACCGCCTTGGCGGCATTCTCGCCCCTGGCCTTCTCCAGCTCTTTCTTCGCCGCCTCCAGCTCACCGCTGAGCCGATCCACCATCGCCTTCAGCCCGGCCGCCTCCTCCTGCGAAGCCACGAGCTTCTGGCGGGTTTCCTTCTCCTTATCACGGGACCGATCGGCAGCCTCCTTAGAGCGGCTCAGCTCCTGCTTCAATCGATCCACGTCCTGCTTAGCCCTTTTGGCCGTCTCCTCATACTCCTTCTCCATAAACCGGATCCGGTTGGCATCCTCGATATTTTTGTTCCGGGCGGCCTCGAGGTCGCGATGGAGATGAGCAGTGGAGGGTCGCCCCTCAAAATCCCTAGCGGCTTGGATGGCCATCGTCGCCGTCTGGAGAGCCAGGGCAACGGTCGCCTGCATGGCATCTCCAGATCGCCGAAGAGCGATCGCATCAAGATCGGTCGTCCAGGCCTTTGGCAGAGAGGTGATAGCCTGGCGGACATAAGCAGGGACTTCGAGGATCACGGGGCCTTGCTCGACAAAAAGTCCAGCACCATGGGAGCAACGTCCGGATCGGCAAGACGAACCCTGCAGCGCAAACCAAGGAAATCAAGGAGTTAGCCCATACCATGCTCAGAATGCCTAACTCAGAAAATTTTGACCCTTTCTTACCTATTGACCAGCTCGGGATCGCGTCCGAAATAAGGCTTGCCCCGGGATGTTTCCGCCTCGGCGATCGTTACCTTCTTCGCCGAGCTGCCAGATGACCGGGGGCCGGAGACCGTGGGCTTGGGGCCTGATCGCTCCATCATCGGGATGGCAGAGATAGGAGCCGCAGCGACCGGAGGCTCAAGAATTGATACATCCGCCTCAGAAATCGACGGGGACTCCTCCGACCTCCGCCTCTTGCGGCGCTGGAGCTGTTCCTCTCCCTGGACCACCGGCTCGGCGACTGGCGCCTCAGCGGGCCTCGTCACCGGAGCAGGGCGAGACGTCGTCGCAGGAACGCGACCAGTCTGCTTGCCCAAGTGAAGGCGACCAAGAACTCCCGGGTTCGACATGGCTATCTCTGGCGGTGGTTCGGCAATTCGGGGAAAATAAGCCTCTGTCAAAGAAAAGATACAAACAAGTTAGACAAAACAAAACCTCTTGGAGACGATCGTCAAAGAAAGGAAGCACCACTTAAACTCATACCTCGAACTTTCAAGTGACGGGGGTAGCAGAACAATCGAGCCCCCAACCGATGAGCTTCGGTACCAAGCGATCGAACGTCAATAAAGGAGTTCGGCAAGGCACGGATCCGCTCCCAAACGATAAAGAAATCGAATGGAAGGTCGCCGATCGCTGGAACGAGAGGTCCTGCAAAAAGAAAACAAAATTAGATCAGTCCAAGACAAGCTCAATCAAGGGGAGAGTTTAAATCCTTACTCGGATTCCTCTCCCGGAAAGTGGTGGGAATCTCCAACTCCTCATTCGGCATGTCACTCGACGCCGATCGCCATGCCCCGCCGACCCAACACCATTTAGCCAGGTTACCCCTGGTCTTATTCGGCACGCCAAGGACCACTCTCCCGATTCGGCCTTGGATATGGTAGCCGCCGATCGACCCTTTCGCGCGCGGTTTAAACAAGTAATTCATCTCCAGCGCAGTAAGGAGGCGGAACAACCGGTGACCGCCAAACAGGGTCAACGTGCAGATGATCTGTAGCCATGCGTTCGGCGTCAGTTGAAGAGGCGCCAAGTTCCAGGCGATCAGCAAGTAGGAGACGGAGAATGGCAATGGGAATCGCAGACCCGCCTCCATAATCATCTCGTTGACGGCAACCATATCCTTGGGCGGTTGGTCGGCACGCTCATTCTCCGAGGGCACGCGCAAAGAAACGTCAGAGGGGATATGATATTTAGCCCTCCAGCGGCTCAGGTCTTTCTTGGTCGCCGTACTCCTGATCTTTCCGAGAGTCCACGGAGACGGGACGGCGGCCTGAAAGACCGTCCGATTCACATGTTCGTAAGGGTGAGCGGCGGTGTAGGCTTCGAAATCGAATTCCGGACAGGGTCCGGCGATCGCTTCCATCATTTGAGAAAAAGCCACGTAGGCGGGGCCGAATCTACTCTCTCGTTCCCAGGCCTCCCGCACCAAGTCATCCTCATCCACCGGCGAGCCCCCATGCTCCGCCGTCGCCGCCGTCCTCGCCACATCGGCCTCGTTGAAAAGTTCTTCGATTTCTGCGGGTGCAATCCCCGCTCGAATAGCTTCAACGACCGTCTCCTTATCCACTCCAACGGGAATCTCCTCCCATTCAGGCGACGCTGCGGCAGCGGAAGAACTTCCGGTCTCAAAGGATTTTGATCCTCCCGACATATTAGAAAGTAAAGAGAGGGATAAGGTTAATTTTTCTTACCTAGAGAAAAGAGGGAGATCGGCACAAGTAGCTCCGGAAATTTTTGCAGAAATTCGGCTAGGGAAGCAAGGACGCGTAAAAAGTGAAGGAGAAGAAGTTCTGCCCTTTTTATAGATGGAGACGAGGGTCTAAATGCAAATAGGAGAAACCTCGGGAGCTGGATCGCAACCGTCACGTGGGGACGCATTAAATGCGGCCCTCGAATCCCGCATACGCGTCTTTTCGAGGGCATGCCAGCCGACAGGTCTGACAAACCGTCGGATTCCCCCAACAGCGGCGCGACGCGTGTCCCTGCCACTTTTGGAAAGCCCGCCTTCTTTTCCCGCTGCTCCCGACGCGAAAGAAGGTCGTCCATATTTGAATTCAGATCGGCTGATCGTTTAAACATTGGCGATCGCCAACAGTGCCACCTCACCCCGTGTTTTCAACATCAAGGCGAGCTGGGGGCAATTGTTGTGTGGCGATTAATTCGCCACGATAGGCGATCGACATCACAATCAGAGAAGCCAACCATGAAAGACATACTCTGGACAAACACCTAGAGTTCGGCACAATGCGGCGATCGTCTTTTGGTACCCAGCGATCGTCTTTTGTTATCTGACGATCGTCTTTAATGAGCGGACCAGAGGCGATCATCTCATGCCACGTAGGGATCCAGCATCCGTCAAAGTCGTCGAAGACCGAATCTTGGACGATGGCCCACCCGCGGATCTTCAAAGGATACCGACAGATAGGATCATTGACCCCAGCCTGTCACCTACCACACCTACCGACAAGGCCGCCGAAAGGTACGAAGTGGGTCCCCGAGACAGCGACTGCAACGCAGCGTCGGCTTCCCATTGTTCGCCCACCGCCTCCACCGCAACCTCGGACCTCAAGGGAACAGGCCCACGTGACGGGACGATCGGCCGTTTTATTTTAATATAGAAAACGGCGATCGCCCGCGATCGCCTGAGGAATCCCAACTACCTTGTCCCCTATAAATAGAGGACTCACTGTTGTGGCCAAAGAGAGGCGAATTCTACTACGAATTAAGTGCAAAATACACACCAAAGAGAGAATCAAAGGCTCTTTTGGCAACCACTAACACATTCATAGTGATATTCATACACATTCATCATATATCCCAAGCAAGAACTCACATTTATCTATCCTGGTTCTTAGGCAATCTACGCGCTCTAAAGCCTAGATAACTAGAAGTCTTTACACTCCTTGTATTAGATTCTAACATTAATATTTGTACTCGACAGTATATTTATTAATAACATCTCGCGAGAGCATTCAAGCCCGGGATTAACAACCCCGACAAATCTTGTGTTATCTATTTTCTCACGGAAGTGTTCTCGCATTTGTTTGTTACTCGATCATTCCAGCAATACTATCTCCGGATAATATTTTGGGTAACAACAGAATCAATCCACTATATTTCTATGTTGATTGGCTTCAATACATAGCATTAGGATTTATGAAAATAACTCAAAGAATCATCTAAGGACTAGAGGTATATTTCTATCCCCTAGAACAACTTAGAGTGAAGATCATTTGATCTAATCAAACATATTTTCTTTCGAAACATATGAAGACCATAAATATCGTCATTTATTGGCCAAATAAATAAAGATTGTTAAAACAATGAAAATCACACACAATAATAAGTAATCCACAATAGATCTTTATACAAACATAAATAACATGACTAACCTTGTTTATAATCTCAACTAAAGATTATTTAGCCCATGGAGGGTTTATTACACATATTACAAGCTTGTGTGGTCATTATTAGTTGAATCAAGAGAAAGAATTGGTCCTAACTCCCTTAGTAGATAAAGGAGATAGAAGCAATAAACTCTCTTAACAACATATGCTATACCACACTTACAAAGATCACTCAAGAACACAAGTGTGTTCTTCACACAAAAAGAAAAGTTTACAAAAAATGGAAAATTATAAGTTGAATGATGAATGATGAAGGATCTAAGGGGTCTATTTATACACCTAAAGTCATCTAATAGCTCCAAAACTCCAGCATTATTACATTAGATCGGATCAATGCCAGCCATCCCCTCAATAATACACAAAAAGTATAAAAAATTAGACAAATCATAACAATCTGTCAAGAGTTACGGCCGTAACAAGGATGACTTACGGCCGTAACTCCTGAATGTTACGGCCGTAATGTGGCTTCGTAAATTTGCTCACTGGAAGCTTTGATAGTTACGTTTTCAGCCCAGAATTTCTCAGACTTTGCGTTTTTGCCCCAGATCTTCTTCGGATGATAACTTTTGATATATAACTCTAATTTTGAATCCAGAAAGACTGCCGAATTCGTCTCGGAAAGCCCTACAACATGAATATATCAAAATTCAACAAAGAGAATATTTATTAAACATGTTATTTCTTGAGTAAATCAGTTATTTAATCCGATCATCATCCGATAAAAATAATTATTAAAACTAATGAATTAAAAGCAAAAAACGAGTAGACTAGCTCAATTATGGGTGAATTTTATCGATACAAACCATGTATAAGTGTACAAAACTGACACTTATCACACCCCCAAACTTGAATTCTTGCTAGTCCCGAGCAAGACTCTTATTATTCATGCTCCAAAAATAAAAATAAGAAAAATTAATACACACATAAATTAAAATAATTATATATAAAGAGAAAAGGAGATCAAAATGCCTTTAATACAACAACCAGCTTTATACAGTAGATAGAAATGAATCAAGATTCAAAATAAATCTACTAATGTTTTTGAAGTTAAAACACGGTTTTTATTTTGTAATTCCAAAATCAAGGTTTCCCCCCAAAAGGTTGATTATTTATTTCCCACTCATGATACACACGACTCCCTTTTATGGTTGCTCTTGATCACTCGTTTATTTTTCGACTCAATATGAAGAAGAATTTCATTGGCGTCATCAAATATTGTGATTATTCACGAAATTGAGTGTATTGAAATTCAGCCGCTAATTAATTCAAATATGCTCATAAACTACATCCCTTTTAGTGATAGCTTTCACACCGTTATTTGCTAACGTGTAGCTCTTTTCACTAACACAATTTCTATCTCATTTTTTAACCCTTTTTTTTAAAAAGTGATAGCTTTCACACCGTTATTTGCTAACGTGTAGCTCTTTTCACCAATTTTTCTGAGATGGCAGCTACGCACCAACAATGGTTAGTCCTTTATTTTTCGCAAAATTTAAGACCCCCAAAATTAGCAAATTCTTCGCTCAACACTTATCCTTTGCGTCATTTCTTTAAGGTGATAGCTTTCACACCGTTATTTGCTAACGTGTAGCTCTTTTCACCAATGACTCCTTTTTTTTAGGGAATAGAATTTTTGCGAAAATCATTTTTAGTTAAGCATGAAAAATCAAAAACTCCACAAATTAAGTAAATTTCAGTTCTATTTTTCATCAACCGATTGATTCTTCTTTTCTTAAGGTAACGAATGACTCGATTTTATATGATAATTACAAGGCTTGGAAAGAGATTAAGGCTCAAAAAATTTTGGAATATACAATTTTTTACCGGTTAAAACGATTTTAGAAGCTTGTATATAGCTAATTTATTGGTGTTATGGCCAGATCTAGAAATTTCATAAATCAAAATACTAATATATATATATATATATAATAAAAAAAAATTAAGGCAAATAACCAAATCAATCAAAACACACCAAAATTACAACACACCAAAATATTAAAATAAACCACCCCCAAACTTGAAAATAAAACTGTCCTCAGTATTTTAAAAAAATAAAATAAAAAGCAATGCAGAAAAGCAGAATACTCCCTGTTAATAAAGTCGATGTTTGAGCTAACGCCTTTTAGAATCTGCAAGAGAATAAATATACGAGGCACACAACAAAAGAAAATAAAATATACTCGTAAGTATAACACAATTTTTAAGATGCGCATCAAGAAAGTCCGAAGAGTCGCCTTACGCTGCCATCAATGCTATTATAAAAAAATACACAATAAAAATTACAGTAATAAAATAACAATACATAAATCGCGAATAGATGCGCGTCAAGAGATCAAGAAGAAACTCCTTAAGCTGCCACTATTTACCACGATTATTACACACGACAGAAAGTAAAAATAAAAGAGGTCTGACATGGGATATCAAACGGAGAGGAATGAATCCACTTTTCGTTTTCTCACGGTAAAATCTTCCATCCAGACAATTTTAGCTAGAGCTGGATCTGGTTGAGGAACAAATTCATTGAGTTTTTTGATTAGTTCTTCTGGTGTTGTTGCAACGACTATGATTCGTTTAGCACGCTCGGAAATAAAACCCTTTTCAGCAGAGTAGTCAATGAAAGACAGTAAACCATCAAAGAAACCATTGACATTAAGCACACCTATTGGTTTTTGATGAACATTTAGCTGGGCTCTGGTAACCACATGAAAAAGTTCTTCAAGGGTGCCAAAACCACCGGGAAGGGTGATAAAGGCGCTAGAATTATTTATCATGTGAGTTATGCGATCTTGCATATTTACAGATCTAAACTCATCTCCAATAGTTGACCCAGTGATTTTATTTTCAGCCAGAGGTTTTGGGATTATTCCCAACACTCTTACTCCTTCCATATAGGCAGAAGCAGCAGTTCGTCCCATTAATCCTAGACTTCCTCCTCCGTAAACTACATGAATGCATTTTTCTCCTAAGGTACGACCCAAGTTTTGGGCTGCTTCAGCAAAGCATGCCTCTTTTCCATAACTAGCTCCACCAAAAATGCAGACTGTGCTAAATTTTTTTGTTGAAGATGATGACTCCATTTTTGAAAAGAAATTTTTTTTAGAGAGAAACAGAGAAAAGTGCAAGTTTGAGGGATGAATGAAAGAAACAAGCACAATGTTTATTTATAGAAGAAAAAGAAGGTAAAAATTGTTTAACAAGTTTGTGATTGCGTTGATTGCGCTTCAACTACTCAATAGAATAATGAAAGCATTTCTCGCGTATCACATTTTTATTCGTAAAATCTCACCACACGACAAAAATAAAAGATACTTACGCGTATGTACGGTAGTTGTGATTGTGGCTCACATCTTCCTCTGATTTTACGTTGAAACGGCCTAAACGCCTTCTATGAGTCGGGAGAAGCTTCCCATCCAATTTTCTTACAAATTGGCAAACAGGTCTTTTAACGTCGATTCCCAAGGCGTTGTTCATATTCGTTGGAATTTATTCCACAAACATCGAATTCCGTAATGTACGAGTCCACTAGGGTGCGTGTCAAGAGAAATTTCGATATCATCTAAATTCTCCTTATTCAGACCATCCTTAATGAATTGAATTTTATCTTCTCTGTTTGTAGATGGAATTCCTAAAGATCGACATTTTAAATTACAGTTCCATCTAGCACATTTATAGCAAACGGCTATCATCTTTGCTCGTCGTTTCTTGGCATATGAACTTTTTCCTAGACCTGGTAAAAATCTAGTCGGTGTTTCTGTGAATTCACCCTCTATTCTTACTTTGGCTTCAATTATGAATCTGATGTCAAAAGGTATGCTTTTATTCATAAGCAACCTCATCCTTTCAAGCATTGCCTTGTAAATTTTTAAAATTGCATTTTTGCTTAGAAAGGGAAATCTTTTTTCAATTTTATACAACGTTTCTTCCATGATAAAAAAAATAAAAAGACAATGAAAATAATTGAAGGAAATATCTACAACTATCAGTTGTTGTGGGAAACTGAAAAATCCGACTTTAATAGTCACGGAGTACCGTTATCCGCCACTTGACCGGACAAACACAATTTAGTACTTAAGTTACAATGTCGAGAAATTTGTACCTATAAAAATAGTTTACAATGTAAGATTTCAAATATAACTTATACTTCCCAAGAACAGCGCCAAAACTTGACACGTTTTTAGTGTAACTATCGCAAGTGCACGATATCGTATCAAGTAGTAAAGTGGACTTTTTGAGTCTGGTTTATCGATCCCACAAGGAAGTTTGGTTATAATTTGAATTATACACTATTAGTCTATTTTTGTAATACCTGTAATTTCGATTTCCGGTAATTTCTTTTTTTTCGGTGGAAGTCCATTTTGACGACTCACTCATGACCGTTTCGTCATTCCGAGAATGATTAATTCTGCACTTTTTGTCATCCGAGCTCGTTTCGGTGTCGTTTTGTTGAGTTCCGTGCTTTTTAGCAGTTTTTCCGCACTTGAGTTCGATTCTTGCGAATCTCGTCCGAAACTGTTGTTTCAACTTTCTCGTAAGTTCATTTAATGTTATTATTCATGTTGCGAGATTTGGATTGGTGTTTCGATCACGTATCGTGATTTTCGGGCGTTTTGGGTCATTTTCGTAATTTCCCAAAGTTTGGGGTAATTACTTTCCGTTGTCGAATTTCGAGCCTTCAGGCGGTCGGAATCATGTGTTCTCTTAGTGCTCGGATTCGTCTTTGCGAGTACTTCATAACCGTATCTTCGATTCGTACTCAGGTTCGGGTTTCGGGGTCGTTCGGTGTAATATCCGGAATTTCTACTATTGTTGTTTGATATTATTTTATCCGAGTTATATTGTACAGCGTGGAATCTGTACAGTATGGATAAAATAAATAAAGGACTGAGATGTCGGTATCGGTATAATTGCCGTATCTGGTCGACAGTTGCATTGAGGATATCGTGTATCAGGTTATCGCACTTTTGATATTGGGTATATCGTATGAGAATGTTATTGGATTCAGTATATGTATTCTGTATGTATATATGTGTTTTCGATATGTCGAGACAGGCGGTAACAGTTGAAATTGGCTAAGTATAGAATTCTTAGCGTACGCTAATGTTGAAGACTTACGTACGCTAAATTGGTTGTGTTACGTATGTTATGGCTAAAGCATTACGTACGTAACGAAGGAATCGGACAGGACCGAGTCATGGTCGGCAGGTGGGACCCGATGTCGGCGGCGGATGTGGACAGGCGAGTCAACCCCGGCCATTACGTACGCTACGAGAAGTGTATAACGTACGTTAAATAGAATTTTACTGTAGCAAGTCAACGTACATGTTACGTACGTTATGAAGGAAACATTACGTACGTAAGCATGTTAACAAAACGGGACAGCTAGTTTTGGGATTAGCATTACGTACGCTATCAAGGATGGCTAACGTACGTAATGCGTGCTACGTACGTTAACCTTGGTGTGTTACGTACGTAACGAACAGAAATGTTTTATAAGTAGATGCCCGTCTTACATTTCCTTCGACGTTTCTTTTCGTTTTCGTCTTCAAACTTTGAGAGAGAGAGATGTTGGCCTTCCTAAGTCGATTTTGAGCTTGAGGACTTGGATTTGAGGCTTGGATATGGAATTATGGATGATTCTTGAAGGGTTTGATTGGGTTATTCATGTTCTTGAGGTATGTTGTTGAATTCTTCACTTTGATTTCGGATTTTGGTATTGTTATCCGTAAATGATTCGTATGAAGAGGATTAAGATGTTGTTGTTTCGATTCTTGAGGTTATATGAATTATATGTTGAAGGAAGATGGTGAAATGATGGTTTATACCTTGAATATGTTGATTATGATTATGAAATCATAGAGTTCTTGATGTTCTTGGTATTATTATCCGTATTTGATCCGTATGATGAGGATTAGGGAGTTGTTGCTACAATCCTTGGGGTTATGTAGAGTGTATACTGAAGAATACGATGATTCATTACTTGGATTACGAATTGGAAGATTATCTTCATGTTAAAGGATATCGAATTATGTTGTTTTAATAGTTATGAACATGAGTTCGAATCCCTTAGTGTTCTTGAGGAACTTTTGATGAATTTAACATAGCAAGACGATCGTATATTGAATTATCGGTATTTTTATATATGAAGATCGAATATTCGTTGGTTGTAGTGGTAGAATTCGTATGTTCTTAATGAAATACGAATCATGATATCAATTTGGAATCCGGAAAGTTTGTGATTGTTCGTCGAATATGATTTCCTTTACGCTCGTATCCGTAATCGCATTGTGGTTGTGAATTCGTAATTGTTTGAATTGGATTATTCGGACTTGTGGTTAATCAGGATAGCTGTGGAACCGTTGAGTTTATTGATCGGTTGTATTGATTGATTATGATCATCGAGTTGTAGTTTGTATTGTAGATATCGTCGAATCGTTGAGATGATTTAGTTGGTCGTGTCGGTTGTTAATTGTTATCGGATATGTATTATTTGATTACTTCGATAGGTTGAGATTATTGATCGGTGATTATAACCGGATGCTGCGGTCGTGTTCGAGTGTGTTCGTGAATTGCATGGTCAGGGCCGAGGAGCTCTTAGACGAAGGCATTGCGGCCGTAGCGGCTTCATCATCATCGTATCGGTATCGAGGCAAGTTATTACTTGCTCAGTTATAATGTTTAATGAATGGTTTCAGTTTCATTTCGTTTATAATGCATATAGCAATGATTATATGTTGTCATTCCGATTCTGTGAGTTAAATCATAATGTATGTGATTTATTTCGGTTATTGGCATATTTGGGTATCGAGGATACATTGTGATAAATATGAGGATTCAAGTATTTATGGTTCATGATATGTTTGGATCGTCGAACGTTGCGGATAATCGTCGGTGATGATTGGACATCGAGGTTTCTCCCGAATGACTCAAGTATTCCATATTGATTATGGTTTAGTGTTATTTATTTTGGCCTCGTACATTTTCTTTCATGTTGTTGAACATGGAGTCGTCCTAGTAAGTTGTCATGTTGTCGTGCATGTTATGTTGTTCATGTTGATGAACATGTTGATTTGCATATGTGTATGCATATTGTGTTGTTTATGTTGTGTAAATAATCCGATGGGATTATGAGGATCTATGTTGAGGGCGCTGGATCGAATGTCCACCATGCGTTGGTTCGACGGGATCATCATGGGGATCTATGCTGAGGGCGCTGGATCGTTGGACAGGTTTTCCACCATGCGTTGGTTCGACGGGATCATCATGGGGATCTATGCTGAGGGCGCTGGATCGTTGGATTACCAGTATTGTGTTGATGGAATCATGTGGATTCGCATCGTTGATTTTATCATATGTTGTTGTGCATATGTGTATTGTTGGTTATCCACCTTATGCTGATCTGATAGGATCAACAAAGGGATCTATGCTGAGGGCGCTGGATCGTCGGATTTACATTGAGTATACATGATTGTTATTGCTGTGATCATATTGACGTGGTCATATGAGTATGCATTTGTAGGTCTTGTGTTAGGACCGTGTCCGTATTGCATTGATCTGATCTCGGATTAGACTGATATGATTGTCGTGGCACTTCATATCTCGAAGTATGTTCCGTATTTTCTTTTGGTATTCGTCTTGTGATGGACAATCGGTTATCGTTTTGGGATTTGATGATGCTATCCGATGGATTGTATTGGTCAGAACTGGTACTTTTCCATATCGTGGGATGGTTATGATAGTTTGAGAATCTTGAGTATTGTTTGAGGTACAATACAGATATTGATTTTGAGTTTATTGGTTAATCGAGTACAGGATGTGAAATGTGATAATGGTTACTCTGATGAGAATTACTTGAGTAAGTAAAGTTATGGCTGTAAGATTACGTTGGTCGTATTCTTATGTTGCATTCTCATTGGTATGTTATTATTAATGTGATGTGACGGTTATCATTGTTGGATATTATGGCTGACCCCGTCGTGGGATTTCTTTTTAGGTTCTTGGAGTATCGAGCTTGTAGCGGTCGTGAAGAGATGAGCTTCCCGGAGGATACTGGCTAGGACATGTTCTGTGCATTGAATTTCTTGATTGGTTCTTGTATTCCGCTGCTAGAGTATCTTTTTGGTTGGTCTTTTCTCCGCTGCCTGAGTATTTTGAGACGCTCTTTTCGTATCTAGTAACTGAGTTACTTTGGAAATCGTTTTCTAAACTTTTGAGTGTCGGCTGTTTGGCCTTGCGATTTCAATTGAGTTTTTACGACGGTTTTTGATAAATGAATTTTATATGTCTTTGTGAATTTTTAAAGATAGTACCGTCGTTGGCCTCTTGGGCAATCGTAAATGTTTGCGAAATTTCTTTTAGCCTTATGGGTTCCTTCTCGGGACCCACGGCTGTAATATTCCGGTTAAATGCAGGGTGTTACATTCGGCCGTCGGAGTTCCGGCCGAGTCATGGCCGGCATGCTTTGAGCCACTGCCGAGTAACGATGGTAGTGATCGAGTTACGTCGTAAGGCCAGATTCGTGACGTAAGGCCGTGCGTACATAACGCTTCCGGCATTTCCAGTGATGAGTTCGGCCATGGCGATTCGTCGTAAGCCATGGCGGCGACGTCGTAACCCGGCCGGCATCGGCTTTATTTAAGGCACTGGCAAGATTTTTCTTGACCATTTCTCACTCATTTTCTTCCCTTCCGCGGCTGGAGATTAGTTCATCATGGAGAGATGTTGTTGGACAATAAATCCATGAAGTCTTGGAGTTCATATCATCAATCATCCATCCTATAACATCCTCCGATCTACCAAATCAGGTCAGATTTCCTAGAAATCTAGTTTTGGGGAATTTGGGTATTTTGGTTGTTTTCGTCCGATTAATCCGATTTAACTTAGGATTATGATGTATTGATGAATATTTAGATGTATTATATCTTTTCCCTTGTTATTCCATGGTTGGATCATATCGATTTGTTATTTGGGTCGAGTTCTTGACCGACGCCTTGAAGGTGTCCGGTAGAATGTCTTAGAGGGGTTTTCGGGCGTTCTACGATTATTCTTCCTCGTATGATCGATGATTTATTGATTATATATTGTTAGGGTCGAGTTTCTTGCGAAGAAACCAAGTTGAACCCTTCCGTTCGTTGTCGTTTTCCTTTTCGAAAACATCGAGCATTTCGAAACTTTCTGGTTGATCCGTGTTCGTCGGGATACTTGCGTGCCGATTTTGAGGCAAGTACCTTGTCCATATAATTCTTGTTTTGTGGATATGATAATTGGTGATCGTCTAAATGTGTTTGTGTGGTCATTTGAATTGAACTTTCAAAAGATTTGATTAGCCTTGTTAAAGAACCTCTTTCAAAACGCGTGTGTTTTGTGAATAGTGTGGTTTGTGAACTATGTGAATTCTATGGATATGTTTGGTGTTGATGTTGCACTTGGTATTGTGTGTGGACGTATATGGTTTCTTTTCGGTGCGTTATGGTTTGACGTGGTGTTTTGCTAAGTGTTGTTGGCATTAACTCATGATTTGACATATTTGTGATTGTGGCAAATGTGAAACCCTTGTCGTTGTGAACTCGATGCATTGATGATTCGACCACAAGGTTATCAATTCGGGTAGGTCTGGAGAGGGCTCTGAGAATCGTCACTTGCGAGTGCGATGTCACGATAACTTGTGGGTATATTCGATTGATGTTTACCGGGTAGGGACCCGTGAGGCCTCCGGCGGCGCGTTACTTGCGAGTACGGCCATTTGATATGATTTGACCATAAGGTTATCTAATCGGGTAGGTCTGGAGAGGGCTCCGAGAATCGGTACTTGCGAGTACGATGTCAAGATAACTTATGGTTGTGATATGTGTTTGATTTGTTTAGCTAGCCAGCTCGGGAGGGTCCTTCGAGGCCTCGGGCGGGATCTATGGTATTACCCTGTTCCCAAGGCGATGCATGTGTGTGATTTGTTTCGCTAGCCAGCTCGGGAGGGTCCTTCGAGGCCTCGAGTGGGATTTGTGGCTTCGTCCCTGTCCTAGGCGATGCGCGTGCGTGATTACGTTGTGTTGATTTTTATGTCCGTCGAGGACACGTGATGTTGGGCTCTGGCCCTGTGAATTGTTGTTGGTTTTCTATTTGCGAAAACAAAACCTTTGGGCTGTGACCCAGTTGATTTTGGAAAGAGAAGGATTCGATAATCCTAAAATTGTTTTCTATTAAAACTCTCGATGGCATTTTAAACGGTTTTATAACTTGTTTCCCTTGATTTATAATCTATCGATTTTGGAGTGTTTTAGCCAAACTCATGCCTCGGGAAGTACTTTTCGTTACGTTTGAATCTTTGAGGATTTCCCGATTATTGTTATTCGTGGAATGTGAATTATATGGCTCGTATTTGCACTTTGTATTTGCACTAGCAAAACAGTGGAGTTTTGCTAACCCCCGAGTATTCGGGGGGTGGATGTCTATTTTTGCATTCAGGTTTTGGAGCATAGCACAGGGTTGGCACGAAGGATGATGAAAGATGAACGATACTAATCACACGAGGATCCGTTGATGTCGTATTGGTCTAGTTGTATTTTCTTTTCCGCTGCAGTATCTTTTCCCCATTGTACGGGAGTTTATTATATTTTGACCCCTGCGTGGGTAAGTGTTTGGAATTGAGTTGTATGTTATTATTGAAAGACCAAATCGGTCTACTGAGTCATTTTAGCCTTAAAGGCGATGTTTAGATGTTTGATTTTAGTTATCAGCCTGGTAGATCCTCGAGGAGAGGGTCTACGGCGTGTAATATCCCTGAGTGGATTGGGGGTGTTACAGAATGGTATCAGAGCTTAGGTTGTGGAAACCTAGGCTGTCGGGTCAGTGGTGTCTATTGAGTTTTTGTCTCGTCAGATTTTGTCTGACTAAGTCGTGTCGCGACGCGTCGTCTGAGTTTGTTGGTCGTGATTAGTATCGTGGGTGATCATCATCTTCGTGCGACCTGTGGACGTAAGTCTCCCTTATTTGTGTTGAGCCTCGTGTGACACGAGCTATTTTTATGATTATTTGTTAAGTGACGGAATCCTCTTATGGATTTTGATTTCTTGATACGTGACTATTTGACTCTCATATTTCGTTCGTATGAGGAGTATTGTTGCTGGACTGTGCATGTCGAACTGTATTTCTTTTATCCGCTGTGTGAGTTCTTTTGTAATGGATTTCAGTATTTTACCGACTAAGTTTTATTTCGAAAACCAATTCCCTTAATCGAGTTTTTGGCATTATGGCCTTGATTATTTTGGCGAAATTCTTATGACGGTATTTAGTATTTTGTAAATGGCTTTTGTAAGTTTTTGACGTTTTTGTAAATGGTTTTTAGCCTGGTGGGTTCTGGCGTGGGGCCCACGGCGTTATAATGTTCCATGTAATTACCTGAAATTTTTGGGCATTCTAGCCCATTGAATTATCCTTGGAAAACTTGAGTACCTTAGAAAATAAAATTTCGAGACATACTTTTAAAATGAATTATTTTCTCGTGGTACGTCCAAGGTGCCACAATATATTTCAAAATTCTTCTAACTCGAGGACCAAAATGTTTTGAGATATTTTCAAATGTTTTATAAACACTTTTACTTAGACCCGAGGGTCGAATATTCTGAAAGTCTTTCACTAAGAGAAGGTGTCCTCATTTTTGTTCAAACGCAAGACGATTTTCAAAGTCTCGATAACAATGTTTGCACTACTTTTTGTAATATGATACTCAAGATCAACTGTTGTTTCCAAACTGTTTTCAAAATATGGTTTTCGTTTTTAAAACCTATCATTTCTGTTTGCGGACCGGAAATGCGTGTATGGTTTTCGAACTTTCGTTACGGTGTTAACCCCGAATTGTGATTGAATTGGTGGCGTGAATGTTGAGTCGTTCGCCACACATATGTTTTGTTAGCCCGTTGTGGGAGGTGTGATGACGATCTTTAATGTTGTCATTTCGTGGTGGCTTGCGTGTTATCGCACCTGTGTGAGCTGTTAAAGCTTGGGTTTGTACGTTTGTGTACATATGGGATTGTTTCATAATGTTTGTAATTATGTGCTGGTTATTGTTCGGGCCGTTGAGGTCACCGAACGATACCGTCGTTGCTGTAGTGTTTGTGTGTATTATTTTACGATGATAATTGTTGTATATGATATGTATTATGATTCCTTGTTGTGCTGAGTTGGCATCTCCGCTATGTTGTTTTGCGACGTTATGCCCCATTGTATCTAGCATTTGTATTTTCGGTATGCCGAGCCGAGGCATTTCAACCGTGATGTGCCGGGGCATGCACGTGTAAATTGTCCTTCTCGTCAGTAACACATTTCAAGTGTGGACTCGAGGACACGAATTGATTTGCGAATTGACTACCAAGACTTTCGGAGTTCGCGCTTGACCAGATTATCGAATCGGCTTTGAGAGGCCTTCGAAGGATGTTTCTATCGGTTGCTTGTTGTGTTGTCACATTGATTTCGTTGTTGTGAGTTTCGGGGACGACACTTCTTTTAGATGAGGTCGAATATAATACCCGTATTATTTTTGGCTTCTGCATTTCCTCTTTCTCAAGTCTATCGACTCGCTCGTGTTCGTTGATACTTTCTGAACTTGTTCTGTATTTTGGTTTCATCGTTCGAACGAGCTGTGATCTTGTTTTGGGTCAATCTGGTTATCGCTCTGACTTTTTCGAGTTCGGTTCGATTCTTGTGAACCTTGTTCGGAAGTGACATCATCTGGTTTTATTAGTTCTCTTATTCGAAATGGATCGGATTTGGAACTCTTGTGTTTTCGACTCTATCGACTCGTTTATGTTCGTTGACATTTCTGAGCTTGTCCTACCCCTTGCTTTTGTTGATCGAATGGGTGTGGTATTATTTCGGAATAACTCGTTTGTCGTGTGACTTTTCTATTGCTATTCCCTTTCCTGTGGATCTTATATGAATGCACATCCTGTTGTTTTCACCGGATCATATATTGTCTCGAGTCGAGATGTGAACCTTGGAGTTGTTGTTTGAATTTTATTATCCTTCGTATTTCGGACATGATTGTTCGATTTTTGTTGTCTCGATCATTTGTTTGTTCGGTTTTTGTTCTCGTTTCGTGATTGTTGACCGTTCAGGCTCCTTCCTAGTTCCCTTAAGTTCGTAAAATTAGTCTCGTTTTCGATCTTCCAACCCTTGAGCGGTGGAATTCCGTATTTGTTCAGCGATTGGCTCGCGTTTTGATTGATGTACCGTTGGGTTGGTCAATCGTATTGATTTTCGTTCGTTGTGTTTTGTGATTGTTCGGATAATTGACTTGATTGTATTATCCATTTGATGACGCTTGTCACTTGTTGGTTTTATTATGTCTCTATCGGTGGCGTTGTGTTGGTCGTCGTGGAGCGTATTTTCACGCCGTATGTCTCTTTGCGTTTCTTGCAGCGTTTCGCCATCGGGCGTGAGTTTTCGGTTTTTGGGTATCTCGTCGAGTTTTCCTGTCAGTGGATATTGCTTCTCCCTACTTATTTTAAGTTTCGGGACGAAACTTCTTTTAAGGAGGGTAGAATGTAATACCCGTAATTTCGATTTCCGGTAATTTCTTTTTTTTCGGCAGAAGTCCGTTTTGACGACTCGCTCATGACCGTTTTGTCATTCCGAGAATGATTAATTCTGCACTTTTTGTCATCCGAGCTCGTTTCGGTGTCGTTTTGTTGAGTTTCGTGCTTTTTAGCGGTTTTTCCGCACTTGAGTTCGATTCTTGCGAATCTCATCCGAAACTGTTGTTTCGACTTTCTCGTAAGTTCATTTAATGTTATTATTCATGTTGCGAGCTTTGGATTGGTGTTTCGATCACGTATCGTGATTTTCGGGCATTTTGGGCCATTTTCGTAATTTCCTAAAGTTTGGGGTAATTACTTTCCGTTGTCGAATTTCGAGCCTTCGGGTGGTCGAAATCGTGTGTTCTCTTAGTGCTAGGATTCGTATTTGCGAGTACTTCGTAACCGTATCTTCGATTCGTACTCAGGTTCGGGTTTCGGGGTCGTTCGGGCCGTCGGAGTTGGTCCCGGCCGAGTCATGGCCGGGCATCTTTGAGGCGAGCCACCGCCGAGTAACGTGCGGTTGTGATCGGCGATTCGCCGCGTAAGGCGATTCGTCGTAAGGCCACGGCCGTGCGTAACGCTTGGCATTTCGAGCGGTGAGTTCGGCCATGGCGATTCGTCGTAAGCCGTGGCGATTACGTCGTAACCGGCGTGATCGGCTATTTAAGGCACAGCGGCGTTTTCTTGACCATTTCTCACTCATTTTCTTCCCTTCCGCGGCTGGAGATTAGTTCATCATGGAGAGATGTTGTTAGACAATAAATCCATGAAGTCTTGGAGTTCATATCATCAATCATCCATCCTATAACATCCTCCGATCTACTGAATCAGGTCAGATTTCCTAGAAATCTAGTTTTGGGGAATTTGGGTATTTTGGTTGTTTTCGTCCGATTAATCCGATTTAACTTAGGATTATGATGTATTGATGAATATTTAGATGTATTATATCTTTTCCCTTGTTATTCCATGGTTGGATCGTATCGATTTGTTATTTGGGTCGAGTTCTTGACCGACGCCTTGAAAGTGTCCGGTAGAATGTCTTAGAGGGGTTTTCGGGCGTTATACGATTATTCTTCCTCGTATGATCGATGATTTATTGATTATATATTGTTAGGGTCGAGTTTCTTGCGAAGAAACCAAGTTGAACCCTTCCATTCGTTGTCGTTTTTCTTTTCGAAAACATCGGGCGTTTCGAAGCTTTCCGGTTGAGCCGTGTTCGTCGGGATACTTGCGTGCCGATTTTGAGGCAAGTACCTTGTCCATATAATTCTTGTTTTGTGGATATGATAATTGGTGATCGTCTAAATGTGTTTGTGTGGTCGTTTGAATTGAACTTTCAAAATATTTGATTAGTCTTTTTAAAGGCCCTCTTTCAAACGCGTGTGTTTTGTGAATGGTGTGGTTTGTGAACTATGTGAATTCTATGGATATGTTTGGTGTTGATGCTGCACTTGGTATTGCGTGTGGACGTATATGGTTTCTTTTCGGTGCGTTATGGTTTGACGTGGTGTTTTGCTAAGTGTTGTTGGCATTAACTCATGATTTGACATATTTGTGATTGTGGCAAATGTGAAACCCTTGTCGTTGTGAACTCTATGCATTGATGATTCGACCACAAGGTTATCAATTCGGGTAGGTCTGGAGAGGGCTCCGAGAATTGTCACTTGCGAGTGCGATGTCATGATAACTTGTGGGTATATTCGATTGATGTTTACCGGGTAGGGACCCGTGAGGCCTCCGGCGGCGCGTTACTTGCGAGTACGGCCATTTGATATGATTTGACCATAAGGTTATCTAATCGGGTAGGTCTGGAGAGGGATCCGAGAATCGGTACTTGCGAGTACGATGTCAAGATAACTTATGGTTGTGATATGTGTTTGATTTGTTTAGCTAGCCAGCTCGGGAGGGTCCTTCGAGGCCTCGGGCGGGATCTATGGTATTACCCTGTTCCCAAGGCGATGCATGTGTGTGATTTGTTTCGCTAGCCAGCTCGGGAGGGTCCTTCGAGGCCTCGAGTGGGATTTGTGGCTTCGTCCCGGTCCTAGGCGATGCGCGTGCGTGATTACGTTGTGTTGATTTTTATGTCCGTCGAGAACACATGATGTTGGGCTCTGGCCCTGTGAATTGTTGTTGGTTTTCTATTTGCGAAAACAAAACCTTTGGGCTGTGACCCAGTTGATTTTGGAAAGAGAAGGATTCGATAATCCTAAAATTGTTTTCTATTAAAACTCTCGATGGCATTTTAAACGGTTTTATAACTTGTTTCCCTTGATTTATGATCTATCGGTTTTGGAGTGTTTTAGCCAAACTCATGCCTCGGGAAGTACTTTTCGTTACGTTTGAATCTTTGAGGATTTCCCGGTTATTGTTATTGGTGGAATGTGAATTATATGGCTCGTATTTGCACTAGCAAAACAGTGGAGTTTTGCTAACCCCCGAGTATTTGGGGGGTGGATGTCTATTTTTGCATTCAGGTTTTGGAGCATAGCATAGGGTCGGCACGAAGGATGATGAAAGATGAACGATACTAATCACACGAGGATCCGTTGATGTCGTATTGGTCTAGTTGTATTTTCTTTTCCGCTGCAGTATCTTTTCCCCGTTGTACGGGAGTTTATTATATTTTGACCCCTGCGTGGGTAAGTGTTTGGAATTGAGTTGTATGTTATTATTGAAAGACCAAATCGGTCTACTGAGTCATTTTAGCCTTAAAGGCGATGTTTAGATGTTTGGTTTTAGTTATCAGCCTGGTAGATCCTCGAGGAGAGGGTCTACGGCGTGTAATATCCCTGAGTGGATTGGGGGTGTTACAATTTTTATAGATACTAAGATAAGTGAAACACACAATTAAAAAGTTTGGTTTAATAATTGCAAAGAAAATGCAATATTAGTTTTAATATTTTAAGGAAATAAAAATATTGCAATAATAATAGATTGATTAAACGATAAAATGAAATAGTTGGGATTACAAACTTAGTTCGTCATTAGTTATAAAAGATGTATAGGAGATCATAAAATGAATTTACTTATTATGTTGTGTAGATTCAATTTTTCTTAAAAAGACGGTTTCTCTTTCGAACTATAAAACGCCCCTTACATATTGAATCAATCCACTATATTTCTATGTTGATTGGCTTCAATACATAGCATTATGATTTATGAAAATAACTCAAAGAATCATCTAAGGACTAGAGGTATATTTCTATCCCCTAGAACAACTTAGAGTGAAGATCATTTGATCTAATCAAACATATTTTCTTTCGAAACATATGAAGACCATAAATATCGTCATTTATTGGCCAAATAAATAAAGATTGTTAAAACAATGAAAATCACACACAATAATAAGTAATTCACAATAGATCTTTATACAAACATAAATAACATGACTAACCTTGTTTATAATCTCAACTAAAGATTATTTAGCCCATGAAGGGTTTATTACACATATTACAAGCTTTTGTGGTCATTATTAGTTGAATCAAGAGAAAGAATTGATCCTAACTCCCTTAGTAGATAAAGGAGATAGAAGCAATAAACTCTCTGAACAATATATGCTATACCACACTTACAAAGATCACTCAAGAACACAAGTGTGTTATTCACACAAAAAGAAAAGTTTACAAAAAATGGAAAATTATAAGTTGAATGATGAATGATGAAGGATCTAAGGGGTCTATTTATACACCTAAAGTCATCTAATAGCTCCAAAACTCCAGCATTATTACATTAGATCGGATCAATGCCAGCCATCCCCTCAATAATACACAAAAAGTATAAAAAATTAGACAAATCATAACAATCTGTCAAGAGTTACGGCCGTAACATTCAGGAGTTACGGCCGTAACAAGGATGACTTACGGCCGTAACTCCTGAATGTTACGGCCGTAACGTGGCTTCGTAAATTTGCTCACTGGAAGCTTTGATAGTTACGTTTTCAGCCCAGAATTTCTCAGACTTTGCGTTTTTGCCCCAGATCTTCTTCGGATGATAACTTTTGATATATAACTCTGATTTTGAATCCGGAAAGACTGCCGAATTCGTCTCGGAAAGCCCTACAACATGAATATATCAAAATTCAACAAAGAGAATATTTATTAAACATGTTATTTCTTGAGTAAATCAGTTATTTAATCCGATCATCATCCGATAAAAATAATTATTAAAACTAATTAATTAAAAGCAAAAAACGAGTAGACTAGCTCAATTATGGGTGAATTTTATCGATACAAACCATGGATAAGTGTACAAAACTAACACTTATCACTCAACAACAATCTACGGAGATTGACTGTACACTCATGTCATAATTCAGAATATTCTTCTTGAAAACTTGCACCAATTTTTATACAATACCATTTTCAAAAGTGGGAGAAAATATATTATATTTCAAAATAGTTGCATACATATAAATTTAGAAAATACTCAAACCCCAACTCACTGAGAATCCATTATTCTCACCCCATTTTGAATTGTTTTCTAAAACCTCACTAGATGAAGAGCATAAAGAAGAAGATGAGCCAGATGCTGACGACCACTGAAGACCGTCCTCAAAATATTGACAAGACGTAGGAATTAGGATGCTGCTTTAACGCTTCTTTTATTCCTGTGTCAAAATGTATTTTGGTTTTCGATGTACTCTTTTACACTTGATGTAATAATTCCGCTGTACTCTTGAATATTTCTTTTCTATGAATAACCAGTCTTAGTTCACCGGGCTGAGATCTGGCATATGTATGATTTACTAGAATGAATTATCACAAACGTTATTTATTACGTTAACTGTCGCGTTCTCGTCCAACCCCGGTGTGGGGGCGTGACAGAGGGTATTCTAGATTATTGTTGCTCCTTCGTTGATAGTATTGGAGTTTATCATATTGATGATATTCTCGGCTGCATTTTGACCTTTGGATTGGTTGTATTGGAGTTATCATGCCGATGATATTCTCGGTTAATTTATTGGTTGATCATTGATAGTGATCGTATGAGCATTCGGATTTTGTGTCGATGTTTCGGGATTTGTGTCATTGTGTTGGGCAGTTGTTTCTCAGATGTATCGTGTATTATTCGTTTTTATCGGAATTGGACTTGATTGTGCGATCAGGCAGACAGGATTTGACACGGATAGATTATTTCATCTGAAGATGATATATTTTGTTGAGACTCATGGAATTGTGATTGTAAGCGTATTGAGGCTTTACAGCGAAGTCACTTGTTAGTATCTCAGGAGATCGTCGACTTTGCGTATTTGTAAGTATGCTAGTTTGATTATTCGGTAATGATGATGATTATTCGTTGTCGTGATGATTTCGGGACATTTTGGTTGAACAGTACAGTATGGATAAAATAAATTAAGGACTGAGATGTCAGTATTGTAACACCCTTAAAACCATATGGGAATATTACACGCCGTAGGCCCCTTTTCACGAGGGTCTACCAGGCTAAACCTTACAAAACGACCAAAAGTTTGCCCGGCCAGGGTCAAACAATCAAATAATACAGACTGTTAAGGTCACTTACACATGAATACACAGACCGATGAGGTCACACAATTCAATCAACAGATCTGACTAAAACAACATTACCCACACAGGGGTCGAAACACAATACAGCGGAAGACTGAAATCAACTCTGACAACACAATGAAAATGAAAACAACTCTCAACTCTTGATTAGTATCACAACTCATCATCCTCCTGTGCCAATCCTGTGACTGCTCCCCTGAACCTGCATGTACCTGGACGCAAAACAGACATCCACCCCCCGATTACTCGGGAGTTAGTAAAACTCCACTGTTTTACTAGTGCAAGTATAATACGATACGAAATGCGACAAGTAAATAGCAACCACGAATTTACCACGGAAATCAACTATCAAACTGTTCCCGAGAAGTTTTAGGATTTCGAACTCAAACAAGCAATAATTGAAAAGGAACTCATTAGCTCGGGGATTTTTAAAGTAGAAATGCTTTTGGACCTCAAGTCCAGATTTATCAAACCCTTTCGAAAACGTTAGGACCTCAGCCCGATTCTCATTTCAAAACATACTAGTTAAGATATCATTATGATTCCGTGACCCATGTCATAAAACGTTATCCAAACAATCACTGTCACACGATCACTGTCCGTACACATCATGTACCTAACTCCAGAGGCCTCGACGGACCCTACCTGGACAACATACATCGTTCGTACACATCATGTACCAAACTCCAGAGGCCTCGACGGACACTACCTGGAATACACATCTTGTTCGTACACATCATGTACCGAACTCCATATGCCTCGACGGACCCTACCTGGACAACTTATATCGTTCGTACACATCATGTACCGAACTCCAGTGGCCTCGACGGACCCTACCTGGACAACATACATCGTTCGTACACATCATGTACCGAACTCCAGAGGCCTCGTCAGACCTTACCTGGAACACACACATCATCACAACACGACCCATATGATCATCTCAACATATCACCACAAGCAACACACATTATTATCAATATGTCAAACCATTCAACAATACACCGTAATACATATTCAAATATGTAATCAAATAAACACACAAATATCATAATCATCACGATAATTCAACTATGACCAATCACGCACGACACAAACCATATGATTAACACAACCAACACAATTCCACGACATTAACCAAATGAGAACATCATCACTACCATCAATCGTTCACACTTATAAAATCACGCGAAGCATATTCACGAAGGCAAAACAATTCATCATAAATCTAACAAGACACAATTCATATAGCAAGATACTTGCCTCAATAACCGCTACCGAACACTCCGAAGAACACGGTTCGATCGGGAAGCTCGAACCCCGAAGAAGACAACAAACGGGAGGGTTCCGACTCGAGTTCTTTACAAGGATTTCGTCCCTAAGTCATATCAATCATAAATCAACAATCGTACGATGAATAACAATCGCATAACGCCCGAATCCCCCTCTAAGACCTTTTATCGGACACCTTCAAGGCGTCGATTAAGAACTCGACCAAAATGACGAATCTATACAATCCAACCATGGAATAACAAGGGAAATGATATAATATATCTAAATAATCCTCAATTCATCACAAATCTAAGTTATTACGGTTAAATCGGACAAAACGAACAAAACCCCCAATTCATCCAAAAGTAGGGTTTCAAGAATTTACCTTGGAATAAGGATGAAGAACAATTGTTGGAGTTGTTAATCCACACCAAGAACTTGAAGAAGATGAAATTCTTTGGGATTGATGATGCAAAAACGCCCAAAAATCGCCCACAAGATCGCCCAAGAGGAAGAGGAATGAAGGAAGAGATGAAATGAGCATTCATCTCACAAAATCCGCAGAAATAGGCTGATCTGCACTTTGTGCCGCGGCACGGGCCGAGTGTGCCGCGGCCCACGGCCAAGAAAAACTGCCCAGCACTGGCTTAGTGCCGCGGCCCAGCCAGCAGGGGCCTCGGCCCGCGGTACAGCCCGCTCCAGCATAAAAAAGGCATACAGTGCAGTCTTAGCTATTTCGACCATAACTCCTTCGTCCGGACTCCGATTGACTCACTGTTTGAACCATGAGAAAGCCAACTTGATGCTCTATAATACTAAAAATATTCAGAATTTTTGGAGTTTCCAAGAATTGATGGTGATTTTACAAAGTCAAACTCAGACTTGGAAAAGTTGTTTAATAACACTGAACTCAACAAAACGACACCGAAACGAACTCGGATGACAAAAAGTGTAGAATTAGTCATTCTCGGAATGATGAAACGGTCACAATAGAGTCGCTAAGATACACTTCCGCCAAAAAAAGAAAATTACCAAAAATCGAAATCACGGATATTACATACTACCCTCCTTAAAAGAAGTTTCGCCCCGAAACTTAAAACAAGTAGGGAGAAGCAATATCCCGCCAGGAAAAATTAACGAGATACACAAGAAACGCGTAACTTACGCCCAACGGCGAAACGTTACAAGCAACGCAAAGGAACATACGACGTGAAAACACGTTCCACGACGACCAACACAACGCCACTGGCTATGATTCAAAACATTAACGAGCAAATAACGACACATCACATACCACATTACATGCACACATTTACTCAAAGAAATGCACGCGACAACTAGTCGCACCCGACTAAAATGGCTATGCGTTAGAAACAAATAGAGTATCACGATAGAAATCACTCCGATTCTCATCAACAAGAAAATATCCGACGTTAAAACACACACAATTCAAGATAAAGGAAAACGAGAATACCGGATATTACATTCTATCCCACTAAAAATAAGTTTCGTCCCAAAACTTAAAATAAAACATCAGGGTAGAATAAAAACAAAACCAAAAAGTTCACGCAACAAATATCAATCTCTACACGAATTACAGCACAAAGTACGACACACAACTACATCACTGGACACCACTGGGTCCTCCAGAAGTAGGAACGGGACTCCGGTCCCCTATCATCTTAGCAACAATCTCGCAGTACTGAACTCGATGCCCCTCGCGTCCACAATTATAACAAGTTACCGGCGGTTTCTTACAATGCGCGCGTTCATGGCCCAGAACGTTACAGTTGAAACACCTAGGAGCATTACCAGAACTCAAAGACACCGGCTTGGGTCTTTTAGATTCTCTAGCTGACCAAGAAGGTCCCATACTCGACTGATACGAGGGTCGAGGTTTAGGAATCCCAATTCCCTCACTTCCCGATGCACCATCGGAAATCTTCTGCTTCTTCGCCACCGATACAGACTCTGTAGACATCATAGCCATTTCAAATGCTAAGGCTCGATCTTGATAGTCCTTCAGCGTTGTACACATAAAAGGGCCCATACACTGCCGAACCTGAGGTTTCATATGCATATCAAAGTAACGAACCTTATCTGTCTCACTTCGCACTTGATCTCGAACGTAACACAGCTGTCGATTGTAATCGGCTATTGCTTGAGATATCGACACATCTCGGGGCGTAGCCGAGAAAAACTCGACAATTATACGTTCCTTAACAGGCGGCGGACAATACTCGGCCTCCATAGCAGTCTTGAATTCAGCCCAAGTAGTGGTACGATCACTAGGCGCTACGGCCTCCCACCAGTCTTCAGCTTCCCTGTCGAGCAGGTATTGATCAATAGGCACTCTTCTCTCATCGGGACAAGCTATGGCATCAAATGTTCTGTCTAACTGGAAGAGCCAGTTCTCCCAACCTAACGAGTCTGAAGAACCTACAAAACGGGGCGGGTGCATTCTCATCACACCTCGTAACCACATACTAGCTCCATTATCCTCATCTGGGATTCCATCCCGTGTATGGTCTGATTCATATGTGCCAATTGGTCAACCACCTTACAAAGGATAGTGGCAGCGCCAATGTCAGAATTTTCCCCAGTTGATTGCCTCTGCTCACGCGATTGATCATCTCGACCACCTGTACTTAGCTCATTGGTGCTTGACAACGAGCGAGTCGCCTTCTCATGCACCTGATTCCGACCTCTACCATAACCACGCTCTCGACCTCTACCTCTTACCATACTAAACCGCCACCGATCAGAACAACAAAACAAATATCACATAATCAACATAGGGCAACAAACAGCAGCACAATAAAGTATTCACTCCAAATCATCACACGAGTACACGAACTAACACTGCAATAATAGACTTAAATTCATAAGTAACTCGCACGGTTGCACCAACAGAGGTGCACGACTTTTACCGAAGTAAACACAGTCAAGACCACACACATCATTAAAATCAGGCCCTTGTCACATTCTTTAAAAATAAAATTTTTCCCGAGGTATTTGTTCAAATGATAATATTTTAAAATTTGAGAGTTTGAAAGATTTTGCAGAAATGAAATTTTGAAAACACTTTGATTAATACCTCGGTCATTTAACCAAAGCCATGGACCCATTATCAAAACTGCTCTGATTTGAAATTACTTGCACAACAATACGTTGAAATATCAAGTCCACTCTATAACCGATGTCAGCAAAATGACCTTATTAATATCTGCCAACACACTAATCATTACCATAGGTAAGCTATCATGTCCAGGATAACGTCATAGAACAATACAATTAAATGAGACTATGCCGTCACAACACTCAAACACATAACATTTAAATTCCGAGAATTAGAGTCCTTTTGCAAAACAGAAATTTTCCAAAAATCCTTTCGATCGTAATAAAAATGACGGTAGTATTTTGCAATGTCCGAAGTATTTTTAAACACATTTTCCAAATACCGATTGATGGTGCTATTTGAAAATACATGACAAACTTGTCACAATTCAACCGATTTCAAAATCCACACAAACCGTTGTTTAACCATACCATCAAAATATTTTCAAAAATTTTGATTTCCACAAAAATGCTCAAACCAGTAGAGTCTTTCACGAAAAACGTTTTCAAACCTACCCACATCGGGCATATTTACAACAATCTAAAATAGTCAAACTTAGAACCACGTGCCCAAACGGCAAACGGGGTCACCAATTCAATCAAATGCATCTCATGGGCATCAAGTTAAACATACAACAAAACCCTCTATCTGATTCTCTCACAAACTCTATTGTCGGTACCTTTTTTTCGGAACGATCAAAGTTTACAACTTTCACATTATACCACCCCACATGGTGGTTCAACGTCAAAACATCAATACGTCCAGTTTTATACACATACGGTGTATCACAAGTATCGAATATAAACTCCATTACACAACACCGTGCAAATAACGTCATGCACCACAAATATCACACATAAATGAAATCATGAACACATATATTATGCATAAAAGAGGAGACTTACGTCTACAGGCCGCACGGAGATGACGGTCGCCCACGATACTAATCTTATCCGACAACATAACCGACACGTTGTGACTACGCACAACTCAACTTGTCACCCGACATCTAGAATGACAAAACCACACAATACTCGACAAATCACGACTCGACTTGACCCGACAGCCTAGGTTTCCGCAACCTAAGCTCTGATACCATAAATGTAACACCCCCAAAACCATATAGGAATATTACACGCCGTAGGCCCATTTTCATGAGGATCTACTAGGCTAAACCTTACAAAACGACCAAAAGTTTGCCCGGCCAGGGTCAAACAATCAAATAATACAGACCGTTAAGGTCACTTACACATGAATACACAGACCGATGAGGTCACACAATTCAATCAACAGATCTGACTAAAACAACATTACCCACACAGGGGTCGAAATACAATACAGCGGAAGACTAAATTCAACTCTGACAACACAACAAAAATCAAAACAACTCTCAACTCTAGATTAGTATCGCAGCTCGTCATCCTCCTGTGCCAATCCTATGACTGCTCCCCTGAACCTGCATGTACCTGGACGCAAAACAGACATCCACCCCCTGATTACTCGGGGGTTAGTAAAACTCCACTGTTTTACTAGTGCAAGTATAATACGATACGAAATGCGACAAGTAAATAGCAACCACGAATTTACCACGGAAATCAACTATCAAACTGTTCCCGAGAAGTTTTAGGATTTCGAACTCAAGCAAGCAATAATTGAAAAGGAACTCATTAGCTCGGGGATTTTTAAAGTAGAAATGCTTTTGGACCTCAAGTCCCGATTTACCGAACCCTTTCGAAAACGTTAGGGCCTCAGCCCGATTCTCATTTCAAAACATACTAGTTAAGATATCATTATGAGTCCGTGACCCATGTTATAAAACGTTATCCAAACAATCACTGTCACGCAATCACTGTTCGTACACATCATGTACCGAGCTCCAGAGGCCTCGACGGACCCTACTTGGACAACATACATCGTCCGTATACATCATGTACCGAACTCCAGAGGCCTCAACGGACCTTACATGGGATACACATCTTGTTCGTACACATCATGTACTGAACTCCAGAGGCCCCGACGGACCCTACCTGGACAACATACATCGTTTGTACACATCATGTACCGAACTCCAGAGGCCTCGACGGACCCTACCTGGAATACACATCTTATTCGTACACATCATGTACCGAACTCCAGAGGCCCTGACGGACCCTACCTGGACAACATACATCGTTCGTACATATCATGTACCAAACTCCAGAGGCCTCGTCAGACCGTACCTGGAACACACGCATCATCACAACACGAACCATATGATCAACTCAACATATCACCACAAGCAACACACATTATTATCAATATGTGAAACCATTCAACAATACACCGTAATACATATTCAAATATGTAATCAAATAAACACACAAATATCATAATCATCACGATAATTCAACTATGACCAATCACGCACGACACGAACCATATGATTAACACAACCAACACAATTCCACGACGTTAACCAAATGAGAACATCATCACTACCATCAATCATTCACACTTATAAAATCACGCGAAGCATATTCACGAAGGCAAAACAATTAATCATAAATATAACACGAAGTCTCTATCCACAAGACACAATTCGTATAGCAAGATACTTCCCTCAATAACTGCTACCGAACACTACGCAGAACACGGTTCGATCGGGAAGCTCGGACCCCAAAGAAGACAACAAACGGGAGGGTCCCGACTCGAGTTCTTTACAAGGATTTCGTCCCTAAGTCATATCAATCATAAATCAACAATCGTACGATGAATAATAATCGCATAACGCCCGAATCCCCCTCTAAGACCTTTTATCGGACACCTTCAAGGCGTCGATTAAGAACTCGACCAAAATGACGAATCTATACAATCCAACCATGGAATAACAAGGGAAATGATAGAATACATCTAAATAATCCTCAATACATTACAAATCTAAGTTATTACGGTTAAATCGGACAAAACGAATAAAACCCTCAATTCACCCAAAAGTAGGGTTTCAAGAATTTACCTTGGATTAAGGATGAAGAACAATTGTTGGTGTTGTTAATCCACACCAAGAAATTGAAGAAGATGAAATTCTCTGGGATTGATGATGCAAAAACGCCCAAAAATCGCCCACAAGATCGCCCAAGAAGAAGAGGAATGAAGGAAGAGATGAAATGAGCATTCATCTCACAAAATCCGCAAAAATAAGCTGATCTGCACTTTGTGCCGCGTCCCATGGCCAAGAAAAACTGCCCAGCACTGGATTAGTGCCGCGGCCCGTCCATCAGGGGCCGCGGGCCGCGGTATAGCCCGCTCCAGCATAAAAAAGGCACACGGTGCAGTCTTAGCTATTTCGACCATAACTCTTTCATCCGGACTCCGATTGACTCACCGTTTGAACTATTGGAAAGACAACTTGATGCTCTATAATACTGAAAAGATTCAGAATTTTTGGAGTTTCCAAGAATTGATGGTGATTTTACAAAGTCGAACTCAGACTTGGAAAAGTCGTTTAATAACACTGAACTCAACAAAACGACACCGAAACGAACTCGGATGACAGAAAGTGTAGAATTAGTCATTCTCGGAATGAAGAAACGGTCACAATAGAGTCGCTAAGATGGACTTCCGCCAAAAAATAAAATTACCAAAAATCGAAATCACGGATATTACATACTACCCTCCTTAAAAGAAGTAGGGAGAAGAAATATTCTGCCAGGAAAACTCAACGAGATACACAAGAAACGCGTAACTTACGCCCAATGGCGAAACGTTACAAGCAACGCAAAGGAACATACGGCGTGAAAACATGTTCCACGACGACCAACACAACGCCCCTGGCTATGATTCAAAACATTGACGAGCAAATTATGACACATCACATACCACATCACATGCACACATTTACTCAAAGAAACGCACGCGACAACTAGTCGCACCCGACTAAAACGGCTATGCGATAGAAACAAATAGAGTATCACGATAGAAATCAATCCGATTCTCATCAACAAGAAAATATCCGACGTCAAAACACAAACAATTCAAGATAACGGAAAACGAGAATACCGGATATTACAAGTATTGGTATAATTGTCGTATTTGGTCGATAATTGAATTTGAGGATATAATATGTTGAGTATACGTATTCAGTATGCCGTATGTTCATATTCTGTATGTTGAGACGTTAGACAAGAATTGCTTGAAATGACTAAGTATAGCATTATTAGCGCACGCTAATATTCATGAATAGCGCACGCTATCGTGCAGGTTTAGAGCACGCTACGGACAAAGGTTAGCGTACGGTAGTGCAGAACAGCTCAGAGGGAATCTACAGGTGGACCCGTCTACTTTCGGCGCATGTGCCGACAAGGTCAACGGATGTTTGTTATGAAGGATTAGCGCACACTAATGCATAGTGTTAGCGCACGCTAATATCAGATCGGTCCAAAGGGAATCTTATCCTTGTCATATGCTTTAGGCGTGTGGACCCATCTTCGGAATATGCAGACAAACGATTCAACTATGAGTAGCGCACGCTATGGTCGGACATTAGCGTACGCTAAATGGAGGTGTTTACGTACGCCATTGCATGGGCAATGCGTACGTAAATTATTGTATGAAGTAAGACAGTAGTCTCTGGACTGCGATAGCGCACGCTAATAAAGACAGTTAGTGCACACTAAACATGTTAACGCACGCTATTTTGTGGAGGTAGCGCACGCTAGTAATGTACAGTATATATATATGTGCAGTTGGCCATTATTCATTATTTCCATCCATTTCTTCATGTGAACCGATAGAGAGAGTTCTTAGAGAGAAGTTTGAGGTTCCAAACACTTAAGTTGATCGATCCTAACAACATTTGAAGCTTAGAAGTGATTGAGAATGGATTCAACCTTGGGATTAAATCCATTCCTTCAAAGAGGTAATTACTCTTCACCTTTGGATTTCGTTTTGGTTTGTATATGATGTTCTTGAGTTGATATTGTCATGTATATGAGTTGATGAGTATGATTATGAGATGGATTACTGAGTTATGTTGATGATATTGTTGATATGCGGATATTGATATGATTCGCGTGGTTTTGAATGGTGTTGTTTTTCTTCAAGAGATATGCTGGTTAATATCTCCCTTCATTTTGGGTCTTTGATGTTGTTGTTATTGTTTACTTCGTATGGTGATGAACATGCAAGTGATTATGATTCTTGGTGTATATGATATGATTAAGAAGATCATATGTTGAAATGTTATTTGGACACTTGTTTGGAGAGTAATGTGTATAAGGTTCGACTTTGGAAAAATCACCACCGATTCTTGAAAACTCCAAAAATTATGAAACATAACAGTATGATAGAGCATCGAGTTATCTTTCTTATGGTTCAAACAGTGAGTTAATCGGAGTCTGGATGTGTAATATCCGGATTTATTACGGTGTATTTCATCTGTATTCAAACCCTGTATTATTCGGATTTATGGTTTTGATTATTGGAGTATGATATTTCTTGCATTGATATCTTTGTACATAAGTATAACAACATGCAAAATTTCTCATGCAAACTCGTGATAGCGCACACTAAGAATGTAGCTTAACGCGCGCTATCAGGCTATTACTAGCGCACGCTATGCATGTGGAGTTGCGTGCGCTAAGAACTCAATTATTGAGCGGGACGACTAGCACATGCGCCAGCCGGGACATGGGTCCGGATAAGATTCCCGCGGATGAACCTGGACAGTTCTGAAGTCAACTCTTATTAGCGCGCGCTAAGGAAAGCTTGTAGCGTGCGCTAAATTGTTAAAATGCAGAATATTATAAATGGGACAACAACCTATTTGGGCTTACATTTCATTCGTCCATTCTTCATTCTTGAGAGGCCAGAGAGCTGTAATAATCCTTCTACACACTTAGAACACATCTTGTTGGTCTTTGTATATTGGTTATCACTTAGGAGTAATCATTGAAGTGGAATAGCACCTTGGAGTGGCATACAACCAACCGGAGTCGGATTCTATCTTACGGTTCAGTGATTTTCATCATATTAAGGTATGTTCAACCTATATCCAGACTTAGAGTTGGATTCTAAAGAATTGGATGATCATATTAACAAGATATTGATTTTCATAAGTGAATTATCCAAAGTACATCATGTTTGGAATATTGAGATGAAGAAGCCTTAAGTACCTTGATTATGATCATCATGATTCGAATCTTATTACATTGAACAAGTAAAGGAAGCTTCTATCATTGGTAATCCGAATCTAGTAGATGACTTCATAACAATCATGGACTTGACTTTAAACATCATTATTGTTAGATGAATCTAAGGGATTGATCATGGAAGGATTTATCTAGTATAGATGGAATGTTAAACAACTACAACATGATAATTTCGATGGATATAAGGTGTTGATATCAACCGTTAAGCCTTTCGAATCCTCATATGAAGAATTGTAGTCGAAATGGAATATGGTTTTATAATGGTATGCATATCCTTGAATCCGAAGTTGTTGTTATCCGTAAAATCATTCATAATCGTATGAACATGATATTCATGGAGGTAACATGAATTATCACGGAAGATTTCATTGTTTTGATCGTGATGAGAACAGTTTACTGCCCAGCAGTAAACTTCCATGCAGAGTTAGCGCATGCTAAGCTATATAGATTAGCGTGCGCTATCGAGCACGAGTTAGCGTACGCTACGTTTGGTACGTAACATACGCTAGGCCATCAGACGAGTCAGTCGACTGATCAGTGAAGTGCTGACCATGCATAGTTAGCGTACGCTAGGCGTTGTTGTTTGCATGCGCTATCGAGCAGACTTAACGCACGCTACACAGAGTACTTAGCGTACGCTAAGCGATTGACGATTACATTTTATGAACTTTTGGCCGTAAATCGAATTGTTAAACATTCGCATTTAGCGTGAGATAAATCCTATATCATTTCTTTTGTTAAGGTTTGATCTTGTTACGTGATTGATTGAGGAGGACGACCTTCGAGTGTTCGTTTTCGTGGAAGTATTGTTCTTGTCTTCAAATCGAGGCAAGTACTTTAATTGTTTTATGTATTGATGTTATACATATTGTCGTGCATGTATGTCGTTGTTGTATGTCCACCTCGTGTTGGTCCGACGGGATCATCGGGGATCTATGCTAGCGTCTACTGGATCATCGGACGGGTTTTCCACCACGGGTTGGTCAGCGGGATCATCGTGGGTTCTAGGCGGTGAATCTTTGGATCGACGGAATTACCATGTGTATGTTATGATATCATGTTGTGATTATCAGTTGTGTATGTTATGTTTGAGTTTCTCGTAGGAGAAGACTCGTTGGACATTTTATCATTTACATTATTATTATTATTCTACGTGTGACGTTGAAATAATATGTTGTGGTACTTGTACTAGCATCGTTGTGCTAACCCCTTCGGGGGTGAACATTTTGTTTATGTTCAGGATCCAGGAGAGCGGGAAAACAACCACTGGAGCTGCATGACGACGAGGGTGCAGAGTGATGTTTCAGTCGGGTTCATTTGTCTGTTGTTTATTGGTTATTTCAATAAGTACTCGAGTACGAAGTCGTTTATGATGGATTTGAATTTGGTGATGTATTATTGAGTTTCTGTTGAACAATTGTATTATTTTTAGTATTTGGTCAGAACTTTTGTATCGAAATTCCATTATTTCCATTCGTTAGTACCTTTTAATGTCTGTTCAATTCTTCAGCCGTGTAAATCCTTATGTAAAGGATTTACGGCGCTGTAATATTCCTAAATATATCGGGGGTGTTACAGAATATGGTATCAGAACTAAGATTATGGATATCTTGGCCGTTGGGTTAAAATAGGGGTCATTTATGTCTTTTGAGGTAACCGGCCGTGAATGACATCACTGCACTGCCTACGTCTTCATGCGAACGGTGGTTGTAAGTTCCTAAACTCTATCTCGTTCTTTACATGTTGTGTCTCTTTATACTCGAATATTAGAACGATGTTGTTTCCTGTATATTGAGTATTTATGCTTACAGTATGTTGATAGGCGGACGTGGACGTGGTCGCGGTCGTGGACGCGGACGAAGAAATGCTGAAAGGGAAGTGTCGCCTTCTAACCAGGCCAGTCATAGCTCAGGCGAGCCGCAACAATCTATTAATAACGAACCAGATCCTGTTGTACCAGAGATCCTTCGTCAAGTGGTGAACCAGATGACTCAGTTTGCCCAAGTCGTGGACCGAATGCAAGTGGCGGTGGGACTACAGCAGGGAGAGAGACAGCAAGGGATCCCAGACATGGGAAATCGAGGTGACCGGTGGCTGCAAGAGGTGGCGAAGATGCAACCACCCAAATTCGACGGTATTTCTGAGACTCCCACCTGGGACCATTGGTTGAAGGAACTGGAGAAAATCTTTGCCGGAATTAACTGCCCAGACGACCGGAGAGCCTCTATCGCTCAATATTTTCTGATAGGGGAAGCGTCCGAATGGTGGGAAGCCATCCGGCCTGTAGACCATGATGCCGATTGGACAGAGTTTAGATTGATGATGGAAGCTCAGTATTGCCCTCGTCCTGTGAGGGAAGCCAAAATTCGGGAGTTTTTCTCCGCTCAGCCTTCTGATGTGCCAGTATCCCAGGCAATTAAGACGTTTAACTAGCAGCTGGCATTTGTTCGACATATGGTCAGAACAAATGCAGAAATGATGATCCATTTCGATATGAGGATGAAACCAGAAATCCAGAGGTACATGTCCGGATTTGAATGTACCACACTCTGTCAATACCAGGATAAGGCGTTGGCGTATGAGATCAAGGAAGCACCTATGGAGAAATTTTTGGAATCTAAGAAACAGAAAGTCTCTGGTACTTTTACAGAGCACAAGAACAGCGAGCCCCGTAAGGCCCAGTCATCCTTTCACTCTTTCAAGAAACCTCCGCACCTAGTTAGGAGCGGAAAGAACTTCGGAGCGACATCAACTATTACTGATGTTACTAGGAAATGCTTTAACTGCGCCCAGACGGGGCACTATCGACGGAATTGCCCCCTTCCTGCCGTGACTTGTTTTGATTGTGGACGAGAGGGACATCGGGCAGTGTTTTGTGAAGAGGCTGCAAAGTCTTTTAGAGCCCGTACACCACAGCCAGTCCAGAAGGAAGCCAGTATCCAACAGATGCAGCAAAGTGTTCAGATGCCTCAGAATTTTGGCCGCGGACGAGGCAGAGGACAATGGGACCGAAAGGGGACATCGAGTGCCGGATCTGCTCCCCCACGTTTGTACGAGATGAGGAGGACAGATGATCAGGATGCTGCTGTCGCATCAGGTACTGTCCAGATCCTTTCCCAGCCAGTTAGCGTTTTATTCGATACAGGAGCTACGCATTCTTTTATATCTTTATCTTGTGTAAATCGTTTGAATATTTCCGGTTTTCATACTTGTGAACCTTATGTTGTTGGTTTACCGAGTGGAGAAAGGATTGTCGGAAACTTAGAAACTAGAAATTTCCCTGTATCATTTGGAGGCAGAGAGTGGCTCTCAAATCTGATCGTGATAGAAATGCAAGGAGACGACCTGATACTCGGAGACGATTGGCTTAATCGATATGGAGCAATTGTAAACTACCGAAGGAGGAATATCTCGCTGATCGCTGACGATGGTTCCGAAATATTGTTCGAGGGGTGGAAACCGGGAAGCTCAGGAAAATTGATCAAGGCGATGAAAGCTGTCAAATTGTTGAAACAGGGTTGTACTGGATATTAGTGCTATGCAATGAAGAAAGAAGACGAAATTGTGGAACTTTCATCCATTCCTGTTGTGAACGAATTTCCAGATGTATTTCCTGACGAGTTACCTGGACTACCTCCACGAAGGGATGTAGAATTTACCATTGAGCTGGAACCCGGAGCTACACCAATTTCTAAGGCGCCGTATCGTATAGCACCTACTGATATGTACGAACTGAAGAAGCAGCTGGAGGAGTTACTGGACAAAGGCTATATTCAGCCAAGCGTTTCACCCTGGGGAGCTCCAGTTCTTTTTGTCCGAAAGAAGGATGGATCGCTTCGACTGTGTATTGACTATCGAGAGCTGAATAAGATGACGATTAAGAACAAGTATTCGTTGCCACGGATTGATGATCTGTTTGACCAGTTGCAAGGGGCGACAGTATTTTCTAAAATCGATCTGAGATCAGGGTATCATCAGCTGAGGATTAAGGAATCTGATGTTCTGAAATCAGCGTTCAGAACTCGCTACGGACATTATAAGTTTGTAGTGATGCCGTTTGGTCTCACTAACGCACCTGCTGTATTTATGCAATTGATGAACCGAGTGTTCATCGAATTTTTGGATAAATTTGTGGTCGTCTTCATTGATGACATTCTAGTGTATTCTAAGAGCCCGGAAGAACATGCGCAACATTTGCGGATTGTATTGGAACTTTTGAGAAGCGAGCAATTGTACGCCAAACTTTCGAAGTGTGAATTATGGATAAAGGAAGTAATGTTCCTCGGCCATGTTGTGTCAGCTAAAGGAGTCCGAGTAGATCCTCAGAAGATCGAAGCAATTATAGATTGGAAGCCTCCAAAGAACGTGAAAGAAGTCCGAAGCTTCTTAGGACTTGCTGGATATTATCGCCGATTTGTGGAAGGGTTTTCTAAAATCTCCCGCCCACTTACTCAACTCCTGCAGAAAACTCAAAAGTTTGAGTGGAACGAGTCGTGTCAGACTAGTTTTAATGAATTGAAGAAGAGATTGACGACAGCACCAATTTTATCACTTCCACAAGGGACTGGAGGATTCATAGTTTACAGTGATGCTTCGAACCAAGGACTCGGATGTGTATTGATGCAGAATGATAAGGTGATCGCTTATGCTTCACGACAGCTGAAACCTTATTAAGTGAATTACCCAACACATGATTTGGAGCTAGCAGCAGTAGTTTTTACTTTGAAGATCTGGAGGCATTATCTGTACGGGACTCACTGTCAGATCTTTACGGATCATAAGAGTCTCAATTACATATTCATTCAGAAAGAATTGAACATGCGGCAAAGAAGATGGTTAGAACTAATTAAGGATTATGACTTGGAGATTTTGTATCATCCAGGCAAAGCGAATGTAGTAGCCGGTGCACTCAGCCACAAGCCTGTTTCTATTCAGATGCTGGAGACACTGACCTCCCAACTTAGCCTTCAACGAGAGATGATTCGAGAAGGAATTGAAGTGTGGTTACAAAGAGTCCAAGGACAACTGTGCGTGATGGAAATAACTTCATCATTAACCGAAGGAATCAAATCTAGACAGGCAGATGATCCTCTGATGATTCGGTTACGTGATGAAGTGATCAAAGGAAAGGCCCCCGGATTCATAATTCATGATGATGGAGTTTTGAGATTTCAGAACCGACTATGCGTTCCCGATGATGATGTTCTGAAACAGACGATTATGAAGGAAGCTCACAGTTCGCCCTATTCTATCCACCCGGGCACCAGTTAAATGTATAAGGACTTGAAGCATAATTTCTGGTGGGGCAACATGAAGAAAGATGTAGCGGACTATGTTTCGAAATGCTTGACTTGTCAGCAGGTTAAGATCGAGCATCAACGGCCTGCCGGAATGTTGAAGCCGCTCCCGATTCCTGAATGGAAGTGGGAGGACATATCGATGGACTTTATCACCAGTATGCCGAGGACCAAGACGGGAATGAACATGATTTGGGTGATAGTTGATCGTTTAACCAAATCAGCTCATTTCCTAGGCATTAAGGACACATGGGGACCAGAGAAATTGGCGCGAGTGTTTATTTCGGAGATAGTTCGATTGCATGGTACGCCGAAAACCATTGTTTCTGATCGAGACGGCCGTTTTGTGTCTCACTTTTGGAAAACAGTTCATAAGGCCTTGGGGACCGGGTGAACTTCAAGACTGACTTATCACCCAGGTGATGGACGGATCGAGAGAGGACTATTCAAACAGTGGAAGACATGCTGAGGGCTTGTGCCTTAGATTGGTCAACTGATTGGGAAGTTCACCTACCGTTGATTGAATTTACCTACAATAATAGTTGGCATGCTTCCATTAAGATGGCACCGTTTGAGGCATTATACGGGAGGAGATGTAGATCGCCCCTATGTTGGGATGATTCATCAGACTTGATCGGGACAGAACCAGAGTTGATCGTACAGACTCGAGAGAAGATAGCCTTGATTCGTGAAAGGCTGTTAACCGCCTAAAGTCACCAGAAATCTTACGCATACGTACGCCGTCGCCCTTTGGAGTTCAGTACGGGAGACCACGTACTTTTAAAGGTTTCTCCTACTCGGGGAATCTTTCGTTTCGGAAGGAATGGAAAGATGAGTCTGAGATATATTGTACCATTTGAGATCCTCGAGAGAGTTGGGGAGTTGGCATACAGATTGGCATTGCCGCCGTCATTGTGCCATGTTCATAACGTGTTCCACGTATCCCAGTTACGGAGGTATATACCAGATCCCAGTCATATCATTGATTTTGGCGAGATCGAAGTCGCGCAGAATGGGACATTTGAAGAAAGACCGGTCAAGATACTCGAGAGTCGAGTTAAGCAGCTGAGGAACAAACCAATCGTTTTGGTCAAAGTTCAATGGTCACGTCATGGAATGGAAGAAGCCACCTAGGAAACGGAAGCTGATATGAAGTCCAGTATCCCGAGTTATTTTCGTCTTGAGTTTCGGGACGAAACTCCTTTTTAGTAGGAGAGTATGTAATATCCGGATTTATTACGGTGTATTTCATCTGTATTCAAACCCTGTATTATTCGGATTTATGGTTTTGATTATTGGAGTATGATATTTCTTGCATTGATATCTTTGTACATAAGTATAACAACATGCAAAATTTCTCATGCAAACTCGTGATAGCGCACGCTAAGAATGTATCTTAACGCGCGCTATCAGGCTATACTAGCGCACGCTATGCGTGTGGAGTTGCGTGCGCTAAGAACTCAATTATTGAGCGGGACGACTAGCACATGCGCCAGCCGGGACATGGGTCCGGATAAGATTCTCGTGGATGAACCTGGACAGTTCTGAAGTCAACTCTTATTAGCGCGCGCTAAGGAAAGCTTGTAGCGTGCGCTAACTTGTTAAAATGCAGAATATTATAAATGGGACAACAACCCATTTTGGCTTACATTTCATTCGTCCATTCTTCATTCTTGAGAGGCTAGAGAGCTGTAATAATCCTTCTACACACTTAGAACACATCTTGTTGGTCTTTGTATATTGGTTATCACTTGGGAGTAATCATTGAAGTGGAATAGCACCTTGGAGTGGCATACAACCAACCGGAGTCGGATTCTATCTTACGGTTCAGTGATTTTCATCATATTAAGGTATGTTCAACCTATCTCCAGACTTAGAGTTGGATTCTAAAGAATTGGATGATCATATTAACAAGATATTGATTTTCATAAGTGAATTATCCAAAGTACATCATGTTTGGAATATTGAGATGAAAAAGCCTTAAGTACCTTGATTATGATCATCATGATTCGAATCTTATTACATTGAACAAGTAAAGGAAGCTTCTATCATTGGTAATCCGAATCTAGTAGATGACTTCATAACAATCATGGACTTGACTTTAAACATCATTATTGTTAGATGAATCTAAGGGATTGATCATGGAAGGATTTATCTAGTATAGATGGAATGTTAAACAACTACAACATGATAATTTCGATGGATATAAGGTGTTGATATCAACCGTTAAGCCTTTCGAATCGTCATATGAAGAATTGTAGTCGAAATGGAATATGGTTTTATAATGGTATGCATATCCTTGAATCCGAAGTTGTTGTTATCCGTAAAATCATTCATAATCGTATGAACATGATATTCATGGAGGTAACATGAATTATCACGGAAGATTTCATTGTTTTGATCGTGATGAGAACAGTTTACTGCCCAGCAGTAAACTGCCATGCAGAGTTAGCGCACGCTAAGCTATATAGATTAGCGTGCACTATCGAGCAGGAGTTAGCGTACGCTACGTTTGGTACGTAACGTACACTAGGACATCAGACGAGTCAGTCGACTGATCAGTGAAGTACTGACCATGCATAGTTAGCATACGTTAGGCGTTGTTGTTTGCGTGCGCTATCGAGCAGACTTAAAGCACGCTACACAGAGTATTTAGCGTACGCTAAGCAGTTCAGGCAGATTACATTTTATGAACTTTTGGCCGTAAATCGAATTGTTAAACATTCGTACGACGTGAGATAAATCCTATATCATTGCTTTTGTTAAGGTTTGATCTTGTTACGTGATTGATTGAGGAGGACGACCTTCGAGTGTTCGTTTTTGTGGAAGTATTGTTCTTGTCTTCAAATCAAGGCAAGTACTTTAATTGTTTTATGTATTGATGTTATACATATTGTCGTGCATGTATGTCGTTATTGTATGTCCACCTCGTGTTGGTCCGACGGAATCATCGGGGGATCTATGCTAGCGTGCGCTGGATCATCGGACGGGTTTTCCCACCACGGGTTGGTCTGACGGGATCATCATGGGTTCTAGGCAGTGAACGCTGGATCGACGGAATTAGCATGTGTATGTTATGATATCATGTTGTGATTATCAGTTGTGTATGTTATGTTTGAGTTTCTCGTAGGAGAAGACTCGTTGGACATTTTATCATTTACGTTATTATTATTATTCTGCATGTGACGTTGAAATAATATGTTGTGGTACTTGTACTAGCATCGTTGTGCTAACCCCTTCGGGGGTGAACATTTTATTTATGTTCAGGATCCAGGAGAGCGGGAAAACAACCACTGGAGCTGCATGACGACGAGGGTGCAGAGTGATGTTTCGGCCGGGTTCATTTGTCTGTTGTTTATTGGTTATTTCAATAAGTACTCGAGTACGAAGTCGTTTATGATGGATTTGAATTTGGTGATTGTATTATTTTTAGTATTTGGTCAGAACTGTTGTATCGAAATTCCATTATTTCCATTCGTTATTACCTTTTAATGTCTGTTCAATTCTTCAGCCTTGTAAATCCTTATGTAAAGGATTTACGGCGCTGTAATATTCCTGAATATATCGGAGGTGTTACAGGATGAGTGAGTTATGCTCAAAATGGCAAAAAGTATACTGTCTGTATTCTGAGAACAGGTGGCGCACGCTATTGATGAAGTTAGCGTACGCTAACATGCCTGGACGTATAAAAACGTAAAGCAGTCGGGAATTTCATTTCCCAACCCTTCCTACACGATCCCTTTTCGTCCCAAATCACCCAAACTCGGTTTTTAATCCCTAAACCTCAGATTTTGAGTTGGTTTATCAAGTGATAACATCTAGGAAAGCTTGGAACAAGGATTATAACATCATTCTTGATTCTTTCGCCGGATTGAAGGTAATTGGCTTGAACTATAATATTTTGGGATGTTTTAAATTCTTGATATATTTGGGTTGTTTAGTTCGTATCGATGTCTAGAATCATATAATGTTGAAGGATATATATGTTTGTGATTGTGTTCTTCGTGTTCTTCATGTGGTTGGTGTTTATTGATTGATGATTCGAATATACCTTTGAATTCTGCCTTCAAGGGGTTTGATTGAAGTTTTAAAAGAGAAATTAATTGGAATATTTTGGTTAAGTTTGTATACTCGTCTTATCGAATCGATATATGGACTTTGTGGAATCATGAGAATGAATTCGTAATTGTTTGAGTTAGATTGTTTGGACTTGTGTTTAATCGAGATATTTTGGAATCGTTGGGTTTGCGGATTGGTTATATCGAATGTTGATTGTTATCGAACTTGTTGTTTATCGATTATTACAATAGGTTGAGATTATTGATCAGTGATTATAATCGTGTGTTGCAGTCGAGTTCGAGGATGTTCGTGAATTGCTTTAGTCAGAGTCGAGGAGCTCGTGTACGAAGACAAGGAATTGGTGACGGTTCCACTATCGTCGTATCGATATCGAGGCAAGTTATTACTTGCTCAGTTTATAATATTTAATGAATGGTTTCCATTTCATTCGTTTATAATTCGTATAGCAATGTTTATAATCATAATCACAGGAGATTTGGGATTATAAGTTATATTCGAGTTTTGGGAATTAAATCATAATGTATATGATTTACATTTGTTGTTGGTATACTTGGTATCGAGGATACATTATGGTATAGATGAAGACGTGAATTATCTACCGTCAGTGACATTTTGGATCGTCGAATATTCAGAATAATGGTTGGTGATAGTTTTGACATTGAGATCGGTCTTGAAGGACTCGGGGCAAGTACTCTAATCATTTTTGTCATTTGTGTCGATCATGTTGTTATACATTCGTGTATTATTGTTGTCATGCATTTGTGCATTGTTGTTGTCGTGCATTGTGTACTGTTGTTTTGTGCAGTTGTGCATTATTGTCGTATGTCCACCATGTGTTGGTCTGACGGAATCATCGTGGAATCTATGCTAGCGTGCGCTGGATCATCGGACAGGTTCTTCCACCTCGTGTTGGTCTGACGGGATCATCGGGGGATCTAGGCAGTGAACGCTGGATCATCGGATTACCTATGTGTTGTTGTTGTGTATATGTATATTATAGATTTTCCATAAGTATACGTTGTTGTTATTGTTGTGAGCATATTGATGTTGTCATATGAGTATGCATTTGTAGGTCTTGTGTTAGGACAATGTCCGTATGATGTGTTGATCTGTTCCCAGATTAGACTGATATGATTTCGTCGTGGCGTTTCATATCTTGAGATACGTTCTGTATTTCCCTTGGTATTTGTCTTTGATGGACAATCGATTATCGTGTTGAGTTGTGATGATGTTATCCGATGAATCGAGTTGGACAAAGTTAGTAAATTTCGTAACAGTGAGTTACGATAATGTTTCGAGAACCTTGGGTATTGTTGAGATATCGTACAGATGTTTAGATATGAGCTTATCGTGTTGCTGAGAAATCGAGATATGAATTTTGGTTAAGTCATGACGGTAAGATTAGATTGGTCGTATTCTTACTTTGTACTCTCATTGGTATGTAATTATTGATGTGATGTGATTGATATCATTGTTGGGTATTATGGCTGACCCTGTCGTGGGCTTTCTTTTTAGGTTCTTGAAATATCAAGCTTGTAGCGGTCGTGGAGAGATGAGTTTCCCGGAGGATACTGGCTAGGGCATGTAATTGTGTTTTGAGTTTCCTGACCAGTTGTTGTATTCCGCTGCTAGAGTATTTTTAATCGTTTGTCTTTTCCGCAGCATGAGCATTTTTTAATGGCCTTTTGGTATCTGGTAACTTAGGTTACTTTGGCAATCGTTTTCTAAATTTTTTTGTCGGTACGTGTAAGCGATAGCTTAACGTGTGTTTTTAAACTGTTGTGGTTCACATAAGGTTTTACGATGGTTTTGATAAACGGATTTTATTAAGTCTTCTAATGTTTTTAAAAGATAATACCGTCGTTCACCTCTTGGGCATTTGTAAATGTTTGCGAAAATATATTTTAGCCTTGTGGGTTCCATCTCGGGGCCCACGGCGCTGTAATATTCCTGGATGGCTCTGGGGGTGTAACAGATACTGCTCCTCCATTAAGAGTAAATGTAGCCAGAAGTAGACATAGAATCGTCTTTCTGTCCTTGGAAGTCCAATACAGTGAATCCCATTACATTCAGTTCTCCACCCCCGTATTTAAGAACCAAGTCTCTAGTCCTTCTAAAGTAATTGAGAACGTTCTTTTACGACAGTCTAATGTTCCTAACTGGGTTAGCCCGAAACCTACTTACCACGCTCCCAGCATGCGCAATGTCAGGTCTCGTACACAATAAAGTATATATAAGGCTACCCAAATTCCGAATCATATGGTATATTACTCATTTCCTTTCATTATTCCTCACTATGAGGACACATCTTCAAGGTGAGTTTTATTCCATGTCGCATTGATAGGAACCCTCTTTTAGAATAATCCATCTTAAATCGCTTTACAGAACTGGGCATAATCCATCTTAAATCGCTTTAGAATAACCCTCTTCGATCTATCCCAGTAGAGTCGAATCCCAAGAATATAGGTTTCTTCTCCCAAGTCTTTCATGGAGAAATTACTCGAAAGCCAAGCTTTTACAGAACTGGGCATTCCCACATCATTTTCTATTAGTAGAATGTCATCTACATACAGTACTAAGAATGCGATCTTGCTCCCACTAACCCTCTTGTATACACAAGGTTCCTCTTCATTTTGCATGAAGTCAAACTCTTTGACTGCCTCGTCAAAATGAAGGTTCCAAACTACATGAAGACTGCTATAGTCTATTTCATGGAGTTTACATCAACCATTGCTAGGTCATTGGTCGCGGGTCGGTCTCTTGTTTATCACCTGGAACCTCGTGGAAACCCAGTTCCTACAAGTGCATAAAACTATACCTCTCAGGTATTTGAGACACCCTACTAGACCTACGAGGTGATACTTGTGTTTCAGAAGGTTCGGTTCCAATTTCTTGCACAGGTGTCTCCTGAGGAGTTTCATTGTATTCTTCCAAAGAAATATTTCTACCTGCTCCGTCTTCCTGAATGAACTCTTCTTCCAGGAAGTGTGCATGCAAAGCAACAACGATCTTTCGATATTTGGGCATGTAGAATAGATAACTCATCGTCTCAGATGGGAATCCAATGAAACATCTCCTCACAGACCTCGCTTCCATTTTGTCCACCTTAGTCTTCTTGACATAGGCGGGACATCCCCAAATCCTAATGTGATTAAGACTTGGTTTCCTGCCCTCTCACATCTTATGTGGAGTTTTAGGAACGGATTTGGAAAGGCATCTATTCAAGATAGATACAGCAGTCAGGAGTGTATACCCCACAGGTAAATCGGTAAGTCAGTATAGCCCAGCATGGAATGGACCATGTCCAACAAGGTCTGGTTCCTTCTTTCGGACACACCATTTAACTGAGGAGTGCCTGGAGGTGTTAGTTGTGATACTATTCCATGTTCCTTTCAGGAACTTGTCAAACTCTGTACTCATATCCTCCCCACCTCGGTCCAACCGAAGTGCTTTGATATGATTTCCAGTTTGTTTCTCGACTAGGGGCTTAAATTTCTTGGTCTTTTTCTTCTTGTTCTTAGACTTCCGAGGTCCTGAAGAAATCACAAGAGCAGACTCCTTATCCGCGGAGTCTTCATCTGAGACTGAGCGGTCACAAGTTTGTTTATTAGCCCAGCTAAATTACATGCAATCTCATTGCAGTTGAAGTTCATAACAAACTGTGAGAAGAAATCAGGGAGAGACTGTAGGATAAGGTTGATTTAGAGAGAAGTATCCATTTTAAAATCAAGAGCCTCCAATATCTCGATCATGGATATCATTTTGAGGTCATGTTCCCCAACCTTCTCACCTTCCTTCATCCTTGCACCGAACAATTGCTTGGATATCTCATATCTAGCAGTTCTGCTGTGCTCACCATAAAGCTCGGTTAAGTGAGCTAGAATCTGCCTAGCAGAAGTCATTTTCTCATGATCTCTCTGAAGCTCATTAGACATAGAAACCATCATGTAAGCACGGACTTTTACATCATCCTTAACCCACTTTTCGTGGTTTTCAATCTCTTCCTGATTGGCTCTGGTCCGCACAGGAGGCGCCGGAATGTCCGTCTCCAAGACGTATCACAGTACCTCTATACTGAGGACAATCATCAGATTGTGGAGCCAATCAACAAAGTTAGGTTCCATCAAGGTGTTCTTTTCGAGTAGAATTGCGAGCGGATTCATTGTCATATTGAGAGTTATGTATGCATTAAGTATGATAGATTAATTAGTGACTCGTTCAATTATGATCTAAGTATAGAATTAAGGTCTTTTCTATTCTTGTTACCCAGCTCCCACTATTTTTTTATCAGGAACAACACACTCCCATGTGAAATCCGGAAGTATCGTTCGCTCTACTTCATAGTGGTGATCGAGTTCTTTATAAATCTTAATAGAGGGCAACCGAACAGGTTTCTAGTCTATTAATTTTCATAAAGTGGCGTACAACACCAACCCATCTAATGGATGATACGATCTTTTTTCCCCTTGTTCACTCCCCTCAACCTATACGATTTCTATGGTTCATGAACAAGTTAAGTTTATACCATCGACGCAAATCAATTTCACAATTGAATCTTATCCGGCAACCTATCAGGTTTTTAGGGATAAAATTTGCTCCAACCGAAGGCATCCAATGCGCTCCCGGTAATTTATACGTCCTCCCCGAACGACTACCCCGATAACTCGGAAGCATAACACATCCGGTTTGGATTTCCATTTCCCGAAAGCTCGATGGAGGGAAGAAAAACCTTGAATTCTTATAAACTTAATAATTTGTCGTGGGAGAATTATCGCGATTAATGTTACACTTTGCACATTAATTCAATTAAACGCATTTGTGGCATTCATACAATATGAAATAACCATTCACAACCTAGTTGCTACCAACATGTGGTTCATGGACCGTTCCTAGAAAACAAAAACTCCATAATTTAATTACAAGTCTTCGTCTTGAATCTCCGTCTTCTAGAAACGGATCTTGCTCCAGTATTCGTCATTGCATATAAATTTTATATTGAAAATTGCATCCTAGATACAAATATTTTTAGTAAAATAAATAGGCTCAAAACGGCCTTTACAACCCAATCGAATAAAACGAACGATTCAAAAACTAAGTCCACGAATCACATCCCCATTCAAAAGCATTCATCCAATAAATACTATATAAATGGAAAGCGTAGAGATACATTGATCCAATCAACAATTCGAATCGATCCAATCGATTCACACAACCGGTAATATGAAAAATGTTTAAATAATTCGGTCACCCATAAATATTCCAATTAATCAAATTTTCCTTATAAAATGAAATACCATAAACTATTTTAATCATATTAAATCCAATTTAACATGCGGGAGATCAATTTTCAAGAATACAGGAAAAAATCGAGCTGGGGCGAAACTGGCCTGCCACGGCTGAGACACTGTCGGCCAGACACGGCTCGTGTCGCCTGATACGGTCGGGTCGTGCCGGCAGTGTCCTAGACTCGTCCGTGTCCAAATGACACGGTCGGGTCGTCCCGACAGTCTGTCGAGACTAGTCGGCTGGCACGACCCGTGTCGCCTGACATGGTCGGGTCAGCCCGGCAGCTTCCTGCCCATTGTCCAAAAAGTCGTCTGACGACGATTCGGAGCTCGTTTTTCGACCAGATATCCATTATCAATATTTTTCAACATTCATATCTTCAATATAAATCATATTTCCCAGAAATTTAAGATTTATATTTAGACATAAACTTACGAAAAATACAACTATTACGAACGAAAAACATATACCACGATTATGACTAAAATGATTCCAAATCATTTACCATCTAATCGAGCATTCCAAATGCCAATATCGTATATATAATCGCAAGACCTACGCTCCAATACCACTGTTGGGATTCAGTGCCTAAATCGAAGGCCAGCGGAAGCGGTAAAATGATAATTAATTCGATCCGAATCCCTACGAGGATCCGTCGAGCTACGTATATACGAATATAAAATGAAACACAAGAGATACAAGAAACATACCCTTGTAGTCGTTGATTAAATGGTTTCCTTCTCTTGAGCTATTCCCCAAGCTTTGCTTGATCTCTACGTATCCAATCCGCTCCAAGCTCTTGATGATCCAATGCTGAAAATACCGCGTTTCTACTTGCCACGCGCCGGAGAAATGACCGGAATGACTAAACCTCGTTATCCTCCAAATATACGGCTAGAACAAGGTTGTAGAAGCTTGTTTATCAAGATTACAACACTCTAAATGTTTAATCTATAATCTCTCTATCTCACTTTAATTTTCTCCAAGAAAATTTATGAAGATGGTGAAGAATGTTGAAGAACACTTTGAGAAACTCTTTTCTCTCTCTCTTTTGCAAAACTCACGGTTGGAATTGTGATTTTTGAAGAGTGATTGTGTCTTCACATTAGTCTTCATTATATCCTCCACAATCAAGACCAAATCACCTATATAGATAAATAATATGATCTTGTCCCTTTGACTCACATAAGTCATCCACCAACATGTGGAGACAATGACCAAAGAAAAGGGGATGGAAAAAGGGGCGGCCCATCTAGAAGGAGTCGGGCGAGTTCGGTCCGTTTCGGATTCCCATGAGTCCAAACAGATAAACTCCTATTCCGTTCCGATGTATTTATATCGATTAATTAATCCAATTAATTAATCATATCAAATACATAATAACATAATTAATTTCTCCAAGAAATAATTATATTCATGAATTAAAATAATCACCCAGTAATTTATTTAATTCATTAGGCCGTAAATTAATTTATCCAATAAATTAATTTAGACATCCAATGTCCCAAATTAGATATCCAATATCTAATATTCATAATGAGAGAATAAGCTTGATTCATTCCGTCGTCAATCCTATTGCGCGACTCGGTAGGTCCGTCTCAGTCAGCAATGGGAGGAACCAAAGAGTAGTAGCATCACCTAACTAGCCTGGCGGCCTACACTGTACCCCAACTCAGAAAGAATGATGGGATCATTCAAGAACCATTCTGTCGTGAATACCAGTATACGTATAAACCCTTCTTTCAAATGTCCCGATCAAGTTATAGGGTCACGGTCAGTCAAACCCTATCTGTACTTGATGCTATGCATGCGTTAATACAAATCGAGATCATCGAGCTCTCATATATCCAATACAACTAGCTACAATGCTTTGCCCAAAGACTTATGATCTCATCTGCCAATAACCGCATAGGACATATAACCCGCTCACTAATGGGAGAAAGAATTCTATCTTGGTATTCAGTAGGACCTGCTACTTGCCCATCAAGATGCATGTCGAGGTTGACCCCCGCCTTCCGGTTTATAGGGTCGAACTACTCTAATGAAAATCTTGACGTCACAAGCACATCCCTACTAAATCCTCAAGTCGAAGGTTCACGAATACCTATCACAACCTTTCGATTCCGTCATTGACTGTCCCGGAGTGAAATCCGTGTGACAAATCGAGGGTGAGTCGGTTCGAGTATACTAATCCAATTAGCATACCGATAACGTGTGCTCCCACTAACCATTAGTGTTCGACTGGCACTCTCCACGTCAAAGAACACGTCATACAAGTCTTCACATAAACTTAACGCCCAGTCAAGTTTCATCGACTTGCGAACGATTAAGTATTTGAGCTATAAACCTTTCCAGTGCCAACCCCCTTATCTAATAAGGAGTGGAACGTTTTGCTCTCAAATACACGGACTAGTTTCTATATGTATATTTATGAGTTAGGAATGCCAGTAACTACCAGTAAATAAAGAAATATACATTGCCTTATATTAATGATTTACATAATAAAAAGTACAATGCCATCACTCAACATACTCTGAGTGGCATTCGAGGGCATACTCCCAACAATAACATTCTTTTTAAAACCCCACGAGGTATCCATTTTAATAATATCATTTGAAAATCCTTGAATTTGTATATTTTTTCGGAATAAGATTTGAATATTTTCGATACCTTGGGCTGTTTTATCAAAACTGTAAACAATAAATCTTAATCGTTTATTTTTGAAATCATTTGCAAAATAATATTCCGGAATATCAAATTTTCTCGAAAACAACAACATCAAGATAATCATGTCATCACGTATCCTTATCACAACTGACAACACACATGGTAACGGGTAACCACATGTTACCATGCAACATCATCATGATAACAACACACAAGGTAATCCGTGGCCATGCCCCTTAGCATCGACCACCAGAGGTTCCGTCGAACCGTCCCCGGGTGGAAACCACTCATACTTGCGCAGAATACTGCCACCGATCAACATTCACATCGGAATAACAATCACAGATCAACATTCAGATCAGAATAACATCATACGAGTCACAGAGTAAATTCAAATCACGTAACATAACCATTGGGTACTCAACCAAAATCCCTTAACAAGAACGGCAATATGACAAATATATCACAAGGGATTGACACCACACGATTAAACTCTAGCCTGTCACCTTAAGCAAAATCCACATCCCCCACACACAGCACTTAACGCGCGCTAGGTACAAACTAGCGTGCGCTAGCGATTTGTAAAAATCAAATGTTCAGTCTGTTCAGTCTCGCTAATGTGCGTTAATGAGGCTGCTAGTGTGCGCTAACTACTCAATTCAGTCCACACTGCAGTCCAGGTTCGTTAGCATGCGCTAGGGCTGAGCATGGATCGGTTTGGGTCAGTTTTGGGGCAAAACTGAACCCAAACCGCTAAATTCGGTTTTTGGTTTTTAGAACCCAATGGGTTCGGTTTCTGGTCGGTTTCAGTTTCTCGGTTTCTGGTCAGTTTTGGCTTTGGTTTCGGCTTCTCGGGTTCAACCCATACGCTCATGGATTTTGGGTTTAAACCCGTGGGTTTTGGGTTTTAACCCATTTTCTGGCAAATGTATATATTAAAATATATATTAAATATATATTTAATATTAAATAATCAGGGTTAGGTTCCATATTTTAGTTTTTTATTTTTTAAAATATATATTAAATATTAAATAATCAGATATATAAATATATTATGGGCCGGTTTCTAGGTTTGGCTCGATTCCTAGGTCGGTTTCGTAAGAATGGGTAGGTTTCGATTTCACGGTACGGTTTCTAAAGTACAAACCGAAACCGAAACTGAAAAATTCGGTTTCTAAAATATGAACCCAAAACCGATGGGTTCCCTTTGGTTTCGGTTTTCCGGTTTCGGTTTCATTGGTTTTTGTCGGTTTTTCGGTTTCCGGTTTCGGTTTTGCTCAGCCCTAGCGTGCGCTAATGATAACATTAACGTGCGCTTTACTGACTCTTCTCAGAAAATTTCTCCAAATACGAATTTAAAGTTTAAGCCGAGTAAGATTTATCATCTTTCACTATTTATTTTTGAAAATGAAAATCACATTTATGTTTAAAAAAAATTATGGTGTGAAATATTTTTAAAATCGTATACTCGAGTTATTTGAAAATAAAAGTCATTTCCAAAATCCTTTCAAACACGAAAAAAGATCAACGACGGTAATATTTTACAAAATGTCCAAAATACTTCAAAACAGACTTTTCAGAAACCGTCGCAAGATTTCATTTGAAAATACAAGTTCGGCTCGGCAAAATTCAAACAACCTTTCAACATCCACACTAAGCCACCATTTGGCCGCACCGTCAAAATATTCTTGAAAACTGATTTTTCCACAATATACCCAAGTCTATGAAGGTTTAGTAAAACATTTTCAACTACGCACGTAATGGGTATAATTACCAATGGGAACACGTTTGTAGCAAAGAACAACAATTAGCCAAACACAACTGATTCTCAAACATATGCTTATATGGCATTCAAAATCACCAGTTCAAGAATAACAACTCATGAACACCAAATTCCAACACACGTCAAAACTATCTATCTGAGTTTCTCAACAAACTCAACCGTTGATACACTTTCCGAAACATATCAATGTTCAAAGTCTCATAACACACTACACCACTCGGTGTCCAATCTACCCATATATCCAGCTCATTACATGTAATAACCGGATTATTGTCGTGTATTTTCATCTGTAATTGAACCTTGTAGTGTTTGACAATGTTGTATAATTAATCGAAATATGATTTTCCCGTATCCGTACTCCACTATTCTTGATCGTATTGCGTAGGGTTTGCTAATCCATGCATGACCTGCATGATATTAGCGTAAGCTAACTACTGTACCTAGTGTACGCTACTAACCAGAGCTAGAGTATGTTATGCTGTATGCTTAGTGTTGTACGGCGATTTATATGCCTCGATGGTGATCGGAATAATGGTCAGGAGCCAGCTAAAGAAGACAGATGCTGGGAAATCGCCAAGCATTCGACGTCCAAGGCGATCGTCTATTGGCATCTGGCGATCGCCTATAATGGCCGACTGGAGACGATCGTCCCATGCCACGTATGAATCCGGCACCTGTCAAAGTCTCCGAAGACCGAATCTCGGGTGAATACCCACGTGCAGATCCGCAAAAGGCGCTACGGGATAAGGCCTTTTGACCCCAGCCTGTCACCACCTTCACACCTACCGACAGACCCGCCAAAAGGTGCAAAGTGGGTCCTCCCGAGATAGCGACTCAGGACGCGTGCGGACTTCTCATTGGCTCGCACATCTGGCTGCCAACAGCAGCCGCGGACTTTAAGGAGACAGTCCCATGTGATGGGACGATCGCCCACCTTATTTTAATATAGGAAACGGCGGTCGCCCGCGATGGACAGGGAGGACCTAGCAACCTCTTCTCCTATAAATAGAAGACCTCCAGCAGTGGCCAGAGCACGATGAAATTCATTCACACACACAAACGGCAATATACATTCACACAGTGCAAGACATACACAAAAACACAGTTTACAATGTGAACACAGAACACCAAAAGCAAACTATACAGAGAACTCTCCATCTTTGTAACAAGAACTCAGAGAGCTTCAACTCTGGTTCTTCCGGCAATCTTCAGCACTCGTTAGCTAAGATAACTAGAGTCTTTACACTCATTGTAATTGTACTCTAACATTAATATCTGTACTCACTAGTATTCATATTAATAACATCTCGCGAGAGCATTCAAGCCCGGGACTAACAATCCCGGCAAATCTTGTGTTATTTATTTCCTCACGGATGTACTCTCGCACTTTGTTTGTTACTCGTCCATTCCAGCATATTATCTCCGGATAATATTTTGGGTAACAACAATTGGCGCTAGAGGAAGGGGATCTTAACCTTCATTTTTATTCCGACCGTCTCGAAGAACACTCACTGTTCTCCGGGGCATATACTTGAAGAAACACTCACTGTTCTTCAAAAAAAACCTTCAGAATCATGACGTCTGCCACGACCTCAAAAAGAGCCACCCTGCGATCTGCCGGACATCTTATTCCAGCCCAGACCGAATCCAATCTACGGTGAAAGGCGACTGCAGCGACGCTAGGCTCTCACTCCCGCCCCCAAGGGACGGTCTCAGCCTCTCACTCGATCAGTTCCAAACCGCGGAACAGATCGAGGAGGATATAGCCATCCTCAGAGAGCGACGGAGGGCGTGCGACTCGCCCACCATTACTCCCTCAGCCATCCGCCATGCGGGTAAGCGGAAGCTCAAGGGGCTATACGTCGAGAAATCGTCGGAAAGCCACGAGCCGCAGGAAAAGGCGCTCGTAAGGCGGGATGATTCCGTCTTCAGCCGCCTAGAGAGTGATCCCTCATGGCGACCAGGGCATTCGGGCCCCAGTCGGGAGAAATCGGAGTCTGAATCCATCACCAGGAGTTCGGCATACCCGACTCCCAGAAGACAGGCCGGCCAACGGGCTCCCACTCACCCAAGAATTGAGCTCGGTGGCGGAGAACTCATCACCTACCATGGGGCCAGGAGATCAGTACATGATCGCCTCGGCTCCCGCTCCGAGAGCCAATCAGCGAACAGTCAGGCTACGGCGATGGCCGCCATGCAACGCCAGCTCGACGAAATGAAGGCGCTCCTAGAAACTGGGGAAGGCGCCAAGAGATTGATCGCCGGACCGAGTGAGCCGCTCGTGGCCCAGATCGAGCTCGCCCCCATTCAAACGAAGATCGCTCCTCCTCAAACACCTCTATATGAGGGGAGATCGGATCCTGAGACCCATTTGAGCAAGTTCCGGATTTACATGACCGGATGTGGGGCATTGGACGCGACGAAGTGCCAAATGTTCCCATTGACATTGGGCGATCTTGCCCATAGGTGGCACATCTCACTGCCACAACGCTCGATCAACTGTTTTGAGAAATTGGCGAATGACTTCACGTAATATTTCGCCGCCAAAGTTGCTCGGCCAGAAGGCCCCCACCGTATGATGAAGATCAGGCAGGGGAAGAACGAGCCCGACGAAGACTACATCGACTGGGCGGACGAAATAGTCCTCACCGGCGAGCCCATTGGCAACGAGCTCGCTCTCTACTCGGTCCTAGGGGGATTCTATGGCCATTCGCCCATGTTCAGGCACCTCAAGAAGGACATCCCCCTGACCTACGCAATCTTCCGCGTCAGAGCCGCTGATTTTCTGGCTAGACAGAGGATGCTCACCCTTCGCTTAGGCGAGGGATCTACCGTGGAAGGGAAGGCGCCAACTTCCATCCCGAGAAAGGCGGTCGCCAAGCCCATAAAGGCGGTCGCGAAGCCGCCCGGCGAATTCAAAGCCTTCGAGGATGTGGAAGTTCACCTCCTCCGCAACCTCAATTTGTCTCCGGCCCACATTTTCAACGCCATCAAGGGGTGCGAGTGGCTTAGCAAACCAAATTCGATGAGGGACAACGGTCATCTAGACCGCAGCAAATTTTGTGCCTACCACAAGAGTCCCGGCCACAACACGAGCCAGTGTCGCGACCTCCTCAGACAACTCTGGAGACTGTTTGAGGAAGGCAAGTTGGATAGCTTGGTTACCAAGCCAGAACCCCGAGCAGAAAAGACCGAGGGGCGCGAGCGCCGACAGAACGACGGGATCCCTCCCAATCCGGTCGCCAGGATCGAGCAGAACGAACCGGATTACTCTGACGAATCAATCCCTCCGATCAACCCTGGCGGCCGTATCAATATGCTTCAGGCGGGAGGTGTAAACCTCAGAGGCCTTTCCCCGGTTTCCACCATGTCGAACAGAAAATGGAAGGCCGAATGGAGGGCATTCGCCGGGGTCCATGTCGTGGTACCACAAGAGCCGACCATCTCCAAAGACATGCTCATCACTTTCTCCAACAAGGATAGGGAGGGAGTGCAGTGCCCCAAAGAGGATGCATTGGTAATCTCTGCATGTATCCTTAGGAAAATGGTCGATCGCGTGCTGGTTGACAATGGGAGCTTTTGCAATATCATATTCAAATTTGCTCTTGACCATCTAGGCAACCTGACCAAATTCATCAAGCCATTTGACACCGTGCTCCAAGGGTTCGGCGACAGCACGGTCCAAGCTTATGGAAGGATCAAGCTCTCTATCGAGCTAATATGCTATTACGATCCCAAGGTTAGGATTACTAGGAACCTCAATTTTGTAATCATAGATAGGCCCAGCATCGATAATGGGTTCCTAGGTCGTTTATTTTTTGAAACCTTGGAGGCGGTCACCTCTTCTTTCTTTTACTGTATCAAATTCCCCACTGCCGACGGGACGGTCGGTAATGTAAAAGGAGACCAACTAATGGCTAAGAAATGTTTAAATTACTCATGTGTCGTAACTTCTTTCAACACTTCCCATACTATTTATAACATTGAGACGATTGACAATCAACCGATGGATATCGACGAGCCAAGCACCTCGTACCAGCCCGACTTAGAGGATGGCATCTCACATCGATTGACGGACAACATCGAGCCAAGGATTGGTTTCGAGCCAAGCCTCGACATCGATCCAAGGATCGAGTCTGGAAATCGTTCCAAACGAGAAGCGACCGTCCCCATTGAAGAGTTGGAAAGTATAACAATAGATCCGGCTCGCCCGGAGCGGGAAGTACAGATCGGCACAAGCGTCGGCCTCGAGATAAAAGATGATCTGATCAGTTTACCACGTAAGACCATCGGAGTCTTTGCCTGGTCGCATCAAGATATGGTCGGCATAAGTCCTGAACACGCTTGCCACTATCTAAAGATCGACCCGGAAAGGAAGCCTGTTCACCAGAAACGTAGGAAATTCGGTCCTGAGAAATACGCAGCGCTCGACATAGAAGTCAAAAAGCTACTCGATAACAAACTAATCGGAGTAGCTACAGATGAGCCACAGTGGGTAGCCAACGCGGTGCTCGTCAAAAAGCCGAGAAACTCCTGGAGGTTATGCATCGACTTCACCGACCTCAACACGGCATGTCCAAAAGACCACTTTTCGATGCCTCATATTGACCACTTGGTCGATAGCACGGCAGGTTGCGAGATGATGTCGTTCATGGATGCCTTCGCCGGGTACCATCGGATCCCAATGGCGGAGCACGACATAAAACACACGTCGTTGCACACGGAAAAAGACGTGTACTTTTGGGTCCGAATGCCGTTCGGTCTGAAGAATACGGGGGCGACCTACCAACGGCTAGTCAACGGGATGTTCGCCAACCAGATCGGCAAGACCATGGAGGTCTACATTGACGACATCATGGTCAAAAGCCTCAAAAAGGAAGATCACCTCAATGACCTTGCCGAGACGTTCGCCATCCTCGAGAAGTTCAATATGAAGCTAAACCCCAAGAAATGCAACTTCGGGGTAAGCTCCGGAAAGTTCCTGGGGCAAATCGTGAGCCAAAGAGGGATCGAGGCAAACCCCACCAAGATCCAAGCGATCCTCGACATGCAGGAGTCACGGAATGTCAAACAGGTGCAACGCCTCACAGGTTGTCTAGCTGCCCTTAACCATTTCATATCTCAGCTCGGAGATAAAAGCAAGCCATTCTTCGCGACCATAAAGAACAAGAAGTTTGCATGGACAAAAGAGAGTCAAATAGCATTCGCCAAAATCAAGGAGTATCTGTCTAACCCCCAAATCTTGGCGAAGCCGATCCCCGGCGAAAATCTATTCCTTTACCTGGCGGCCTCGGAGGTCGCGCTGAGTGCCATTTTAGTGCGAGCAGAGGGGCAAGCCCACTTGCCAATCTACTTCGTTAGTCAAGCGCTCCATGATGCGGAAGCGCGTTACACGCCTCTGGAGAAGATCGCCTACGCATTAGTCATGAGTGTCCGCAAGCTGAGGGCCTACTTCTTCGAACACCAAGTGGAGGTTCTGACAACTCTCCCTTTAAGGCAAGTTCTGCACCGGCCAGACACCAACGGGCGACTCCTCAAGTGGTCACTGGAGATCGCCCAATATGGTATCACGTACGCTCCTCGCACGGCGATCAAAGGCCAAGCTCTGGCGGACTTCGTGGTGGAATTAACGTTCCCTCCCAGTCAGGCCAGTCGGCCACCCGCTTGGAAGGCATCGTGGATGGCTCGGCAACCAACTCGCGAGCAGGGGCAGGGATTGTCCTCATCATCCCCGATGGCCAAAGTTTCACAAATGCTATGCGTTTCGGGTTCCGTGCGACCAATAATGAAGCCGAGTACGAAGCCTTGGTAGGCGGGCTCGATCTAGCACTCGCCCTGGATGTTCGCCGCTCCACATTTTCATGGATTCCCTCTTGGTCGTGAACCAAGTCAAGGGAGAATATGAGGCGCGCGGCGAATAAATGATCAAATACCAAGAATTGGTCGCCGAAATGTGCACGAAGTTTGAAGAAGTGCTGATCGAACAAGTCCCGAGAGAGCACAACTCCCAGGCCGACGCCCTATCCAAATTAGCATCATCAAATGGGGCAGCCAATTTCTCTAACATCCAAATCACGAAATCAATGAAGCCGACGATCGACAGAAGCCTGGTTACCACAGTTACCATCTCCGAAGAGAACTGGATGACTCTGTTTATTAAATACTTGAAGGACGGGATGGTCCCCGCCGATCGTATCAAAGCTCGCCAGCTTCAGCTCCGTGCAACCAGATACACCCTATTAGATGATCGGCTTTACAAGCAAGCTTTCAGCCTTTCTCTCCTCAAGTGCATTATGCCGGAGTAAGGCCTACTCGTTTTAGTCGAGATCCATGACGGGATCTGTGGAAATCACGCTGGGGGGCGAGCTCTCATCAACAAAACGACCAGGCAAGGTTTCTTCTGGCCTACACTACAAAAAGATGTGATCGCCTACGCCAGATCGTGTCACAGGTGTCAAGTGATGGGCCCGAACATCAAGCTCTGCCCCGAGCAGCTCACCTCTATGTACAGTCCATGGCCTTTCGCCCAATGGGGCATCGACCTCATCGGTCCTCTGTCGACGGCGCCAGGAGGATGTAAATTTGCCATCATGGGGGTTGATTATTTCACGAAATGGGCTGAGGCCGAGCCACTCAACAAGATCGGCCAAGAACAAGTAATCAAGTTCATTTGGAAGAACATCATATGCCGGTTCGGTCTACCCTAGGCTATCATCTCCGACAACGGAAAGCAGTTTGATGGCTTGAAAGTCATGCAATTCTGCGAGAAATGAGGAATCAAAAAGTTGTTCTCGGCCCCCTACCACCCTCAGACGAACGGGCAGGTAGAAGCTGTAAACAAGATCCTCAAACACACGATCAAATCAAGCCTCGAATCCAAACAAGGACGATGGGCGAGCGACCTCCCGAATGTTTTGTGGTCCTATCGAACGACGACCCGAAACTCAACCGGTGAAACCCCATTCGCCCTCGCCTTCGGAACAGAAGCAGTGATCCCTTCGGAGATCACCGTCCTCAGCCACCAGACTGAACAGGAAATGACGACGGAGAATGATGTAGCCCGACGGATCGACTTGGATATGCTCGAAGAACAGCGACTGACCTCGGAAATGAAGAACACGATCCACAAAAGGAGATCCGAGAAATTCTTCAATTCGAAGGTCAAGGAAAGGCGATTCCAAGTGGGCGACCTGGTCCTCAAAAAGATCCAGACTCATACGGGAGTACTTGGCCCGAATTGGGAAGGCCCCTTCAGGATATCTAAATAGCTGACCAGAGGAGCCTACGAACTCGAACACCCAGACGGCACTCCGGACCAATATCCCTGGAACGCCGTCATTATGAAGAAATACTACCAGTAAAAACTCTGTATTCAATTACCCAATGTACAAAGAGTTTAATGAGATTTTCCGATCCCATCTATATGATTCGCCTCGACAAAACAAACAAATAAAAAGAGGACGACTCGCTCGCCCTACAAGAGGTCGTCATCTAACCTGACAGACCTATGCAAACGATCGCCCCTCCAAGCACAACGTATACCGTCGAGGATCGTCATTCAACATGGCGATCCGAAGTAGAAAAGTGCAGCCATGGTCCTGGAGGTCGATGGAACCGACAACTTCGTCCATGCAAGGTTCCTTTGGGCTGCGATCACTCGCCCTTCGTTTAAATACGAGGCGGGCGTAGCCGAAGGACCCTCCGAACAAATCTGTGGACACGATCGCCCGCCCTCAAAGGTTCATCATCTAACATGATGGACCCAGACAAGGCGACGCGTCCCTATCCCCATCACAACGTATACCGTCGAGGGTCGCCATCTAACATGGAGATCTGAGGTAGAAAAGTGCTAACAAGTCGCGGACGTGTAGTCGAATAAACCGACGACGCCCCGTGCAAGGACTCCTCCAGACAAAGACCGCTCGCCCTTTGTTTAAATACAAGGCGGGCGCAGCCTAATGGAGGACCTCACAATAAAGTGAGTCGCGAGACACACCAACAGGTGGAATGTCCCTCGCACACAAAGACACGGTTATGGAGGTCGGTCCATCGAACTCCGTGACCGTGCACGGTTTATCAAGGTCGAAACAATCGGCCTCCCTCGAGAAATCAACAAAACTGAAGATCGCAAGAAACAAACTAAATATAGCTCACCAAACGTACTATTTTCGTTCCCTTACTTACGCTAAGTAAACAAAAAGAAGGGGCAAGGCGGAGCTATTCATACATGCGATCGGGAGGAAGGAACCATACACGATTGGCTTTGTTCAAACACACACATGACGATCGGTTTTGTTCAAGAAATTTTCAAGTAAGAATTTCAAGTGTACCAATGGATTCGGATCTATTCAGACAGTTGTGCAAAGTCGAAATGATGTGAAACATTCAGACAAGGCGATCATACAAACAAGACATCAGGTGCAATTGTATAAACACTTGTGTAAATTCGTATACAAACACTTAGAGAGGTGATCGTACAAATAAAGAGTCAGATGCAAAAAGAAGTATTTTATTCTATTCAAATTGTTTGTACATACACGCCCGAAGGCAAAACAAGGAGAAACTGAAAATTACAAAGGAAAACAAATTGACTGTGGCCTCACTCAGGCCACCCTCGACTGGCCTTCGCCTCCAGCAGGCGGATCGATGCGCGCTTTTTCACTGGCTTCAGGATAAACAAGTTTATCCGGCAACGGATACCAGCTCAGATCGATCCCTAGGTCGGTTAGGTCGAGGATCGGCAGAGAGAAGTCCGGCTGCAAAGGATGCCCAAGCACGTAGGCTTTGAAGTTTTCCATCAGAGGGCCGACCTCGAGCCCTCCCTTCTTGGCAGCATGGATGGCGTCGGCGTAAGCCATATAATATGCGAACTCGCCGACGTGCTCCACGCTGAGGTAAGGATCGGTCTCGATCGCCTTCAACTTCTCCTTCAGCCCCGCGGCTGTATTGTCCGCATCCTCGAGCTCGGCTACCTTGGCAGACAGTTCCCCCTTCGACGACTCCAGCTCACCGTTTAGCCGATCCACCACCGCCTTCAGCCCGGTCACCTCCTCCTGCGAGGCCGCATGCAACCGACGAGCATCTGTCATCTGGTCGCGCATCCGATCGACCACCGCCCGGGACTCGTCAAGCTCCTGCCTCACCCGGTCAAGGTCTTCTTTGGCTCGCTTGGCCGTCTCCGCATACTCCTTCTCTATGGCCAAGATCCTATCAGCGAACTCGGCATTCTGGTTCCGAGCAGCCTCAAGATCCAAATGGAGGCGAGCAGTAGAGGGTCGCCCCTCATAATCTTTAACAGCTTGAGCGGCCATCGTCGCCGCTTGGAGGGTCAGGGCGAGTGTCGCCTGCATGGCATCTCCAGACCGCCGGTGCGCAATCGCATCCAGGTCGGTCGTCCAAGCCTTAGGAAGAGAGGAGATGGCCCGGGAGATGTAGGAAGGAACGTCGACAGGCTCGCGCGGGGACTTGCTCGCCAGGAAATCTAGCACCATCGGCGAGGTGTTCGGATCGGCAAGACGGACCCTGCAGCACAAACAAAATTGGAGGAGTTAGTATACACCCTCCACAAGTAGCCTAACTCAGAAAGATCCAACCAGTCTTACCTTGCGACCTTCTCGGGTTTGCGGCCGAAATAGGGCTTGCCCCGCGGAGTCTCGGCTTCAGCGATCGCCGCAGTCTTTAAGAAGGCCGCTGAGGCCGAAGACCCCTCCACCATTGGAACAGCGGAGATAGGAGGCGCGGCAACCGGCGGCACCACAATGGACGCCTCCGCAGCAGCACTCGGCAGGGGCTCCTCCGGCCTCCGCCTCTTGCGGTTGCGCTGGAGCTGCTCCTCATCCCGAGCCTCCGGCTCGACGGCCGGCGCTATAATAGGTCTCTCCTCAGGGATAGGATGGGACGTCGTTACAGGGGCACGACCCGTCTTCTTTCCTTGGTGGAGATGACTCAAAAGGCCGGGGTTCGACATTATAATCTCTCTCGGGGGCTCGGAGTAGCGGGGAAAGTGGATCTCTGTCAAAGAAGAAATTCAGCCAAGTTAGACATCTCTTTCAATCAGACGATCGTCGAGCATAAAAGAGGAAGTAAAAATTCATACATGGAACCTTCAGGTGGCGAGGGAAGCGAAACAGTCGAGTGCCCAACCAATGGGCTTCGTTGTTGACCATGCGAAGGTCGAGATAGTTGTCCGGCAGACCGCGGACTCACTCCCAAATGATCAAGAAGTCTAAAGGAAAGTCGTTGATCGCTGGAACAAGAAAGCCTGCAAAAAGGAAACCAAATTAGATCAGTTCACGGTGTATCCGAACAAAGGGAGAGTTAAAACCCTTACTCGGATTCCTCTCCCGAAAACTGGTGGGGATATCCAACTCATCCTCTGGTTTATCGCTCGACGCCGACCTCCACGCTCCGCCGACCCAACACCATTTTGTCAGGTCACCCCGAACTTTGTTCGGCACCCCAAGGACCACCCTACCCATGCGAACCTGAATGTGGTAGCCACCAACTGATCCCTTCTGCGCAGTCAGCTTGAAGAGGTAGTTCATTTCCAGTGCAGAAGATAGACGGAACAACCGATGACCGCCAAAAAGTGTTAAGGTACTGATAATCTGCAGCCAGACATTCGGCGTCAATTGGAGCGGCGCCACATTCCAGGCAGACAACAAGTATGACACGGCGAACGGAAATGGGAACTGCAAACTGGCCTCCAGGATCAGTTCGTTGACAGCGACCATACCTTCGGTAGGTTGGTCGGCGCGTTCATTCTCCGAGGGCACATACAATGAAACATCAGAAGGGATATGGAATTTCGCCCTCCAGCGACTCAAGTCCTTCCTGGTCGCCGAACTCCGGATCTGACCGAGGGTCCACGGGGAGCAGTCCGCGGCCCGGAATGACATCCGCTTCACGGGCTCATAGGGGTGGGCAACCGAGTATGCACCGAAGTCAAACTGAGGACGTGGTCCGGCCAGCCTCTCCAAAAGTCCGGCGAATTCCAAAAAGGCCCGGCCACGCTGTTCTGCTCCCAGTACAGCCTCACCGCCTCATCCTCGTCTACCGGCGAGCCCCTCTGCCCCGCCGCCGCCGCCGACCTCACCACGTCAGCCTCGTTGAAGAGCTCTTCAACCTCCGCGGGTGCAATCCCCATACGAATGGCCTCGACAGCCGTCTCCATGTGAAGAGCCGCAGAGGTTTCTTCCCAGGCAGGCGAAGTTGCGGCGGCAGAAGAGCTACCAGCCTCACACACATTGGATCCTCCTCCATACATATTCGAAGAGAAAGGGGAGATTTTTGTTCTTACCTAGAAACAAAGTCGATCGGCGCAAGAAGCTTCAAGAAATTTCGACAGAGACTTCGTCTAAAGGCAAGGGCGCATAAAGATCTAAACTGCAGTAGCCCTAGCCCTTTTATAGGCGAGAGCAGGGACCTCTGTGCAAATAGGCGGAACCCCGGGGGCTGAAGTGCAACTGTCGAGGGGGGACACATTAAATGCAGCCCTCAAAACCCACGCACGCGTCGTTTCTAGGGCACGCTAGGTGACAAGTCTGATAAAAACCGTCGGACTACCCCAACGGGAGCGCGACGCGTGTCCCTGTGACGTTTTGAAAGCCCGCCTCCACATCCCGCTATTTCCAGCGCCTAAGGATATCGTTCGGATTCAAAATTAGTTCGTCCAGGCGATGATCGTCCTTGTCATAAATAGATGAGTCGCTCGTCTAAAACAGGCGATCGCCAACAGTGCCACCTCACCCCACGTCTTCAACATCGGAGCGAGCTGGGGGGAAATTGTTGTGCAACGATTTATACGTCTCGATGGCGATCGGCATAATGGTCAGAATCCAGTTAAAGAAGACATATGCTGGGCAAGCGCCAAACATTCGATGTCCAAGGCGATCGTCTATTGGCATCTGGCGATCGCCTCTAATGGCCGACTAGAGACGATCGTCCCATGCCACGTATGAATCCGGCACCCGTCAAAGTCTTCGAAGACCGAATTTCAGGTGAAGGCCCACGTGCAGATCCGCAAAATGCGCCACGGGATAAGGCATTTTGACCCCAGCCTGTCACCACCTTCACACCTACCGACAGACCCGCCGAAAGGTGCAAAGTGGGTCCTCCCGAGCGACTCAGGACGCGTGCGGACTTCTCATTGGCTCACACATCTGGCTGCCAACAGCAGCCGCAGACTTTAAGAAAACAGTCCCACGTGATGGGATGATCGCCCACCTTATTTTAATATAGGAAACGGCAGTCGCTCGCGATGGACAGGGAGGACCTAGCAACCTCTTCTCCTATAAATAGAAGACCTCCAGCAGTGGCCAGAGCACGGTGAAATTCATTCACACACACAAACGGCAATATACATTCACACAGTGCAAGGCATACACAAAAACACAATTTACAACATGAACACAGAACACCAAAAGCAAACTATACAGAGAACTCTCCATCTTTGTAACAAGAACTCACAGAGCTTCAACTCTGGTTCTTCCGGCAATCTTCAGCACTCGTTAGCTAAGATAACTAGAGTCTTTACACTCATTGTAATTGTACTCTAACATTAATATCTGTACTCACTAGTATTCATATTAATAACATCTCGCGAGAGCATTCAAGCCCGGGACTAACAACCCCGGTAAATCTTGTGTTATTTATTTCCTCACAGACGTGCTCTCGCACTTTGTTTGTTACTCGTCCATTCCAGCATATTATCTCCGGATAATATTTTGGCTAACAACACTTAGCGTACGCAAGAGGCAGTCAACACCAGATTGAGACATGGTCGGCGTGTGGGGCCAGACGAAGATGATGACGAATTTCCATTGCATGAACCTCGACACTTCTTGGAAAAGTGAAGTCAATGGTGTTTAGCGTACTCTATGGAATGTGGTTAACGTACGCTAAAACAAGGACAGATCAGACAGTAAGGTTCGTAAAATCGTTAGCGTACGCTATACTACCAGTTAACGTATGTTAAAGGCAGCTAGTAGTATATGCCATGGCTGATAGCGTACGGAAAACTGAAGCCAATTTGAGGCAGTGAACTTCGTAACCCTATAAAAGGGGGGTCTTATGCATTTCATTTTACAGAACACAACAGAACGAATGCAGCATACCACATATTGCAGCAATATTTCTTTCTTGTTTTTCGTGCCCAGTTTCCAGCACTTAACGTTTGTCGGAGTTCTGAGTTTTGGAGAGCACCTAACTCAGAAACGTGTAGCAGTTGTATCTTGGAGATATATTGCCTGAGCCGTCTGCTCTTATACAGGGGCAAAATTGTCTTACGGAAAGAGTCCTACTCGCCTGTGCTAAAGTTGTAATTTCAATTCAGCTTTTAATTTATTAAAATTGTATTAGGTTGTCTTTCTTTGTAATTTTTATTGTAATTTTTTATTTAAGTTCAGTTTAGTTCAGTTCAGTCAGGTCCATTCAGTCCAAAAGAATATAGCCTAAGACAGACCTATGTAGTCGCGCACAAGGATATTGGATGGATAAAATATGTATTTACCATATCTTCATTAATATTGGATATTGGATATCTAATTTGATTTATTTGATAAATCATAGCGGTCTTGTGAATTGAAATTAATTATCGGGTGATTAATTTAATTCATAAATAATTATTTATTGGAAATATATTATTATAATTTTGTATTTGATATGATTAATTAATTAGATTAATTAATTAAGTATAAATACATTTGAGATCAAATAAAGTGTACTTAACGGACTAGACACGCGAACGTCTAGTACAAGAACCGAGTGGCTCGACTTGTTTTCTCACCAACCAAGTAGACCGCCCCCTTCCCCACTTTTCATGTGTTTTTTTCTTTTGTCATGTGGTGTGTGTGGTGTGTTAGAATTATTTAGTGGGTTGATGACAAATAGATGGGATATCATAATCTCATTATTTGATCTCACCTTTATATAATGAGGATGCCTTTCATATCATGTGAAGACTTGAAAACACACACACACACACACACACTAACAAGGTAGCCTTGAGTTATTATGAGGAAGGAGAAGAAATGTTTTCTTGATATTATTCCATCTTAGAGAGAAATAAAAAGGAAGAAGAGAATAGAAGAAAAATATTATATCAATTCCTAGTCGTGTTCTTCAAGATGAATTGCTATATAATTTTTTCGATCAATATCTGACGCGTGATAACATAGAGACACTCGGCATATTCGGTGTTTGATCATTCATCAAGGTAGAACGAATTGGATTCATGTACGTGTTGGTGACCGGAAAAGCTTAGCTCGGGTATTTCCTTTAAAAAGATATTATCAAAGGTCTACGACGATATTGTAACACCCTCAAGATATTCGAGGTATATTACAGCGCCGTGAATCCCTATATGGGATCCACCAGGCTAAACAGCATCATACTCATCGACTCACATAGACGCCAGAACAATACCATGTCATAAAGACGCAAAACAGGATAATCCACCCGGTTGGCCAAATTGATATAACATTATCATCCAACACGACATAATAAGCAACAATACAATACGAGCGAACAAAAAAACCCTTAAGTACTCGAGTACAACTATTATTTCAAAAACCACAAAGGATGAATAGGTAAAAGACACTAAAACATCACTCGTGCACAATCATCACGCACGGCCATCATCCGTAATCTTGGTCCAGTGCCGCTCGTCTCGATGAACGACTGAAATTCATAAAAGCGAATTTCCCCAAAGCGGGTCCCAGAGGGGTTAGCAATTACGCTAGTACAAGTAACCCGGATGAACGACTTACATCTTACACATATAGTAATGCATGCAATTCAAGAAAACATAGTTCCAAAATACTCATTTCCGGAAATGCCAATGATCAAACCACATTTGTAAAAATGCACCACAATTAACCGCGGACCCATAGCTTCGTGGATCCCTGCCGAGACCCCGTCGGATCTAACCCACAGTGGTTAAAAGCAAGGTCGCGGTCCCACAGCTTCGTGGAACCCTACCGAGACCCCGTCGAGTCTAACCCGCAGTGAGCATACACACGCACACAATTTCTCATACAAAACTACTATGTCAAGATCGTAAGTTCATAAGGATACTTGCCTCGATTAAATAGACGATGACACGAACGGAACGGAAGGATCAAGCACAACCACGAGGAACCGACGAAAATGAACCTAACGATTCGAATAGCACAATCACAACCACCTCTAAACGATTATGGAAATGGAATACACCCGGAAACCCGCCTACGATTCATGTAGATGTTGGGATTCGGTGCCTAAAACGAAGGCCCAGCGGAAGCGGTAAAACGAAAATTAATTCGATCCGAATCCCTACGAGGATCGATCGAGCTACGTATATACGAATATCAAAACGAAATACAAGAGATACGAGAAACATACCCTCGTAGTCCGTTGATTAAATGGATAACCTTCTCTTGAGCTATTCCCCAAGCTCTTGAACGATCCAACGCCGAAAACACCGCGTCTCTACTTGCCACGCGCCGGAGAAACGATCGGAACAACAATCACCTTGCTATCCTCCGAGGATACGGCTAGAGCTAAGTGATGAAGCTATATATTTGTGATTACAACACTCCAAGTGTATAACTCACTTACTCTCAATGAATCTCTCAATTTTCTACAAGAACAATTAAGATGATATGAAGAAGATGATGAAGATAATTGAGAAAAAGGTTTTTCTCTTTCTCTCTCTCTATTTCACTTTCACGTATGGTAGCTTGTGTGTGTAAGTGATAGTCATCCTCCTTTATTTATTCAACTCCCCACTACCTTTAACAACTCATGCATGTGGGAATCTAACCCCACCTCCACAATAATAATACATTAAAGAATGGAGACATAAGTCCAAAAGGAAGGTGGGTGGAATGTGGGGGGCGGCCCATGCTAGAAATCGGACGAGTTCGGTTCGTTTCGGACTCCCGAGGGTCTAAACAGATAAACTCCGATTCCGTATCGATGTATTTATATCGATTAATTAATCCAATTAATTAAACATATCAAATACAAAATAATATAATTAATTTCTCCAAGAAATAATTATATACATGAATTAAATTAATCACCCAGGAATTTATTTAATTCATTAGGCCGTAAATCAATTTATCCAATAAATCGATTTAAACATCCAATGTTCCAAAATTAGATATCCAATATCTAATATTCATAATGAGAGAATTAGCTTGAATCATTCCGTCGTCAATCTATTGCGCGACTCGGTAGGTCCGTCTCGATCGGCAATGGGAGGAACCAAAGAGTAGTAGCACCACCTAGCGGCTGGCGGCTACACTGCTTAACCGAGAACGAATGATTGGGATCATTCAAGAACCATTCTGTCGTGAATACCGGTATACGTATAAACCCTTCTTTCAAATGTCCCGATCAAGTTATAGGGTCACGGTCGGTCAAACCCTATCGTACTTGACGCTATGCATGCGTTAATGCAAATCGAGATCATCGAGTCATCGTGTATCTAATACAACTAGCTCCAATGCTTTGGCCAAAGACTTATGATCTCATCGCGATAACCGCATAGGACATATAACCCGCTCACTAACGGGAGAAAGAATTCTATCTTGGTATTCGATAGGACACGCTACTTGCCGTCAAGATGCACGTCGAGGTTGACCCCGCCTTAGGTTTACGAGGTCGAACTACTCTAATGAAAATCTTGACGTCACAAGCACATCCCTACTAAATCCTCAAGTCGAAGGTTCACGAATACCTATCACAACCTTTCGATTCCGTCATTGGTATCCCGGAGTGAAATCCATGTGACGAATCGAGGGTGAGTCGGTTCGAGTATACTAATCCAATTAGCATACCTATAACGTGTGCTCCCACTAACCATTAGTGTTCGACGAGGCACTCTCCATGTCAAAGAACACGTCATACAAGTCTTCACATAAACTTAATGCCCGGTCAAGTTTTATCGACTTGCGACGATTAAGTATTTGAGCTATAACCTTTCCGAAGGCCGACCCCTTATCCAATAAGGAGTGGAAAGTTTTGCTCTCAAATACGAGGACTAGTTTCTATATGTTTATTTACGAGTTAGGAATGCCAGTAACTACCGGTAAATAAAGAAACATTCATTTGCCTTATATAAATGGTTTACATAATTACAAGTACAATGCCCTCACTCAACAACCTCGAGTGGCATTCGAGGGCATACTCTAACAATCTCCCACTTGCACTCAATGCCACACACTATGGTATCTAATACCCATGTTCTCCAGATGACGCTCCAAGCTAGTCCGAGAAAGTGGCTTGGTCGAGTGGATCGGCGACGTTGTCGGCCGAGTCTACTCTGTGCGGCCTGACAATGTATCCCTTGCGAACAAATTCTCTTACGAGATGATACTTCCTCTCAATATGTTTGGTCTTTGTTGTGAAACCTCGGCTCCTTGGCTGCGCTGACTCGTCGTTGTCGCGATGCAGTAGCAGACTCGGCCACATGGTATTATTTGAAGTTCTCCCGAAACTTCTTAATCCGAACCCTTCCTTGGAAGCCTCCGAGGCCGCTTGATACTCGGCCGACAGTGGAATCGTGATCGCGCTTTGCTTGGCGCTACGCCAAGATATCACTCCTCCATTAAGAGTAAATATGTAGCAGTAGACATCGAGTCGTCCTTCGGTCCTTGGAAGTCCGAATCGGTGAATCCCACCACATCCAAATCTCCACCGCCATACATCGAACCATATCTCTAGTCCTTCTCAAGTACTTGAGAACGTTCTTTCTGGCGATCAATGTTCCCTACAGGTTTGCTCGAAACCTACTCACCACGCTTACGGCATGCGCGATGTCGTCTTGTACACAACATAGCATACATAAGGCTACCCACGGCCGAAGCATATGGTATATTACTCATTTCCTTTCGTTGTTCCTCATTTTGAGGACACATCTTCAAGGTGAGTTTTATTCCATGTCGCATCGGTAGGAACCCTCTTTTAGAATCATCCATCTTAAATCGCTTTAAGATTTTATCTATATAGAGGGCTTGGGAAAGACCTATTGTTCTCTTCGCTCTATCCCGGTAGAGTCGAATACCAAGAATATAGGTAGCTTCTCCCAAGTCTTTCATGGAGAAATTACTCGAAAGCCAAGCTTTCACAGAACTGAGCATTCCCACATCATTTCCTATTAGTAGAATGTCATCTACATATAGTACTAAGAATGCGATCTTGCTCCCAATAACCCTCTTGTATACACAAGGTTCCTCTTCATTTTGCACGAAGTCAAACTCTTTGATCGCCTCGTCAAAACGAAGGTTCCAACTACGCGACGCTTGCTTCAGTCCATAAATGGAACGCTGAAGCTTGCACACTTTCTGAATATCGACTTGGACACAAAACCTTTGCTCCATATAGATTTCCTCCTCGAGGAATCCATTAAGGAAAGCCGTCTTTACGTCCATTTGCCATATCTCATAATCATGGTAGGCAGCTATAGCAAGCATCATGCGAATAGACTTGATCATGGCTACGGGCGAGAAGGTATCGTGGTAATCGATCCCTTCCTTCTGGGTATAACCCTTTGCCACAAGCCTGGCCTTATAGGCATCAACCTTGCCATCACCATCGGTCTTTCTCTTATAGATCCACTTGTTCCCAATAGGCACTATGCCCTTGGGGCGGTCTACTAGAGTCCAGACCTGATTGACATGCATCGAGTCTATCTCAGCTTCCATAGCTTCATGCCATTTCGCGGAGTCTACATCCACCATCGCTTGGTCATAGGTCGTCGGGTCGGTCTCTTGGCTATCACTTGGAACCTCATGGAGACCCAGCTCCTCCAAGTGCACAAGCCCATACCTCTCAAGTATATGAGACACCCTACTAGACCTACGAGGTGGTTGTACTTGTGTTTCAGAAAGTTCGGTTCCAGTTTCTTGCACAGGTGTCTCTCGAGGAGTTTCATTGTATTCTTCTAAAGAAATACTTCTACCTGCTCCGCCTTCCTGAATGAACTCATCTTCCAGGAAGTGTGCTTGTAAAGCAACAATGATCCTTCGATCTTCGGGCATGTAGAATAGATATCCCATCGTCCCAGATGGGAATCCAATGAAAGGTCCCTTCGCAGACCTAGCTTCCAACTTTTCCACCTTAGTCTTCTTGACATAGGCGGGACATCCCCAAATCCTAATATGATTAAGACTTGGTTTCCTTCCTTCCCACATCTCATGTGGAGTTTTAGGAACGGATTTAGAAGGACATCTGTTCAAGATATACGCGGCGATGGAGTGCATACCCCCACAGGTAAATCGGCAAGTCAGTATAGCCCAGCATGGAACGGACCATGTTCAACAGGGTCCGGTTCCTTCTTTCTGACACACCATTTAACTGAGGAGTACCCGGAGGTGTTAGTTGTGAAACTATTCCATGTTCTTTAAGGAACTCGTCAAACTCCGTACTCATATACTCACCACCTCGGTCCGACCGAAGTGCTTTGATATGATTACCAGTTTGTTTCTCGACTAGGGCCTTGAATTCCTGGAATTTCTCAAAGGCCTCGGATTTATGTTTCATTAAGTATACATAACCATACCTAGTTTGATCATCTGTAAACGTAACGAAATATTGATATCCATCACGTGCTGCTTCCAAAGCACCACAAACATCAGTATGGATTAATCCCAGTTTATCAGCGGCTCTTTCAAAAGTCCCTGTGAAGGGGGACTTAGTCATTTTGCCTTTAAGGCAAGATTCACAAGTAGGAAAGGGATCCGATCCCAATGGACCCATAAGTCCATCTTTTTCCATCTTGTAAACCTTGGTCTGACCAACATGACCAAGTCTAAGATGCCATTTCAAAACTTGATTGGTTTCATCCCTACCGCGTTTTCTAGTCATAGTATTCACAACTACTTTGTTGCTGAGATTTAGATGATACAATCCATTTAACAATGTAGCAAGACCTACTAGTTTATTTCAAATAAATTTTGCAGAACCATCACCAATGAAAAATGAAAAGCCTTTTCGGTCCATGACCGAATGGATACAATGTTTTTGTGCCCCTTGGGTAAAACAAGTACATCTTCTAAAGTCAAAACAAAGCCGGATTCTAAACCCAAAAGAAGTGATCCTATGCCGGTCGCCTCGACACTATGCCCGCTTCCGACCGTGATCATAACTTCTCCACTCCAAGCTTCCTACTTTGTTCCAGATCCCGATTCACGGTACAAATATGAGAACTAGCACCGTAATCCAAGATCCAGAAGTAGAAAATACAAAGAGCGTAACAATTTGTTTCCAAAACTAAAAGTTCATGCACGAAGTGCCATGAAGAATCGGGATGTCTCTAGCCCAGTGGCCCGGCTCACCGCACTTGAGACAAGCATCCTTCTTCTTCTTGTTCTTCGAACCATCGAGGCCTTGCCCTTACCCTTAAGGTCCTTTGCTTGTGGTCCACTCCGCTTCTTGGTCTTTTTCTTCTTATTCTTAGACTTCCGAAGTCCGTAAGAAATCACAAGGGCCGACTCCTTCATCCGCGAGTCTTCATTTGAGATTGAGCGGTCACAAGTTTGTTCATTAGCCCGACTAAATTACATGCAATCTCATTGCTTGAAGTTCATAACAAACCGTGAGAAGGAATCGTGAGAGACTGTAGGATAAGGTCGGTTTGAGAGAAGTATCCATTTTAAAATCAAGAGCCTCCAATCCTCGATCATGGATATCATTTTGAGGACGTGTTCCCCAACCTTCTCACCTTCCTTCATCCTTGCACCGAACAGCTTGCTTGGATATCTCATATCTAGCGATTCACTGTGCTCACCATAAAGTTCGGTTAAGTGAGATAGAATGCGCCAGCGAAGTCATTTTCTCATGAGCTCTCAAGCTCATTAGACATGGAAGCCATCATATAAGCACGGACTTTCACGTCATCCTTAACCCACTTTTCGTGGTTTTCAATCTCTTCCCGATTGGCTCGGTCCGCACAGAGGCGCGGGAATGTCCGTCTCCAAGACGTATCCCAAAGGCCTCAATACCGAGGACAATCATCGATTTCTGAGCCAATCCACAAAGTTAGGTCCCATTAAGGTGTTCTTTTGAGTAGAATTGCGAGTGGATTCATTGTCATATTGAGATTTGTCTGCATTAAGTATATGATTAATTAGTGACTTGTTATATTATGATCTGAGTATAGAATTAAGGTCTTTTCTATTCTTGTTACCCACTCCCACTATTTTTATCTAAACAACACACTCCCATGTGAAATCAAGTATCGTCGCTCTACTTCATAGTGGTGATCGAGTTCTTTATAAATCTTAATAGAGGGCAACCGAACAGGTTTCTAGTCTATTAATTTTCATAAAGTGGTGTCCAACACCAACCCATCTAATGGATGATTCGATCTTATTTTTCCCCTTGTTCACTCCCCTCAACCTATACGGTTTCTATGGTTCATGAACAAGTTAAGTTTATACCATCGACGCAAATCGGTTTCACAATCAATCTTATCCGGCAACCTATCGGTTTCTAGGGATAAAATTTGCTCCAACCGAAGGCATCCAATGCGCTCCCTGTAATTTATCCGTCCTCCCGAACGACTACCCCGATAACTCGGAAGCATAGCACATCCGGTTTGGATTTCAATTTCAAAGCTCGATGGAGGGAAGGAAATCCTTGAAACCTAATAAACTTAATAATTTGTTGTGGGAGAATTTTCGCGATTAACGTTACACTTTGCACATTAATCATTTTAGCGTTTGTTGCATTCATACAATATGTAACAACCATTCACAACCTAGTTGCTACCAACATGTGGTTCATGGACCGTTCCTAGAAAACAAAAACTCCGTAATCTAATTACAAGTCTTCGTCTTGAATCTTCGTCTTCTCGAAACGGATCTTCCTCCGGTCTTCGTCATTTCATATAAATTTTACATTGAAAAATTGCATCCTAGATACAAATATTTCTAGTAAAATAAATAGGCTCAAAACGGCCTTTACAACCCAATCGAATAAAACGAACGATTCAAACTAAGTCCATGAACCACATCCCCATTCAAAAGCATTCATCCAATAAATACTCAATAAATGGATAGCGAGAAGATTACATATGATCCAATCAATAATCAACAATAAATAGAATTGATCCAATCAATTCAACAATAATCGACAATTTAATTTTCGTCCGTAGTGTACCCTTAAAATATTTTCTTTGAATTTTCCCTCATCAAAAATTCCAAATTAATGATTTTAATACAGAAAAATTCAATAATCGAAAATATCTGAAAAACGAGACCCGGTTCGACACTGAAACCGCCCAAGAAGACTGTGCACTCGACCGGCAGCCTACAGCCACGCCGGCTCCAGACAGAAAGGGGCTCCCGCCATGCCCGGACACGACGGCCGTGAGATACAAGACTACCGGCCGTATACACAGAGCACTCGGCTGACATAAAGACCATGCCCGGAGACTCGGCTCGACATAAGAATACGCCCGGCGAGACTTCTAAGAGCACAAAGAAGGCCCAGTAGATTCAATGAGCACTCGGCTCGACATAAAGAAGGCGCTCGCCGGACTCGGAATACAAGAATCGTCTGGCCAGATCCAATGAGCACTCGGCTGACAAGAAGGCGCTCGGCGGACTCGGCAGAACACAGAAGCGTCGGCCACGGCCGGACGTGCTCGCCATACTCGGCAGTGTATGGAAAATCGTCCAACGATTCGACATACTCGTTTTCGCGATTTCTAAAATCCTGTTATTCCCGATCCGAATATTATTAATATAAATCATATTTCCAAGAAAAACCTGATTTATACCATAACATAAAATCACGGAAAAAGAACACTACGATTTAACAATAAAATATCTACGATTATCAAAGTGATTCTAAATCACAAAATAAGCATTCCAAATGCTAAATATCGTATATACGATCGCAAGACTCGCTCCGATACCACCGTTGGGATTCGGTGCCTAAAACGAAGGCCCAAAGGCGGTAAACGAAAATTAATTCGATCCGAATCCCTACGAGGATCGATCGAGCTACGTATATACGAATATCAAAACGAAATACAAGAGATACGAGAAACATACCTCGTAGTCCGTTGATTAAATGGATAACCTTCTCTTGAGCTATTCCCAAGCTCTTGAACGATCCAACGCCGAAAACACCGCGTCTCTACTTGCCACGCCACGAGAAACGACCGAACAACAATCACCTTGCTATCCTCCGAGGATACGGCTAGAGCTAAGTGATGAAGCTATATATTTGTGATTACAACACTCCAAGTGTATAACTCACTTACTCTCAATGAATCTCTCAATTTTCTCCAAGAACAATTAAGATGATATGAAGAAGATGATGAAGATAATTGAGAAAAAGGTTTTTCTCTTTCTCTCTCTCTATTTCACTTTCACGTATGGTAGCTTGTGTGTGTAAGTGATAGTCATCCTCCTTTATTTATTCAACTCCCCACTACCTTTAACAACTCATGCATGTGGGAATCTAACCCCACCTCCACAATAATAATACATTAAATAATGGAGACATAAGTCCAAAAGGAAGGTGGGTGGAATGTGGGGGGCGGCCCATGCTAGAAATCGGACGAGTTCGGTTCGTTTCGGACTCCCGAGGGTCTAAACAGATAAACTCCGATTCCGTATCGATGTATTTATATCGATTAATTAATCCAATTAATTAAACATATCAAATACAAAATAATATAATTAATTTCTCCAAGAAATAATTATATACATGAATTAAATTAATCACCCAGTAATTTATTTAATTCATTAGGCCGTAAATCAATTTATCCAATAAATCGATTTAAACATCCAATGTTCCAAAATTAGATATCCAATATCTAATATTCATAATGAGAGAATTAGCTTGAATCATTCCGTCGTCAATCCTATTGCGCGACTCGGTAGGTCCGTCTCGATCGGAATGGGAGGAACCAAAGAGTAGTAGCACCACCTAGCCACTGGCGGCCTACACTGCACTTAACCGAGAACGAATGATTGGGATCATTCAAGAACCATTCTGTCGTGAATACCAAGATACGTATAAACCCTTCTTTCAAATGTCCCGATCAAGTTATAGGGTCACGGTCGGTCAAACCCTATTCGTATTTCTGACGCTATGCATGCGTTAATGCAAATCGAGATCATCGAGTCAGCCGTGTATCTAATACAACTAGCTCCAATGCTTTGCCAAAGACTTATGATCTCATCTCGCCAATAACCGCATAGGACATATAACCCGCTCACTAACGGAGAAAGAATTCTATCTTGGTATTCGAGACTGCTACTTGTCCGTCAAGATGCACGTCGAGGTTGACCCCGCCTTCCGTTTACGTGGTCGAACTACTCTAATGAAAATCTTGATGTCACAAGCACATCCCTACTAAATCCTCAAGTCGAAGGTTCACGAATACCTATCACAACCTTTCGATTCCGTCATTGATCGTCCCGAGTGAAATCCATGTGACGAATCGAGGGTGAGTCGGTTGAGTATACTAATCCAATTAGCATACCTATAACGTGTGCTCCCACTAACCATTAGTGTTCGACGGGCACTCTCCATGTCAAAGAACACGTCATACAAGTCTTCACATAAACTTAATGCCCAAGTTTTATCGACTTGCGACGATTAAGTATTTGAGCTATAACCTTTCCAAAGGCCGACCCCTTATCCAATAAGGAGTGGAAAGTTTTGCTCTCAAATACAGGGACTAGTTTCTATATGTTTATTTACGAGTTAGGAATGCCAGTAACTACCAGTAAATAAAGAAACATTCATTTGCCTTATATAAATGGTTTACATAATTACAAGTACAATGCCCTCACTCAACAACCTCTGAGTGGCATTCGAGGGCATACTCCTAACAGTAGATTCATACCAAAATAACAACGAGGGCGGACCACAACCAAACCCTTTCGATTCCGTAAAAATCCACAAAATATCCATGAATCCGTGGGAAAACTAAAGATACTAACAATATCAATCGTATACATCAGGAATCCACCAACAAAACGGAACGAATCGGAAGAAAAACCCAAAACCCCCAAATTAATCGAAAACAGGGTTTTAGAATATTACCTAAGGAGATTCAAGTACCAAGATCCGTAGAACACGCGTTAGATTGATTGCCCGAGCCTTACAACTGAAGGAAGATGATGAAAAATCGACTTCCGAAAGAAGAATGCTTGAGAGTTCTCCCCCCCCCCCCTTAGCTCTCTCTCTCTCTCTCTCGCAGTGAAAATGGAGAAGAAGTCGGCCGATTTCGTCTAATAAAGACGAATTTGCATGATTGAGCCGTGTGCGCGGCTGCCGAAGTGTGCCGCGGCAGCCGAAAATTTACTCCTGTGTTTTCGCGTTGTGCGGCGCAAGATACTGCGTGCCGCGGCACTGCATACTGGGTTTAGGTCGGAAGACACACGAGTGTGCCGCGCACCAACAGTGTGCCGCGGCACTGCTCGCACCGTGCCGCGCAAGGATGGGTGTGCCGCGGCACACGCATGATTTGTCCGACCGACAATCGAAGGGAATTTGTGCCGCGCACGCATATCTTGTGCCGCGGCTCACACCCCCTACGGGTTCCAAAATGATAAAAATGATCCGGAAAGAGAATAAAACGATAGGAATCAATATTTGGGGACCAATAACACGAAATGGATCCACGGCAACCCCGAAACGGCGGTTCCGCATCACAATAACGAGAATCAGATCAAAAGATGACGGAAAAGTTACACTGAAGGATACACGAGGGTCACTACAATCGAGAATTACACCGGAAATATAATTACAAGGGAAAGAAAAATGCGGATATTACATTCTACCCCTCTAAAAATAAGTTTCGTCCCGAAACTTAAGAAACAAACAACTCCGGGTACTTAGCACGCATGCTGTCCTCGGTTTCCCAAGTTGCTTCCTCGACACCGTGTCTCGACCACTGCACTTTGACCAAAGGGATGGTTTTATGCCTCAGTCGTTTCTCACGATGCTCCAAAATCTTCAAAGGACGCTCCTCAAAAGTAATATCTTCAGCAATATCGATCTCGCCATAATCGATGACGTGACTAGGATCCGGAACATATTTTCTCAACTGGGAAACATGGAAAACGCTATGAACATGACTCAAGGCCGGAGGTAACGCCAAACGGTATGCCAACCCACCTACCCGCTCGAGGATCTCAAAGGGGCCGATAAATCTCGGACTCAACTTTCCTTTCTTTCCAAAACGGAAAACTCCCTTCGTCGGCGACACCTTTAGCAAAACGTGGTCTCCCACCTCGAATTCCAAAGGTCGACGACGACGTCGGCATACGACTGGCCGACTCGCGCCAACATCCGTTCCCGAATTAATTCTATCTTCCGTCTCATCTCTGAACGACATCGAGCCTCGGCCCCACCAAATCGGACGCCTCGTTCCAACAAATAGGTGATCGGCACCGCCGCCCATAAAGTGCTTCATACGGTGCCATCCGACCGACGCGTGCCAACCGTTGTTGTACGTGAATTCGATCGGCAAATGCTCCTCCCGATCACTACTCCAATCGAGAGCACAGGCACGCAACAAGTCCTCGAACGTCTGGATGGTGCGTTCCGATTGTCCATCTGACTGGGGATGAAAAGAGGTACTCAAATGTAAACGGGTACCCAACGCCTTATGCACCGCCTTCCAGAAGTGCGATACAAAACGGCCATCACGATCCGAAACAATAGACTTCGGGGTACCATGAAGTCTCACGATCTGCGCGATAAACACACGGGCTAACTTCTCCGGCCCCAAGTGTCCTTGATGCCCGTAAAATGTGCCGACTTAGTCGACGATCGACAATCACCCATACCATATTCATGCCCGACCTCGATCTCGGCAAACTCGTAACGAAATCCATCGATATATCTTCCCATTTCCATTCGGAGCGAAGTGATCGCAATAACTCAGCGGTTACGATGCTCGATTTTGACTTGTGGCAAGTCAAACATCTCGCTACAAACTGTGCGACCTCATCCTTCATATCATTCCACCAGAAATTTCTTCTCAGGTCCTTGTACATCTTACTCGAACCAGGATGAACGGAATAGGGTGTAGCATGGGCCCCCCGTAAAATACTCTGCCTCAACTCTGAGTCGTTTGGCACACAAAGCCGACTTTGGAATCTCAAAATACCATCCTCGTGAATCACAAACCCAGGAGACTTTCCCTTAAGAACGTTCTCTCGGATTTGAGTAATCATCGGATCCTCTGATTGCTTCAGCTTAATTTCATCGATCAAAGATGATGAAATCTCTAAAGCACAAAGTTGCCCGACAGCTCCCGGCAACGAGACCTCAACATCTAACTCGATCAAAGCCCTCCGAAGCTCAGACTGAGATGTAAGGATCTCAAGCGTTCGCAATGCAACTGGTTTCCGACTCAAGGCGTCGGCCACGACGTTCACCTTACCCGGATGATAAAGGATTTCGAGGTCATAATCCTTAATCAACTCTAACCACCTCCTCTGCCTCATATTCAACTCCCGCTGAGTAAATATGTATTTCAGACTTTTATGATCGGTAAAAATCTGACATGTAGAGCCGAAAAGGTAGTGACGCCAAATCTTGAGCGCAAATACGACTGCCGCTAACTCCAAATCATGAGTAGGGTAGTTAAGCTCATACGGCCTCAACTGTCTCGACGCAAAGGCAATGGTCTTGCCGTGCTGCATTAATACGCACCTAAGACCCTGACCCGAAGCATCGCTATAAACGGAGAATCCCTCGTTGCCACATGGCAACGCCAAAACCGAGTCAAGTCAAACACTTCTTCAGCTCCTCAAAATCGAATCGCCTCTCGTCATTCCGCATTTAACTTCTGATTTGAGTAATCAGGTAAGTGGTCGAGCCGCCGAGAAACCTCGACGAACCTACGGTAGTAGCCAGCCAAACCCAAGAAACTACGGAGCTCTCTCACGTTTTTGGGCGGTGCCCAATCCAATACCGCCTCGATCTTCTGCGGATCTACACGAACCCCCTCGGCTGAAATCACGTGACCCAAAAACATCACTTCCTTAAGCCAGAACTCACATTTCGAGAACTTCGCATAGAGTTGCTCGGCCCTCAAATTGTCTAACACTATCCGCAAATGATGGGCATGCTCTTCCTCGTTCATCGAATAAATAAGAATATCGTCAATGAAGACGACGACACACTTATCCAAATACTCGATAAAGACTTTGTTCATCAATTGCATGAACACCGCCGGCGCATTAGTTAACCCGAAAGGCATGACTACGAACTCATAATGTCCGTATCTCGTCCGAAAAGCTGTCTTCGGCACATCGGACTCTCTCACCCGGAGCTGATAGTATCCCGATTTCAAATCAATCTTCGAGAATACCGCAGCTCCCTGCAACTGGTCGAACAAGTCATCAATTCTCGGCAAAGGATACTTGTTCTTGATGGTCACCTTGTTTAGTTCGCGATAGTCGATACACAAACGTAGTGAACCATCCTTCTTCCGCACAAACAGGACCGGTGCACCCCAAGGCGAGGCGCTCGGTCGAACATACCCGACTCAAGAAGCTCACTCAAGCTGTTTCTTCAACTCGGACATCTCTCGAAGGTGCCATGCGATAGGCGCCTTGAAATAGAGCCGCACCCGGCTCTAACTCTATAGCGAACTCGACCTCGCGTTCCGGTGGCAATCCCGGTAACTCGTCAGGAAAAACATCAGGAAATTCATTAACGATTGGAATCGACGAAAGCTCGACTCCACTACTTTCCGTCTTCAAGGCGTAGCACCAATAGCCGGTACACCCCTTTCGAAGGAGACTCATCGCCTTCAAGGCGTTAATGATGAATTTCTGTTTCCCCTCTTTCGCCGGCGAAAGAGTGCTCTTGCCATCCTCGGCTAACATGGTGATGATCCTCGTGCGGTAGTTCATGATTGCACCATGCCGCTTGAGCCAATCATCCCCGAGAATCAAATCCTCACCCTCAATATTCACAACAATAAGATTAGAGGGCCAAGTCCTCTCACAAATAAGTACAGAACAGTCTCGAACCTCCTGATCACCAACGATCCTATCACCGCTAGGAAGCTTAACGATGAAGGGTTCACAAGGCATCAAACAATGAGACTCAAACGGCGTACACAATCCAAAGATATGAACGAATGCGTAGCACCTAATCAAAAAGCACACCGACAGATGAGAAAGAATATAAACGGTACTGCCGCCACGTGAGCCGGATCATCGGCTTTCCGCATCTCATAGACACGCGGGTGGGCTGAGCCGACACCGAAGCTCCCCTTAGAGGGCTGACCCGACCTCTTCCCGACTAGCACTCGGCGGGGATTGAGGAGCAAACGATCCTCGGTTCACACTTGGTTCCCTAGGCGCTGGAATGGAAGCCGGGCACCAAGGATTTTCTCCCTCTCGGACAGAAGCGCCTTTGTGACCCGACCGCCACACCGATTACACGTCGCCAAAGGGTTCGGACAAACACGACCGATGTGGCCTCACTGCCACGGTTAAAGCATTTCACCTCTCGAGAAGGGGCACCGGCAGCCTACGGAAAACCCAAGAGATCGAAATGGGCCACCACCGTGAAAAGTTAGCAGATCAAATTTCTGCCGACCCCACCTTGTGGCCCGAAAAATTCTTGCGGACTTACGCTTCTTACTCTCGCGGCCGCCTCACTCGCCACTGGACATATCGTAAGCAAGGGCCTGCTCGGTAATCTTTCAAGGTAGTGCATACAAGCCCGACATATAGTCCCGAATCGGCAACTTCATCCGTCTGGAGAAATGGAAAATTTTGTCGCTTTCCTCGACAACTTGGGTCTTCACATAACCCAACTCCTTGTTAAAATCAGCAATGGCTTGAGATACGGGATATCCGCGGTTGAGCATCATAAAAGCATGTACCCGAGCCTGTCCGACGGCCACGGCAATATTCGATCTCCATCAATTCTTGAAACTCAGCCACGAAGCGATGATCTTTGGGCCCAACGGCCTCCCACCACCGTAGCGTCCCTGTGAGAAAGTATTGGGCAATAGGGACTTTACGTTCCTCGACGCTTAGTGGCAATGAAGACCTTAGATATCTCCTTGATCCACCCTTCCACCCAATCGGGTCCAAGCTCCCGACCGAGGAGGATGCATCTTGATAACATCTTGGAGCTAACGGTCCGCTCCGCCCCGATTAGCATGGGCTCGATCCGGGTTACGAACCGCTGAGCTATTGCCGCCATTTGGTTCACCATTTGTTGCATAACGGCCGCAATACCAAGATCGGCACGCTCGAGAAGAAGCATGGCTATGACGGCCGCCGCATGCCGGCTCCCGAAGACTGTGACGTGGCCGCCCCACCGGCTGCCCCACGTCCCCGGCCGCGTCCACGACCACGACCGCGACCACGACCTCTTCCAGCATCCATACTGGAGTTAAATAAGTAGCAAAAGTCATACGAGGATCAGTACAAGAAAAGAACAATTACAAGTCGAGAATCAAGGGTACGATACAAGGAATTAATGAACAGAGGAAGGAAAACTTACGGACACTGGTAGTACCGGAATCATGGCAGCGTGACGATGATGTGCAAGACAAAACACCACAAGACCCAATAAACCGACAAGCCTAGGTATCCATAAACCTAGAGCGCTCCGATACCATTTTCTGTAACACCCTCAAGATATTCGAGGTATATTACAGCGCCTTGAATCCCTATATGGGATCCACCAGGCTAAACAGCATCATACTCATCGACTCACATAGACGCCAGAACAATACCATGTCATAAAGACGCAAAACAGGATAATCCACCCGGTTCAACCGCCAATCTAACATTATCATCCAACACGACATAATAAGCAACAATACAATCTGAACGAACAAAAAAAAACCCTTAAGTACTCGAGTACAACTATTATTTCAAAAACCACAAAGGATGAATAGGTAAAAGACACTAAAACATCACTCGTGCACAATCATCACGCACGGCCATCATCCGTGTCTTGGTCCAGGCCGCTCGTCTCGATGAACTCCGACCAAATTCATAAAACGAATTTCCCCAAAACGGGTCCCCAGAGGGGTTAGCAATTACGCTAGTACAAGTAACGGATGAACGACTTACATCTTACACATATAGTAATGCATGCAATTCAAGAAAACATAGTTCCAAAATACTCATTTAGGAAATGCCAATGATCAAACCACATTTGTAAAAATGCACCACAATTAACCGCGGACCCACGGCTTCGTGGATCCTGCGAGACCCGTCGGATCTAACCCACGATGGTTAAAAGCAAGCTCGCGGTCCCACAGCTTCGTGGAACCCTACCGAGACCCCGTCGAGTCTAACCCGCATGAGCATACACACGCACACAATTTCTCATACAAAACTACTATGTCAAGATCGTAAGTTCATAAGGATACTTGCCTCGATTAAATAGACGATGACACGAGCGGAGCGGAAGGATCAAGCACAACCACGAGGAAGCGAAAATGAACCTAACGATTCGAATAGACAATCACAACCACCTCTAAACGATTATGGAAATGGAATACACGAAACCCGCCTACGATTCATGTATATTCATACCAAAATAACAACGAGGGCGGACCACAACCAAACCCTTTCGATTCCGTAAAAATCCACAAAATATCCATGAATCCGTAGGAAAACTAAAGATACTAACAATATCAATCGTATACATCATGAATCCACCAACAAAACGGAACGAATCGGAAGAAAAACCCAAAACCCCCAAATTAATCGAAAATAGGGTTTTAGAATATTACCTAAGGAGATTCAAGTACCAAGATCCGTAGAACACGCGTTAGATTGATTGCCCGAGCCTTACAATCAAGGAAGATGATGACAAATCGACTCCCGAAAGAAGAATGCTTGAGAGTTCTCCCCCCCTTAGCTCTCTCTCTCTCTCTCGCGCAGTGAAAATGGAGAAGAAGTCGGCCGATTTCGTCTAATAAAGACGAATTTGCACAGTTGACCGCTTCGTGTGCCGCGGCACAGCCGAAGTGTGCCGCGGCACAGGCCGAAAATTTACTCCTGTGTTTTCGCGTTGTCGCGGCACCGTCTGATTAGGTTTAGGTCGCAGAAGACACACGAGTGTGCCACGGCACAGTGTGCCGCGCACCGGCTCGCACCGTGCGCTTGCCGGATGGGTGTGCCGCGGCACGCATGCTTTGTCCGACCGACAACTGAAGGGAATTTGTGTGCCGCGGCACGCATATCTTGTGCCGCGGCTCACACCCCCTTACGGGTTCCAAAATGATAAAAATGATCCGGAAAGAGAATAAAACGATAGGAATCAATATTTGGGGACCAATAACACGAAATGGATCCACGGCAATCCCGAAACGGCGGTTCCGCATCACAATAACGAGAATCAGATCAAAAGATGACGGAAAAGTTACACTGAAGGATACACGAGGGTCACTACAATCGAGAATTACACCGGAAATACAATTACAAGGGAAAGAAAAATGCGGATATTACAGATATGACTTCAGAATTTTATCTTCGTCAATTTATATTCGTTTATACGATGCTTGATTTGAGGGGTTTGGCTTTTATCCGGTTAGACCGGTTTATTTTTCGCTGCGTAAATCATTTTTAATCACTGAATCCCAACAGTGAGTTGATGTCTTTTCTTCTCCTGTTTAATAAGTTTTGATATTTATCTATGTCTTTGGTATAACATGTCGATTCTTCATCATCATCACCAACTGCTATTTCTTCTTCATTCCTTGACATCTTTTTAGCTTTCAAAGCTATAGTTTTCTCTTTGGGATTCGATTTGGCATTTCATGATTTTAACACGATCTCGTAGTTTATTAGCGAACCGGCAAGGGCGCTAAAATCTAACGTGTCGAGATCTTTTGATTCCATAATGGTCATGACCGTCCCATCCCATTCACGAGATAGTGATCGTAGTATTTTCTTTACTTTTTCACTACTTGATAATGGTTTACCAAAACAAGCTAGTACATTTGTGATGACCGAAAATCGATCGAGCATGTTTGAAATGGACTTGTCATCTTTCATCATAAATAACTCGCAGTCATGGAGAAACGTATTTATCTTCGTCTCCTTGACTTGAGTTGTTTCTTCGTGAGTTACATCGAGCATTTTCTAAATTTTTTGGCACTTTCACATGAAGAAATTCTTTGTAATCTTCCCGTATTTAGAGCACAATATAACAATTGTGTTGCTTTACAATTGTAATGATCACTTTTTCAATCTTTATCATTAAATTCTTCGAAACTCTCAAGTGAACTATAGAACTGGTCGGAATTTTTGGACCCAAAATTCCTAAAATGGGCCCAAAAGTCCTGCCCGAGAGTTCAGAATGTGCACTCTCAAAACACTTTTTTTAATGAGAGGAGAAATTTGACACCATTTGCAAACTCAAACCGCAAACTTGACCGTCCAACTATAAATTTCCAAATTCTTTAAATACAAACTCCAAAAATAAATCCAGTTGTACCTTTCTTCAGTCGCATCGCACCTCGGAACAATTAACGGACCCATTGCCGCCGCCGTGACACTCCACTTTTTACAACCCCCTTGTTTCATTTTCGAGAAGTCTCCGTTCAAAGAGAGAAAAAGCTTTTGTTTGGCCTTGTTAAAATCATTTGAACCGAATGGCGACGGCGACTTACCCACCGCCTCCGCCGTACTACAAGCTTTATAGAGAGTACTCTCAAGACCCCAACTCTGCGCCTGCGCCACCACCTCCTATCCAAGGCCCCTACGTCCTCTATGGCGGCAACTATACGGTATCATACAATTTATCCCCTCTTGTTCTCCAATTCCTTTAATTAATTACTGTGTCCTTTTCTCTTGTAGATTTCTGATATCTTCTAAAATTTTTAATATGATACTTCCTGAAGTTTTATCCTTATTCATGGTTGTTGATTTGCTCTTTTGGAAATGGAGATATTGGGATTGGGGTGAATAATATAAAAGGAGAATATAGAGCATACAAATCATTTTTATTTTTATTTCAATTTAGTGTGGAAGGGTTTTGTCCCAACTCCCACCTGACTTGGCTGATCATATGGTGAGTACTATAATCTCATGTGATGGGCTTGGATGTGGCGATACCTGAGCTACAATTTCCTCATTTTAGTATTGAGCATCTCATGTTTATGCAATGAGTAGATTTACTAGAGTGATTTTTGAATCCTAATTTGAGTCTCTATATTAAGCTTTATGACCGTCTTTTGAAGATCTAGGAAGCACAGACTCTTTTGAAACAGGGGAACTGTCAGAGTCGGACACGTCGGGGATGCGGACGCCTCAGACGCGTGTCCGACGCTCACGTGATGGTCCGGACACGGCACGTGATGAGGACACGGCTTGGACCCGGACCTGGATGCGGGTCTTTTTTTTTTTAAATCTGAAGGGCGACCAGTGGCGAACCAATATTAATGGATGTGCAGAGAAGATTGGACTTGTTGTCTTCAACGCCGGTCTTGCCATCTGTTGGAGACGATGGTGAGTGATAGGCGCCATGGGTTTGCAGATCTGGAGGCAATGGTGACTTGAAGTCTTGAAGAAGATGATAAAAAGCGGAGGATCTGTAGGGGGTTCTCTTATCCTATGATTTCCATAAAATGGGTGAGGCCGATAAACACTTAATCTTAGGTTCTTAAATTAAATATTTACTATGCTTGAGTGATTTAAAAAAGGCAAAATTGTGTTAAACCCCCAACCTTTTATTTCGCGAGCACTTTGCCCCCTAACCTCGTAAATTGAAAACTTAATCCCACAACCTTTCAGTCTGTGTGCACATAAGCCCAGAAGATCGAATTACGGCCCGTTTTTAAGTGAAATCCGGGAGTTGAAACGTGTGAGTTACACACGCTCTCTTCAGGGGCTTTTAAGAAGTTAGGGGGGAAAATGCACGCGAACTAAAAGGTTGGGGGTTAGCGCATTTTAGGCACTAAAAAATAAAAGAAAGTGAGAAATAGAGTTATTCGATCAAGTACCTGAGTAGATTGGCGTTAATTTATAAAGATGGTGAAGGAAATGAAATTTTTGTGAAGGCTATCCAGACAAGTTAGCCTATATTTTATTCCACTTTTCACATATACAATTGTCCTAAACTATACTCTGTTTTTCCATATTAACTGTTTCGAATGTTCAGCATATTCATCTTCGTTGAAATTACTAAAACTGGTCCTTTTGATCTCAAAAGGAACTATAATTTCTAAATTTTTCGTTTCCAAATTCATAAATTCAACATTATAGAACTTGGGTGTTCAATAATATCATCCCCCATTTGTAAACTACGTGTTCTTAAAATTGTTCGCTAAATTCTTTTTCGCTAACCGCAAGTGCACGATGTAGCTATAGTACGTGGTGATACAAGGTCGTATTTTTCAGGGACTGATTTATTCGATAATATGCAACTACTGCAATCTTTATTCTTTTGGATTTATTTAAACGGTAGGGGGTTTTGAAGAATGATTTTTAATCTAAAACTAAAAACAAATAATAAGTGAAACTGAATTAAAGTAAAAGAACAAACTTTCATAAACAATTAATAAGGCAACTAATTAAAGTTGTAAAAATCGAAGTTATCACCGTAGATTCTGGAATTAGCGTTCCCCTAATTTTAGTCATTGAAGTGAATAATTAATTCAACCAATTTCTAATCCAAGATTTATACGAGAAATCACAAAAATATCCGAACCTTTCTCACGAACAAGTTTGAACATGAATTAAAAACTAATACTCAATCGTGTAGATCTAAGCTTTGATAATTAGTTCTAGTCAAAATTGCGTGAAACCCCCTGACCTTTTAGTTCGCGTGCCCCCCCCCCCCCCCACAACTTCTTAAAAGCCCCTGAAGAGAGCGTGTGTAAATCACGCGTTTCAACTCACCGGATTTCACTTAGAATGGGCCAGAATTCAACCTTTTGGGCTTATATCACACAAATTGAAAGGTAGTGGGGTTAAGTTCTCAATTTAAGAGGTTAGGGAGCAAAGTGCTCGCAAAATAAAAGGTTGGGGGGGGGGGGGGGGTTAACGCAATTTTGCCTTTAAAAATGCTGAAAATATTAACTTTTGGGTTAATGTATTGACATGTCCCAATATTAGTTATTTGTAGGCTTATTATTAAAATAGCTCAATAATGAACATTTTATTATATGGATGGATTTCTATTGCTTTTATTATTATATATGTTTTTATATTATTTAATTTTCCGAGTCCTATGCCATGTCCGAGTCCTACTGTTCGGGATATTGCCGTGTCCCTGTGTCCGAGTCCGTGTCCGTGTCCGTGCCCATGCCACCTAAATAAAGAGTTATGACACTTGACTGGGAGAGTGGGATGGACTTGGCTCAGGAATTGATGGATTGAATGATTTGTTGATCAAAATTGTAAATTGAGGAGAGTGCTAATGGTTTTGTCTTTTGTTCATGAGTAATATTACCATCAGGATTAAGAAAATATTATTGCCTATTGGTGTAGAGTACTCCTAAGCTTCATAATGTCAAGTTTGGACAGAGTCTTGTCTGTATTGTGTCCATTCCAGATTTACATTGTCTCTCATTAGTTAGTTCCGATATCACGGTCATTTTGGCTTTCGATTCAAAAACATAGAAGTATCGTGTAGCTATGAGATTAGATCAGAGAAGGGATGATGATTTTTTAGAGTTGTCCTTGAGGTACTTGCTCTTGACAGAAACATGGAATTCATTGTGTGGTTGTTTATAAGGCTATTATAAAGGTTATTACGGAGCAAAGGCTAGGTGAGGCGAGGCACTAGCCTACCGCCTAGTCGCCTAGGCGACAACTAGGCGCCAAATCAAAATACATTTCATAAAATAGAAAAATAGTAATATATTATTATCTGAAATAGGTGAATAACATAACAACAAGTCCACGTTATATTATCAAAGCAACATAATACACCACAAATAAGTAAATATTATCAAGCTCTCATTATCACCAAAGACAATAACAAAATAAATATTTAATATATTAAAGTTAAAAAAAAGAATTAAAGGCACTTATTGATCAAGTTGACTAAAAAAGGTGGACCGTGTTGTACAAGTGTAACAAGTCAAACAGACCCAATTCTGTTTCAACTTTCACTATATTTTACTAATATACTAATATAATTTTTTTTGTGTGTTGTAAACAAAAAAAAAACATATATTTAATCCATTAAAGTTTAAACAGAGAAGAATTAAACTCAGTTATTGATCAGGTTAATTAAAAAAAAAAATGAACTGTATTGTAAGTCTAACAGACCCGATTCTGTTTCAATATATTTACTAATCAAGTAGGTTAGTGATCTTGATTACTAAAACTGAAACGGAATAGAGAAAAAAATGCGGCCAGAGAAATCCTATTCTACGAGATAAAAAAATGCGACCAAAAGAAAATAGGAAAAAATATGAGAGAAGAAGCGACGTCAAGCGGCGGATGGCTGAGGATGAGGTGGATGTAGAGAGGCTGAAGGCTCCTAATGGCGAGCGGCGATTTTGCTTTGGGATTAGAGTTTTCTTTTGGTCTGTTTAACGCTTATAACTTTTGCTCTTTGAAAAATGGGTCGCTCCCCTATTATACTGCGGATATGGCGTTCAGGCGTCACCTAACGCACGCCTGCGGCCTGTGCGACGCCCAATCGATGCTTTCTCCGCGTTGCTCAAATTCCGGCGACTGAGGGGAAGCCTCCAGGCGGACTGGCTGAACTGCCCACCGCCTAGGCGACGCCGTGATAACCATGGGTTTCATAAACATTTCGCGTCTGGGGATGGCAATGAGGTATCCATTTGCCCTTATCCGTCATCACATAGCGGGTATGGTCATTACTTTGATGATTTTGTGTGTCAATAAGCATGGGTTGCAGTGTTGTGTTTTTCTGATGTTTATATATCACTGTGAAGACACCTTGTAGCGGATCCCTGTTGGTCATTTACCGTATTTACCAAGAAGCTTTTGAATTTTTTTTGTTGAGGATATCCTTTATTTCACCTGATTTTCCTTTTAATGTGAACTGAATGAATCTCCATCTGCCAATTGCTAATGTTCCTGATGATTTTTACTCTTAGAATATTTATCCAGTGAGTCACTTTTTTGGCTTGTAGAGAATGGTAATAGAAACTCGCCTTGGATGTTAAATCGTAATTCTGATTAGTGATATTGCATTTTGTTCTCAGGAAAGAAATGAATAAGACCCCTGGCACGAAGTCTGATAGATATTTATGAAATCTTGGAATCTTTCCGTGTTCATGATTTGCTCCCTGTTTTTGTTAATAAGAGGATTTAAAAGTGACGTGATATCAACATAGCTTCTTGGTCCTAGAATATTCATGAAAGATTTACTATAGAATCATACACCACCACGTCTGCTCCTCAACTACCTTGACGTACTGTGAAAACTTAAAAGTGAAAAATATTTCTGTAATGAGTGTGTTTGTCTTTTTGCAATTAATTTCTCTATTTTTTCCTAAAGAGTCACCTTCAGTTGACAATCTAATGTGAATGCAATATATCATTCTTGCCTGAATTGTTGTGAACTGTAGAACGGTTTTACCTATTCACAATAACAGAGGGAGGATGATAGATTTTTATATTTGTCTCTAACTTTGCACTTTTAACCTATTTTGTAGACTGATGATGTGCTTCCAGGTCTAGAAGAGCAGGGTGTTCGTCAATTGTATCCAAAAGGGCCAAATCTTGGTAATTATAATTTAAACAGCTGCTTTAAATTGTATTTGATACCACATGTGCAAACTAGTACCAGAACCATTTAGATGTCAGTTTCCAGTCTTTTTGTTTGTTCTTTTCAGCTTTTGTATTATGTTCTTTATTTTAAGTTTTATATTTTTTAACCTATATTAAGGTGTTTTAGTTTGAGTTCCAACTTATAGGATGACTCTGGGTGAATACAATAAACAGTTAAAATGGTGTGGCAGATTAACTAAATACTTATGATTTATTTTCACAAAGCTAGAAGTGATGCAGCAACTCCATTGATTCTCTTTATGGTGAGATGTTTGTCATTTTTTAGGACGTGGAAATCTTGTTGAAGTACTATTCTACTCAATTTTATAATCAGTTCATTTTATTTTCGCGTGTATGCAGTAATGTTTTGGCACTTTCTGTTATCTTCTTTGTTGGTTCAGACTTGATGTGAGCTAGAAATAAACTTTTGTTGATTGGAGGTAACAAGGAGATTCAGATTTAGAGTGTGAGAGCATCAACACTTAAAATTTTTAATATGAAAATGCTCTAGTTTCTCACAAAATACTACTCCCTTCATCCCAAACAAATAGGCCAGTAATCCTTTTCGGAATGTCCCAAATATTTAGTCCACTTTCCGTATTTAATAGCATTTCTTCATTCGTTTACTAAGATACCCTTATTTAATTAAGGGCAAATCAAGAAAATAGTATACATCTATGCAATTCCCTGTTACTTTTGTAATGGCCCATGTCGGTGCAGTTTCTAATTGCCCATGAATTTGACGGTGCCCCAGCGGCCCATGTCTGCTTGCATACCCTTGTAAGTGGGGGTGAGAACATAATCATATCTACTCCTTGTTTTAAATGTAAACTCAGTAAAGCATAAAGTTTTCTCTAGACAAATCTTACTAAAACTAGGATAGTAATCAAACCAATATGTACTTTTCTATCTTACATATACTCCCTCTGTCCTAGCCAAAGGTTGGCAAAGGGTGTATTTCAGACCTAAAGAGCGCTCGTTGGCTTAGCTGCTATATTTGGTGTATTTTAGGTAATGATTGTTATAAGTAATGATGTTAAATGTGATGAAGATTAAATAGTAAAAAGTATTGATGATGAAGGTGTGGTGGAGATTAAAAAGTAAAAGATGATTGTTTGATTTGATCGTAAAGAGTGATATATATATATAAATTTACTAAAGGGACTACTTTTGATAGGAATGTAAACCTTTGGGCGGGACGGAGGGAGTAATTAAGAAGAATCAAAATATTTCCCAAGTAAATATGTCTTGGTTGTGAGGTTTGGGAGTTGAAACATTCCAGGCCTCATATTCACAACTGTGTAATGTAGCAATAGCTGTCCCCAAGTAGGTGACAGAATGTTGTCCTAGAGTGTGATTAGAGTCATTTTCTTTTTTTAAAGATTTCAAGAAGGAGCTGAGGTCACTTAACAGACAATTGCTACTACATATATTGGAACTTGCTGATGTTCTCGTAGAGCGGCCATCTCAATACGAGTGGAGAATAGAAGGAATCTCTCTTATTTTCAAGAACATACATCACCTACTAAATTCTGTTCGTCCACACCAGGTGAAGTTTTTTTGGGTTTACATATAAACTTTATCTATTGTACCTTTGGCTTCTGTTTCTTTACTTAGCACATTCGTATGTCAGGCTAGAGCAACACTTATCCATATCCTAGAACTCCAGATACAACGACGCAAACAAGCAGTGGAGGACATTAAGAGGTAATGATGCCTTTGCCCATGCTTGATGACCGATTTGGAACGAGTATGTTGGTCCTCATACTTTATGTTTTAAAATCTTCAATAGTTTCTCTTATTAGAGAGTGTTTGCTTCACTCGTTTTTCCCCTATAAGCGGAGTTACTTGCTTCACTCAATTTCCCCTAGAATCTGAGAGTTACTGCCTTTTTTCCCCCTCTTGTGTTAGTGTTTGCAAACACTCCCTTGGTCACTAAGCATCGCCCTGTCTGGTTGGCTGTGATCGGAACTTTATAAACACAAAAGTTGTTCGAGGCATATATAGGGAGCGTTTGCAAACAGTAGAAAGAAGGTGCTTTTCCCGTTCTTTGCTTTAAAACTAGTGTTTGCAAATGCTGGATTTTGCTTGTCATCTAATCAAGATTTTAGAGATGGTGTGTGTGTGTGTGTGTGGGGGGGGGGAGGGGGGGGGGATCAGGTACTTACGCCTTCCGTGCTTATGTTGAAGTAGAGTTGTTATCGGACCGGTTCGGACCGGTTTTCTCTAGATTCGGATTCGGTCCGATAGGTTACCGGGTAGATCCGGTCCGGACCGATAACGGTTCCGGTTCAATTTTTAGAACTCGAATCCGAACTAGTTAGTTTCCGGGTGAGTTTCGGTCCCGAGTATTTCGGTCCAGTTCATGATCGGGTTTCGGGTTCACTCGGACCGCTAACAGCCCTATGTGGGATGGATCTTTACTAGGAAAATGAAGGAAGAGCAGCAAATTAAATCACATAAATGGGGGTTACATGATTCGAACTCCAGACGTTTTGTTCAAAAGTATAGTGTCTTAACTACTTGACCAGCATGCTATTTGTGTTTAAAACACGCAAAACGTATTAATAATATATCTATAAAATATATAAATTATAAAATACATATAAACTTTTTTTTTTAATTTATTACCGGGTTTCTTTTCGGTTTTATCGGTCCGGGTCTTATCGGTTTCGGTTCAATGTTTAGAACTCGAATCCGAACTCGTTAGTTTTCGGGTGAGTTTCGATCCCGGGTAATTCGGTCCGGTTCATGACCGGGTTTCGGGTTCACTCGGACCGCTAACAGCCCTATGTTGAAGTACCATCAGTATTATAGTACTCATGTATTCGATCAATGAGTGCACAATAGTACTCATGTACTCGGAAAAATGGATATTATTATACTCATATAATATGAGTATTATTTTCCTTATGTAATACGAGTACTTGCACCCAAAAAGAAAATATAATGGGAGTACTGGTGTATTCATGTACTCAGCTAAATGAATACAGTAGTACTCGTCTAGCCATATGAGTAAAGCAATACTCATTTGGCCAAGCAATATGAGTGTTGCATTATATCTAAATATGGTTTAAGCATGACAACCGTTTCCGAAGAGCTTCTTATCTTGATTTTTTTGTTAAAGATGAAAAAATATGTTTCTAAGATATCTTTAAAAAATTCCATCAAATTAGGAAAAAAAGAAGGTGATTTCACATACATGCTCTATTTCATTGATGATCAGGAGAAGAGAAGAAGCACAAAGACTTCTAACGGAGGCACTTGGAACCCTCGATGGGCAATAGGAACCGACTTATAGCTTCATGTCTTTGAATCTCAGTAAATTGTGGTCTTTTTGATTCGACGTTGCCAAATACTGTTTCATAGAAGTGTGTGCTAATACTTTCTAAAAGAATTTCTGTGCTTTTTTGTAGAAATTTTGGATCTTTGTATTTGCTATTACCAAATTCTGCTTCATATTTTAAAGAAAACGAAAAAAAAACTATTACCGGTTTGCTGCTCTACTCGTTTGCCCGGGCTACTAATTTTTTATTATGATTTTTTAAAATATACATTATTGACGTGGATCTATGCTGCTATGCGGACTTGATCGCAAAGTTACTGAATATATGGAAAACGAATAATAATGAATATAATTCATAATCCCTCTGTTTGACAATATAAGTTATGCATTTTTGTTATGGATTATGGAACATAATAATAAGTGACTAATGAACCTTGATTAATTCCCTCTTGTTGTGAAATCGGAATATTATAGAGAGAAATCAGAGAGAGAATAGAGAGAATGATTCTCAGGTATATTTTTCATTAATAACTGAAGCTCTATTTATAGGAAAAGCTTGGATAGCGCGATCGTAATTACATAATTACATCGGTATAATAATAGTCGTTCACACTATAAAAAAACAAAGGTAATTGAAATGTCACTTTCAGAACATTATTATACTCGAACGAATACTATTTACATAAATATCTGTAGAACTAGTTTGAAGAAAAACCCGATGAGAGAAAAACTTTCAAATTGTTTGTATTGGAGCATGGCAATCATATCATGTTGCATCATAATGTTGGTAGGAAATCTCCGTGGGATAAAACTTGAAAGAATCTAATCTCGTAAATTTGCTCCCCTTATCTCAATAGTTCTTGTATGAGTATTCTTGTGCCGTCTTAGTAAAACCCGTGGGACAAAAAGCGAGTGAATCTGTCATGTATATCATTCGTTGGAGTATCCATGTGTGTTCTCATTAAAACCTTCACGAAAACCAGTGGGAAAAACTTGATCGAAGGAAAAGAGTACAACTACCCTTCCGTTTTCAAACTTTGAGGAATAATCTTAATCTTTGTAGTGTTCTCATTATTTCATGAATATGCCTCATTAAAACCTTATTAGGAAAAACCGGTGGGAAAAATCTAATGAAGGAAAAATAGTACATTATTCATACTAATACGCCATTCAGGTTGCCTCGTTAAAAACCTTGCTAGGAAAACCCATGGGACAAAACCTCGATCGAGGAAAAAGAGTGCAACGCGTATTTTATAAATATGCCCCATGCATTTCAATAATCCTCCAGGATTAGTATGAGTATCATCTTCATCAATTTATAATATCGAACTCATATTCTTTGCGATATATTCCAAATATCTTTTGGAGATTCCATATTTGTTGTGATTAAGTGCGCCGTTAAAAACCTTCTGAGAAAACCCGGTGGGATAAAACCTCGATCAAGGAAAATAGTCTGACATATAATTTTCGTTCACAACATTTTGAATGATCGCACGACCGATAATATGTTCAAAATCTCCTTGAGTCACTTTCGATGGCATATATTTCATTTTATTATAAGGCATATATTTGATTTCGATGGATTTCAATATCCTCATTTTCACAAATCATGGATTTTAATATCCTCATTTCCAATATCCATATTTCATGATCATGGATATCCTCATATCATTTATCGATATCCTCTTTCCAATCATTGATATCCTCATTTTCACAAATCATGGATTTTAATATCCTCATTTCCAATATCCATATTTCACGATCATGGATATCCTCATATCATTTATCGATATTCTCTTTCCAATCATTGATATCTTCATTTTATTCATAGCGCTATATTGTGTCGACACTTTTCAATATTTATTTCCCCATGGCAACATAACTTGCGAGATATCTCATTATCAATCACCCATTGGGATTATGTCTATATACTTCTCAAAAGTATATGCCTCCTTTTATCATCTGCTTTGATTCATATTCGGGAATTATTATGTATTTATCAAAGCAATTGTAGTTACCAAAGATTAATAATCATCATGCATCTTTGAACTTCAAGTTCATATTTGAGTTGTGAGGATATATTATGATGCATTTCACATATTTCCAACTACCAATACTCCCCTCATCGAGAGATTTCTTGAGCACCAAACTCATATGCCAAGATCTCGGATTCATCTTGATCATGGGAGTTTATATATTATGTTCTCAATATTGGCTGGAGGACTTCAAATAGTATGCCAATTGATATCCCACTTGTATGCGCATATCTTGATCCTTTCTCGGATCTATTCAAATTTATTTGGGATATATTACTAGCTCAATCTGATATGGAATATATGCTCAAACCGTGAGCAAATCATCTCGTAAATTTCTGATTACGAGTCATATAAACATGTGACTATCTAGTGGATCCATAATATCTAGTAGTTCACATGTAGAGGAAGTGGGCCCATACTCCCCCTTAATATATTCCAAATTTATTAGGGATTCATTCCCAATATTGGCTAGTATTGATATTAATCGAGAACAAATATTTGAAGATGATGTGTCTATATCACCATATAGATATTTTACCGACATATCACATCATCTTCCGGTGCCATTATTGCACATCATTATCAACATGGAGTCGTCGCTCCCACGTGTCATATTTATTCAAATAGAACTATAGTTCATAAGCTTCTGGATATGAACTATTCGAACGCAGAGTCAAATCTCATACGCGTAATTTGAATCTATAAATAGATTATCATTGTATTCACAATCACCCATACTGAGGGTTTGAATATCATAATGGATTCAATGCTTTTGAATCTTCGTAAATATTATCCATCTCTTCCAGTGAATATCATAAAAAGAATTTATCGAGCTCGACTCGAAAAATTAAGGGTGCTAATGAGAAATGGCATCCCAGAAGATATTCGATGGTTGATCGAAGCACAAGTTCGACTATCTGGCGAATTTTCAAATTCATTTAAGTACATGCCAGGTACAGGTAAGAGTAGTTTTGCAAAGAAATGCAGAGCAAAAAGATTAGGTGGGTGCTATAAATGTGCTCGGTGGACATGTGACACACGATGCAAATCTGTGGGGTTTGTATCCAAAAATCGAGAAGATAAAATAGCATTTATCAAGTATGGATTGAGTAAGGAATCTATGAATCATGATGTTCAACAGATTCTTGATGCACATCCGAGTGGATACGTTCATCGTGAACTAATGGCTTTGTGGATGCAATTCAATGATGAACGGGAACGTTATAGTCATGAAAAATTAATCTCAAAAGATCCAGTTTGTAAGTCCGTTCTATCAAAGTTGGTATAAGGTAATAGAAAAAATAATGCAAGTTGATGAATATTGTTTTCCAATATTTAAATTTCTCAGCTGCCGATCGGTAACGTCATTTTCATTGAAAAATATAATATCATATCTTTCGTTTTCTTTTGCAATTTTGTCAAAAATAATGATTTATCTGCCGCTCCATTTTCAATGAAAAATAGTGAAGTCATTTGTCGTTTTAGAAAGAAGTTTGTTCTTTAAATTTGGGATCCACAAATCAGAAAATGTATCTCTCATAAAAGTATTTTGAAAGTCTAGTGTAGGAAAATGGAGTTCTCAGAATCCTCATATAGATCTCATCCATTTAAAAATATATGTATTTTAGGTGGATCCAAATTGATAGGTCATATCCAGCATATAGATATGGCATATCAATTCGTAAAAGAATTAGGAAAGCACAAAATCGATATATTGTATGGTGGGAGTAATCATAGATTTTTGGGTTATCTTTTAGATGCTGCACAAAATGGGAGAATAAGTGTAACAAGTGCCTTACACTTTCCCATAGTCAGAACCAGTAGTATAGGAGGTTCAACTGGGTTGATGCTTCAAGCACAGTCTGTTCATAATAGTTTGATGTATGTGGTGAATAATAGTGATGCCTTTATTGTTCTCCCAGGTGGCTACGGCACACTCAATGAGATATTCAACATCACGTCATGGGCTGAGCGGGACTTCCATACCAAACCTATAGATTTGTTGAATATTAATAATTTCTTCAGCGATTTGCTTGCCTTTCTGGATCAAGGAGTAGATCACAAGTTTATATCTCAGCCATCACGAGATATAATAATATGTACTCATACTGTTGCTGATCTACTTATAAAGTTTCAGGCATATATTTCGGTTAAGAATTTGGAAGTCAAAGCTCATCAGCCACAGGCTATTGGCGCCAAACGGAAAAGAAGTTTAGATCATTTAGATCTTTCATTATAAACCCTTATGCCAGGGGGTGGCAGAGTTACGGAGTTTTATACGCTCGAGACGCACCCCTTTTCTTTTTATGGGTTTCATATGTATTTTCTTTTTCGCGTTTCATATTGTCAAGTGTTTACTGACTTTTAGCTAGTTTCGATATTTCACTTCGACTGTTGTGTGCTTCTTCAGCAATAATAAGACCATCATTTGCTTTATGCAAATACAATATTTTCACAAATATGTGATATATGTTTCCCCATGAATATTGTCAATCAATATAATTTCAATGATCCAATCATGTGATATAATCAACATGAGATTTATTGAGCAATTATTTTCCAGTGATAGTTTTCCATATCACTTGTCAAATGATCCCACCATGCATTTCGCATGGAATTTTCTTTAATTAATCGGTGATAGCTTATGGTATCACTTGCTCAATTTTCTTCATTCATATTTAATAATTATGGAGATCGGATATTATTTCCATCAACTGCTTCTTCTTCGAGAGCAGGATCATTGATCAACTACTTCAGAGTAGGATTTATTTCTTTCAACTGCTTCTTCAGAGCAGGATTTAGATAATCGATCAACTACTTCTCCAGAGTAGGATTTATTTTTATCAACTCCTTCTTCTTTGAGAGCAGGATTTATGAACCATTCATGTGGTATAATCAACCACGATGGTGATGTATAATATATAAATTGCGTACATGTAAAACCATCCGTCTTGTGATAATTGAACTCATCACATGAGAGGTATTATAATTATATAAAATAAACGCAATAAATATGTGGTTTTAAACCACCACTTTGAGATAAGTAAGAGCGTAATTTAAAGCTGAAATAATTAGCTAGCTTCTGAGATCAGGATCGTCCAATCAATTCCTCAAAATAATCATCGTCAAGGTATGGGTCGAAATATCGACTGCCGTTAATAGCAAGTGTAATGGTATGTATAACTCTTTGCGATTTCCGGAGTTGAATATTAATTCGCACATTTTAATAAATTTAATAATGACATATATGAAAAGAGTTAATATCCATATCAATATTAGTATCAAATTGAAGCTTTCGTGAAATGGATCACGATGGTATCAAGAAAAATTAATTCTGATAATATATGTATCTTATATGTAAGAAAAACAAATGTACGATTCGATAAATTAAAAGAATATTTTATTCTTAAATTTTTTTTTTTTTTTTAGCTTTCGGTTATTTCAAAGGTTTTCAATTTTTTTTTTTTTTTTTTTTCATTTTGCGGACAACCCCATCTTCCTCCCTTTTTTTTTAATTATTGTCTTTCCTTCCTGTCCGTGAATCAACCTCCTATCTCCATTATTCCCCTTTTTTTTTTAACCTTTTCTCCTTATTTTTATGCTGTTCTTCTTCTCTTCAATTTTTGTTTTTAACTTTCTTCAATCTTTTATTATGTTCTTCCTCCTTTTTTTTTTTAACTTCCAACCAAGTTTATCACGGGTCCGTCAATTTTGATGAGGGCAAGGGTTTTTATGGTCAAACCCACCGCCACCTCGAGACGCGAAGAAACGGACGAAAAAAAATGTACCTGGGATGGAATTTGCAAGGGTCCTGTCTCCCACAGGAGGAGAAACACCGCCCGCCGTTTTGTTGCTGTGAAAAAAAACGCACTGCCATCGCCGAGTTGAGAATGGACAACGCGAGATGAAATGCTCCCGTCGACCACCGAAGTTATTTCCGGAAATAAAATGCCGACCGGCGCCGAAGGGGCAGATACAACAGGGACGACGAGCGCGCCTGGGATAACTTATACGAAAGAACAGCTGACCTCCTTCGCGACAAGATTTCCAGTAATTTCTTTACATACCGAAGGAAAAGCGGTGAGAGGATGCGGAGGAATAGCGGTCACAACAGTATTGTGATGAAGGGGACTTTGATGCGGGCCAACTGCAAGAGGAACTGAAGATTCTTTTTTTTTTTTTTTTTTCACTGCAAGTGGGGTTTGTGTTCTTAAAGAGTAGCCGCCCCATGTGATACAGTTTTTTTTTTTTTTTCAAGCAGTCCGCTTGTTTGTGGTGGAGAGAAGAAAACAAATATTTGGATTTAGATCTAAAATTCTTGATTCGATTTCTGATACAGAGGATCATCTATAAGATGCAACTGTAGAGCATACTTTCGTCATATTACTCAAACAGTTAGAGTCGTGCTGATAACGTGTTGTGAAATCGGAATATTATAGAGAGAGAAATCAGAGAGAGAATAGAAAGAATGATTCTCAGTTATATTTTTCATTAATAACTAAAGCCCTATTTATAGGAAAACTTCAGATGGCACAATCGTAATTACATAATTACATCAGGAGTATAATAGTCATTCACACTATATAAAAACAAAAAGGTAATTAAAATGTCACTTTCAAGACTTATTATAACACCTCTATAAATATTATCTGTGTGGTTCGGTTACAATTTCTTATTTTTTTCCCCTTCAGACCGATCAGTCCCCAGTCTAGAATAAAGTCGACTTACAAGAGAGTGAGAGTAACAATTATTAGTATTGTTTTGCTTGTCCTTGAAGGGATGACAATCACTCTTATTACCCGGTCTTTATCCGTAATGTATGCAGGGCAGAGCGGGTTTGGATGTCACTTTCACCCATGGATACTCACCGCGTTGGATGTCACTTTCACCCCATGGTACTACTCACCATGAGGGCTGTTAGCGGTTCGGGTGAACTTGAGACTCGGTCAAGAACCGGACCGAAAAACCCGGGATCGAAACTCACCCGACAATTAACGAGTTTGAATACGAGTCCTTAAACTTGAACCGAAACCGATAAGACTCGGACCAAAAAAACCGGAAAAAAAACCCGGTAACAGATAATATATATATATATATATATATATACACACACACACACAAACACACACACCAAACAAGACTTTTGGTATATAAAATTTTTAATCATGTACCAAACATGCCATTGATATATAACACAAATTAGGTTAGAAATTCTGAAAACTATCTACTCCCCCGTAGCCGCACGACCCGCACCTAACCCAATTAGTTTCAATTTTGGGGATTTTAGTTTATTTTCGATTCGGTAGGGTTAAAAAATTTGGGGGTTTCAAATTAGTTTAGGATTCGGATTTGAGGGATTCAAGTAAGGGTTCCAGATTTGGGGGTTTAAAATAATTGTTCTAATTTGGTGATTTCAATTTTTCTATAGGTTAATTATTTTTGGTTCGGGTTTCTGGGTTCCGGGTTTCGAGTTTCCGGGATTCGGGTTACCGGGTTTCGGATTCGGATCGGGTTCTGGCCCGAACTATTTCGGACCGATTCCAGATCTTAAATATGACCCGGTTCTCTTACCGGTCCGGACCGGGCCTATCCGACACCTTACCGGACCGGTTCCGGATCTGTCAAAAGCCGGGCCGGACCGGTCCGATAACAGCCCTACTCACCACGTCGTGTCCCGCCTAGTTTGTCTAGTTTTTCAATATATTTAATATATATTTTACATATGTATTAATTTATATTAATTTTTTTATAATTTTATATTAATCATGATAAGTTTTATAAATACTATGTATTAATAACATACAAGATAAAAATTTATAAAAACATTTATTTTATTAATATAATTTTTTTTTCTAAATATGTTCTGGTGTATATAGTATCTCGAGCTCCACTATAAAGATAGTATTATAAGAAAATTTAGTGGAAATTGCAAAAATGCATCAAATTTGTACTATTGTCAATTCTATGGATGTCAACTTTAAATGTATGTGATCCTACCTATTGGGTAAACCCATAAAAGAGTCGGGTATCGGCCGAACCCAAAAATTTATGATTAGGTGTTGGTGGAATATGAATATAGGATATTATTCGATTATCCGACCTGATTACCCGATCCGCATACCCGTTTGAATTAAATACTTCCTCCGTCCCTTAAATATAAGCATTTGAGTGAGTGACACAAGTTTTAAGAAAAGTGGAGAGAGAGAGTATGAATTTATAGAAAGAAGTGATGTGTTGAGTGGAGAGAGAGTATGACTTTATAGAAAGAAACAGTAAAGTGATTTTACAAAAAATGCACTGTGCCTAAGACAGACGAAAATAGTAAAAAATGCATATACTTAAGGGACGGAGGGAGTATATTATTATTATATATTATACATAGATATTATATTATGTATTATATATTTTATTACATAAAATGTAATATTTTAAATATTTATTACGCTAAATTTAATTTATTAATTACATTATCTGTATAGATATAATATACCAAAATATATTATTATCTTAAATATAGGGTATGTCGGTATCCGAATACCCATAGATTTGGAACACCTCTAAGAGAGTAACAAATAGTAGGCCTTGTTCCTATTCATATTCAAATCTGTTAGATAGCTTCTATCTTACAGTTTCTATCTTTGGTTCTCGAGGTTATCAAGTTTAACCCTCAGCAGGTCGAGGAAGAGGGCTAAGTTTACCCGATTAGCCAATGAGCAGTACTCGAATCTTATTCGAATCAAATAGAATATAGTACATGGGTGACATACTCGTACCCTATCCGATCCCCCTACCAAAACCCCCTCTCTCCCTACAAACCTCCCCTATCAAAACCACCTACAATATATATATATATATATATATATATATATATATTGATTTCAAAGACAAAAGAAGTTGTAACAAAAAAATATTTTTTTTATAAAATTGTAACAAAAAGTTATTTTAAAAAAAGTTGTAACAAATAAAAATATTTTTTGTTTGGTTCGATTAATTTTTTGTTATATTTAGTACGAGTGGTCACGGTTTGGTTCGATTAATTTTTTGTAAGAGTTGTAATGTATTTTCAGGTGTTCAGTTCCCCCGAGCAACTAACTGATTGGGTGCAAAATATAGCTCGAGGGATCGGTTTGTTATTAGTAGCCCTTTTGTGATTGCCCGTGTGGGGAACGACGACTGTGCTCATTACATTTATGTGATGCTAGATGAAAATTGACCACTCCCCAATACTCACCTACAATGGGGGGCGTACAGACTAGGGGTGTTCATAAGCGGGTACCCGGCTTTTCGGGTACCCGCTTTTTCGGGTACTCGGAACTTCGGGTACCTATTTAGGCGGCCCATGGCCCGGCCCATAAAATCCGGGTACCCGCTTTTTTGGGTACCCGGCTTTCCGGGTCGGGTCACCCGGTTTTTTTCATATATTAATTATTATTATAATAATTATACATATATATATATATATATAATTTTTTTGCTATATTTTTTTTCAACTTTTAGTTCAACAAAAATATTTTATTTTTAAATTAGCAAGAATTGATTCTAATTTTGAAGTCATGCGTTATGATTAAATAAAATATTAAGAAAATTTAACTTTAATTTAATTTATTTGCTCGATTGACTTCTAGAAAAAAAAATAAAAGTAAGAAATTGTTTACAATAATTATAACATTCATTTTATTATCATTGGTTCTAATATATTAAGACATTATATGAAATATTTAATCTATTCACTTTGAAATTAGACTACTATATTATATTAATACATACACAGTTTTGTAATTTTGATGTCATAATTTAAAATAATTAATGAGATTTAAATTATAAAAAAATATGATTCATGAAAAGGAAAAAAAAGAATTAGAGCTTAAGATTAATATGGACCAAATTTTACATAAGTATTTGTAATGTTAATATTATTAAAATATAAATAAATACATACTAATTCTATACTTAATATTTAAAATGGTTAAAATAAAATATGTAATGAGAAAATTAAAAAAAAAAAAAGTTACCGGGTCGGCGGGTACCCGGTAATTTTATTTGGCCGGTCCATTACCCAGCCCGGTAACTCACATAATTAGCGGGTCGGGTACCCGACCCGTTAAATTCGGGTAATTAAAAAGATTACTCGGTAAAAAGTTCCCGGGTAGTCGGGTAATTGGACCGGGTCAATCGGGTCGGGTAGCTTTGAACACCCCTAGTACAGACTTCCCAATGCATCCGCATGGGAAACTTTATATTCCAATCAACAACGCATGTATACTGAAATTATTGAGAATATAAGAGCACAAACATAATAAATGATTACTGATTTATGTTGTAACTATAAGAGCACAAATATAGTAAATGCACTACATTTGGTGGTGTTGTTTTTAAATAATGTGTTAATGTTGTTGTTGTTGTTTAATTGAATAATAACAGTTGTTGTAGTTGTTTAATGTGTCAATGTTTAACGTGTTATTGTTGTTGTTGTTTAATTAAATAAAAATACATTAGACGAATACAAAAAACATAACACAAAAAATATAACAAATAAACACTAAAAAAAACATTACACAAAAAACAAATAACAAATAAATACTAAAAAACATAATACACACCAAAAAAAAGACAACAAAAAGACAAAAAAAAACAAAACAAAAAAAAGACAAACCCTCCCTAGGGAGGGTTTGCTTTGTAATACAGGGGGTCTTAATAACCCATCCTAAATAGTTTATCCAACAATGCTACATGCACAACCAATTTACACAACCAAATTTTACAATACATCATCTCACCATACATTTATCACTAAATTCATTATTTATTCCATCACCTACTCCACCACTCACATCATCAATTATTCAAAACAAACACAACCATTGTAACGATTGTGATTGTATCATTTTTCTAGTTTATCCTATGTAACACTACAAAAAGCAAGACAAGAACGAGCTGCCCGAGATTAATTGATGTCTCCGTCCGACAACTTATCTTAAAAGTAGTCCAACAGTTATTATGTAGCTGATAGTTATAGCCTTATGGCGTTCGGTTCGCATAATATTTTTGGACGTGATGGAATCTGGCAAAAGAATTTGACTTTAAAGGAATTGGAATGGAATGTTGACACGAATTGGAATGAAATCTGTTAAAAGAATTGGAATCTGTCTATTTGGTTCACAGAATGTAATTTTGGAATTGGAATGAAATATTGTTAAATGACGAAAATACCCTTTCACGTACTTTTTTTAATTTCTTGATTAAATTAAAAAAACTAGTAAAATACCATTTAATAATCAAGTGGTCGGAGGTGGTGGCCGGTGGTGCCAGAGGAGAGGTGGCTGGTGGTGGTGGACAGTGGTGGTGGACGGAGGTGGCGACCGGAGGTGGTGGCCGGTGGGGGTGGCCGAAGGTGGCTGGAGGTGATGGACGATGGTGGACGAAGGTGGTGGTCGGTGGTGGCCGGAGATGGTGGCCGGTGGTGGTGGTCGTAGGTGGGGGCCGGCCGGAGGAGAGGTGGCTGGTGGTGGTGGACGGAGGTGGTGGCCGATGGCGGCGGCCGAAGGTGGCTGGAGGTTATGGACGGTGGTGGATGAAGGTGGTGGTCGGTGGTGGTGGAGGGAGGAGAGGTGGCCGGTGGAGTTTTTAGGCTGGAGTTTTTTTACTCACATATTCCCTCATTTTCATAATTTTATTCACCGCCTTTCAAAATTATGTTCACTGTTAAAATGTTGTTTTTGTTCATAATTATTTAAGTTTTTGTAGTTTTTAGAAGGCAAAAGTTTTCCTCACATTTTCCCTCACTATTCAAAATTATTCATTTGCCTCTAAAAAGAATTTTGTCACCATTAAAATGTTATTTTTTGTTTAGAGTTTTTTTAACTGGATTGTCAAAAAAAACTCCTCATCGTTAGATATAATATTTACAAGTGGAGGATCCCGGATCTAAAAAGTGAGTGTTCCTTCCACAAGTTTCTTGTAAAAAAACTAAAAACTTGTAAAAACAAAGTTAAAAAACTAAATGTTCCTTAGACTACAACCTAGTCGAATAGTAAGAATTACCACTATTTTCACCATCTAATACACAAGTCTTTTGATATTGTGGGTTGTCCTAGGACTACTAAGACTAGGGGTGAGCAGAAAAACCGACAAAAACCGATAATACCGAAAAACCGAAAAAACCGAAACCGAAAAACCGAACCAATAAGATATTGGTATGGTACGGTTCTTAAAATTTTGAAAACCGAATTATGCGGTTCGGTTTCGGTTTCAGATATGGATCCCGACTTTAAAAACCGAACCGAATCGATAAAACAGATGACTATTCTGCAGACTTTGTTTTTTCTTTGTGCAGGTTGTTATGAATTGATGGACTTGTGCTGAGGAGGAAATTCAAGACTTTTGTTTGATCTGATATTGGACTTTTTGAATCCTTAGTTATTATCATGTTATTGAAGTATATTTTATTTTTATTCAAGCTTTGAGGTGGATTAATTATGTCTAAATCCTTCTATTTGAACTTACAATTATGCGATTTAGCGAGTAGTTCAATTTGGAGTGCAGTTCCCAACTTAAGTGGCCTATTTAATCAGCTCATTGACACCGAACCGACACTGAAACCGATCACACCGAGCCGATTTAAAACCGAATCATTTCGGTACTCAAATGCTAGATACCGATAAGATGCGGTTCGGTATCGGTTTTAGTTAGAAACCGTACCAAACCGAACCGAGCTCACCCCTAACTAAGACTACCCCTTCAATCCGTCCATGCAAGGCGGATGTTTTTCGTTCAGCACACAAAAAATTGACTTTCTTATATTTTAGACGGGCTTGAGAATCTTAAATTGAAGAGTACTAAAAGACGATTAATTTGATATACTTTTTTATTCGAAAATAACAGACGAATATATTATAATATTTTAAGAAAAAATATTTGAAAATATGTGTTTTAAAGATGAAATGCATGTGTGTAAAATTTTATAATTAGTGATAGTAAAACATAAAGATATTTATTTTGGGCCTTTTTAATTAGATATGTAACGAATGATTTTTTAAATTATAAATTCTTATTTGTGGGCCTTTCTGCAATTTCCTAATTTTTTAAGTCAAATAGAGCTTATATATTTGCAAAATATAAAATACACTTAGTTAGAAGTTTGAGATCATACATATATAATTGATTTCTTTTAAGTGCTCCTCCCTTTTTATCGATATTTGAGTTTGCAATTCATTTATAACTCGCAGTCAATTATATTTATCCATATTATTCTCATCATCTCAAATGAAAAGTATATGTTGGTGAATATAACAATGCACAAAATAAGATTTTTTTTATTATAATTTTTTCTATTCAAATTCCTACTTATTAGTTCAAAACTCATTTTCGACCATATATGTCCACATAAGTAAAGGCATGATACGTCAAACAAGTAAAATTAAGTCTCTTCATACATGCATATGATCGCTCCATAACAGTCTCAAGCCATGAATGTGAGACTACAAATTCCATATCGGGCATATATATATATATATATATATATATATATATATATATATATATATATATATATATAAAATAGATCATATGAAAATTAATTACCTTGTGAAACTTGAAAATTTTTGTAAGTCATTGATATTAGTGATCTAACGGTTGTAGATGAGTAGAATTATATGAATTTATGTATTTTTTTATTGCATTATTTGTTATATCTTGTAGAACGATCTGACAAATAATAACAAATATGCAATGAAATTACTTAATAATGCTATTGATTTCTAGATTTCACCATTAAAGGTGTTTCCACCATAATCAAAATATATATATATATATATATATATATTGGTAATTCTCCTATATAAACCCACACGGACTAATATAAAATCACTTTGTCAACTACCAGGAGTATGCTGTTGTGTCAAGATTTAACACCTTCCGACCGGCGATCGCCTCCCAGGCCGAGCGACCGACTTTCTGCCAAGCGGCCAAGGCAGATCTGCCGAGCAGCGACCAGGCGACCAAGCCTCAACCCAGCGGACCAGCTAAATCGGCCAAAGGAAGGTCCCAGGACAAGTCCCGGTACCGAGCGATCGACCTCAGATACGATCATCACTCGGCACTCGGCGACCGACTCCTGGCGATCGACTTATGGACGATCCTGGCATCTGCCGATCGACCTTTGGTGACCGACCTCCCGGGGCATCTGCCGATCGACCGCATCATGACGATCTCCACCGATGACCATCCAGTCGGCAAAGACCAAGTCTCAAACTGGCCCCACGTGCAGATCCGCAAAAGGCGCTGACAAAACCTGTCTCCTACCTCACCTACCAGCATGGCCCAGACCTGCGAAAGGAGTTGGCGGACAAGACATGTGACTACAGCCTGTCGCCTACTCTGACAAAGTCCGCCGAAAGTAGCTAAGTGGGACCTCCTGTGACAGTGCTTCCGGACGCGTGCTGGATCCTCATTGGACCGCACGGCTGGCCACCAGCTGTAGCCTAGGACTTTTGGCAGGCAGCCCACGTGCCCTTTAGGACGATCACCCCGTTACATTAAATGCCGAAAGGCGATCGCCCACTAGGGGACAGGGCCTCTCAGCCTCTATATAAAGAAGGCAGCCTGCACTTGTATTCTCTCTCGGCAACTTCACGATTCAAAGCACTCAATACAGAAACAATACTTGCACTTGGCTAACATCCAACTCTTGGCAACAGCTTTCTTTCGGTCTTACTTCTCCCGGCCTTTTCTCCTCGAGCAGATTACCGACGGGACGAAGAACACCGAGCTTCGCTCAAGAGCCGGATCAACAGAGTCTTTTTACACTCATTGTATTTAGATTTCTCTCATTAATACTTGTATCCACGAATATTTGTATTAATAACATCTCGCGAGAGCATTCAAGCCCGGGCCTAACAAACCCGGCAAATCTTGTTTTATTTACCATCTCTCGGAAGTGCTCCCGCATTTGTTTGTTGTCCGTCTCCAGCAGTATTTAATCTTCGGATAGATATTTTGGGCAACAACAATTGGCGCTAGAGGAAGGGGATCCAACCCTCAATTTTTTACACCTACCGTCCCAAAGAACACTCACTGTTCTCGGGGCAGATATTTGAAGTGACACTCACTGCACTTCAAAAGAAATCCTTCAGAAAACATGTCTTCCGCGTCCGCGTCGAAGAAAGCCGCTGGTCAGCCGGCCAAACCCCCTGTTCCGTCGGTCAAGGCCACGGCCGATGGTGGAAGGTAGCCGCCGCGATCGAGAGACGCTCGATCCGTCCACGGACGGCGGCCCAACCTCTCGCTCGATCGTTTCGAACCAAGAAACGGTCGAAGGGGCCCTGGCCGTCCTACGGGAGCGACGGAGTGCTCTCGACGCACCTCCGGCTACCGCCCCCGGTCTCTCGCCGGAGATCAAGCGGAAGCTCAAGGCTCTCCTTGACGAGCGTTCGCAAGGAGGCTCACGTCAGCAGGAAGAGTCGCTCGCAGGGCACCTCTGTCTTCGATCGCACAGGCGGCGACCCGACTGGCGGCCAAGGCGGTCGAGCCCGGCTACGAGACGACGGAGTTTGAGTCCGTCACCGGGAGCTCGGCCTACCCGACTCCCGGAAGGCGGCTGGCCGTCGGCTCCCCCTCGCCAAATTGCCGAGGTCGGCGGTAGCGGGCCGGAGATCGGTACACGATCGCTGTGCTCCTGCTCCCAAAGCCGATCGGCAAGCGACCAAGCCACGGCGATGGGTGCGATGCGGCGTCAACTCGACGACATGAAGGCGCTCACGGAATCCGGGCGGGCGCCAAGAAGGCGATCGCCGGGCAGCGAGCCGCTCGCGATCGATATCGAGCTCGCCCCGTGCGGCACAGGATCGCTCCCCGCAAACACCGTGTACGTGGGGCGATCGGACCCCAAGTGCACCTAAGGAAGTTCAACATCTACATGGTAGGTGCGGGGCATCCGACGCGACCGGATGCCGAATGTTCCCTCGACGCTGGGACGACCTCGCCACCGGTGGTACACTTCATTGCCACCTCGGTCGTTGGCTCCTTTAACGAGTGGCGCACGGCTTCACCGAGTACTTCGCCACCGTGGTCGTCGGCCGAAGGTCCCCTTCGCATGATGCAAATCAAGCGGGGAGAAGAAGAGTCCGACTCGGACTACATCGACCGGGTGGACGTGATCATCCTCAATGGCGAGCCCATAAGCGATGAGACCGCCCTCTACGCGGTCCTAGGAGGTTTTCGTGGTTTTTCGCCTATGTTCGGGCATCTTACAAAGACCCAACCTACGACCTACGCAGCCTTTCGGGCAAGAGCCGCAGATTTTCTCGCCAGCAAAGGTTTCTTCTTAGCTTTGTGAGCAACGCGATCGGCACCGGACGACGATCTCCCGCCGATCGCCAATATCGACCTACGAATAAGCGATCGGCGGTGAGCGACGATCACCGATCTTCGGCCGATCGCCGATCATCACGCTACATCATCCGATTCGGAGGACAGATCGCCATCTGATCCGGATATAACATGACGGTGAGGCATAAGATCGCCTCACCGCACATCATAAAGCCATGGCCTGGCGATCGATGGAACCGGCCGCTTGGTCATGCAAGGTCCCTTTCGGCCAAGATCGCCCGCCCTTCGTTTAAATACGAGGCCGGCGTAGTCGAGGCTCTCCAAAATTAATCGGTGGACTCATTCCACAAACCCGTCTCAACGTACACCGTCGAGGTCGGCCATCTCCATGGTGGCCGAGGTGGAAGCAGAGCTAACAAGCCGCAGCGTGGAGTTGATTCATCCGACGCCTGCGCAAGGACTCCTCTAGGCCGAGACCGCACGCCTTTCGTTTAAAAACAAGGCGGCGCGGCTAACAGAGGACCCTCATAATAAAGTGAGTCACGAGACACTCATTGTCTTCGCGCACCAAGACACGGTCATGGGGTCGGTCCATCGATCTCCGCGACTGTGCACGATTCCTCAAGCAAGCGAAACCACCAAGTTTCCATGGGGGATCGGCCAATGTTGTTTTTTGCAGGTACAAGACCGAAAGATAGCTAAGCCAATCGACTATGTTAGCCCAAGTCCGAGTCCTAAGTCAGCTCAGCGCGATCGCTAGCAAGAAGCCACCTCGCCCCATGTCTTCAACATAGGAGCAAGCTGGGGGGCAATTGTTGTGTCAAGATTTAACACCTTCCGACCGGCGATCGCCTCCCAGGCCGAGCGACCGACTTTCTGCCAAGCGGCCAAGGCAGATCTGCCGAGCAGCGACCAGGCGACCAAGCCTCAACCCAGCGGACCAGCTAAATCGGCCAAAGGAAGGTCCCAGGACAAGTCCCGGTACCGAGCGATCGACCTCAGATACGATCATCACTCGGCACTCGGCGACCGACTCCTGGCGATCGACTTATGGACGATCCTGGCATCTGCCGATCGACCTTTGGTGACCGACCTCCCGGGGCATCTGCCGATCGACCGCATCATGACGATCTCCACCGATGACCATCCAGTCGGCAAAGACCAAGTCTCAAACTGGCCCCACGTGCAGATCCGCAAAAGGCGCTGACAAAACCTGTCTCCTACCTCACCTACCAGCATGGCCTGGACTGCGAAAGGAGTTGGCGGACAAGACATGTGACTACACTGTCGCCTACTCGACAAAGTCCGCCGAAAGTAGCTAAGTGGGACCTCCTGTGTGATGCTTAGGACGCGTCTTTGGATCCTCATTGGACCGCACGGCTGGCCACCAGCTGTAGCCTAGGACTTTTGGCAGGCAGCCCACGTGCCCTTTAGGACGATCGCCCCGTTACATTAAATGCCGAAAGGCGATCGCCCACTAGGGGACAGGGCCTCTCAGCCTCTATATAAAGAAGGCAGCCTGCACTTGTATTCTCTCTCGGCAACTTCACGATTCAAAGCACTCAATACAAAAACAATACTTGCACTTGGCTAACATCCAACTCTTGGCAACAGCTTTCTTTCGGTCTTACTTCTCCCGGCCTTTTCTCCTCGAGCAGATTACCGACGGGACGAAGAACACCGAGCTTCGCTCAAGAGCCGGATCAACAGAGTCTTTTTACACTCATTGTATTTAGATTTCTCTCATTAATACTTGTATCCACGAATATTTGTATTAATAACATCTCGCGAGAGCATTCAAGCCCGGGCCTAACAAACCCGGCAAATCTTGTTTTATTTACCATCTCTCGGAAGTGCTCCCGCATTTGTTTGTTGTCCGTCTCCAGCAGTATTTAATCTTCGGATAGATATTTTGGGCAACAACATATGCCATTAATTTACAAAAAAAAAAAAAAAAGACAACTCAATATTTGGCATTACCATGAAACTTGTCTCAACCAGGACCGCTCGTCTACCCCAATGGCCGATCTACTGCACGACTACAAATTCTAGATCAAACGGGAGGATCCTCATATATGCGTCCAAATATTGGATGTCACTGAAATTTCATACAACCTAAAATAATAATTACAATTTTGAATTGTAAAATAGAAACATACTACCTCTTTTCTCTTATAACTACAACATATAGACTTTCACGCTTGCTAATGCACAACTTTAATTATTAATATCTTCAATTCTTTATTTTTAAAAATTATAAGAAATTAATAATTTGAAAGTATGTTTCGAGATTAATCTAACAAGATCTCACATGACTATATTTTTTATATGTATAAATCACAAAAGATGGTCAAAAGAGAGTATGTGAATAGTGTAATAGTCAACACGTTGCAATAATAAAAGAACGGAGGAAGTATATATTGAAAGATTACAATAGTATATGTAGGATCTATAAATTGAGAAGTAGACCGACAAAATATACGCTTCCAAACAATCTACTCCCATGCTGATCATGATGACTCATCATCATCATCATCGTCATCATCATCATCATCATCACAATCACCACGAGGCCTTACATTCCCCTTCCCCTTCCCCTAATTATCCTTCTCTTACTTGCAGATTGCCATCGTGTACACACTGTACATGCTGACTCACAACAGTCTCAATCATCTGTACACGCCTCTGGATCCTCCTTCAGTGTCGAAGCCAACATCTCATGACAATCAATATGAATGCAATTCAAACTTGTATATTCAGAAATTGCTATCTTAAATATCTAAAGAATATTTGCATATTGAAAATTTAGAAATTAGTTACCCTCTGATAAAAAATATAGAAAACACTATTACAAAAACAAGCAAATAGATCCTTAATAAAACACATGTTGGTCAAGATAACATGTAGAGTTAATTACATAAATCGTCCTTGTGGTTTGTCGGGTTTCACAGGTTTAGTCCCTATACTTTTTTTTCAGCGGGTCATGTCCTTGTGGTTTTTGATCCATTACGGGTTTAGTTCTTGTGGTTTGTCGGGTTTCACAGGTTTAGTCCCTATACTTTTTTTCCAGCGGGTCATGTCCTTGTGGTTTTTGATCCGTTACGGGTTTAGTCCTTTGACCAATAATTATGTTAGTTGATCGTTAATTTGAAGGGTATTTTCGTCTTTTTATATATTTTTTTTGTTATTATTATTTGAGTATGTTGTAATAAGCTCTTTATTTAATGATTATCTTATATATATAAAGATCGAGTCTTTAAATTAATTGTGGAGTCTTAATGACTCCAATTTTTATGTCTTAATTATTATGGAGTCTTAAAGCTTCAACTCATTATTTTTAACATCCGAATTTAATACACAACCATCAATACAAGAAAACCAAAAGACCATAAAACACAAATAACCAAACGATTGGGACATGATAGGTTAACAGTTTCATTTCCTTATTAATTAAGGATAGTTAATTACAATCATTCATAAGTTACATGGAATGGGACCTATAAATAACACATACATTTCTTTAGCTTGCCACACCTCCGAATTGATATTAAAGGCTTGAATTACTGAAAATAAGCACAACATGTTTGATTGGTAAAGTTTTATCTATCTTATCTTATCTTATATGGCGGTTGGTTGTTACAAAAACCCATGAAACATACGTAGTTGGGGATGCGCCTGTTGCAAATGGTGCCAAGTCGATTGGATCGGTTGAAGCTGGACTCACACCGCTGTGCAAAGATGGGTTGGTGACTCGCCAAATCCTAATAATGAGGACATGGGTAACTTCTATTCCGCGGGGTATGACCCTTTGTTTTACATCCACCATTCGAATGTCGACCGTATGTGTAAACTCTGGAAGTATTTGGGCATTATAGGGACTAAACCTGTGAAACTCTACAAACCACAAGGACTAAACCCGTAACGGATCAAAAACCACAAGGACATGACCCGCTGAAAAAAAAGTATAGGGACTAAACCTGTGAAACCCGACAAACCACAAGGACTAAAACCGTAACGGATCAAAAACCACAAGGACATGACCCGCTGAAAAAAAAGTATAGGGACTAAACATGTGAAACCCGACAAACCACAAGGACGATTTATATAATTAACTCTAAGATGTATGTTTAATGTAAGAGACCTAATATTAAAAATAACATGTCTCAAAGTTGTCAAATGGACCCATCATTTTTTTTTGTGAGTAATCAATTGTGTCAAACAGAAAAAGAGAGCCGTTATACGAAATAACGGGTCTCTTACCCTTCAAGGACAAAACATAAAAACAAATCTCGCTCTCTCCCTTTTTCTCCTGATCTCTCTATTCTTCGCCCCCCCTCCCCCCGCCCCCCCTCCTCGCCCCCCGTCCTACCTCTCTTCTTCCTCTTTCATCTTGTAAATTATAGACACACACTCAACACTGTATTATACACACACTACCCACTGTCGGCGGGCAACGACAACGACAAGAGGTGGTAGTCGATGAGTAGATAAGCAACAGATGGGGTTAGATTGATGATATTTCTAGCGAGACGCGACGGTCGCAGCGACCAGATGAGGCGACGCCACCGTGCACCGAATGATTCTCGATCCGTCGGAGGACTAACTCACGATGGCTTCAGTTTGTGCAGTCGGAATTTCTGACTGATTTCATCCGGCAACTCCACAGATTTCCAACCGTAATAGGTCGGGCTTAGACTCGATTGACTCGGTAATATATGGTTTCTACTGGCCGGCTCAATCTGGTTCGGGCGATTAATCAGCTTCAGATCTTCGGTGAACGCGGTAGGCCAGTGACGGGAGCTCGCCGTTTGGTCATGGATTCTGGATAATCCGAGAGCGGACTGGACTCGCAACAAGAATCTGGTTTGAAGTGTTGTTTGTATGAATATTGTGTGTTCGATCTTGAGTTGGTGTCATTCAGATTTTCTCATTTTCTGAAATTTCCACAATAATAACCATTAATTACATATGTTATATGTACTAGAAGCACTAATGTCATTGGGCTCAAGCGCGTCTAGTTCTGTGTTTGGATCATTCAAAATGAATGAGGGGACTTATCTTCGAATCTGGACTCGACAAGTCAAATGAGGCAAAGAGGGCCTGAGTTCTGAGCATTGCTCTGCTGCCACCCCTATCTAGAGGTGTTCAGCAGTTCGGTTCGAACCGGCGAACCGGCGGTTTTGAACCGTTGACCGCGGTTCGGTTCAAAACCGGAACCGTCAACCGTTTTAGGATGATTCGGTTCCGGTTCGTCGTTTTGACAAACCGCGAACCGGCGGTTCAACCGGCGGTTGAACCGTCGTTTTTTTTTAAAAAAAAAAATTAAATTTTGAATTTTATAGAAAGTGAATATAAGGTGGTTGAAAAGTAATATACATATACATAGAAAGTGAATATGTATTAATATAATATTTGATTGCTTTTTAAATATATATATTATTCATAAATATTGCGATTGCAGATTAATTGTTCAATTGATATGTTGATAAAAGGATTTCTATTAATATATATATATATAGATAATTTGGTTTAATATATTATAACAATATTTATTATTTTTTTTATCTTTTTCCTTTTTATTTCTTTTTGTCTCTTTTCTTTCTCTTTTCCTTTTGCTTTTTCTTTTTCTTTTTTCTCTTTACCTATTCCTATTTTCTAGTATTTGTTTTGTATATATCTCTTTTTTTTCCTCCCTTTCCTATTTACTTTTACCGATTTTAATCTTCACTTTATCTAAGAGTTTTGAAAATCTGAACGGTCATCAATTTGATAAAGTCCAAATTCGGTGATTCATGAATCATGTCTGACCGTGCTCGATTCAGTGATAATTAATTTATATTTTCAAAAAAAATATTATAATATTCAATAATAATTAATTCAATATTTTGAAAATGTTGAGTTTTCTTTCCTTTTTTTTTCTGGACCCATTTGATTCATAAATTCTAAAGTTACGGATATCGGATACGTAGGTCTTAATTCAAAATAGTTGAAATAAGCTCAAGTCCAATTTTTACCCCATATTTTTTTTAAAATTAAAATTTAAAAATTAAAAATAAAAAAACCGCAACCACTTGAACGCCGGTTCGGTTCGGTCGAACCGGTTCGGTTCAAAATCAGAACCGTGAACCGCTGTAAAGCGGTTCGGTTCCGGTTCCGATTTTTGGATAATAAATATCAATGGATAATCAACTGTGATCCAACATGATCATAACACACATGGATGCTTAAACAAGGATACCAAAAATTTAAATCAACCAATCATTGTAAAATCGAAGTAACACCTATCAAACATAAAAATTAATACAATCCAAACCTTTGAAAAATATAACGATTAACCATATAATTGCAATTATATGAAGGTACTTCAATAACATGGCATAACAAGGTTTGGGTCTAAAACAGGTCAATATAAAAACCAAATAAGCAAAAAATCAAAAACGATCAAAATCATATGTAATAAACATGCATAATACGATTTACATACCATATTACACCAGATTTTTTGCTATTAAAATCATCAATCGTTGGAATTCTTGATTTTATCAGATCACTGTTGAATGAACGGTAAATTATTTTCAACGTCGATTGCGGCAAGACAACCTGATAAGATTTGGATAGTTAAGTACTACTGTGACAAGATACACCAACTGCGAGAACATTATGTTATTGATTCTTTAAAATTGGGCAGTATGCAGTATCGGATACTGCATGGGTGCGGGTGCGGGTGCGATTCGCGTGGGATTCGCACGGGATTCGCCACGTGGCTAATCCGTGCAAAAAAAAAATCGGACTCGCGTATCACAGCACGAGGATACGCTAGTCCGAATTTTTTTTTTTTTTTTTTTATAATTTTTAAAAAGTAAATCAAATAAATTAAAATACAAAAAAGTAAATCATTTAATAAGTAATTACTTTTACCTTTAGCAGTATTCACGGACAACATTAGAAAGCTCCGCTGCTCAAAGCCATTTTGAATTGTTTTTTGTATGACTTGTTTTATGTATTTGAATTGATTTTATGGTGATATTTGAATTGTTGTTTTTTATATTTAACAAGTGTTATATATAATAAAATATAAAATAAACAGACGTATCCTTGCCGTATCGCACCCTAACATTTTCAAAAAATCGTATCCCCGCACCCGTATCTGCCCGCACCCGCACCCGCCCCCGCACCTGTGCAACATAGGTGCGCAGTGAAACAAGGAGGGAAGAAGGTAGGAATATGATGAAGGACAGAGAGAGTGTTTGATTTTTAAGTTTGGTATATATATATATATTTTTTTTGGTTTTTTTTTTTTTTTTTTTTATATACGATGATATGTAAAATGACCAAAAAACCAGCTTCCATATATACGGTTGCCCAAACACTACTAGTTGCCCAAAAAACATTACGGACACATGTCACCCTCCGATGCAAGTTGCCCAATTTAACAGGTTGCCCAGGGTCTAAATCCGGCAGTTTCCGATTTGGTGGTAGATAGGCAATGCACTAGGGCAACCTGGGCATTTTAGGAATTATCCCTTTTTCTAAACCAACCACCAGTTCAATAACATGAAATTATATTTTCAAAGGAACAACACTTAAAAATAAGCGAATGTGTTAACTTTAAATGTTATCGTGTAGATGTGTGTAACTTTAAATGGTCTTTTTGTTAACAAACAAAATCTTCTAAAACAAACTTTTAATACAACTTTTTAGTGAATATTTTTTTTTTTTTTTTTAACATATTTGTATGCCACTTTCAAATTAGATTTTAATATGTCTTTCAGTTTACCATTTCTAATTTGTAGTCCGTGAATTGAGTTCTGCAGGACTATAACTATGTTGGCAATACTGCTACGTTATTGAGGGTCGCTATAAGTTATGCAATGGAATAAGATTATGGGTTCTTAAACTTGGTAAACATGTTATCGATGCCCCATATAATATTAGGAACCAATGTCGGTAAAACTACTATTATCCCACAGTTGAAATTCAGTCCTTAACAAGAGGATTCCATTCAAGTTCAATCATTGACATGTTCGCGGTAGTGTTTTTTTGCGATGACTATCAACAAAAGTCAAAGTTGTCATCACACGCTCCCAACTTTAAGTCGTTGTGTCTAAGGTTAAATTAGAACATATTGACAAGAACGCTAAACTGTCAAATGGTAAGTTGAATGTTGTTTATCATGAAGTGCTACAGAAATTTTGAACCACCCAACGTTGTTTATTTTGAGCTATCTAATGAAACTTTAGCTTCATCTTATCTAGATTTTGGATATGTAATTTTTTTTTTTTTTGATACACTTTAAATCCTTGTGCAAGTGTTATCAAGCTTTTTATGAGCCACCCGTGATTTATTACGGGTTTATAGGCTAGTATGAACATGCATTTATACGTCAACATCTCTCGACATCTCAACGTCTCGAGTATGCTTCAACAATCACTTAAGGTATGAATAAACAAATGCCTAATACATTTTATGATCAAAGGAACTTTTATTTAGTCACTAAAATTTTTATAAAATGTTAAAAACATTTTATATATTTTAGAAAACACTTTTGGTAAATAAAGGAAAATGTTCAATTCATAATAAATATATGAATTCAAATTTTTAACCAAAATCAGTTAGATTTTCACCAAATAAACTTTCTCCAGTAAAAGACAAAAAATTTGGCCGTTACAGGAGGGTGGCCCCCTTAAATATAGGGCGGCCCCCTTAAATATTTAAGGGGGCCGGCACGCTCCTGTTGTCAGAAACTTTTGCCTATAAATACAGGCTCAATCCTGGTATTTTTCCACAACTTTTTCACTAAAATTTTCAGTCCCAATCCTTTCTAAACATCCTTCCAAATCCTTTGATCATAAGATTATAAGCTTTCGTTTCAAGTGATTCAATCCTTCACCACCCAAAGTGCAAGAAAAGAATTCCTCTTATCATCAAGTCAAAGAAGTATTAGAGTCTAGTTAGTATTGATGTGAAGTTGTAGAAGTAAGTTATATAAGTATATGTAATAAGTAGATCAAGATGATCTTACTTAGTAGTGAGTCAATGGGTGTGTAAGAAATGGGGTGAAGTCGTGAAGATTAGTAGTGTGTATAGTAGTGATGGTGTGAAGAAGTCATGTAGTTGAGAAGAAGTAGCGGTGTGAAGAAGTCGTGTAGTTGTGTAGTAGTAGTGGTGTGAAGAAGTCGTGTCTAGAAGTTGTGTAGTGATCGAAGTCGTGTCTTGAGATTGGTTCTAGCTACGATTAAAACTCGACATTTTGCTTAGTGTCGTAAAATGGTGTAAGCAAATGTGTGTACGGTTTTCTCCGCCAAAAGGGAGCTTGTTGAGTAGTGTTGTGAACTCTCGAGTAGGTGACTCGGGGAGTAGAGTAGGGCAAGGAAGGAGACCTTGTAGCCGAAGCACTATAAATCATCGTGTTCGGTTTGAATTTATTTTCTCTTATCTCTTTTATCTATTTGTGCATTTACCGCTTTATATCTATGCTTGCAAATACGTGTTGATTGTTGCTTGTATTGTTTTGATGTTGATTGTGTTATAGTTAGAAGTTTATATTGTGATTGTGTGTATAATTATATGATATGGTCTAATAGATTATTATTCACACTTCTCATGTTGAGTTTAACTTAATAGATAATTTGATACAAAACGTTTTAAGATTTTAAAAGGAAAACGTATTCACCCCCCCTATACGATTTCCACATCGAGGTACATTGGACCATTTAAGATTCTGGATAGAGTTGGTCCAGTAGCGTACAGACTCAAATTTTCATTAGGATTCAGTGATATATAACACGATTCACGTTTCCAACCCTATCACTCGAAATTCCCTTGGAAGAAATTCAACAACGATAAGCTTAATTTCATGGAATAAACCAACAGAGATTATGGACCGAGAGGTCAAACAACCGAAACAGAGTCGAATTCCTATCGTGAAAGTTCGCTGGAATTCTCGAAGAGGTCTCAGGTTCACTTGGGCGCGAGAACTTCAGATGCAACTCGAAGATCCTCACCTTTTCACTAATGACATTCTAGAGACCTACATAAACTGAACTTCGGGACGAAATTCCTTTTAGGGTGGGAGACTGTGACAACTCGTAAATTCTGGTCATTTCTCGAACTTTTTAAATTTACTATTCATCGGTTACTATTCACCAAACACTATTCATCATTTCACTATTCATCGTTTTTGATGTAAGTTTGAGACTTTGAGACGTTTTTTCAGAAATTTTACTATTTATGAAACACTATTCACTCCCGGAGAAAAGTTTGTCATTCATCATTTCCGTAAACTAGTTTACAAGTGTCGAATTCGCGTAACCTTAAGGGTTTAGCTGCGTATTCAGAGAACACATCTGAGAAACATCATGTAGGCTAGAATTAGACTGCACATCATCAGTAACATCATCTGCATGCATTCATGCGTGAGTTTGCATTATTTCAGTATACGTACGGTTATCTATTTAATAAACGTTATCATATAAGCAATTATTTTGAAATAATTGATCCGACAATCCCGACTATGATCCAGGTATATTTTTACACTCATTTTAGTAATATAAAAGTTATATTCTTAATTTACCCGACGCTTTGAATTTATTTGATATACGTATCGTTAAACGTTTATAATGTCGACGGTTTTCAGTAATTTCAATACAACAAATATTTATTCACCCGATACTTGCAAGAAATGTAATTTTATAATTTTTACGACTTTAATAAATTTCATTTTTTTCGGTTAAAATTGATTTCTAGCAAACACAGTACCCAAAACTTACAGCGTAACACATTATATACACTAAATGACTAATAATACACTTAATAATCCACAAGACCACAAATATCTACAAGAAATAACCCGTGGTCGACATATGTAGTGTGCATGTGCAAGAATTTTACTTTCATTTGACAACTTATTTACAAATTTGCCATTGAAACAAGATATTTTGCAAGAAAACTCTAAATCATACACATAACTTATCATTTTGCAAGAATCAAAAAGCAAACTCTCTTTTTGCTCTCTACAACCCACGGCCAAGAAATAAAAATGAAGAAACCATGGAGTTTTTCAAGAAACAAGTGATCTCCTTGTTAGGATTTTGAAATAAAAATCCCAAGGTTTTTAACATAATCATCTCCAAACACTACATATATCAAGTAAGCTTCAAGTAAATGTTTCTAATCTTTTCATACTTTCATATGATCATTTACATGATGTATTTTCAATTTATAATAGCAACACATGCAAGTACTTATGTTATAAATACCACTTTACAAGTATATTTTGATTTTTATGAGTTATAACAAACCTATGATCATCCCTTTGCTATCCTACAAATTTTGTGAATACTAGGACCCCCATGACACCCTAAGAAGGTGTATGGTAGGATTAGATTAGTCTTGTGGTGTATTGAAGAGGTTTAACAAAGATTAGAAACCATAAAAATGAGTTTTAAACAAGTAAAATAGGTTGCTGTCCCATTTTGCAAAATCCAGAAAACTCAGGGGGCTGTGGCGAAATTTGGTTTTCATATTCAGGAAATACTTTCAAAAACAAAATCGTAGCCGTTGGAATCACTAAAAGAGCCCTTACGACGAGAAAGTTATGATTTTTCTAAGTTTGACGACGAAAACTACATTTTTCAAAGGCAAATCAGAGGTGTTAGCCGTAATCTAGCCATCCCGACTTATCAAAAATATATTAGTATGTTGTCCCACGATTCCGAGGATATAAAGAACGTAGAAAATGGGCTTAAAACGAGAAAGATACAAGCGTTTGAAGTTAGACAATTTTAACTACTTTCCTTCAGCACTATTATAATTATTTTGCCGCAAAACTGTCTTTACAAGGTGCCCTGTTAGTGGCTGTTTTTCCCCATGATCGGAGTAGTTTGAGTCCGAGCCGTAGTTATATAAAATCAAGTATTCCCAGCGTACTTTTCAAATCAATTGGCCGTTCGTCGAATGGACTTATAACGAAAAAGATATACACGTTTGAAATCTGACGAAACATATACAATTTTGACAGCTTTTGCTATAATAGAATTTCCCAAGTGTTGAACACTATATTTTCAAGTAACGACATTGGAAGCTATATTTCTTACTCGTCGAGGCACGTACGATCAAAAGTTAAATGAGACGACATCTAGATATTGTTACAAGGTTTTCAAAAACGCCGAGCTTGATCACTAACACTTAGCGTGCAATATTTCACGACTAGTTTTGTAAAGTCATTTGGACATATTTTTCTAAAGTAAGAAAAATGATAAACTACGCCGAAAACATTATGTTACCAATATAACACTAAATGAGGATCATGGAGTATTATTTCAACGTATTTACATGAGAAATGGTTTATAACTTAACGAGACGACAAAAATGTGCTTTTCAACGATAAACGTTATTTTCAAAAACTACAAGTGGTATCGATAACGTACGTATATGCATGTGTGACATCATTTCATTGCTTATATTAGAATCATATCATTCATATTAGTTTGCGGTTAGAGAATCGAGCCTTGTTTCTGTTCAATCACTAGCATCTTGTACCTGTTGCATCAGGTGAGTTTTCATAGCCTCGTTTTCAATTTAATATTTTGATTTCAAACCTACGGTGCAGAATACATTGCATACTTTTTCATACGAGCCAAAGTATTTCAAATTCAGTTACATTGCTTAAGTTGCTATACTACCATTCATAAGTCCCTTATTATGATCATGAACCGTTAATTATGCGTAAGCGAGGGTGAGTGGATAGATCTATTGAGGGTGACTCCTCCATCCGTGTTGGTTTCACCAACAGTCAAACGGATGCATATCACTTGAAACATTAGAGTGTCTGGTAAACACTCTAGAAGGGCCTTTACTACTTGTCTAGCTTCGGTGTCATGAGCTTAAGTGATAATGTAACATTTTTATGTGACATTCTTGTCATAACATTTTATACTTGTGGCTAGCGTATTTACATAACATTTACTTAAACTTATGAATATCTCACCAACCTTTGTGTTGACGTTTTAAGCAATGTATTTTCAGGTAATTAAGGCATTCACTTCACGGCATGCATATGGACAACACATAGAGTCGCAGCGATGACGTGTCTAACTTGGTTATTTATGCACTTATAAACATCGTTTGAATTGTGACAACTTATTTTCACAAACTTGTATTATACTTATGGGGCCTATATCTTGAAACTCTGAATGTTTTTAAAATATCAAACGATGTACTTTTCAAATGACACTTTAGGTCATTCAATATAACTGCAACTGTGATGCTATGGCAGTCACGCCCCAGGTATTCCATTTCGCTGCCAATCAGGTATTTTGGGGGTGTGACAACATAAACGAACATTAACGAACGCATAATCCAACGTTCACGAACATAAATGAACGGACACGACTTTTGTTCATGTTCGATCATTTAACTAAACAAACGTAAAATATTGTTCATGTTCATTTCATTTAATAAATAAACGAACATAAATGAACTTTTTACCAAACGGTTCATGAAATGTTCAATGAACGTTCAGTTCGTTTACAGCCCTAGGCACAAGTGATTATCAGTTCATGTCAAAAAGGTGTTAAGCAAGGATGTTTAACTGATATGATGCAAAAAGCTGTCAATAAGCTTACATTAGGGACCTAAAGCTACCAAGGTGTTGTATAATTTAGAAAGTTGGTTAAATTTTCAAAAAGTTCAAATTATCGAAAAGTTGTGCTGCCAAAATTTTCTAGAAGTTTTGAACTTTTCGATAATATTATCTAGAAGTTGTGCTGCCAAAATCTTTCGAGAAGTTCTGCTGGTTTTCGAGAAGTTGGTTTTCGAGAAGTTGGATTAACAGCACATTTTCGAGATGCTTGATTTTTCGAGAAGTTTTAGAGAAGTTGGAATCTACCTTGTTTCGAAAAGTTGAACACTACCTTCTTTACCTTCTACAAGATCCATCTCCACTACACAAGTTTATCTTTCTTTTTTACCTTCCACAAGATCCTTCGAAAAGTTGAACACTACCTTCTTTGGCGGGAAAATTTGAGTAAAATTTAATTTTTACAGGCGACTAAACATTCAATTTTTACGCGAAATTCAAATTTCGGTATAACGGTGAAAATTTTGGCCCAAAATTCAAATTTTGAGGTCAAAATTCAAATTTTTTACGGTGATATTTGGCGTCAAAATTTTTAAAACTCAAAATTTTCAAGTGACCTTAAAATTGCATTTTATTAAGAATTTCAAATTTTGGGAGTAGAAAATTTTTCAAATTTATTTTTGGAGGGAAACCCGACATAATCAAAATTAACCCAAAACGGACTAATTACCAACACACTATCACATCTTTACCGTTTACAAGATCCGTTGAGTGTGCTATATCGACCTTGAGTGTGCCATATTGTGACAATTCGTAAATTCTGGTCATTTCCTGAACTTTCCAAATTTACTATTCATCGGTTACTATTCACCAAACACTATTCATCATTTCACTATTCATCATTTTTGAAGTCGGTTTGAGACTTTGAGAAGTTTTGCAGAAAATTTTACTATTCATGAAACACTATTCAATCCCGGAGAAAAGTTGGTCATTCAGCATTTCAGTAAACCTAGTTTACAAGTGTCGAATTCGCGTAACCTTAAGGGTTTAGAGGCGTATTCAGGAGACACATTTCAGAAACATCACGTAGGCTAGAATTAGTCTGCATATTGTTAAGAATCGTTTAGGCTCAGACTTGTTAGGTCTTTATCTAGGAATAACAATAACAACACAACAATCATGCACAGCGGAATATATAAAACATCGAATTGTTATTGCTATAAGGCTTCGCCATCATCTCTACTCTATTACAATCTCCAACATAGCCCCAATCCTAGACGATCAACTCTAGGACGTGTTATCTAACAAGGATCAATGACCTTGAGGCTATACACAAACCATACCCTAGACGTTTTCCCATAAAACGTCTCTACACACACACACCTTTGGTGTTTACATTGTGACACACATGCATACAATATACGTTCCCTGTATCTCTTTATATACTAGAGATACTAGGGTTACAAGTAGATAAGCATAAAAGAAATCTTCCTAACATATAGAATATATTCTGTATCTTCCATCTTTTGTAGCTTCTCTCTTTGTCTCCATAAGTCCCTCATCTTTCATTGTTTTGTCATATCAACTTAAATATAATTCCTAACACATATCATCAGTAACATCATCTGCATGCATTCATGCGTGAGTTTGCATTATTTCAGTATACGTATGGTTATCGATACAATAAACGTTATCACATAAGCAATTATTTGGAATAATTGACCCGACAATCTCGACTATGGTCCAGATATACTTTTTCACTCATTTCAGTAATATAAAAGTTGTATTACTAAGTTACACGACGCTTTGAATTTAATTGATATTCGTATCGTTAAAAAGTTTATAACAACGGACGGTTTTCTGAAATCTCAACACGACACCTACATATTCACCCGATACCCACGAGAAATGTAATTTTATTATTTTTACGACTTTCATACATCCTATTTTGTTCCGTAAAAATTGATTTCTAACAAACACAGTAACCAAAACTTACAACGTAACACATTATATACACTAATAACCTAAGATACAAATTAAATAGCAAGCAAACTACCATTTCCCTACCTCATATATACCTAGTCGACATACATAAGTATGTGTACACATATTATACTTCAAATTGACACCTTAATTACAAATTTACCTAGCTAGATATTTGCTTAGATATTAAAATAGTATACAAGACTTTTATACACTTAACAAAGATCTTTCAAGAAAATATCAAGTAAAAACTCTCTTCTTCAACCTCTTGGAGGTTCGGCCATAAATCAAAGGAGATGAAGGTTCATCATTTTTCACAAGTTCAAGTATTACAAGATCTATTTTATGTTTTAGAATAGGGTTTGAGATATAAACCTTTAGGTTACTTAAGTGTTTTATTATCAAAAACTCTTCATCATCAAGTAAGTATTCTAAACATTTGTATTTCTAATCTTACATACTCTTACTTAATCTATTTTTATGCTCTAGACACAAAACATGCTAATATACTTAAAGTTGTCATACCACTTTTTCAAGTATCTATAATTTTTATGAGATTATTAATATCCTATGATAATTCCCTTGAAATCCTACTAATTTTTATGAAGACTAGGACTCCATGACACCCTAAGAAGGTGTATGGTAGGGATAGACTAGTTTTGTGGTGTTTTGAAGTGGTTTGGTAAAGATTAGAAACAAGAAAAGTGATTTTTATAACAAGTAGAAACCTTGCTGTCCATTTTTGCAATTTCCAGAAAAATCTCAAAAACGAAACCATAGCCGCTGGAATCACTAAAAGATCATTTACGATGAGAAAGTTATGCTGGAAACGAGTCAACGACGAAAACTATATTTTCAGAAAACTAGTTGGTGTCTCAGTTTTTCATGGACTGTTTCGGAGCATAAAACTTGAACTAGCCATCCCGACTTATAACGAAAAAGATACAAGTGTTTGAACTTGGACGATTTCACTAAAATTCTAACAGCCCTACTATTTTTATTCTTGCCGCAAAACTGCCTTTGCGAGGCACTACTTTCACGACTGTTTTTCTCTATGATCGGTATGGATTGGCTTTATGAAGTCAAGATCTACCAGCAATCTCTTCAAATCAATTGGCCGTTCGTCGAATGGGCTTATAACGAATAAACTACAGTCTCATCTTTATAGCCGAAAACCATTTCCAAACTGTGAAAAATGACAAGTAACCAAGTAGACAAATATTTTTAACAAGGTTCGGGACTCGTTGAGACCAAAACCTTTTGAAGTACTTCCAGACCATGCTATAAGCTTTCTAAAACCACCAAGGTCGTTTCATAACACGTATTATTCTTCATTTGGCGACTAGCTTTCCGAGGCTACCTAGTGCCGTTTCAACTATTTTTCAAGATTCCTATTTTGCGACGAGAAACTATAATTTCTCAATAAAACACTAAACGAATATCATGAATTGTCATTTCAATGTATCTAAGTGTAAAATACTTTACAAACATAACAAGACAACAAAAGTGTACCTTTCAACGATAAACGTTATTTTCAGAAACTACAAGTGGTATCGATATCATACGTATATGCATGTGTAACATCATTTCATTGCTTACATGAGAATCATTTCATTCACATTAGGTTGCGATTAGAGAATCGAGCCTTGTTTCTATTCAGTCACTAGCATTATTATAGTTGTGCACCAGGTGAGTTTTCATACCCCGCTTTAATTCAATATGTTGATTTCAAACCTACGGGGGAGAATACATTGCATACATTTTTATACGAGCCAAAGTATTTCAAATTCAGTTACATTGCTTAAGTTGCTACAATACCTTACACAAGTCTCGATTTATCATGAACCGTTAATTCCCTGTAAGCGAGAGTGAGTGGATAGATCTATCGAGGGTGACTCCTCCATCCGCGTTGGTATTACCAATAGTCATTCGGATGCATTTCATTTGAAACAATTTGAGTGTCTGGTAAACACTCTGAATGGGCATTACAATTGTCTAGCTTCGGTGTCATGAGCTTAAGAGATAATGTAACATTTTTATGTGACATTCTTGTCATAACATTTTATACTTGTGGCTAGCATAACTACATAACATTTACATAAACATATGAATTCTCACCAACCTTTGTGTTGACGGTTTAAGCAATGTATTTTCAGGTAATTAAGGCATTCACTTCATGGCATGCATATGGACCAACCATAGAGTCGCGGCGACGACGAGTCTAACTTGGATTATTTATGCACTTATCCAAGTCGTTGCACTCAAAATTCAAGAAGTTAAAGAGTCAGATTTCATCTAACTCCCAAAATCAAGTAGTAGTGCAAGGTAAGAATGTTCAAAGGTTTGTTGGGAATGCTGAGAATACTGATAATGTCAGTAATGTGAGCAATGAGGTTAAAGCATTGGAGAAACAGGATGACATCAGCAGATTAGTGGATGATATTGATGCTGACGATGCAGATATTTTCCATGAGGTACAATCTAATGTTAATCGAGAAGAACAAGCCATGACAGCAGCTGAATCAGAAAAGCAGGATGACACAGAGCCCATATTTGACAAAGAGCCAATGGCTGAGGTACAATCAATTTTCAATAATAATATATCTGCTCATGATCGCTAACTTACTGAACAACCTCAATTCAGAAATGAGGGAGGGGTTGACCAGAATGTTGAGCAATGTCTTGATATACGTCCTGAGTCTGAATCCTTACTTGAAATGTCAAAACAAACTCTTTGAGTCTGAAAACACCTTTCTCAAAATGACCATTGCCCAGTTTCATAAAGATAGGCACATTGCATCTCACTTAAACTGAAAAACAAATCTTCAACTTCAAAACATAATAATAAATCTTTGAATGAACAAAGTAGATGTGTGGATACATTAGTCAAGGAAAATGAGCTGTTAAAAGATCGGATTCAAGAAAAGGTGTTTGCAAATGCTGCATTGCAAAACAAATTAAGAAGATTGAATGGCCAGAGTGTGGATACTAAGTTTTCAAAATCATCAATCTTGGGGAAACAATCAGTGGTTAGACAACCAACTGCATTTAAATCTGAACGATCTAAATTTTCAAAATCTCGGTTTGCACCCCAAGTTGTTGAGAAAAGTGATTTGACAAAACCAGTCACTCCACACTCTTGGCCTAAGGTAAATGCATCTTTGTCTGCTAAACCTCAACACGTGATTATACCTGGCTTATCTAAGATTAGTTCGAAAACAGTGTCTAAAACGAGCATTAAAAGTAAAGAATCTTATGGAACATATGACATGTACAAGAACTATGATCTAGAAAAGGCTAGAAAAAAGGCACTACTTCAAAAAGATGGAATTCTAGGTTCTAAACCTCGTGTGATGCCTTCCACTGTATTACTGAACACTGCTAGTAGTAGCGAACGAAAACCTAAGAGTACTCAACAAACAAATAGGAATTGGCTAGCATTTAAGAGTAGTTGCATAAATAATCATGATGTCTGTGCTTTAAAATATCTTCAAAAGGTGAATTCACGTGCAAAGGCACAATCAACTAAGACAAATAAACCCGTTGAACCAAATGACATGACTCAGAAACCTAAAAAGTGGATCAACAGAGGATGTAGGTTTTCTCAACCAAGTAATGCTCCCACATTTCATTTCGCTGCATCTAAAAAGAAAACATCTCCTAGATCTAACCTTAGGTGGGTGCCAACGGGTAGAATTTTCAAAACAATTGTTCTTAGGTGGATTCCTGCAGGAAAGATTTTTGACATTAGCACCAAAACTACTGTGAACCCCACAGCATCTATCCCTGAGGCAGGAAAGAAAACCATTGAAATCGTGTGTTTAGGTGTCAAGAAGATAATTGACACTGCAACTTTATGCTTCTAACATCTGAAACCAAGCTTCCATATTCTCTGTTTTGTCTATTTCTTCTTTCTTTACAGAAACAACAACAATGGCTTCGGAATAACTCAGTTTCAGACCCGATCTTAATGTTATGGCTTCAGAATACTTCAGTTTCGGACCCGCACTTCAACGATGGCTTCTGAGCAAAACAGCTTAGGACCCGAGATCAACCATCTAAACTTTCCCGATCAATCAGCTGCACCTCTTTCGCTAAACCGTCGAGATTTGGAAACCTTGTTTGCTCCGTTGTTTGATGATTTCTTTGAGAGTCGTGCTCCAAATGTATCCTTTGTTTCCGCTGCTCAACCTGATAATATTCCATTACCTGATACAACTGCGACTACGTCAACAACCGTTGCCACTAATGCACCTCCAATTGAATCTACAACAACTAACGAACAAACCGCTTCCAACAACGAACATGTAGCTGATGATCAAAATGAATCAGTACTCGCACCTTCAGATTATGACAGAAATGCTTTCTTTAATCCATTTGCTCCATCTCCAACCATTCCTGATATTGGAGAATCATCTTCATGCAATCTCGCTCCGTCAAATTTACATGATATATATCAACATCACCCTTCGACACATCAATGGACTAGAGATCATCCCTTAGTAAACATAATTGGCCATCCTGATGCACCAGTAGTGACAAGACAACGACTACACTCAGATGGTGAAACTTGCATTTACGCACTCACAGTCTGTCAAGATGAACCAAAGAACATTAAACAAGCAATGACTTATGACAACTGGATTGAATCCATGCAAGAAGAGCTTAACCACTTCAAAAGATTAGAAGTCTGGGAGTTAGTTGAAAAACCTGATGGTGTCTTTGTCATCGGTCTCAAATGGATTTGGAAAAACAAACTGGATGCAGAAGGGACAGTAATTCGTAACAAATCGCGCTTGGTAGCAAAAGATACACTCAGGAAGAAGGAATCGACTTTGAAGAATCTTTTGCTCCAGTGGCTAGACTTGAGGCTGTTCGTATCTTTCTAGCGTACACTACTCACAAAAACATGGTTGTTTATCAAATGGACGTGAAACTGCATTTCTGAACGGGCAACTACGTGAGGTGGTGTATGTTAGTCAACCAGAAGGATTCATCAATACAGAACGTCCTAATCATGTGTACAGGCTTAAGAAAGCCCTTTACGGCCTTAAACAAGCCCCGAGGGCATGGTATGATAAACTATCAACTTTTCTGCTTGCCAATCATTTTACTAAAGGTTCTATGGATCCAACATTGTTTATTCAGAAACACGGGGAGGACATTTTAATTGTTCAAATATATGTCGATGATATTATTTTTGCTTCAACACACAAAAAGTTCTCAAATCGTTTTGCAAAATTAATGAAAGATAATTTTGAAATGTCCATGATCGGTGAACTTACGTTCTTCTTAGGACTACAAGTTCATCAATCACCCCGTGGAATCTTTTTGAAACAGTCCAAGTATGCCCTTGAGATACTTAAGAAACATGGAATGACCAGTTGTGATACTCACAACACTCCTATAGCCAATACCACCAAGCTAGATGCTAATTTACATGGGACACCTGTTGACCCTACCAAATACCGAAGTATTATTGGGTCACTCATGTATCTCACAGCTAGCAGACTAGATATAGTATTTGATGTGTATTTGTGTTCACGTTATCAATCAAAACCGACTGAAAGACACCTCAATGAGGCTAAAAGAATCCTTCGATACGTAAAGGGAACCATTCACTTGGGGATCTGGTATCCGAAGGATTCTGGTTTTGAACTAATAGCTTTTTCAGATGCCGATCACGCAGGTTGTCTTGATTCACGCAAAAGTACTTCTGGTGGTGCTCAATTTCTTGGAGATAAGCTTGTGTCATGGCAGTCAAAGAAGCAGGATTGCACTTCATTGTCTTCAACAGAGGCGGAATATGTGGCCATGTCAGCATGCTGTGCTCAAGTTATCTACATGATATCACATTTGATAGACTACGGCTATGTGTTCAACAAAATTCCGATGTACTGCGACCCAAAGAGTGCCATTGCCATCATCAAAGAGCATGTTGAAAAGGGTACAATTGAATTATATTTTGTAGGTACTGAATACCAACTGGCAGACTTGTTCACTAAAGCATTACCTCCAACAAGCTTTGCTGAACTAGTTCACCAGATTGGTATGCGGTGTTTGACTCCAGATGACCTAAAAAACTTTCTTTAACACATGAGAAAGTCAAACACCAAAACACTTTTGTATATATTTTATCTAAAAACAAAATGCAAAAATATAAAACCATAAAAATAACAAAAATATTTTTCTTTATTTTCAATTTTAAAAAAAAAAATGCAAGTACAAAATTTCCATCAACACTTTGTTCTTACCAAATTTCACTATTTTCTCAAACAAGTGTTGAGGGGGAGAATGTAGTTCAATTTTTTAAAATTCATTTTAAAATTTGTACTTGCATATTATCAAAAAAATATTGTTTGTTTAATTGTTGTTGTTATATCCTTGAGTTTCCCTCCTCGATCTCAAAATATTTCTTATATCATAAGTTGAGGGGGAGTAACTAATTTGTCCTTGCTTAAAGTTAGTTGTGAAAAAGTTTTTCATAAACAAAAGGGACTAACTGTGCAAAGCTTTTTCGTTAAGGGGCTAATTGTGTAAAAAAGTGGAAAGATAAAATTTTAACATAACCAAAATAAACACCACGTTTGGGGATTAATTCATTGAGAGTGTTTATGATTGATTTTATTGGTGGGATTTGTTCATTTATATGTTCCTAACATGTTACCAATCACTAATCATAACCAGAAACATGATTGAAAGAGTGTTGAAATTTAGGGTTTATGTAAGATTAGGGAACTTGTGATTGAGAGTGTTTGAATCCAATTAAGTTGGTGGGAATTATTGATAATCATGCTAATTGCACTTGTTCTAAGTTAATTGGATTAGTATAACGATTTGGTTGAAATTCGAATTGGTAGGTGTTCTTCATCTTTCGAATTTGTGCATGTATTTGTCATATTTGTTAGTTGTTATACTATGATGCTTAGAATGGTTATTTAGATCACTGCCGAACCTGATACGGTTAATCAACCCGGTGGGGTTGGGTATACAATCATTACACCTGTTTCGGGTCTGGTTAATCAACCGGTAACGAAAAGGAAAAAGATGCTGAAGGAGATGTTGAGATGAAGGAAGGTGCTGTAACAGAAGATAATGAACATGTGGATGATGATGATGTCAACATGGAAGAAACCTTTAATTACGAAGTCACTGATGATGATGTTGAAAAGACCAGATTGGAAATCGAGTTGGAAAGAAAGGCGCTAGAAGAAAAGGAGAAAATGTTGCAACAACAACAAGATGAAGAGGCAGAAGCAGAAAATTTCCAATGCTGACAACCTTATCCAGTCGCCTCCACAATCACCTCCAGTCGCTTAAGCTCGACTCAGAATTGACCCACGAATTGACGAATCTCAAAAGTTAGTATTAGAAAGGACTTGTCCATCAGGACTTGTCTAAATAGAAGTGTACCAATTCAAGAAACCTTCGGTGGATGCGACCAGGCTGGATAATAACTTCAAGCTAGTCTAACTAGTGATGTAAGCGTGTCTCAAAGTGGTCATGTATGCTGAAGGTGGATCAATTCTAAAACGTGCAAACTCTTACCGACATGTGCAAATTTAACTTAAAAACTCATGAGTACATGTTAAGAGGGAGTATTAATACGGACTAATAGGATAGCCATGAAGTTACAAGGTGACTAAGGTTACGAAAAAATTTCCTATGATACGCCAGAGCTGGAGGGATCTACCCAAGGACAAAACCAATAGTTTAGTACTAGAAGTCCTTAGGTATGATATAAAAAAAGGAGTAAAGAATGAAAGGAGAAATAAGGGGTTGAAGAATTAAAAAAAAGTAAAGAAAAGGGTGAAAAGAAATAGCCCTCCATATGTTCAACCTTAGGGCAGACACCGGGTTCAATTCATATGCTACTAGTAGTTACTAAGGTAACACTGGTATTGAAGACAAAGACGTGATGGACCCAGTGACACACTGCACTAAATCTTCTAGCCACTCAAGTGTCTCTCAAAAGATACTTGTTTCAGTCTCACGGAGAACCCTTCATAATCTATCGACCTCTCACTAAGAGTTGTGTTGATATTGAAAAGGAGGCACTCTGCTCCATGCCTCTGATGACTCAAATTAAGCACTTATCGAGTCTAGAGCCACGAGATAACATCAAAAGATCTCATAGGAACACTTGTACTTCTACACTGGTGGTCTCACATTAAAGACGCCAGATGTAAACTCTAGAGTCCTACGCAGATCTTAGCAATCTGCCAGAACGTTTATAAGAGGATCTACTTAGGCAATTCTCAGTGATTGAATGGAAATCCTGCCAAGGACAACATCAAATAGCAGGTCACTTCGGTAATCCCTTGTGGGTTATGCTTAGTGTTTGTGGTGATGGATCGCTGGATTACCCTGTATTGTGTTGATGGAATCGTGAGGATTCACATCGTTGGATTTCCGATGACGGAAGTCCGTTTTGCATGTTTTATGATGCACTGATGATTTATGTTTTATGATACTTGTACTAGCATTGTTTTGCTAACCCCTTCGGGGGTGGACATTGTTTTGATGTTCAGGTAGCCGAAGAGCGGGGAAGCAACCACAGTACCGACAGGACGATGAAATGGCTCAGTGATGTGGTTGATGTTTATTGTTTTTGTGATTTGTCTTCTTGGTTCATTTAGTACTCGAGTACGTATGTTTTAATAATGTCATTTTCGATATGGTTGTATAAGTTAACTCATTCGATCAGTTGAACCAATTCTGTATTTTGAACTTCAGTTATACGGTTGGATCATATTTGCATTTCTTTTAAATTAGCCTTGTAAATCCTTACTTAAAGGGTTTACGGCGCTGTAATTATTCCGAATATCTCGGGGTGTTACAGAATATGGTATCAGAGATAAGATTCATGGATATCTTGGCAGTCGGGTTAGTTGGGTCTGTTTACGTTATTTGATTATTGGTCGGTTGTAACATCACTGCTGAGCCAGCATCGTCGTGTTGACCATGGTTGTAAGTTTCCTAATCTCAAATACTACCGTTTTATTTAATTCATGTTTTGTAAACATTGATGGACTTCCTTTTAGAGAGTTTGCCCTGGATATTGAGTATTTGTGTTTATAGTATGTTGAGAGGAGGTCGTGGACGCGGACGCGGTCGTGGACGCGGACGTGGAAATGCGAGACAAGAAGATTCGGTGTCTACCCCAGAAATAACCGCTAGTCGAACGGATTCCCATTCCGGAGGACAACAGGGATCAGCAAATAATAATGCAGATCCTAATGTGCCGGGAGTGCTTCAGCAGGTGGTTGCTCAGATAAACCGGTTTGCTCTAGTTGTGGATCGCATGCAGACGGCGATGGGACAGCAGCATAACGTGGATAATCGGAGAGATAAATGGCTTACTGAGGTGATCAAATTGCATCCTCCGAAATTTGACGGGTCTGCTGAGACGCTTTCTTGGGATCACTGGCTGAAGGAATTAGAGAAGATTTTTGTGGGGATTAACTGTCCCAACGATAGAAAGGTTCCGGTCGCCCAGTATCTTCTGACAGGGGAGGCTTTCGACTGGTGGGAGGCCATTCGACCTGAGGAGCATAATGTTGACTGGAAGGAATTCAAATTAATGATGGAAGCTCAGTATTGTCCTCGCCCAGTTAGAGAGGCCCGAGTCCGGGAGTTTTTCTCACCACAAAATTCAGAGGCATCTGTGACGGACGTGATTAAGACTTTTAATCACCAGCTGACTTATGTGCGCCACTTGGTCAGAACCGAGGCGGAGAGGATTTTTCATTTCGACATGCGAATGAAGCCATAAATTCAGCAATATATGTCCGGATTTGAATGTACCACCTTGCGACAGTATCAGGACAAGGCGCTGGCCTATGATATGAAAGAGACGGCAGTAGAGAAATCAACGGAAGCAAAGAAGCAGAAAGTCGCTGGCAACTTCACGGAGAATAAGAGTAGTGGGCCTCGCAGGGGCCAGTCCTCTTTTCATTCATCCAGGAGGCCTCCGCATCCGCCTCTAGGTGGAAAGAAGTTCCGGGCAGCACCAACCGTTTCAGACGCAGGGAAGAAATGTTATAACTGTGGCAAAGCGGGGCATGTTCGACGTGACTGTTTCGCGCATGCTGTGACCTGTTTCGAGTGTGGATAGGAAGGGCATCGTGCAACATTTTGTGGGAATGCGACTCGATCTTTGGGTACTCGCACTCCTGTACCGGTTCCGAAGGACACTAGTGTAAACCAGACGCAGCAAAGCGGTTTCCCGCAGCAGAATGTTGGGAAAAGAGAGGCATCCAAATACTGGTCCGTTCCTCCACGTATTTACGAGATGAAGAAGGATGATCAGAACACAGCTGTTGCATCAGGTACGATTCAGATCCTTTTGCAACCAGTTAGTGTCTTACTCGATTCGGGAGCTACGCATTCTTTTATATCTTTGAACTGTGTTAATCGTTTGAAAATCTCGTGCTTGTATGATTGTGAACCTTATGTTGTGGGATTACCGAGCGGAGAGAAAATTGTGGGAACCCTAGAAGCTAGAAATTTTCCAGTGTCTATAGGAGGGAGAGATTGGCCATCGAATCTTATTGTAGTTGACATCTACGGTGACGATTTAATTTTCGGAGACGATTGGCTCAACCGTTATGGAGCTATTCTGAATTACCGAAAGAGAGTCATTTCTATCATTGCGGGTGACGGATCTGAACACTTATTACAAGGATGGAGACCGGGAAGCTCGGGAAAATTGATCAAAGCAATGAAATCCGTGAAATTACTGAAGCAGGGATGTCATGGACTTTGGTGCTATGCCATGAGGAAAGAGGAAGGAGTAGAGCTCTCGTCTATTTCAGTTGTGAATGAGTTCTCAGATGTATTTCCTGACGAACTACCTAGGTTACCGCCGCAGAGAGAAGTGGAGTTCACTATCGAATTAGAGCCTGGAGCAGCTCCTATTTCCAGAGCACCATACCGCATGGCGCCAACCGAGATGTATGAACTCAAGAAGCAACTGGAGGAATTGTTACAGAAGGGTTATATTCAACCTAGAGTTTCTCCTTGGGGAGCGCCCGTTCTCTTTGTCCGGAAGAAAGATGGATCCCTCCGACTGTGTATTGATTACAGGGAGCTCAACAAGATGACGATAAAGAATAAGTATCCTATACCTCGGATCGAAGACTTGTTTGATCAACTGAAAGGGGCAAGGGTATTCTCGAAGATTGGCTTGCGATCAGGATACCATCAGTTGAGAATTAAGGAATCGGATATACCAAAGTCTGCTTTCAGGACCCGGTACGGGCATTATGAATTTGTAGTGATGCCATTTGGACTTACCAATGCTCATGCGGTATTCATGCAATTGATGAATCGGGTATTCTTAGAATACTTGGATAAATTTGTGGTCGTCTTCATTGATGACATCTTGATATATTCGAAGGACGCAGAGGAGCATGTCGAACATTTGCGTGTGGTTTTGAGCACCTTGAGGAAGGAACAGTTGTATGAAAAGCATTCCAAATGCGAGTTCTGGCTTAGGGAAGTAACTTTCCTTGGGCATGTGATATCAGCTGACGGAGTTCAGGTGGACCCGAAGAAAGTCGAAGCAATCTTGGAATGGGAAGCTCCTAATAACGTGAAAGAAGTCCGGAGTTTGTTAGGACTTGCTCGATATTATCGCCTCTTTGTAGAGGGATTTTCCAAGATTGCTCGTCCACTCACTCAGCTGTTACAGAAAACTCAAAAGTTTACGTGGGATGAGAAATGTCGGGCTGGTTTTGATGAACTTAAGAAGAGACTGACGATAGCACCTATATTAGCGTTACCAGATGGGACTGATGGATTCATGGTATACAACGACGCTTCAAATCAGGGTCTGGAATGTGTGTTGATGCAAAAGGATAAGGTGATTGCCTGTGCTTCTCGGCAATTGAAACCGTACGAGGTTAATTACCCGACTCATGATCTGGAGCTAGCCGCTGTAGTCTTTGCATTGAAAATTTGGAGACATTATTTGTACGGCACTCATTGTCAGATCTTTACAGATCATAAGAGCCTCAAGTACATTTTCAGTCAGAAAGAATTAAACATGAGGCAGAGAAGGTGGCTGGAATTGATCAAGGATTACGACTTGGAGATTCTCTATCATCCGGGTAAAGCAAACGTAGTAGCCGATGCTTTGAGCCGTAAACCTATTTCTCTTCGAGTATTGGAAGCACTTACATCCCAAACCAGCATTCAACGGGAACTGATCCGCGAAGGGATTGAAGTATGGGCACCAGGAATCCAAGGGCAACTATATATGATGGAACTGACTTCATCACTAGTCGAGGGGATCAAATCTAAGCAGTTGAACGATCCTCTGATCCTTCGGTTATGTGACGAAGTAAAGAAAGGAAAAACTCCAGGATTCGTGATACAAGATGATGGAGTTCTGAGATTTCAGAGTCGACTTTGCGTTCCCGATGATGATGATTTGAGACGGGCAATTCTGAAGAAAGCTCATAGGGCAGCAGTAAGATGTATAAGGATCTAAAACAAAACTTCTGGTGGGGGAATATGAAGAAGGACGTAGCAGAGTACGTTTCGAAGTGTTTGACTTGTCAGCATGTTAAGATTGAACATCAGCGACCTGCCGGAATGTTAAAGCCACTTCCGATCCCTGAGTGGAAGTGGGAGGATATCTCGATGGATTTCATCACCAATATGCCAAGGACCAAAACGGGAATGAACATGATTTGGGTTATAGTTGATCGACTAACCAAGTCGGCTCATTTCCTAGGAATTAAAGATACTTGGGGACCCGAGAGATTGGCGCGAGCGTTCATTGCAGAGGTAGTCAGATTACATGGGACGCCGAAGACCATTATTTCAGATCGAGATGGTCGCTTCGTGTCGCACTTCTGGAAGGCAGTTCACAGGGCTTTGGGGACTGAGCTCAACTTTAGCACGGCTTATCATCCCCAAACGGACGGTCAGTCCGAAAGGACTATACAAATAGTAGAAGACATGCTTAGAGCTTGTGCCTTAGATTGGTCGACTGATTGGGAAGTTCATTTGCCGTTGATTGAATTCACCTACAATAATAGTTGGCATGCTTCTATTAATATGGCACCGTTTGAAGCTTTGTACGGGAGAAGATGTCGATCACCCCTGTGCTGGGATGATTCTTCGGACTTGATCGGGACGGAACCGGAATTGATAATTCAGACTCAAGGGAAGATAGCTTTGATTCGGGAAAGACTATTGACTGCCCAGAGTCGACAGAAGTCTTATGCGGATGTACGTCGTCGCCCTCTAGAGTTCGACATTGGGGACCACGTACTATTGAAGGTGTCTCCTACACGAGGAATTTTCCGTTTTTGGAGGAAAGGCAAGCTAAGTCCGAGGTATATCGGACCATTTGAGATCCTCGAAAGAGTTGGGGATTTAGCATACAGGTTGGCCTTACCGCCATCGCTGAGTCATGTTCACAATGTGTTTCACGTATCCCAATTGTGGAAGTATGTACCAGACCCTAGTCACGTCATTGACTTCGACGATATCGAGATAGCTAATGACGGTACCTTCGAAGAGAGACCCATCAAGATACTTGAGAGTCGGATCAAACAATTGAGGAATAAACCAATACACTTGGTCAAAGTGCAGTGGTCACGACACGGAGTTGAAGAGGCCACTTGGGAAATAGAGGACAGTATGAAGACTAGATATCCAGAGTTGTTTTCATCTTAAGTTTCGGGACGAAACTTCTTTTTAGGGAGGAAGGATGTAATACCCGAGACTTCTGATATTTATTTGGAACTTGTGATATTGTAATTATTGCATTTTGATCTGAGTATTATTCTCCGTATTTCATAATCCGGTGTTGTTGAGCGTATGATTTCATGAATGTGATTTAATATTGTGATTCTGCGCATGTAGCGCACGCTATTGACTAAGTGTAGCGTACGCTAACTTGGATCCATAGCGCACGCTGTGAAGGAACCTTAGCGTACGCTATACGTGGTCAATATGATTGAGACGTGTTGGTAGGTGAGATCAGGCCGGGGGTCTTGGTCGGATTATGTCGGGATGAACCTGGACGGCTTTCGAGAAAAAGCCAAGTCAACGCATTAGCGCACGCTACTCATATGAGGATAGCACACGCTAAAGGCTGAGTACAGTGAAATCAGTAACGTTTCAAATAGCCGTTAGCGCACGCTATGAATATGGACTAGCGCGCGCTAATAACCATTTTCTATATATAGGACATCATCCTTTTTCATATTTTCAGACTTTTCACTCCCCCATCCAAATTCTTGAACTTAGAAAGTCACTCTCTTCATCCTAAACACTTCTTGCCGACATCCTAGCTCGTGTTGAAGATTGTAGATCATTGGGGATTGGTGTTCAAGCCTTCGGCGTTGGATTGCTTCGAATTTCCTCCTTGTTCTTCACTACTTTGAGGTAGGTGATTCTTCACCAATATTAGTAGTATTCTGAAGGACGTTTTTGATCATGTTTTGGGATTTACCTAAGTCAGCTAGATTCATAAGTAGTCGAACATCATGTGTTAGAAGGATATTTTTGACGTTTCGGCACTTATTCATCGTATGATCTATTGAACCTTTTTAATATGTGGACTCCTAAGCATATTCATGTATCTTCAAAACCGATCATGACCAGTGTATGAAGATTACCTAGTTCTTATGTTTTACGTAAGGGATCATATGTTTTGGGACTTGGAATGAATTGAACTTAGGATATTTTCTTGAAGATCAAGATAAATTATGGTGTAGTAATGATGATACGTATCCTTGTGTCTCGTAGTCATTTAATCTATAAAGATCTTTCATTAACCGTATAAGCATGGTATGCACGGAGTTGGCATGTATAACACTGAGGATTTCATGAGTTTTCATCACCTTTAACTCAAGTTTTTACCCAGTAGTGACTGCCATGCACGATTAGCGCATGCTAAGATATATATATATATATATATATATATATATATATATATATATTAACGTGCGCTATCGGGAATGAGTAACGTACGCTACGTTGAGTACGTAACGTACGTTATAGCATCAGGCAGGGCAGTCGGCTGTTTAGAGAAGACTGTCAGTACACAGCTAGCGCACGCTAAACTTGGTCATTTGCGTACGTTAACGGGCAGGCTTAGCGCACGTTACGTAGAGTACGTAGCGCGCGCTAAGTAGTTCAGACAGAATTCATTTTTTTAGAGCTTGCGGCTGTAAACCGGATAGTTAGACGTTCGTACGACTTGAGAGAAATTCTTTATTATTTCTTAGGTCCGAGCCTTTCATAGGGGACTATCGAGGGGCGGTGACATACGGACGCGTGTCATTTGTTGGAGTATTTCCATTCTTGCCATTTTCGAGGCAAGTATCATATGTTGAGTTTGATTTATATTGGAACTTTGATCATGCTTATGGTTTTGTTCATGTTGTCGAATATGAGATGTATTTCCGTAATTTCTCGTGGTATTCGTTGTTAATTGTTCGTATTGATGAACATATTGAAATGCATATATGTATGCATAATTAATTGGTTTATGGTATAAATGATCAGGGGATCATGAGGATCTATCTTGAGGCGCTAGATCAAATGTCCACCATGCGTTGGTCCGACGGGATCATCATGGGGATCTATCTTTGAGGGCGCTGGATCGTGGACGGGTTTTCCACCATGCGTTGGTCCGATGGGATCATCATGGGGATCTATACCAAGGCGCTGGATCATTTGGATTACCCTGTATTGTGTTGACGGAATCGTGAGGATTCACATCGTTGGATTTCCGATGACGGAAGTCCGTTTTGCATGTTTTATGATGCACTGATGATTTATGTTTTATGATACTTGTACTAGCATTGTTTTGCTAACCCGTTCGGGGGTGGACATTGTTTTGATGTTCAGGTAGCCGAGGAGCGGGGAAGCAACCACAGTACCGACAGGACGATGAAATGGCTCAGTGATGTGGTTGATGTTTATTGTTTTTGTGATTTGTCTTCTTGGTTCATTTAGTACTCGAGTACGTATGTTTTAATAATGTCATTTTCGATATGGTTGTATAAGTTAACTCATTCGATCAGTTGAACCAATTCTGTATTTTGAACTTCAGTTATACGGTTGGATCATCTTTGCAATTCATTTAAATTAGCCTTGTAAATCCTTACTTAAAGGGTTTACGGCGCTGTAATTATTCTGAATATCTCGGGGTGTTACAGAATATGGTATCAGAGATAAGATTCATGGATATCTTGGCAGTCGGGTTAGTTGGGTCTGTTTACGTTATTTGATTATTGGTCGGTTGTAACATCACTGCTGAGCCAGCATCGTCGTGTGGACCGTGGTTGTAAGTTTCCTAATCTCAAATACTACCGTTTTATTTAATTCATGTTTTGTAAACATTGATGGACTTCCTTTTAGAGAGTTTGCCCTGGATATTGAGTATTTGTGTTTACAGTATGTTGAGAGGAGGTCGTGGACGCGGACGCGGTCGTGGACACGGACGCGGTCGTGGACGCGGACGTGGAAATGCGAGACAAGAAAATTCGGTGTCTACCCCAGAAATAACCACTAGTCGAACGGATTCCCATTCCGGAGGACAACAGGGATCAACAAATAATAATGCAGATCCTAATGTACCGGGAGTGCTTCAGCAGGTGGTTGCTCAGATAAACCGATTTGCTCTAGTTGTGGATCGCATGCAGACGGCAATGGGGCAGCAGCATAACGTGGATAATTGGGGAGATAAATGGCTTACTGAGGTGATCAAATTGCATCCTCCGAAATTTGACGGGTCTGGTGAGACGCTTTCTTGGGATCACTGGCTGAAGGAATTAGAGAAGATTTTTGTGGGGATTAACTGTCCCAATGATAGAAAGGTTCCGGTCGCCCAGTATCTTCTGACAGGGGAGGCTTTTGACTGGTGGGAGGCCATTCGACCTGAGGAGCATAATGTTGACTGGAAGGAGTTCAAATTAATGATGGAAGCTCAGTATTGTCCTCGCCCAGTTAGAGAGGCCCGAGTCCGGGAGTTTTTCTCACCACAAAATTCAGAGGCATCTGTGACGGACGTGATTAAGACTTTTAATCACCAGCTGACTTATGTGCGCCACTTGGTCAGAACCGAGGCGGAGAGGATTTTTCATTTCGACATGCGAATGAAGCCATAAATTCAGAAATATATGTCCGGATTTGAATGTACCACCTTGCGACAGTATCAGGACAAGGCGCTGGCCTATGATATGAAAGAGACGGCAGTAGAGAAATCAACGGAAGCAAAGAAGCAGAAAGTGGCTGGCAACTTCACGGAGAATAAGAGTAGTGGGCCTCGCAGGGGCCAGTCCTCTTTTCATTCATCCAGGAGGCCTCCGCATCCGCCTCGAGGTGGAAAGAAGTTCCGGGCAGCACCAACCGTTTCAGACGCAGGGAAGAAATGTTATAACTGTGGCAAAGCGGGGCATGTTCGACGTGACTGTTTCGCGCCTACTGTGACCTGTTTCGAGTGTGGATAGGAAGGGCATCGTGCAACATTTTGTGGGAATGCGACTCGATCTTTTGGTACTCGCACTCCTGTACCGGTTCCGAAGGACACTAGTGTAAACCAGACGCAGCAAAGCGGTTTCCCGCAGCAGAATGTTGGGAAAAGAGAGGCATCCAGCGCTGGGTCCGTTCCTCCGCGTATTTACGAGATGAAGAAGGATGATCAGAACACAGCTGTTGCATCAGGTACGATTCAGATCCTTTTGCAACCAGTTAATATCTTATTCGATTTGGGTTATAGTTGATCGACTAACCAAGTCGGCTCATTTCCTAAGAATTAAAGATACTTGGGGACCCGAGAGATTGGCGCGAGCGTTCATTGCAGAGGTAGTCAGATTATATGGGACGCCGAAGACCATTATTTCAGATCGAGATGGTCGCTTCGTGTCGCACTTCTGGAAGGCAGTTCACAGGGCTTTGGGGACTGAGCTCAACTTTAGCACGGCTTATCATCCCCAAACGGACGGTCAGTCCGAAAGGACTATACAAACAGTAGAAGACATCTTAGAGCTTGTGCCTTAGATTGGTCGACTGATTGGGAAGTTCATTTGCCGTTGATTGAATTCACCTACAATAATAGTTGGCATGCTTCTATTAATATGGCACCGTTTGAAGCTTTGTACGAGAGAAGATGTCGATCACCCCTGTGCTGGGATGATTCTTCGGACTTGATCGGGACGGAACCGGAATTGATAATTCAGACTCAAGGGAAGATAGCTTTGATTCGGGAAAGACTATTGACTACCCAGAGTCGACAGAAGTCTTATGCGGATGTACGTCGTCGCCCTCTAGAGTTCGACATTGGGGACCACGTACTATTGAAGGTGTCTCCTACACGAGGAATTTTCCGTTTTGGGAGGAAAGGCAAGCTAAGTCCGAGGTATATCGGACCATTTGAGATCCTCGAAAGAGTTGGGGATTTAGCATACAGGTTGGCCTTACCGCCATCGCTGAGTCACGTTCACAATGTGTTTCACGTATCCCAATTGCGGAAGTATGTACCAGACCCTAGTCACGTCATTGACTTCGACGAGATCGAGATAGCTAATGACGGTACCTTCGAAGAGAGACCCATCAAGATACTTGAGAGTCGGATCAAACAATTGAGGAATAAACCAATACACTTGGTCAAAGTGCAGTGGTCACGACACGGAGTTGAAGAGGCCACTTGGGAAATAGAGGACAGTATGAAGACTAGATATCCAGAGTTGTTTTCATCTTAAGTTTCGGGACGAAACTTCTTTTTAGGGAGGAAGGATGTAATACCCGAGACTTCTGATATTTATTTGGAACTTGTGATATTGTAATTATTGCATTTTGATCTGAGTATTATTCTCCGTATTTCATAATTCGGTGTTGTTGAGTGTATGATTTCAGGAATGTGATTTAATATTGTGATTCTGTGCATGTAGCGCACGCTATCGACTAAGTGTAGCGTACGCTAACTTGGATCCATAGCGCACGCTGTGAAGGAACCTTAGCGCACGCTATACGTGGTCAATATGATTGAGACATGTTGGTAGGTGAGATCAGGCTGGGGATCTTGGTCGGATTGTGTCGGGATGAACCTGGACGGCTTTCGAGAAAAAGCCAAGTCAACGCGTTAGCGCACGCTACTCATATGAGGATAGCACACGCTAAAGGCTGAGTACAGTGAAATCAATAACGTTTCAAATAGCCGTTAGCGCACGCTATGAATATGGACTAGCGCGCGCTAATAACCATTTTCTATATATAGGATAGCATCCTTTTTCATATTTTCAGACTTTTCACTCCCCCATCCAAATTCTTGAAATTAGAAAGTCACTCTCTTCATCCTAAACACTTCTTGCCGACATCCTAGCTCGTGTTGAAGATTGTAGATCATTGGGGATTGGTGTTCAAGTCTTCGGCGTTGGATTGCTTCTAATTTCCTCCTTGTTCTTCACTACTTTGAGGTAGGTGATTCTTCACCAATATTAGTAGTATTCTGAAGGACGTTTTTGATCATGTTTTGGGATTTACCTAAGTCAGCTAGATTCATAAGTAGTCGAACATCATGTGTTAGAAGGATATTTTTGACGTTTCGGCACTTATTCATCGTATGATCCATTGAACCTTTTTAGTATGTGGACTCCTACGCATATTCATGTATCTTCAAAACCGATCATGACCAGTGTATGGAGATTACCTAGTTCTTATGTTTTACGTAAGGGATCATATGTTTTGGGACTTGGAATGAATTGAACTTAGGATATTTTCTTGAAGATCAAGATAAATTATGGTGTAGTAATGATGATACGTATCTTTGTGTCTCGTAGTCATTTAATCTATAAAGATCTTTCATTAACCGTATAAGCATGGTATGCACGGAGTTGGCATGTATAACACTGAGGATTTCATGAGTTTTCATCACCTTTAACTCAAGTTTTTACCCAGTAGTGACTGCCATGCACGATTAGCGCATGCTAAGATATATATATATTAACGTGCGCTATCGGGAATGAGTAACGTACGCTACGTTGAGTACGTAACGTACGTTATAGCATCGTGCGAGGCGATCATTTAGAGAAGATCACAGATTACAGCTAGCGCACGCTAAACTTGGTCATTTGCGTACGTTAACGGGCAGGCTTAGCGCACGTTACGTAGAGTACGTAGCGCGCGCTAAGTAGTTCAGACAGAATTCATTTTTTTAGAGCTTGCGGCTGTAAATCGGATTGTTAGACGTTCGTACGACTTGAGAAAAATTCTTTACTATTTCTTAGGTCCGAGCCTTTCATAGGGGACGATCGAGGGGCGGTGACATACGGACGCGTGTCATTTGTTGGAGTATTTCCATTCTTGCCATTTTCGAGGCAAGTATCATATGTTGAGTTTGATTTATATTGGAACTTTGATCATGCTTATGGTTTTGTTCATGTTGTTGAATATGAGATGTATTTCCGTAATTTCTCGTGGTATTCGTTGTTAATTGTTCGTATTGATGAACATATTGAAATGCATATATGTATGCATAATTAATTGGTTTATGGTATAAATGATCTGAGGGGATCATGAGGATCTATGCTGAGGGCGCTGGATCGAATGTCCACCATGCGTTGGTCTGATGGGATCATCATGGGGATCTATGCTGAGGGCGCTGGATCGCTGGAGGGGTTTTCCACCATGCGTTGGTCCGACGGGATCATCATGGGGATATATACCAAGGGCGCTGGATCGCTGGATTACTCTGTATTGTGTTGATGGAATCGTGAGGATTCACATCGTTAGATTTCCGATGACGGAAGTCCGTTTTGCATGTTTTATGATGCACTGATGATTTATGTTTTATGATACTTATACTAGCATTGTTTTGCTATCCCCTTCGCGGGTGGACATTGTTTTGATGTTCAGGTAGCCGAGGAGCGGGGAAGCAACCACAGTACCGACAGGACGATGAAATGGCTCAGTGATGTGGTTGATGTTTATTGGTTTTGTGATTTGTCTTCTTGGTTCATTTAGTACTCGAGTACGTATGTTTTAATAATGTCATTTTCGATATGGTTGTATAAGTTAACTCATTCGATCAGTTGAACCAATTCTGTATTTTGAACTTCAGTTATACGGTTGGATCATATTTGCATTTCTTTTAAATTAGCCTTGTAAATCCTTACTTAAAGGGTTTACGGCGCTGTAATTATTCCGAATATCTCGGGGTGTTACAGAATATGGTATCAGAGATAAGATTCATGGATATATTGGCAGTCGGGTTAGTTGGGTCTGTTTACGTTATTTGATTATTGGTCGGTTGTAACATCACTGCTGAGCCAGCATCGTCGTGTGGACCGTGGTTGTAAGTTTCCTAATCTCAAATACTACCGTTTTATTTAATTCATGTTTTGTAAACAATGATGGACTTCCTTTTAGAGAGTTTGCCCTGGATATTGAGTATTTTTGTTTACAGTATGTTGAGAGGAGGTCGTGGACGCGGATGCGGTCGTCGACGCGGACGTGGAAATGCGAGACAAGAAGATTCGGTGTCTACCCCAGAAATAACCGCTAGTCGAACGGATTCCCATTCTGGAGGACAACAGGGATCAGCAAATAATAATGAAGATCCTAATGTGCCGGGAGTGCTTCAGCAGGTGGTTGCTCAGATAAACCAGTTTGCTCTAGTTGTGGATCGCATGCAGATGGCGACGGGACAGCAGCATAACGTGGATAATCGGGGAGATAAATGGCTTACTGAGGTGATCAAATTGCATCCTCTGAAATTTGACGGGTCTGCTGAGATGCTTTCTTGGGATCACTGGCTGAAGGAATTAGAGAAGATTTTTGCGGGGATTAACTGTCCCAACGATAGAAAGGTTCCGGTAGCCCAGTATCTTCTGACAGGGGAGGCTTTCGACTGGTGGGAGGCCATTCGACCTGAGGAGCATAATGTTGACTGTACGGAATTCAAATTAATGATGGAAGCTCAGTATTGTCCTCGCCCAGTTAGAGAGGCCCGAGTCCGGGAGTTTTTCTCACCAAAAAATTCAGAGGCATCTGTGACAGACGTGATTAAGACTTTTAATCACCAGCTGACTTATGTGCGCCACTTGGTCAGAACCGAGGCGGAGAGGATTTTTCATTTCGACATGCGAATGAAGCCGGAAATTCAGCAATATATGTCCGGATTTGAATGTACCACCTTGCGACAGTATCAGGACAAGGCGCTGGCCTATGATATGAAAGAGGCGGCAGTAGAGAAATCAACGGAAGCAAAGAAGCAGAAGGTGGCTGGCAACTTCACGGAGAATAAGAGTAGTGGGTCTCGCAGGGGCCAGTCCTCTTTTCATTCATCCAGGAGGCCTCCGCATCCGCCTCGAGGTGGAAAGAAGTTCCGGGCAGCACCAACCGTTTCAGACGCAGGGAAGAAATGTTATAACTATGGCAAAGCGGGGCATGTTCGACGTGGATCAATTCTTGCTGTGACCTGTTTCGAGTGTGGACAGGAAGGGCATCGCGCAACATTTTGTGGGAATGCGACTCGATCTTTTGGTACTCGCACTCCTGTACCGGTTCCAAAGGACACTAGTGTAAACCAGACGCAGCAAAGCGGTTTCCCGCAGCAGAATGTTGGGAAAAGAGAGGCATCCAGCGTTGGGTCCGTTCCTCCACGTATTTACGAGATGAAAAAGGATGATCAGAACACAGCTGTTGCATCAGGTACGATTCAGATACTTTTGCAACCAGTTAGTGTCTTATTCGATTCGGGAGCTACGCATTCTTTTATATCTTTGAACTGTGATAATCGTTTGAAAATCTCGTGCTTGTATGATTGTGAACCTTATGTTGTGGGATTACCGAGCGGAGAGAAAATTGTGGGAACCCTAGAAGCTAGAAATTTTCCAGTGTCTATAGGAGGGAGAGATTGGCCATCGAATCTTATTGTAGTTGACATCTACGGTGACGATTTAATTCTCAGAGACGATTGGCTCAACCATTATGGAGCTATTCTGAATTACCGAAAGAGAGTCATTTCTATCATTGCGGATGACGGATCTGAACACTTATTCCAAGGATGGAGACCGGGAAGCTCGGGAAAATTGATCAAAGCAATGAAAGCCGTGAAATTATCAAGCGGGGATGTCATGGACTTTGGTGCTATGCCATGAGGAAAGAGGAAGGAGTAGAGCTCGTCTATTTCGATTGTGAATGAGTTCTCGGATGTATTTCCTGACGAACTACAGGTTACCGCCGCAGAGAAGTGGAGTTCACTATCGAATTAGAGCACAGAGCACCTCCTATTTCGAGCACCATACCGCATGGCGCCAACCGAGATGTATGAACTCAAGAAGCAACTGGAGGAATTGTTACAGAAGGGTTATATTCAACCTAGCGTTTCTCCTTGGGGAGCGCCCGTTCTCTTTGTCCGGAAGAAAGACGGATCCCTCCGACTGTGTATTGATTACAGGGAGCTAAACAAGATGACGATCAAGAATAAGTATCGTATATCTCGGATCGACGACTTGTTTGATCAACTGCAAGGGGAAAGGGTATTCTCGAAGATTGACTTGTGATCAGGATACCATCAGTTGAGAATTAAGGAATCGGATATAACAAAGTCTGCTTTCAGGTCCCGGTACGGGCATTATGAATTTGTAGTGATGCCATTTGGACTTACCAATGCTCCTGCGGTATTCATGCAATTGATGAATCGGGTGTTCTTAGAATACTTGGATAAATTTGTGGTCGTCTTCATTGATGACATCTTGATATATTCGAAGGACGCAGAGGAGCATGCTGAACATTTGCGTGTGGTTTTGAGCACCTTGAGGAAGGAACAGCTGTATGCAAAGCTTTCCAAATGCGAGTTCTGGCTTAGGGAAGTAACTTTCCTTGGGCATGTGATATCGGTGTGAGTTCAGGTGGACCCGAAGAAAGTCGAAGCAATCTTGGAATGGGAAGCTCCTAATAATGTGAAAGAAGTCCGGAGTTTCTTAGGACTTGCTGGATATTATCGCCGCTTTGTAGAGGGATTTTCCAAGATTGCTCGTCTGCTCACTCAGCTGTTACAGAAAACTCAAAAGTTTACGTGGGATGAGAAATGCCGGGCTGGTTTTGATGAACTTTAGAAGAGACTGACGACAGCACCTATATTAGCGTTACCAGATGGGACTGATGGATTCATGGTATACAACGACGCTTCAAATCAGGGTCTGGGATGTGTGTTGATGCAAAAGGATAAGGTGATTGCCTATGCTTCTCGGCAATTAAAACCGTACGGGGTTAATTACCCGACTCATGATCTCGAGCTAGCCGCTGTAGTATTTGCATTGAGAATTTGGAGATATTATTTGTACGGCACTCATTGTCAGATCTTTACAGATCATAAGAGCCTCAAGTACATTTTCAGTCAGAAAAAATTAAACATGAGGCAGAGAAGGTGGCTGGAATTGATCAAGGATTACGACTTGGAGATTCTCTATCATCCGGGTAAAACAAACGTAGTAGCTGATACTTTGAGCCGTAAACCTGTTTCTCTTCGAGTATTGGAAGCACTTACATCCCAAACCAGCATTCAACGGGAACTGATCCGCGAAGGGATTGAAGTATGGGCACCAGGAATCCAAGGGCAACTATATATGATGGAACTGACTTCATCACTAGTCGAGGGGATCAAATCTAAGCAGTTGAACGATTCTCTGATCCTTCGGTTATGTGACGAAGTAAAGAAAGGAAAAGCTCCAGGATTTGTGAATCAAGATGATGGAGTTCTGAGATTTCAGAGTCGACTTTGCGTTCCCGATGATGATGATTTGAGACGGGCAATTCTGAAGGAAGCTCATAGGGCAGCAGTAAGATGTATAAGGATCTAAAACAAAACTTCTGGTGGGGGAATATGAAGAAGGACTTAGAAGAGTACGTTTCGAAGTGTTTGACTTGTCATCAGGTTAAGATTGAACATCAGCGACCTGCCGGAATGTTAAAGCCGCTTCCGATCCATGAGTGGAAGTGGGAGGATATCTCGATAGATTTCATCACCAATATGCCAAGGACCAAAACGGGAATGAACATGATTTGGGTTATAGTTGATCGACTAACCAAGTCGGCTCATTTCCTAGGAATTAAAGATACTTGGGGACCCAGGAGATTGGCGCGAGCGTTCATTGCAGAGGTAGTCAGATTACATGGGACGCCGAAGACCATTATTTCAGATCGAGATGGTCGCTTCGTGTCGCACTTCTGGAAGGCAGTTCACAGGGCTTTGGGGACTGAGCTCAACTTTAGCACGGCTTATCATCCCCAAACGGACGGTCAGTCTGAAAGGACTATACAAACAGTAGAAGACATGCTTCGAGCTTGTGCCTTAGATTGGTCGACTGATTGGGAAGTTCATTTGCCGTTGATTGAATTCACCTACAATAATAGTTGGCATGCTTCTATTAAGATGGCACCGTTTGAAGCTTTGTACGGGAGAAGATGTCGATCACCCCTGTGCTGGGATGATTCTTCGGACTTGATCGGGACGGAACCGGAATTGATAATTCAGACTCAAGGGAAGATAGCTTTGATTCGGGAAAGACTGTTGGCTGCCGAGAGTCGACAGAAGTCTTATGCGGATGTACGTCGTTGCCCTCTAGAGTTCGACATTGGGGACCGCGTACTATTGAAGGTGTCTCCTACATGAGGAATTTTCCGTTTTGGGAGGAAAGGCAAGCTAAGTCCGAGGTATATCGGACCATTTGAGATCCTCGAAAGAGTTGGGGATTTAGCATACAGGTTAGCCTTACCGCCATCGCTGAGTCACGTTCACAATGTGTTTCACGTATCCCAATTGCGGAAGTATGTACCAGACCCTAGTCACGTCATTGACTTCGACGAGATCGAGATAGCTAATGACGGTACCTTCGAAGAGAGACCCATCAAGATACTTGAGAGTCGGATCAAACAATTGAGGAATAAACCAATACACTTGGTCAAAGTGCAGTGGTCACGACACGGAGTTGAAGAGGCCACTTGGGAAACGGAGGACAGTATGAAGACTAGATATCCAGAGTTGTTTTCATCTTAAGTTTCGGGACGAAACTTCTTTTTAGGGAGGAAGGACGTAATACCCGAGACTTCTGATATGTATTTGGAACTTGTGATATTGTAATTATTGCATTTTGATCTGAGTATTATTCTCCGTATTTCATAATCCGGTGTTGTTGAGCGTATGATTTCATGAATATGATTTAATATTATGATTCTGCGCATGTAGCGCACGCTATCGACTAAGTGTAGCGTACGCTAACTTGGATCCATAGCGCACGCTGTGAAGGAACCTTAGCGCACGCTATACGTGGTCAATATGATTGAGACGTGCTGGTAGGTGAGATCAGGCCGGGGATCTTGGTCAGATTGTGTCGGGATGAACCTGGACGGCTTTCGGGAAAAAGCCAAGTCAACGCGTTAGCGCACGCTACTCATATGAGGATAGCGCACGCTAAAGGCTGAGTACAGTGAAATCAGTAACGTTTCAAATAGCCGTTGGCGCACGCTATGAATATGGACTAGCGCGCGCTAATAACCATTTTCTATATATAGGACAACATCCTTTTTCATATTTTCAGACTTTTCACTCCCCCATCCAAATTCTTGAACTTAAAAAGTCACTCTCTTCATCCTAAACACTTCTTGCCGGCATCCTAGCTCGTGTTGAAGATTGTAGATCATTGGGGATTGGTGTTCAAGCCTTCGGCGTTGGATTGCTTCGAATTTCCTCCTTTTTCTTCACTACTTTGAGGTAGGTGATTCTTCACCAATATTAGTAGTATTCTGAAGGATGTTTTTGATCATGTTTTGGGATTTACCTAAGTCAGCTAGATTCATAATTAGTCGAACATCATGTGTTAGAAGGATATTTTTGACGTTTCGGCACTTATTCATCGTATGATCCATTGAACTTTTTTAGTATGTGGACTCCTAAGCATATTCATGTATCTTCAAAACCGATCATGACCAGTGTATGGAGATTACCTAGTTCTTATGTTTTACGTAAGGGATCATATGTTTTGGGACTTGGAATGAATTGAACTTAGGATATTTTCTTGAAGATCAAGATAAATTATGGTGTAGTAATGATGATACGTATCCTTGTGTCTCGTAGTCATTTAATCCATAAAGATCTTTCATTAACCGTATGAGCATGGTATGCACGGAGTTGGCATGTATAACACTGAGGATTTCATGAGTTTTCATCACCTTTAACTCAAGTTTTTACCCAGTAGTGACTGCCATGCACGATTAGCGCACGCTAAGATGTATATATTAACGTGCGCTATCGAGAATGAGTAACGTACGCTACGTTGGGTACGTAACGTACGTTATAGCATCAGGCAGGGCAGTCGGCTGTTCAGAGAAGACTGTCAGTACACAGCTAGCGCACGCTAAACTTGGTCATTTGCGTACGTTAACGGGTAGGCTTAGCGCACGTTACGTAGAGTACGTAGCGCGCGCTAAGTAGTTCAGACAGAATTTATTTTTTTTAGAGCTTGCGGCCGTAAACCGGATTGTTAGACGTTCGTACGACTTGAGAGAAATTCTTTATTATTTCTTAGGTCCGAGCCTTTCATAGGGGACGATCGAGGGGCGGTGACATACGGACGCGTGTCATTTGTTGAAGTATTTCCATTCTTGCCATTTTCGAGGCAAGTATCATATGTTGAGTTTGATTTATATTGGAACTTTGATCATGCTTATGGTTTTGTTCATGTTGTCGAATATGAGATGTATTTCCGTAATTTCTCGTGGTATTCGTTGTTAATTGTTTGTATTAATGAACATATTGAAATGCATATATGTATGCATAATTAATTGGTTTATGGTATAAATGATCCGAGGGGATCATGAGGATCTATGCTGAGGGCGCTGGATCGAATGTCCACCATGCGTTGGTCCGATGGGATCATCATGGGGATCTATGCTGAGGGCGCTGGATCGCTGGACGGGTTTTCCACCATGCGTTGGTCCGACGGGATCATCATGGGGATCTATACCAAGGGTGCTGGATCGCTGGATTATCCTGTATTGTGTTGATGGAATCGTGAGGATTCACATCGTTAGATTTCCGATGGCGGAAGTCCGTTTTGCAATGCACTGATGATTTATGTTTTATGATACTTGTACTAGCATTGTTTTGCTAACCCCTTCGGGGTTGGACATTATTTTGATGTTCAGATAGCCGAGGAGCGGGGAAGCAACCACAGTACCGACAGGACGATGAAATGGCTCAGTGATATGGTTGATGTTTATTGTTTTTGTGATTTGTCTTCTTGGTTCATTTAGTACTCGAGTACGTATGTTTTAATAATGTCATTTTCGATATGGTTGTATAAGTTAACTCATTCGATCAGTTGAACCAATTCTGTATTTTGAACTTAGTTATACGGTTGGATCATATTTGCATTTCTTTTAAATTAGCCTTGTAAATCCTTACTTAAAGGGTTTACGGCGCTGTAATTATTCCGAATATCTCGGGGTGTTACAGTAAGTTTCTCGAATTAGTAACTTTCCATATTTAGTAAGTTTTAACACGACTTCCCAATTTAGTTAAATTAGGTTTAGGGTTCGGAATTATCAATTAGGTTAATCGTACCCACATACAAGTCAACACGACATTAAAAAGACACACCCGACATAAGAATAGGTATTAAGGCACCAAACATCCAAGTGACACATTTAATACATATATAACACATGCATACACATTAACTGGTTTTATAACAAAAATTAAGCCCACTAAATAAATTTTAATAACGTATTAGAAGCCCAAACTAAAAATCCACAAAATTCTCACAGAAGCTATAATGTCTTAGGAGTCTACTTGAATTTTCTCAGATTTTTTTTAAGTGGAACTCCCTGTCAAAAATCGTTTATGGCAACATGTTCAAATTCAGATCGGCAGATATACACAGAAAGTTTGCCTTTAACTAACATATTTCAACACTTTAGAAAAATCCATAAAAATTCCAGGAAGTCACACATAATCTAAATATCACCCCCTCTAAAAGGAGAGCTCTTAATTCCTTATGGTTTGAAAAACAAAAATCAAAAACTCTAACTGAATTTCAGACTCAAATTCACAAATTTGACAACTTATCTCCTAAAAATAAAAATGCTTACTTCCCGACCTCCAATGACCACGAAACGTATATATTCAGAAAGTACACATTTTGAACTTAGTTTTAGAGTCATGAAGCATATAAAAACACGTTGGTATCATCAAGATTTATCCCGTTCAATCCAACCCAAAAATCTGGTCAGAAACTAAATTACCAAACTACAAACCCTAACTACTATATTCTTACAACAATCACCCAAACACCTAAATTAATTACTCTAATCATCATTATACTCTAAATTACAGATTATTTATATTCTATTACAAACCTAATTCATCATGTGAGTTAGGGAAAAAAATTATAAAGATTATAAAACTTAAATGAATATAGAATAAAACACTAACTGTGATAAACAAATTTATCAATCACGAACCGAGGTTTCCTAGAGCTTTCTTGAAAACTAACAATGGAGGCTAGGGTTTTTTCTATTCTCTTCATTTTTTTCCTGTAGATCGATTATGGGGAGGGAGTAGGAACTGACTTTTATTTTTTTGTATAAGATGGGTTGGATCAAATTCTAGCTGGGCATGGATTTGGTAAGTAACAAAATTAGGCCAATACCTTATATATATTTAAACCAATTTGCCCAATGTTATATTTATATTACTATTTATTTATTTAGCTTATGGTATAATTAAAGTAGATAATTAAAATGTTAATCCGAATTTTAGGGTGTTATAATTCTTCCCCCCTAAAAAGAAAATTTCGTCCGCGAAATTGAAGTCGCAAAAGTTAGACGGAGACGTAGCAAATCACAAAAGAATGACAATAATTTCCTCACTCTCGGGGAGGTCCTTCCAAAAGAATCTTGACAAACGGAATAGTTTCTCATGACTCGATCCCAACAACTAGGATAGCCCCAGGCTCTTCACAGAACACAAATCATAATTAATCTGATCAAGCGAATACGAAACAAATACGTAGCAGATGACAGATGATAGTTGAAATATCACAAGGAGAAACATGAAACACATATACCTATAAGGCATACAGTGAGATAATGCTAAACAGTAAAACTTCATTAACTCTATCCAGATTCTAAACGAACTAAGGAACTTTCTAATAATCAGTGAAGCACATACCGAATATCAGACGTATCAAGAGTTTCAGAAAGAGGTGGGCAACATATTCATATCGACGATCAACTAAGCACATATGGAATATCAAAATGTATTAGAAGGCATAACAGAATAGGTAGAATAATCGTACAGATAAGAACGAATCCAAGAACTAACATATAGCGAACTAACTCTTCCCTATACGCCAACACGTCTAACTCTTCTGTACAGAATAATCATACAGAACACATAAATTCCCGGTCTAAAGTTTCAAAATTTCTCTTCCACAATGATAACTAATCCATTAGTTATTGTAATCGATTCTAAACCTTCAGTAAGTAGCTCTCCGAACTTATTCCAACCAAAAAGGTATTCCATATCTTCATTCATAAAAAAACTTAGAAGAACCTCTTGTCACTTGCATGCCATCTTCCTTAGTGAAAAAAAACACAACCAAGCTAAACACTTGTCAAATTTCCCGCTCAACACATCTTCCAAGCTCAAAATAGTTTTTCCGCCAGTCCATCCATCTGAAGATGAGAAGTCGTACTAACATCCCGAGTCCAATCCCCATAGTATTCTGTACCTCTTCTGAAAATATGCTACAAAATGCGATCCTCTGTCACAATCACTGCATATGCATTATGTAGCTTGAATGACTTCTGCCGCAAGATATCTCTGTCGATCTTCCAAGCAAGCTGTCCTAGTCAATGCTCCACTGTAACTTCACTCGTGTTGTCCTTCCTGCCTGTGCGCGGAAATCTGGTTGTCAAGTCCATAAAGGTTTAATTCCACTTTCACATAAGAACATCCAAGGGCTAAAGAAATCCACCGGTACGTTGATGCCAAATCTTGACCTATTGACTCGCTAAACACTTTGCCGCCAATGTAATCACCATCGTCTTCATACCATCCCGTCCAGCTCCTACTTCAAGACTCTATACATATTAGTACAACTAAGATGAATAGAGTTGATAGAACTGTGTGCTTGAATTGAAACTGCTTCCTTCCTTGCACTAACATAGCTAATCTTCTTCCTTCCTTCTCCTGAGCTTCTTCATGGTTGCCACAAATCACTCTCAAGTCATGCGTCGGATATTTCACCTTCTACGGTTCTAGTTGAACTAATGCATAACCCAAATTTTCTTGTCTTGCATAAGGACATAGCTAAGTCTCCTTCTGAAGTAGAACAATTCTCTTTCTAGCTCTTCCAAATTCTCCTATCGTTCTTCTTCCCACAAAAGTTACTCTTCGAAAACATCACAAAGAGTTTCTTCTGACATAGAAATTCCAACACAATTTACGAGGATGATTTTCGTATTTCTCTTTCATCTCTGAATATACCAGTATGTCATACTATGACAATTTGTCCAAGTATTCATGAAAAACACAATTTATCAATTTCACAGGAACAGTCGGAGTAGTAACCAATACAATTGGCATCGCTTATACTCATAAAGACCATAACGAATACGAAAAGGAATTCTAGGAACATCTCACTCCTTCACACAAAACATGATACGATTAGCTTCCAGAAATCAATCCACAACTTCATGTTATCATCCTTCTTCTCCCCGAATAAAACAGAAACACATCAAAGATACACACTTGCACAGATGAAACCACTTCCTAGAAGCTGGCTCTTCAATTCTTTCCCTTCCACTGATGTCATTCACAACGGAGTTTCAGAATTAAGCAAACATCACTCTTATACGGATAAAGTTCCCGAATCAACCTACTTACTATTCTCAGACACTGCTCAATCAGAATTAAGCAAACATCACTCTTATACGGATAAAGTTGCCGAATCAACCTACTTACTATTCTCAGACACTGCTCAAAATATCATATGATCCCAATAAGTTCAAGTTATATGATGTAACTATTATCATGTTGGCCAGGCATCATAATACCTGCATCATATACACATGCCTTTATTGCAATCACATTATACCTCGAGTCGTGACTAAACAAATTCTCATAACCAGATCAAAACAACTTCACATTCGGATGATAATCTTAGTAGTTCATCAAGGAATACATCGCGAACATTTCAAACTACCGAATGACTGTCGAGTCGAGTTCATCAAACGAAGTATCTTCACAACCGTGAGGGATTAACGTACGAGTTTTCAAAATGAAGGTGATCATAATTGATTACCAGGTGGGAACCATGGTACAAAATTTTGAGTTTCTCAAATCGCTAAAGATGACAAATCTAATATGACTGTTGTTATCATCTCGATGATCAGTTAACAAATCCATATCTACAATAATATCGAATCAAACATTTCCGAAGGAAACAGGTTAGCAGAGCGAAACTCATCTGCAAATATCTTCAAAACACATCGAACAATTCGAATACTCGTGATGGAAGATCACAAGATTTCTCATAGAGATAGAATAGGTAGGGCCAAAAACTAATGGTGTAGAGGGAAACCTTAATATGCTTTTCAGAAGCAAGAGATACCACAAAATGTGTCGAACACCTCGGATTCATGCGTATGCGAATTCTCTGAACGGACGAAAAGGCATCTAAACGAATCAACTATAGAAGTTTGAAAGAAAGTAATAATCCTCAGAATTGAAACTTATAAGGCATGTTGATCCCAGTTGAGCAGTCGATCTTGTTAGTTATCTTAGAATAAATTCTAAAACAACAAGTATAGAAGCTGACTTGAATGGTAACAGACTTTAAACACTACGCGGAATATAATATTTAACTTAAGAAGAACAATGAACAATTCTCAATAAACACTTCAATATATTAATACGAACTCTCAACAGAGTTAGGGTTTATAGAAAACCTTGAAGTGATCGACTCTATGTTTTGTGACACACAAAACTCTAACCCTAGGATCTCCTTTTATAGACTAAGGAGTCCTGTACAAGATAACTATCTTCTAATCATATAAGATATACACAATCTTTTCTATAATTATCTATACTTTTCTATACGCGTATACAAACCTATCACATAAGCAGTTGAATATTACTCTAGATGTTGTATCATTTAGCCCAGTAGTAGTATTCCAGCACCAGAATCTTCCAGCAGTTGTATCATATAACTAGCAGTTGTATCCAGTAAGCTTAGCAGTTGTATGACACTTGGAAGATTTTCCAATTCATACCAGCAGCAGTTTTATCATCCACATCACTAGTACTTTAAAACCCAACAATCCTCCCCTAAACTTGATATTTTTCTTCAAAATCATCAAGTTTCCTTTAAGCTTGACCTTCACCTGGAGGATGCTTCCAAACACATTTACTTCTGTTTTGGTGGTTTGGGCGTAATCACTCTTTCATATTTTTTCAACGGTTGATAAGCTTGATCATCAGACCAATAAATTCTTTGCCGTTACAGCACTCCAGGCTTTATCATATGTTTAACAATTTCCTTGTTGAAATTAAGAGTAGGATAGTCTTTCTCTACTAACATATAGATAAACACTCCAGGAGCATATAGTTCATGAACACCACAAGATTGATATAACTGTTAGGAATATGCCCTCGAATGCCACTCAGAGGATGAGAGAGTGAGAGCAATTGTATTGTAATTATGAATATTATATTTAATAAGGCAATTATTATTTATATATTATTGTATATCACTGGCATTGTGATTTGGTATATAGAATAATAGTCCTTGCATTTGAGAGTGAACATTCTACTCCTTATGGAGATAAGGAGATAGGCACTAGAAGTGTTTAGAGCTCGAATGCTTAACTAGTTCGCAAGTCGATAAAACTTAACAGGACATTAAGTTTTAATAAGACTTGTATAACTGATGCTAGGATGTGTGCACGTCTTGATAGCATAGTTATAAGTATATTGGTGGGACCAGTATACTCGAACATGACTCATACTCGATTCAGTCACACGGTATTCACTCTCGGAGAGTCGATGACGAATCGAAAGGTTGTGATAGTATACGTGGACCTTTGACTTGAGGGTTCAGTAAAAGATGTGTCTGTGACGTTTAGTTTGTCATTAGAGTAGTTAGACTCATTTGCTTAATTGCTGAGTCGACCTCGAAGTGCGGACTATACGCGCAGGTAGCACTCTTTGCTGAACGCCAAGAAAGGATTCTATCTCCTGTTAGTGAGCAGGCGAATGTCCTATACGCTTAATGGCAAATAAGATCATAAGTCTTTGGCCAAAGCATTCTGATATAGTCGTATTAGATACACTATTAATCAGTCGGTCTTGATTTGCATTAACACATGTATAGAGTTTAGTCAACAGTAGGGTTTGACTTTACCGTGATCCGAAGACTTGACCGGGACATCTGATGAAGGGTCTATACGTATATAGTATTCATGACATAATGGTTCTGGAATGATTCGTTCATTCGTTCCCAGTCGGGGTTTCTGATGCGGCCCGCTAATTTGGCTAAGTCTTTGCCCGCACTCATTGGTTCCTCCCAATGCCGGCTGAGACGAACCTACGGAGTCGCGTAATAGGATCATTGATGGATAAATGTGAATTAATAATCTCTCTTATAATATTAGATATTAGATATCTAAGTTTGATTTATCGGATAAATCAAATAGCGGTCTTATGAATTGTAAGTAGGTTACTGGGTGATTACTTTAATTCATAAATTATATTTCTTAGAGAAATATATATTTGTGTTTGATATAATTAATTAATTGGATTAATTAATTAGTCCAAACACATTGGAAATAAAAGCGGATTCGTTTGACGAACATCCGGTACACGAGGATTCGTTTTGTGAACATCCGATTACAAGCCGAGTAAATTCGACCCGTCTTCTTGGAAATTTCCCTTAAGGCCGCCACCCTCCCTCTCTTGTCTCTTTTAAACTTATTTTATGTCACTAGGTGACATATGTGAGGTGTATTTGATACCCTCAATCATGTGTTAAAGGAAGACTTTCATTTTTTTATAAATAAAAGTCTTTAAAAAGGAGAGAGGACAACTTCTTCTTGTAAGAACTCAAAATCACGAATTTGAGAGAGAGAGTAAGATTGAAAACTTCATCTTGATCTTAGAGACAAGATATAAGAAGAATACATTGAGAGAGAAAATTCCTACAAGCTTCCCTAGCCGCATTCTTGAAGAAAGGAAGCTTGTCGATTTTTCCATCAAGTTCCGGCGTGTGAAGTAGAGGCATCTTGCTTTAGGTGCTTGGAACGAAGGGCTCTTCATCATCATACGAAGGTTTTTCAGAGACATCATAGGTATGGGACTTTGATTCCTTGATCTTCGTATTTTTCTTTTCGTATATACGTTACTTGATCGATCCTCTTAGGGATTCCGTTATTCTTCCGCTGCATTTATTTTCTGTGGAATCCCAACAGTGGTATCGGAGCGAGGTCAAATATATCGTATATACGATCATCTTTGCATTTGGAATGTTATTTGATGATGTTTATGATTTAGAATCATAATAGATATAATCGAAGAAATTTAATCGTTCGTAGTAAGTCAAGTTTCGACTATTTTATGTGAATTATAAATCTGAAAAATTTGATTTTTGTTGATTTATAAGTTCTTCATGAAGTTAAGAAACTTTTTCGTTTTAGGCGAGTCGAAAAAATGAGAAAAAGCAGGGTTAAACACGAATACCGCACGAAGACGCATTGCCGGCAGCTGCATCGGGCTGCACTGCCGGCGAGAGTGACTCGGTAGGCTCAGAGCTGCTCGGCCACTGCCGGCGATGGCCAAGAGTGACTCGGTCGGGCGTTTCTCGGGTTTTCGGCCCGATTTTGAATCGGGCCGTAATGGGCCTGATCTTTGGATTTTCCGACTCCATTTTTGTGTTTATATTTCGTTGTAAAAATTTTGAAATTTAAATTGGATTTAATTGGATTTAATAAAATATTTGGAATATCTTTTTATTAAGGGAAATTATTAGACGAGAATATTGTTTTGGCGGATTACTTTGAACGGATTAAAATGACGATTATAAATATTAATTTGATTAATATTGTAGAAATTAAATAGATTAATTTTTATATTAATTGGATTAATATATTAATTGATTATTTAATTTCATTTACCGTTACATATTGTATGGAATGCCTTATGTGATGGTGATATAGCTCGTGGACTTAGTTGTTGATTTGTTCGATTCGATATGGTTGTAAAGGCCATTTTGAGCCTATTTATTTTTACTAGAAAATATGTATTATAGGACGTATTGTTCAATGATGTAATTATTCATATGGCTATGACGAAGACCGAAGACGACCGACTGGAAGACGAAGAATCAATACTGTATTTTTCCTTTCTTTATTTGGCTTGGCCCAATACTTAGGAAAAAGTCCATGAGCTATATGTTGGTAGTAACTAGGTTGCTATTTATTGTTTTTCATTTTGAATGATTGACAAACCACAAACCGCGCTTATAAACGGATTAATGTGCAAAGTGTAACATATAATCGCATTAATACTCCCACTTACAAACACTAAGTTATAAAGGTTACGAGGTTTCCTACCCTCCGTCAAACACCAAATGAGACACCAATGCAAGAAATAAGAACCGAACCTTCTGAAATACAAATACAACCTCGCAAGTCTAGTAGAATTTCTCAATTACCTGAGAGGTATGGCTATCTGCATCAAGAGGAACTGGGTGTCCATGAGATGACAGAAAGTAGTCAAGAGAATGATCCTTCTACATACGACCAAGCGATGGTAGACGTTGACTCCACCAAGTGGCAAGAAGCTATGGAAGCTGAGATAGACTCAATGCATGCTAATCAGGTCTGGACTTTAGTAGATCGTCCAAAAGGCATAGTGCCTATTGGAAACAAATGGATCTATAAGAGAAAGACTGATGGAGATGGCAATGTTGATACCTATAAGGCCAGGCTTGTGGCAAAGGGTTATTCCCAAAGAGAAGGAATCGATTACTTCGAGACCTTTTCGCCTGTAGCTATGATTAAGTCTATTCGCATGATGCTTGCTATAGCAGCCCACTTAGATTATGAAATATGGCAAATGGATGTGAAAACGGCATTCCTAAATAGATTTCTCGAGGAGGAGATTTATATGGAACATCCTAAGGGATTCATATCTCAAACCAATATTCATAAAGTATGCAAACTTCAGCGTGCCATTTATGGACTGAAGCAAGCTTCACGGAGTTGTTTTAACGAGACAGTCAAAGAATTTGATTTTGTCCAAAACGAAGAAGAGCCCTGTATTTACAAGAAGGTTAGTGGGAGCAAAATTGCGTTCTTAATACTATATGTAGATGACATTCTACTTATAGGAAACAATGTAGGAATGCTCAGTTCTGTGAAAGCTTGGCTTTCTAAAGAGTTCTCAATGAAAGACTTGGGAGAAGCTACCTATTTTTTGGGTATTCGTCTCTACCGGGATAGAGCGAAAAGAATGTTAGGTCTTTCCCAAGCCCTCTACATAGAAAAGATCCTGAAGCGATTTAGGATGGAAGATTCTAAAAGAGGGTTTCTACCTATGCAACATGGTGCAAAACTTTCCTTAGAGATGTGTCCTCAAAGTGAGGAAGATAGAAAGGAAATGAGCAAGGTACCTTATGCTTCGGCAGTAGGTAGCCTTATGTATGCAATGATTTGCACTAGACCGGACATTACCTATGCTGTGAGCGTAGTAAGTCGGTTTCAGTCAAATCCAGGGCAGGAACATTGGACTGCTGTAAAGAACATTCTTAAGTACCTAAGGAGGACTAAAGACTTGGTTCTTACATACGGCGGTGGAGAACTAAGAGTGATGGGTTATACAGACTCAAATTTTTCGGGGGACATGGATGCTCAGATGTCCACATCAGGGTATATCTTTACTCTGAATGGTGGGGCAGTTTCTTGGAGAAGTGCCAAGCAAAGTTCGACTGCTATCTCTACATGTCAAGCCGAATATCAGGCAGCCACGGAGGCTGCTAAAGAAGCTTTTTGGATAAAGAAGTTCACTGAGGAACTTCAAGTGGTTCCTAATGCAGAGAAGCCCGTGACACTGTTTTGTGACAACGACGGAGCTGTTGCATAGGCTAAGGAGCCTAGGGCTCACCACAACACCAAACATATTGCGAGAAAATATCATTTTGTTAGAGAAATGGTTCGGGATGGGAATGTTACACTGCAGAGAGTAGACACAGCAAATAACGTTGCTGATCCGCTTACCAAGCCACTATCTCAGAAGGTCTTAGAGAGACATCTGGAGAGTATGGGTATTAGATACCATAGTTTGTGGCATTGAGTGCAAGTGGGAGATTGTTAGGAATATGCCCTCGAATGCCACTCAGAGGATGAGAGAGTGAGAGCAATTGTATTGTAATTATGAATATTATATTTAATAAGGCAATTATTATTTCTATATTATTGTATATCACTGGCATTGTGATTTGGTATATAGAATAATAGTCCTTGCATTTGAGAGTGAACATTCTACACCTTATGGAGATAAGGAGATAGGCACTAGAAGTGTTTAGAGCTCGAATGCTTAACTAGTTCGCAAGTCGATAAAACTTAACAGGACATTAAGTTTTAATAAGACTTGTATAACTGATGCTAGGATGTGTGCACGTCTTGATAGCATAGTTATAAGTGTAACACCCCCAAACTAGGCGGATATTACAGTGCCGTGAATCCCCGACTGGGACCCACCAGGCAAATGAAAATGATGAATTAAATAATATAATTGTAGTACCGAACCACATTATATTACCAAACACTCCGATGAGGAGTTTAAGTACAACACACCAGGACAATACCGAATACTAGTGTATTTTATATGAAGATAAAATACACCACCCTGATTAAATAAACATTACAAACGGAATTTGCAGCGGAAAGTACAAATGACAGAAATAACTGAAATGACTGAAAATGACTGAACAAACGGAATGACTGGGGCCCCCTACTAGTATCACTGGGACTCGTCGCCGTCAACATGCTCTTCCCGTGCCTTTGCCTTGCCGTGACTAAAACAAAATCCCAACGGCCGCCATACGTAACAACAATCCTCAAGAGTTGAAATTACACAATCATGAATTAACTGAAGTTATGAAATATTCTTAGTTATGAATTACGCTGAAGAGGAGTATCATAGTACGCCCGTAGTGTTCTGTGCAAGTGTACAAGACGGATGACCGGACACACCCGTCCTTGTACCTAATTAGTCTCACGGAGGTAATCGTTACCGTGTGCACAGTCCAATGTATCACTCCCAATACATGGCCATCACGTGCCCGACTAAAAATTCCACACATCCGCACCCGGCCACGCAATATGAACCCAGAAGGCCATATGAACAAGAATGACCATAATGAATATCAATGAATAATAATAATCCGACAAAGTCAAGGATGACTCACCGATACGAAAGTGATAATGAAGTGATTGATAGTTTTCAATGAAATGATTGGAACCGCTGCTCGCTAATGAAATGATTATCCGACAATTACAAGTCTCAAAATGATTAATACAATGATGAATGAGTTATGATTATGAATGATCAACAACAAAAGGAATGAATATCCTTTTAACCGAGTAAGAATCAACTTACTCAATACCGATGAAGAATGTCCGTCCACGAACAACGTCCTAACCAAGATAATCGGGTCGCCGAACAACCTTAATTCAATACAATTACCAACAATCCGATCAATAACGAATCAAACACGAATATAACGAACTCAAGACGTCGATACGATTAAACCAAGTTCATAGGGGCATTATATCGAACACTTTGAGTCCAACTTCGATTGATTACAACCAAACCTCAACAATACCAATCTCAACTCCCCAAGAAGTGATTCAAAACAACTAAACATCTCCAATACGATCAATAATCCGTTATGAATATCCAAAAACGTGATTATAACAACAATTAATCGGAAATCCCCAAATCCAACTCGATATTCAAAGTGTTCTTGAATAAATCTCTCAATAATCCAATGAATCCTTATACAAACTCATAATCATAAACATATCCCTTCATATAACATGATTATAACGTCCAAAACATTATATCTCGACACAAAATCGAAATCCAAGGTGTTGAAGAAATTACCTCTTGAAGATCCAACCACTTCGATCCGATGAACACGAGTTATAACGAGTATCCAAGCTTCCCAAAGGAATGAAGATGATGAAGATTACACACTCAAGTGATTGATGATGATGAAATCACTCTCTCAACACTCTCTCTCGGATGAAGAAGGAAAAATGAAAAAGTGAGGTGAAATGACCCGCCAAGTCATTGGCATCACGGAAGTTACGGCCGTAACTCGCCCTCTTACGGCCGTAACTTTCCAAGTCAACGGCCTTACGGCCAGAATCGCCAACTCAGACGGCCAGAACTCGGCTTCGTCCGAAAGCTCGCCGACAGACTTACGGCCAGAATCGATCCCGAGTTACGGCGTAACCCGCCTTCAAAAACATCCGTCGACACCCTTACGGCCAGAACCGCACACCTTACGGCCGTAACTCGATGATACGGCCGTATCCGCCAAAACTTACGGGCGTAAGCCCTCTTCGCCGAAAACGCCGTGCACCACACTGCCGCAGACGGCCAGAATCGCCCACTCAGACGGCCGCACTGCCTCGACTTACGGCCGTATGCCGCAACCCTTACGGCCGTAAGTCACCCTTGGTCGACAACACCCAAAACTTACGAACACCACTTACGGCCGTATCTCACCTTCCTTACGGCCGTAACTCACCTTCGCCAAAATGCCCGGCAAATTGGACCACTTACGGCAGAATCGCCACCTTACGGCCGCACTACCGACTTACGGCCGTATCCCGTAACCTTACGGCCGTAACTCGATGCTGGCCAAGGTGAATCAATCCGATAATTCCGATTCCTCGCTACGACTGATGAATGATCCGACATATCATACGAATATGAAAGTGAACAAGTCTAACACGAGCCAAAGATGATACTCTCAGTACAAGGCTATCAATCACAATGAAAATGATAATACTCCCGTCTCGATCTAAAAACGGAGATAAAATGACGATTGGTAACTGATATACGATTACAACATGCCAACATTGAACGCAAATGAGTGATTCATGAATGATGAGTGATTATTAATGAGTGAGAATTACTGAGTGACAATTACAGATTGATAATTACTGAATGAAAATGAATGAATTACAACCGGGTATTACATACCCCCCCCCTTAAAAGGAGTTTCGTCCCCGAAACTAAGGGTCAAACAACTCGGGATAACTCTCCCGCATACTATCTTCGGTTTCCCAAGTAGCCTCTTCGACTCCGTGTCTAGACCACTGAATTTTAACCAAAGGAATCGTCTTATTCCTCAACTGTTTGATTCGCCGCTCTAGAACTCGAATAGGACGTTCCTCATATGAATGATCGTCGGCAATCTCGATTTCGTCGAACTGGAGTATGTGACTCGGGTCGGCAACATACTTCCGCAACTGAGAGACATGAAACACATTATGAATTCGGCTCAACGCCGGAGGTAAAGCCAATCGATAAGCTAACTCGCCCACTCGATCCAAAATCTCAAACGGTCCAATGAATCTCGGACTCAACTTTCCCCTCTTCCCAAAACGGAAAATACCTCGACTCGGGGATACCTTGACCAAAACGTGGTCACCCGTCTCGAACTCTAGTGGTCGACGACGATTATGTGCATAGGATATCTGTCGACTCTGAGCTGTCAACATACGGCTCCTGATTAAAGCTACCTTCTCTCGGGCGGCTATAAGCATATCGGGCTCGGTGCCGATTGATTCTGACAAGTCATCCCAACACAAAGGAGACCGACAACGACGACCGTACAAGGCATCGTAAGGTGCCATCTTAATGGAAGCATGCCAGCTATTATTATACGTGAACTCGATCAATGGTAGTTGGGCTTCCCAATCGTCCTTCCAATCGAGGACGCATGCCCTCAACATGTCCTCTAATGTCTGAATAGTCCTCTCTGATTGCCCGTCGGACTGAGGATGAAAAGCGGTACTGAGATTGAGCTGAGTTCCCATAGCACGATGAACTGATTTCCAAAAATGAGACACAAATCGTCCGTCACGATCGGAAACGATACTCTTAGGAGTACCATGAAGTCTGACTATCTCTTTGATGAACAACTGAGCCAGTCTCTCAGGACCCCACGTATCCTTGATCTCAAGGAAATGAGCTGATTTAGTTAAGCGGTCCACAATCACCCAGATCGTATTCATGCCACGACGACTCGTCGGCAAACTCGTGATGAAGTCCATAGAAATGTCTTCCCACTTCCACTCCGTAATACGGAGAGCTTTCAAAGATACCCACGGCCGCCGATGTTCAATCTTAACTTGTTGACAGTTAAGCATCTCGAAACAAATTCTGCGACTTCTCGCTCATATTACTCCACCGTAATTTTGTTTCAAGTCCTTGTACATCTTGGACCCCGGATGAACAGAATAAGGGGTAGCATGAGCTTCTCTCAAAATCGAGTTTTTCAACTCGTCATTCGCGAGACGCACAACCGATTCTTAAATCTCAAAAGTCCATCCTCTTGGACCACAAATCCGGGGCTTTCCTCGAGCCACATCCTCTCGGATGCGCAACAATGATGGGTCCGAACCCTGATTCTCTCGGATTTCCTCCTCGAGTGACGATGAAATCTCTAACATACAAAGCCGCCCGAACTCGCGAAGCTGGACCTCGATCTCGGATCTAAGGAATTCTCTGGAGCTCCTTCGAATCGTTAAACGGCAAGCATCTGCTCTGAATCGACTTACGACTCAAGGCGTCGGCGACAACGTTAGCCTTGCCCGGGTGGTAGAGGATCTCAATATCATAATCCTTGATTAATTCCAACCACTGTCTCGACGCATATTTAACTCCTTCGAGTAAATATATACTTTAAGCTCTTATGATCGGTGAATATCTCGACAGTGACGCCATAAAGGTAATGACGCGATCTTCAAAGCGAACACCACGGCCGCTAGCTCCGTGTCGTGGGTCGGATAATTAACCTCGTAAGGCCTCAATTGCCGTGAAGCATAGGCAATAACTTTCCTGCTCGCATGAGCACACATCCGAGACCCTGTCCGGACGCATCACTATAGACCACAAATCCTTCCGTCCCCTGCGGCAAGGAAAGTACAGGTGCTGACATTAACCGGCTCTTGAGTTCCTCAAAACTCCGATGACACGCGTCGGACCACGTGTATTTCTTATCCTTTCGCAAAAGGTTCGTCAATGGTTGAGCAATTTTGGAAAATCCTTCCACAAATCGCCGATAATAACCCGCTAGTCCGAGGAAACTTCGGATTTCCTTAACGTTCTTCGGAGGTAGCCAATCTCGAATAGCCTCCGTCTTCTGGGGATCGACACGAACTCCGTCTGATGAAATTACATGCCCGAGAAAAGTCACTTCGGACATCCAGAACTCACATTTAGAAAACTTCCCATAAAGCTGTTCTCGTCTCAACACGTCGAGCACTTGATGAAGGTGAAACTCGTGCTCCTCCCGGTCATGAGAATAGATCAAAATGTCATCGATGAAGACAACAACAAACCGATCCAAAAAGTCGATGAAGACCCGATTCATTAACTCCATGAATACCGCAGGTGCATTAGTCAATCCGAACGGCATAACCACAAACTCATAATGACCATAGCGTGTTCGAAACGCTGTCCTCGCGATATCCGACTCTCGGATCCGCAACTGATGATATCCAGATCTTAAGTCGATCTTGGAAAATACTGAAGCTCCCTGAAGTTGATCTAAGAGATCGTCAATACGGGGTAAGGGGTACTTATTCTTGATCGTCACCCTGTTCAACTCCCGATAATCAATACATAAGCGGAATGAACCATCCTTCTTCTTGACAAATAACACTGGTGCTCCCCACGGGGACGCACTCGGTCGAATATAACCCTTCTCGAACAACTCTTCAAGTTGGTTCTTTAATTCCTGCATTTCGGTCGGGGCCATCCGTGCGGCGCCTTCGATATCGGGGACGACTGTGCTCCAACTCAATCGTGAATTCCACATCCCTCTGTGGAGGCAAACCAGGTAACTCGTCTGGAAAAACATCGGCATATTCCCTCACCACCGGAATATCCGTTAACATTACTGATGACTTCTCGGTTTTGGCCATATAGCACCAATAACCGACACATCCCTGATTGAGTAATCTTACTGCTTTCATCAAATTAATGACCTTACCAGAACAGCCGGGATTACCTCCCTGAAACACACATTCCAACCCATCGTCCGAAATGATAGTGACCATACGCTTACGGACACTAATGATGGCATCATGATGATCCATCCAATCAATGCCCAAGATGACGTCGTCTCTCGGCAAATCTACCACGATTAGGTCCGCTGGCCATACACGGCCATGAAACTGAATCGGACAATTCTGAATCTCACGATTACCGATAATTCGTCTACCATCAGGTAGTCCAATGACATAAGGCTCACAACTAGTAGCACTACCCAGACGTAGTCTACTCAAACATGACTCGGAAATGAATGAATGCGATGCACCAGTATCAAAAAGGGTACACACAGGTTGAGATAGAATATCGAGTGTACCTGAGATCATTCGGGCCTCTGGATCATCGGTCTTCTTCATCTCATAAATCCGGGGCTTGCTAGTCCTGCAGACCGACGCCTCCGTCTCGATGGCTAAAAGCTCCACCTTTAGTCGCTCCCGCTGCTTTAAACGACGCCGATTGAGTGGCTTTGATTCTCGAACGGCCGACCGCTTAGGTGCCCGAGATGACGTCCGAGTAGGTTTGGAGTCCCTACGGCAAAAACGGGCCTTATGTCCCACAATTCCACATTATGACACGTGACAGATCGTCTCGGACACTTGGTGCCGACATGACCAAGATCCCCACAGCTATAGCGGTGATGGCCGAATCGCCGCTCGTGACTAAGATTCCGCGGGTTTAGACGACACTGAGGTCGCTCGAAAGCAGAGCCCGCACGGGGTTTCTTGAAAGTTGTCGACCGCCTTCGATCAAGTTACGGTTCTTCGATTTCTTGCTAGCAGACGAAGGTTGCCGCTTAGCAATCTCTTTAGCAAGAAGCTCATAGGTGAGAGCTTTCTCAATGAATTCACCAACGTGGTGCAATTATGATTAAGTAATCAAGTCTCATACGGGGTTTCACCTCTTGTCAAATACTTGATCTTGTCCGCTTCGAGTGAATGATAGATGAGGCGAACGGAAGAAGTTCTGAAATTTCTCGGCAATGGCGAGAACATCCTCGTCTGCCGAGGGGTCGGGGTGAGCAATTCGACACTTGGCCTCCCGAGTGGGGCCGGATAGTACCTCTCCATCATGAGAGTCTTGAATCGCTCCCAAGTACAAGATCCTTCGGTGGGCTTCAACGACAACCACCAAGAATGTGCGCTCTTACCTGTAGTAAGCCGCAACAAACTTTGTGTCCCTCGGGACACTCTACCATAGCAAACAGCCTTCTCGAAATGCTCGAGCCAATGAATGATATCTGCCGGCTCGACGAGCCCTCAAAAGTAGGTGGCCTCTCGCGAGAGATATCGCCGATGATATTACTCACATTCCTCTCTTGCCTCCGAGGTGGCGGTGGAGGAGCCCGCCGATTTTGATTGACGGAGTTATGCATCGTCTCCATCAACCGAGCCATCTCGTCATTTGGGCCATCATGCCCGCATAAAGGCGAGTGGGTCAACCCGGACACCCTCCGACCGAGCCGTGTCCGGTGCACGACTCCCGATAGTGAATGATCGCGTCCAGTGAATGAGTGGCGCCACTACTACTCGATGAGTTAGCATTATTCCTCGCATTTGCGCGTGTATTCGCACGAGTTCTCGGATTCGGCCCGCCTCCACTACTGCCCTTCACTCTTTCCATACTGAAGTAGGAAAGTCACATGATGATTATATTTCCCGCATGAATATCACGTTATGATTATGATATGAGGTGATTGAAATGAACATACACGCTTAAATACAGCGATTACATGAATGCTTAATTGTCGTGACGTGATTATCTGATGAAGTTACTGAAATGATTATCTTGAATGAGTTAACGAGGTTAATGATTTGATCTTCCTGATCAACAACTGAATAATGAAATGATTTGGTGATTAATGAGTTAACTCGACCATCCGGCCAACATGACAATGATGATTGAGGATTGTTAATCGATGAATTATGAATGAATGATTAATGCCGAAATTATACCATGGCATTAGAAATCTTACGATTCTTGGTCCGATTGGCTCGGCATTTGCACAGGTCACACGTGACGCGAAAGTCCAATGATACTAGTCCGATGACGATGATTTCAAATGAGACATGAGTTGGAGGGTAGTATTCAAAACCACGCTCTGATACCAACTCTGTAACACCCCCAAACTAGGCGGATATTACAAAGGCCGTGAATCCCCGACTGGGACCCACCCAGCAAATGAAAATGATGAATTAAATAATATAATTGTAGTACCGAACCACATTATATTACCAAACACTCCGATGAGGAGTTTAAGTACAACACACCAGACAATACTGAATACTAGTGTATTTTATATGAAGATAAAATACACCACCCCGATTAAATAAACATTACAAACGGAATTTGCAAATGAAAGTACAAATGACAGAAATAATCAAATGATCAAAATGATCAACAAACGGAATGATCGGGGCCCCCTACTAGTATCATCGGGACTCGTCGCCGTCAACATGCTCTTCCCGTGCCTTTGCCTTGCCGTGACTGAAAACAAAATCCCCAACGGGCCGCCATACGTAACAACAATCCTCAAGAGTTGAAATTACACAATCATGAATTAATCAAGTTATGAAATATTCTTAGTTATGAATTACGCCAAGAGGAGTATCATAGTACGCCCGTAGTGTTCTCGTGCAAGTGTACAAGACGGATGACGGACACACCCGTCCTTGTACCTAATTAGTCTCACGGAGGTAATCGTTACCGTGTGCACACCCAATGTATCACTCCCAATACATGGCCATCACGTGCCCGACTAAAAATTCCACACATCCGCACCCGCCACGCAATATGAACCTGTAAGGCCATATGAACAAGAATGACCATAATGAATATCAATGAATAATAATAATCCGACAAAGTCAAGGATGACTCACCGATACGAAAGTGATAATGAAGTGATTGATAGTTTTCAATGAAATGATTGGAACCGCCGCTCGCTAATGAAATGATTATCCGACAATTACAAGTCTCAAAATGATTAATACAATGATGAATGAGTTATGATTATGAATGATCAACAACAAAAGGAATGAATATCCTTTTAACCGAGTAAGAATCAACTTACTCAATACCGATGAAGAATGTCCGTCCACGAACAACGGCCTAACCAAGATATCGTCGCCGAACAACCTTAATTCAATACAATTACCAACAATCCGATCAATAACGAATCAAACACGAATATAACGAACTCAAGACGTCGATACGATTAAACCAAGTTCATAGGGGCATTATATCGAACACTTTGAGTCCAACTTCGATTGATTACAACCAAACCTCAACAATACCAATCTCAACTCCCCAAGAAGTGATTCAAAACAACTAAACATCTCCAATACGATCAATAATCCGTTATGAATATCCAAAAACGTGATTATAACAACAATTAATCGGAAATCCCCAAATCCAACTCGATATTCAAAGTGTTCTTGAATAAATCTCTCAATAATCCAATGAATCCTTATACAAACTCATAATCATAAACATATCCCTTCATATAACATGATTATAACGTCCAAAACATTATGTCTCGACACAAAATCGAAATCCAAGGTGTTGAAGAAATTACCTCTTGAAGATCCAACCACTTCGATCCGATGAACACGAGTTATAACGAGTATCCAAGCTTCCCAAAGGAATGAAGATGATGAAGATTACACACTCAAGTGATTGATGATGATGAAATCACTCTCTCAACACTCTCTCGGATGAAGAAGGAAAAATGAAAAAGTGAGGTGAAATGACCCGCCAAGTCATTAAATCGCCGGAAGTTACGGCCGTAATCTCGGCCCTCTTACGGACGTAACTTTCCAAGTCAACGGCCTTACGGCCAGAATCGCCAACTCAGACGGCCGTAACTCGGCTTCGAAAGCTCGCCGACAGATGCACTTACGGCCAGAATCGATCCGAGTTACGGCGTAACCCGCCTTCGCAAAAACATCCGTCGACACCCTTACGGCCAGAATCCGCACACCTTACGGCCGTAACTCGGATGATACGGCCGTATCCGCCAAAACTTACGGCGTAAGCCCTCTTCGCCGAAAACGGCCAGCACCGCCGCTCACAGACGGCCAGAATCGCCAACTCAGACGGCCGACTGCCTCGACTTACGGCCGTATGCCGCAACCCTTACGGCCGTAAGTCACCCTTGGTCGACAACACCCAAAACTTACGAACACCACTTACGGCCGTATCTCACCTTCCTTACTAGTAACTCACCTTCGGCCAAATGCCCGGCACTGGCCGACCACTTACGGCCAGAATCGCCACCTTTACGGCCGCACTACCGACTTACGGCCGTATCCCGTAACCTTACGGCCGTAACTCGATCCGCCAAGGTGAATCAATCCGATAATTCCGATTCCTCGCTACGACTGATGAATGATCCGACATATCATACGAATATGAAAGTGAACAAGTCTAACACGAGCCAAAGATGATACTCTCAGTACAAGGCTATCAATCACAATGAAAATGATAATACTCCCGTCTCGATCTAAAAACGGAGATAAAATGACGATTGGTAACTGATATACGATTACAACATGCCAACATTGAACGCAAATGAGTGATTCATGAATGATGAGTGATTATTAATGAGTGAGAATTACTGAGTGACAATTACAGATTGATAATTACTGAATGAAAATGAATGAATTACAACCGGGTATTACAATAAGTATATTGGTGGGACCAGTATACTCGAACATGACTCATACTCGATTCAGTCACACGGTATTCACTCTCGGAGAGTCGATGACGAATCGAAAGGTTGTGATAGTATACGTGGACCTTTGACTTGAGGGTTCAGTAGAAGATGTGTCTGTGACGTTTAGTTTGTCATTAGAGTAGTTAGACTCATTTGCTTAATTGCTGAGTCGACCTCGAAGTGCGGACTATACGGGCAGTAGCGCCTTTGCCGAATGCCAAGAAAGGATTCTATCTCCTGTTAGTGAGCAGGCGAATGTCCTATACGGTTAATGGCAAATAAGATCATAAGTCTTTGGCCAAAGCATTCTGATATAGTCGTATTAGATACACTATTAATCAGTCGGTCTTGATTTGCATTAACACATGTATAGAGTTTAGTCAACAGTAGGGTTTGACTTTACCGTGACCCGAAGACTTGACCGGGACATCTGATGAAGGGTCTATACATATATAGTATTCATGACATTATGGTTCTGGAATGATTCGTTCATTCGTTCTCAGTCGGGGTTTACGGTGCGGCCCGCTAGGCTGGCTAAGTGCTGCCCGCACTCATTGGTTCCTCCCAATGCCGGCTGAGACGAACCTACGGAGTCGCGCAATAGGATCATTGATGGATAAATGTGAATTAATAATCTCTCTTATAATATTAGATATTAGATATCTAAGTTTGATTTATCGGATAAATCAAATAGCGGTCTTATGAATTGTAAGTAGGTTACTGGGTGATTACTTTAATTCATAAATTATATTTCTTAGAGAAATATATATTTGTGTTTGATATAATTAATTAATTGGATTAATTAATTAGTCCAAACACATTGGAAATAAAACGGATTCGTTTGACGAACATCCGGTACACGAGGGATTCGTTTTGACGAACATCCAGTACACGAGCCGAGTAAATTCGACCCGTCTTCTTGGAAATTTCCCTTAAGGCCGCCCCCTCCCTCTCTTGTCTCTTTTAAACTTATTTTATGTCACTAGGTGACATATGTGAGGTGTATTTGATACCCTCAACCATGTGTTAAAGGAAGACTTTCATTTTTTTATAAATAAAAGTCTTTAAAAAGGAGAGAGGACAACATCTTCTTGTAAGAACTCAAAATCACGAATTTGAGAGAGAGAGTAAGGTTGAAAACTTCATCTTGATCTTAGAGACAAGATATAAGAAGAATACATTGAGAGAGAAAATTCCTACAAGCTTCCCTAGCCGCATTCTTGAAGAAAGGAAGCTTGTCGATTTTTCCATCAAGTTCCGGCGTGTGAAGTAGAGGCATCTTGCTTTAGGTGCTTGGAACGAATGGCTCTTCATCATCATCATCATCATCATACGAAGGTTTTTCAGAGACATCATAGGTATGGGACTTTGATTCCTTGATCTTCGTATTTTTCTTTTCGTATATACGTTACTTGATCGATCCTCTTAGGGATTCCGTTATTCTTCCGCTGCGTTTATTTTCTGTGGAATCCCAACAATAACATCCATTTTTTAACTGTGTTCTTCTTTAATTTCATCCATTCTATATCTCCATCATGAGGTTCAAACATTACCTTCAAGTAGTAGTAGATTACCATTTCAAAAGTATCATCTGGTCTTACATCACCATATTTATCTTTATACAACTTCCAGATGGCAACCACATCATCTCTTTCCATGTTAAGAAGCATTTGAGGAAAGCTAATGAACCCATAATACTGATCATTAATTCTCTTGAATTCCCAATAGCCTTGACTTCCATCTCTGACTTTGAACGTGTATGAGATGATAGGATGTTTAGGTGCAAGAGGAACTGTATTTAAGACTTCTGGTTCTTTATGCTTAGCCAAAACTGTAAGACTCTCCATTTGTAACTTTTGATGCTCTTCTGGTACGTGCTTATCCATTTCAGACTGCTCTGACTCATGTTCTGACTCAACTGCTTTAGACATATCTGCTTTCTCTTTTTCCTTCTAAAATGTTTTCTCCTTGTACCAGCTCTCTTTACACCAATGATTGAGCTAGAACTTTCCTTTGTCTCTTCTGTCACAACTTCATCTTTCTTTTCTTGCTCAATGACCTTGTTAGTCTCAGCTTCAACAACTTTCCCAGGTTCCACCACACTCTTTATAACTTTACTTAAATCTTCAGTCCCCATTGGTATGAATGCTCAACTTCTCTTTTTGCAGCCTCATACTTCTTGAAGATTTCTTCATTAGAATATGGTTTCAACTGAACAAGCTTCCAACCTTTCACATTCCTGAGATATTGACAGTAATGATCCCTCCTTTGTTTATCAGTTGGACCCTTGAGCAATTTCTTCTTTTTCCTCTCTTTCAGATACCATTTCCTCCTATCTTCTTCAAGTTTCTTCTTTTAAAGATCAATTTGTTTCTGAGTTAATGGTTCTGCTAGTTCTTCCTTCACAAGTCTCAAGAGTTCCATATCTACATCACTCTTGATCTTTTTAGCCTCCCAAGCCTCATATGCCTTTTGTGCTTCAGCCTGTTTTTCCTCTTGTAATTGCTGTTGCCTCAGAAGTTCTTGTTCATCTTCATCTAAAAGCTTTTTAATAGCAATTTCATTGTAAGCTTCTTGTTTATCCTGGGGCCAGAATTCAACAGGAATATGCCTTAGCTCAGCAAAAGGATCTTCAACAAATATTCCTTTACCTTTGCCTGTATATGAGTGTGATTAAGAACTTGATTTGACAGATTGTGCACCTTCTCTAATCACCACACCTTTGACTGGTGCCCTTGGGATCTGTGATGGTAATGGTTGTTGTGTTTGTTTTTGTTGTGGTACTGGTGATGGTTTTGATGTTGGTTGTGGTTTCTTCAGCTGCATCATGACTTGAGCCATATTCAGATCATCATCAAGTTCATCAGCAGTTGAAACTCCTTTAGGCTTAGCAGCAGAATCCACTTTATCACCAGCAATGGAATCTTTTACCTCAGCAGCTGAATCTTTAACACTAGTAGTTGGAACTTTTTCAACAGTAGAATCTCCTTGAACTTGAGAAGTAGGAACTTTCAACCCTTTAACTGCTTCAGCCGTCACTTCACTAGCTTTTACTAACTGCTCAAGCTCCAAGCTCTTCAACTTTTCCACAACTTTTTGTTTATTTTGCTACTTCATTACCTTCTTTATCAGCAACCATATATCCATCTGCATTTTCACCACCATCCAAATCTATATTTTTACCAACATTACCAGCAGCAGCACTTTTAACATTTTGTTCCACAGCCTCCCCTGAATCTTTGGTCTTATTCCTCCCCTGTTTAGAAGCATTCTCCTCCAAACCATTTGTATCATCAGAAGAGCTGACCACTTGTGTTGTGCCGACCTTTTTCAATCTTTTCAATGGCTTAGTTCTTGACCTCCTTTGACTTTTCATTGCTTTGATTTGTAACCTCAGCACCTTAATTTCTTCTCCTTGAGATGCTGCAAGTTTTTCAAGGCCAAGAACTTTTGTTTCCAATAAGGTACATTTTTCTGTCAATGCTTTTATTTGTCCATACTATCCTCATCACTTCGACCTGTGTGACCTGGTCCGAGAGGTGAATCATAGGAATTGTCATTTTGTACATTTTCAGGATCCGTCAATTCATTTGTACCTTTGCTACCCTCATCACTTCGGAATGTATTACCTTCCCTGAGAGGTGAATCTTTGGGTGAGTTTAGCTCAACATCAGACCTAGTCTGATCATCTAAGCCCCCCATGTTTTCCATTTGGCTGGGGTGTCCAACACCTGTTTCAGGTTCATGTGAACCTTCCACATTAGTTGTTGCCTTGGGTTGGGTCTTATTTATGTTATCACTATCCTGCTCTGTTTCTAAACTAGTAGTAGTAGTGACAGCCCTCACCAACATGTCATCTCCATCACCCATGACAGCCTCATCTGGTTCAACCATACTAGTACTAGCCTGAGGTAGCTGAGTACCCTTTTTGTGAATCCTACGTGTATAGGTCTTTTGGGGTTGAGACGAAGAAGCATCAAAAGTGGGTGTGTGATAGGTATCAGTGGGAGTTCCTGAACCTTCACCCTGGTTTTGCACAAGTTGTACCATATAAGGTAAAAGAGGTGTTATTGTGCCTGAAAAACCTTTGCCATCTTTCTTAAGATAGGAAAACATTTTCACTTGAAGTACTGGTGCAGTAAAAGTTCCTTTGTGCACCTTTACATTTTCAGTCTGTTTTTCCACAAATATTTGAATAAACCTTGGGTAAAGAAAAATGTTTTGCCTAGAGTCTATTCCTTTTGCCAAACCCTCCAAAATCATTTTAGAAAAATTAAAAGACTTTCCTTTGGATAGACATATCATAGCAGATGCTATGGTAGTACTAAACTCATTCCAACCTATTGTTTTAGGACTCAAACAATGATTGAGGGTATAGATTAAAAATTTACATTGAGATGAGAGAATCCCTTTTTGAAATTTCAAACTATCATTTTTCTTCTCATATCCCAACTTCTTAAGCCCTTTAAAAATTTTGGCAGGTGTGAGACAGTCAATCTCCTCATCATCTGCTAAGAGAAGTGATTCTATTATGGATGACTCAGTGATAACTATATCATGGCCATCTACCTTAGCCGTTATATATTTTCCCTCATTGTTAGTTTTGACTTTAGCAGACCGTCAAAACTGTTTAATAAAGGAATTAAATATAGTAGGGTTCACAGTTAATGCATACCTAATTGAAGTAGCATTCAAGAAATCGATCATGTCTATGAATCCTTCCGTGCCCTCTGTTTTCTCAAGAAAAGCGACCATGTTGTGATATTGGGAAAATGTGCGTTCCGCCATTGTGAATTAGGGTTTCGATTTGTGAAAAAGGATTTTGAAATTGATTGAAGAAAAGTGTGTTAGGGTTTCAATTTTGAATCAATTGTGAGCGCATAACTCAATTATTGGATCCAATTAGGTTTTTAAACCCTTCGGTAAAGAAGTTGCAATTTAGTCCTTATACTTACAAACTGATCAGTAGAACCAAGAAGTAGTATGTTCTGTCTCAGCAGCTGAATGTTTTGCCTAGCAGTAGAATGCTCTGTCTCAGCAGCTGAATCTTTTGCCTAGTAGCAGAATCATTTACACCTAGCAGTAGAATGTCTGCTGAACTTCTTAAACACTATTTTCTTATCAACTCATCATTCCTCATAGACTTATCCTCCAAAAGATTAGTCCAAAACCACAAAAACACAAAAAAAAAAAAAAACTACTATACCATAATCATCATGTATCAAAGTTATACTTAGCAGTTGTAAAAACAACTAGCAGTAGAAAAACATCAACTCTAAATATAACTAGCAACACTATCAACATAACAAGCAGCAGAAACAACTTTTATGACTAATAACAGTATAAATCCTTTACAAAACTTTACAAAAACACAAATAGATAAGTTTTTCAAAGATTGATCATTCCAGTACTTGCAATTAAAAATTGAAACCTACCCACATCAAAACTTTTTGTGAGCAAATCTGCACCATTAGTGTCAGTATGGATTTTAACAATTTGAATTAACTTCTTTTCATAACAATCTCTTATAAAATGGTGTCTTATCTCAATATGTTTTGTTTTAGAATAAAAAACAGGATTTTTAATAATGCACATTGTACTGTTATTGTCAATATAAATTTTGGTGTGCATAAAATTGTACCCATAATCCAGCAATTGATTCTGAATCCAAAGTACTTGTCCACAGCAACTTGAAGAGCTTCAGTTTTAGAATTAGCCACCACAGTCTGTTTCTTACACTGCCATGAAATCAACCTGCTTTTAAGAAATTGACAACCTCCAGTTGTAGACTTCCTATCCAAGCTTGCTCCAGCATAATCACTATCAGAGTATGCTACCAGATCAAAAGGTGAATCATTTGAATACCAAAGACCCAATTTTGGTTGATGTCTCAAGTATCTAAAGATCCTCTTCACAGCATTCAGATGTGATTCTTTAGGGGACACTTGATATCTAGCACAAGCACACACTGTAAACATAATATCTGGCCTTGAAGCTGTAAGATACATCAATGAACCAATAATTGATCTATAAAAATGTACATCAACTTCCTTGCCATCTTCATCCTTGAGCAAAGGCTTGTTGGTCTCCATGGTTGTCTTTGCAGGCTTCACATCAGCAAATCCAAACTTCTTTAAGATATCAGCTACATATTTATCTTGGCTGATAAATGTACCATTCTCCTTCTGTCTAACTTGTAATCCTAAGAAGAATGTGAGTTCTCCCATGAAACTCATCTGAAATCTATCATGCATCAGCTTTTCAAATTCAACACATAATGCTTTGTTTGTATAACCAAAGATGATGTCATCAACATAAACTTGAACCAGCAATATGTCATCTTTGTTCTTCTTGATAAACAAAGTCTTATCAATCTTCCCTCTGCTGAATCCATTTAGTAGCAAATAGTTTGACAATGTGTCATACCATGCTCTATGATCTTGATGCAGTCCATAAAGTGCTTTGTCCACCTTGTAAACTCAGTCAGCAAAATCAGGATCTTCAAATCCAGGTGGCTGCATAACATAAACTTCTTCTTCAATTGTGCCATATAGAAAAGCACTCTTCACATCCATTTGATACACAGTAAAGTCTTTGTAAGAAGCATAAGCCAAAAATAATATGATGGCTTCAATTCTTGCAACAGGAGCAAAGACTTCATCATAATCAATACCTTCTTCTTGTGTATATCCTTGTGCAACTAATCTTGCCTTGTTTCAGATTATAATGCCTCTTTCATCTCTTTTGCATCTAAAAACCCATTTTGTACCAATTGCCCTCTTCCCATTAGACAAATCTACCTAAGTCTAAACCTCTTGAAGCTTGAATTGTAGAAGCTCTTCTTGCATAGCTTCTACCCAGCTTGGATCTTGTAATGCCTTATAAGCAGTCTTGGGTTCTACTTGTGACATAAAATAGGCAAACAAACAATTTTGAAGATCTTTGTGACTGTTTCTTTGCTTAATTGGCTTTGCAAAGAAACTTTTGTCCACAATATCTCTTAATCCTTTTTTTGTACTTCTTGTTTGAACAGATGATGTTGGATCTCCAAGAATTTGATCTTTAGGATGATTCTTGTGAATTCTGAGAGTTAGAGTAGGACTGACAGAAATTGTTCTTTCCATGTTGTTAATGTCAGCATCTGCTCTAAAAATGTCATCATCAAGTGCTTCATCATCAGTAAGTGGATGAATTTTTTCCAAAGTAGTCATATTTGGATCATCAGGATAGTCCATATCAACAAAAGATCTTCCTTCTTTGTCAACAATAGGAAATTTTGTTCCAGCAGTAGAAACACCAGACTTAGCAGTAGGAACTTTCAGCAGTAGAACCACTAGGCCTAGCAGTAGGATCTTTTGGCTTAGCAGTTGAACCATTTGGCTTGGTAGTTAAATCTGTGTTACTGCTGCTAGCCTTATTTCCTTCTTTCTCCACATTTGTTGACACATCATTCTGCACTTTATCAACAATTTGTAGTTCTTCATTAATCACCTTTGGACCTTGTGATTCAACATTAACCACTGTTTCACCATTAGAGGGTTTAGAACCACCCTCTTCATCATTCTTTGGTACTTCAAGGACATCATCTTGTGAACTCTTTTTATCTTTCTCTGTGGATGTGAGAACTGGACCAAGCTTCCACTTTTCAAGCAACACAAACTCCTTTGCAGATTCAGTCACTTTAGCCTGTGTTCCTGCATTAGAATTAGCTTTTGTACCTGCAGATTTATTAGTTTTTTTACCTGCAATAACTGGTTGATAATTCATAGTCCTTGTTAGTGAATCAATATCAAATACCCAGTCTGGTCCATTCCTTGCAATATTAGGTGTACTCTCACTAAACTTAACATGCAAGTTCTCTTCCACATGCCTTGTCCTATTATTGAATACTCTAAAAGCTCTACTATTAAGAGAGTATCCAACAAAGTAACCTTCATCGGCCTTTTCATCAAACTTGCCTATGTGATCAATGATATTCAAGATAGTAACAGGACACCCAAATGGTTTAAAGAAATCTATCATAGGTTTCCTACCATGCAACAATTCATAAGGGGTCTTGTTAGGAGGTTTAACTACCTTAATTCTATTTTGCACAAAGCAGGCAATGCTAACTGCTTTAGCCCAAAAAGTAGTAGGCAACTTAGAGTCAGACAACATAGTCCTAGCAGCCTCAATTAGTGTTCTATTCCTCCTCTCAGGAACACCATTTTGTTGTGGAGTCCTAGCTACACTATGCTGTCTCATAATACCTTTCTCGACACAGAACTGATTCATTACATAATTCTTAAATTCAGTTCCATTGTCATTTCTTATCACCTTAACTTTTTGATTTACTAGGTTTTCTACTCTTGTTATAAAATCCTTAAGGATTTCAGCTGTTTCATCCTTAGTTGCTAGAAAGAATACCCAAGTAAACCTACTATAATCATCTGTGATAACTAGGCAATAAGTCTTTTTATTCAAACTACTCACATATGTTGGTCCAAACAAATCCATATGCAACATATATAAAGGCTGAGTAATTGAGTTCACAGCTTTGGACTTACAAGAAGCTCTGTGTTGTTTACCCTTTTGACAGGCAACACAGGTTTCAGAATTTTCAAAAACTTTTTCAGGTAATCCTCTTACTAGTTTTCCTTTGACCAATTTATTTATAGTTTTGAAATTTAAATGTCCAAGTCTTCTATGCCAAAGTTTGGATTCATCATTAGTGGCCTTTGCAAATAGACAAGTTAAAGCTCTTCTGGGAACTATGTTCTTAATGTCAACACTGTATATATTGTCTGTTCTAGGAATTCTAAGTTGCACAAACTTGTCATCAGGCAACTTAAAATTAGGAGATAAGACAAGACATTCAGTGTCTGTAAAAAGAACAGAGTTCTTTTTGTCACACATTTGTGAGACACTAAAGAGGTTAAACTTAAGTCCTTCTACAAAGTACACTTTTTCAAAATCCAAGTTTCCTGTTCTTATTGTACCTCTACCAAAATTTTATCACCTTTAGGATCATTTTCAAAAGCAACATATCCACCATCAAAAGCTTCAAAATCTTCAAGGTTGCTTTGGTCTCCTGTCATATGTCCAGAGCATCCACTATCAAATATGCATTTGTCTTTTAATTCATCATGTAGATTGCCCTGCACATGAAAAATAGAGAAATCAGTTTTTCTTGGGGACCCAAGCCATTACTGACTTGGATCTGCCTTGTGCATCAACATAATCAAATTTCTTTAAGTCCATTGATGCACTGCTATCCCTGGAAACAGAATTTAAATCATTACTTTTTGGTTTCCAGGTCCAGCAAGCTGAGGCCTTAACAACATAATAATGGTTTCCAACAACAGTATCAGTTATTACTTTTGGTTTAGAAGTTGAAACCTTTTTTAAACCAGCAGTAGAAACTACTTTTGCACTAGCAGTTGGAACTGCTTTTGCATTAGCAGTAGAAACTGCTCTGTATCTTTGAAAAGGCCTTTTTGGTGGAGCAGTAGTAATGGTTCTAGTAGCACCAGATCTCATTAATACTGCCCTTGGAACCATGTTTTTGTTAGCATGAGGGTAAGTATTTCTTGAAAAAAATTGATGATTTACCCTTCTTGCATGATTCCAAACAGGTTTTTGATAGTTAACACAATTTACTTGTAGATGCTCAAAACTACCACAAATATAACAAGCCTTTTTCCTTAATTGAAAATCACTACCTAACTTATGAGAAATTAGGTTATTGAAATTCCTTTGATTACCTCTAGGCCTGTTATAAAGCCTTCTAGTTTGCATTCTAGGTTCCTCATTGTATTCAGCCATTTTCCTAGAAATAGCATGCCCTAGCACAGGTTTCACAAACTTAATTGGTTCAACACTAGGTGCTTTTGGTTGTTCTGACACGGGTTTTACATACTTAACTGGTGTTTGGTAGTTAAGAATTGGAACAACTGTTTTATTGGCAATCTTAGGAGGTGTTGAATCAACCTGTTCATCATCACTGTCTGAATTCCAATCTTCAATAATTGGAGCATCTGAATACTTTTTTTCTACCTTAGGTTGTTCTTTGGGAGAATGGCAAGTTTGGTCCAAAATTATGGTAAGAGTGAGACGTTGAGTCCCGCGTTTGTTCCAAGTGTGATTTTCAGTCCAAAACTTTCAAAAATTGGCAAAGATGGTCCGAAATTGTAATTTGTGGACTAAATCTGCTTAGCTGGCAGATTTTTGCTTAGGTGGCCAAAATTCAGATTTTGTGAACTTATTTATTTTTATTTAAAAAATCTGCAAAATTAAATAAAAAATTCTGGACTATATTAATATTAAAAAATATTAAAAATCGGTAATTTTATTTTTAATCCTGGAATATTAATATTGAAAAATAAAAAAAAAGTTATTTTAAATTCGGAAATTAGAAAATCTAAAAATTCTGAACTATTTAAAAAATTCGGAAATTAGTAAATTTATTAAAAAATATTAAAAAATTCCGAATATTAATATTAATATTAATGTTGGAAAATATTAAGAAATTGGTAATTTTATTTCTAATTCTGGAATATTAATTTAAAAAATAAAAAAAAATTATTTTAAATTTGGAAATTAGAAAAGCTAAAAAATTCTGAACGATTTAAAAAATTATTAATATTCGGATAGCATGTGACTTTTTTCATTCATTCTCTTATTTTATTTGCTTTTTTCTCTACTTTTTCCCTCTTTTTTCCTTTTATGTTATTTATGTAACGATTATTGACGGTTTCAAAGTTTGATTCATGTTAGCCGACCCCAAATCATTTTGGGACTAAGGCTTAGATGTTGTTGTTGTTATTCGGATAGCATGTGACCGTTAAAAAATTTCGAAGTTAAAAATAATTTTTTTTATTTTTTAATATTAATATTCCAGAATTAAAAATAAAATTACCGATTTTTTTAATATTTTTTAATATTAATATTAATATTAATATTAATATTTTTTAATAAATTTACTAATTTCTGAATTTTTTAAATAGTTCAGAATTTTTTAGATTTTCTAATTTCCGAATTTAAAATAATTTTTTTTATTTTTCAATATTAATATTCCAGAATTAAAAATAAAATTACCGATTTTTTAATATTTTTAATATTAATATTAATATTAATATTCGGAAATTTTTAATATTTTTAATAAATTTACCAATTTCGAATTTTTTAAATAGTTCAATTTTTAGATATTTTAATTTCCGAATTTAAATTTCAATATTAATATTCCAATTAAAAATAAAATTACCGATTTTAATATTTTTAATATTAATATAGTTCGTAATTTTTGTTTTTTTAATTTTGCGATTTTTTAAATAAAAATAAATAACTTAACAAAATCAATTTTGGCCACCTAAGCAAAAATCGCTAGCTAAAGCATTTAGTCCACAAAATTACAATTTCGACCATCTTTCCCAATTTTTGAAAGTTGTGGACTAAAATCACATGTGGAACAAATGCGACTCAACGTCTCACCGCCGCCATAATTTTGACCAAACTTGCCATTCTCCCGTTGTTCTTTACTAGGCAAACTAGGCTTACTTACAGGTGCACCATCAAGATCACTTACTAAAGATAATTCCTTAAAAGAAGGTGCATAAGCACTCTGTAGAGGAGGAGGAGGAGCTTCATTATAACCAATTCCACTTCCTCTTTTCATTAAGTGACTCTCAATAGACTTATTTACCATATCAGATGCAAACTGTTGTTTTTCTACTCTAACAAAATGTTTTTCTTTTTCCACCTCAGCAACATCTTTCTCTTTTTCAGCCTATTCTAGTTTCTGAGTGAGTACATTGATTTCACTATTTTTTAGAAAAAGATTATTCTCTAAAGCATTAATTTTTTCAACATACTCTATTTCATTTGCTTTAAGAACATTAAGACTTTCTTCTACAGATTTTAACCCATATTTGTAATCTAAGTTATCCAGACTTATTCTTTCAATTTCTCTTCTTAGGCTTTCATTAGTGGACTTAAGGCTTTCTAATGTATCTATGCAAGATTTAAGAATTGTAAGAATCATTAGATACCTCGGATTCTGAACCAGATGATGAAGAAGCATAAGCCATAAGAGCAAAGTTATGCACTTTGGGTCCTTCTTCAGTCAGAAAAGCATAATTGGGTCCTTCCTATGCTTGATCACTCCAATCATATTCACCTAGACCATCATATGACACCAAGGCTGTTGTCTTGTTCTCTTCAGAAGTCTTCTTTTCAACATTCTTCTTAGGAGCCCTACATTCCCTTGCAAAGTGGCCTTTCTTGTTACAGTTGTAACACTCAATCTTGGACTTGTCAAACCACATATTGGTTTGACCCTTGTACTTGAGCTCTATTCCTGTCTTCTTCAGAAACCTTCTAGCTCTCATAGTTAGCATAGCCATCTGCCAATTCATATCAATTTCCTCTATATCATCAGGATCAATATGCACCATATCCTAATTCAAAACTTGAGTATTGGTTGTAAGGTCAGCTAAGAATGCACAAATAGCAGCATCACTAATTGAATCACTGTTTCTAGAACCAGCAGTTGAATCATTTGTGCTAACAGTAAAAACTCCATATGCAGCAGTAGAAAGAGTTTCTTGTGAGCATCTAGAACTCTTGTTGTTGGAGGACACAAAGCTAAGTTTTGTGAAGCAGAAGATGAAGTAGATAAACCTTTCACTTCAGATTCATAGACCTTAAAGTTGTTGTAAATGTTGTCTAGAGTCATCTTCTCAAGATCTTCTTTGTTTCTCCATACCACTGTGTGCATACTCCATTCTAGTGCCAAACCTCTGAAAAACTTGAGATTTATGTCTTCTTGAGGTATTGCATACTTCATGAGTTTGAGTTGACTTACAATTTGAAGTCTATTGTAAGTCCCATCAATGCTTTCTCCACTTTTGACAGTAAAGATCTCAAATTGCTGCTTCAACTGATTCTTCATTGACTTTTTAGTAGCATCATTGCCACCAAATCTTAGTTCAACAACAGTCATTAGGTCCTTGGCTATTTCACATTCACAAAAGTCCACCTGAAATTCATTGGGTATTCCCATCATGAGAATACTATGAGCCTTGACCTCTAGCTTCTTTTGAGCCTTATATGCCTCAGAAGTAATGGGGATCTCTTTTCCATCAGAAGCAAACTTTGGAAATTATCTCCATTCAGAATGACATTCCACATATTGTAGTCAATCATTCTGATGTATTGCCTCATTCTCATCTTCCAGATCTCATACTCTCCAGGCTTGAGCATGGGCACCTTTGATGCAGTAACCATGTGTGTTTCGTCTGACATGTTTTTGGTTGTTGTTTGAATGGTTTTGAGTTAAAACTAGTTCATCTTTATCACAGCTTCTAGATCACACAAGCTCTGATACCACTTGTTGATCCTAGTTGAGCAGTTGATCTTGTTAGTTATCTTAGAATAAATTCTAAAACAACAAGTATAGAAGCTGACTTGAATGGTAACAGACTTTAAACACTACGCGGAATATAGTATTTAACTTAAGAAGAACAATGAACAATTCTCAATAAACACTTCAATATATTAATACGAACTCTCAACAGAGTTAGGGTTTACAGAAAACCTTGAAGTGATCGAATCTATGTTTTGTGACACACAAAACTCTAAACCTAGGATCTCCTTTTATAAACTAAGGAGTCCTGTACAAGATAACTATCTTCTAATCGTATAAGATATACACAAAATCTTTTCTATAATTATCTATACTTATCTATACGCGTATACAAACCTATCACATATGCAGTTGAATATTACTCTAGCAGTTGTATTATTTAGCCTAGCAGTACTATTCAAGCAAATGTAATCTTCCAAATAGCTTGTATCATATAACTAGCAGTTGTATCTAGTAATCTTAGCAGTTGTATGACACTTGGAATATTTTCCAATTCATACCAGCAGCAGTTTTATCATCCACAGCAGCAACACTTTAAAACCCAACAAGGCATTACTACAGAGTCTCCAAGCATTCTAAACTTATGTTGCATATCCTGATAAATCTTCTAAATCTCTGGAACGAATGATCTTATAAAGGCTTAACTAAAAGCAGAGGCATAAATCAGAGTGATGCGGAAGAATGATAACTAACTAACATCTTATCATATAATCTACCCATTCCTCACCGATCATAACTAAAGTTTCTAAAGGGAGAAACCTAAAGCAAATCCTTCCAAGGTTATTCCATAAGCTCCTAAAGTGCAAACCTAAGGGTCCAATGTAACACCCCCAATCCGCTCAGGGATATTACACGCCGTAGAACCTTTCCTCAAGGATCTACCAGGCTGGTAACGACATTTAACATCTCGACAATGCCTTCAAGGCTACAATGACTCAGTAGACCGATTTGGTCTTTCCACAAATACATACAACTCAAATACAACTCATGCCCACGCAGGGGACAAAATACAACTACACCCGTACAACGGGAACAATACAAGAATGAAAATAAAGTACAACTGAACCAACACACGATGTACGGTTCCTCATGTGATTAGTATCGATCATCTTTCATCATCCTTCGTGCCGACCCGGTGTTATGCTCCAAAACCTGAATGCAAAAACAGACATCCACCCCCCGAATACTCGGGGGTTAGCAAAACTCCACTGTTTTGCTAGTGCAAATACAAAGTGCAAATACGAGCCATACAATTCACATTCCACGAATAACAATAACCGAGGATCCTCAAAGATCCAAACGAAACGAAAAGTACTTCCCGAGGCAAGGGTTTGAGAAAACATTTCAAAAACGAAATATCATAAATCAATGGGAATAATTTATAAAACGGTTTAGAAGGCCATCGAGAGTTTTAATAGAAAACAATTCAGGATTATCAAATCCTATTTTTCGAAAACCAAAAGACAAAAGGGGTCACCGCCCCAAGGGTTTACTTTCTGAAAAATGACATTAACCAACCGTTGGGATTTTAGCCCCAAATCCGTAAAACGACTTTTACAAAACCATTGGGATTTTAGCCCCAAATCTCATCAACTCACATACACAAGAACGACCACGAGGTTCGTATCCCAACATCAAAATCCACAAATAAAGGATTTAAAACAAACAACAAAATACTCCAGTGCCATCCTAGCCAAGTAAGCCAAACGAACACTTACCTCTTACACACTTAGTCAATGCATGCAATCATGAAAACCGTTCGAAAGCACTCATTTCCGGAAATGCCAATATCAAAACACATTTGTAAAATGCACCACAATTAACCGTCGATCCACGTCTCTGTGGACCCCTACCGAGACCCCGTCGGATCTAACCCGTAGTGGTTAAAAGCAAAGCTCGTCGATCCACACCTCCGTGGACCCCTACCGAGACCCCGTCGGATCTAACCCGTAGTGAGCATACACACACACACGTTACTCATGCAATACTAACATGCTAAGAATGTAAGTTCATTAAGAATACTCACTAGAGATGGCCATTAACTCGACACCATTATCAAACTCTTCAAAAATAAATAACAAGATTAAATACGGAATACACGATTCCATAACTTAAACAATAGGAGTACCATCATAAAATCCTTCAACGTTCAAAATAATCAAATCATAATCAATTCTCAAAACACCGTTCACAAATCACACTCGTTTTGAAAGAAAGCCTTTAACGAGGCCAAACCAAATCCTTTGAAACTTCATTTCAAATAACCAAACAAACGCATCAAGACGACCACCGATCATCATATCCATAAACGAGAAAAGTATGGGCAAGGTACTTGCCTCGAATAAGAACAACGCGAGAATCGGCCAAGTAGGTTGGCCCGAACCGACTACGAACCCGCCGACTCCACCGAACGCCAACTCACGTTCATAAACTACGAAGGACAAATAATACCAATGAAATGAATTCCATAACACGACTCAAAGCCGTTGAATTCAAAGAACGAATGACGAAAGTTCACGGATTTCCCCAAACGGCCAAGAACACGATTCGTTCGTCAAAACCCAACGGAATTCCAAGTTGAAATATGGATATACAATCCATAGAATATGTTTAACAACATCATTTAACCATAATCGAATCATCGAAAACGGATGAAAAAGCGAGATCGGGACAAATCCCCAAAAAGTCAATTGAAGGAAATCAAGAAATATACTTGATTCGACGAAGAACAATGGATTAAATGATGTTAAACACAAGAATACTATCAAGATTAATCATACCCATCATGAATTAATCAACAACACGGAACGAATCGGACGAAAATGCAAAAATCCCCAAATTCACGAAATTAGGGTTCTAAGGAAGATTACCTTGATTATTTGGATCAAAGGTTGATAAAGGACGATCGATTGATGTTATGAACCCAAGGACTTCATGGATTTGTTGTTAAACAACATGGCTTCGTCGCCCATGAATCGCCACTCGCGGATGGAGAAGGAAGGAAATGAAAAAGCGGTGAAATGTGATGCTCGGCCATATTTATATGGGCGACCTAGCGTCGCTAGCCTTAGGACTAGCGTGCGCTATCGGCGGTATCGGCCGAGTACCCTCGGCCGGGGCCCTAACACCGGCATCACCGACCAACCTGCCCAGGCCGAACTGTCGACCCAACTCCGCTAGCGTGCGCTACGGCCGGATACTGCCGCTAGCGGCCATCGGTAGCCCAGTGAATCGCCCGACGGCAGTAACGTCGCTAGTTGCCGACGGCGTGCGCTTCGCTGCCCGACTAGCGCGCGCTCGGCGTAGCGTGCGCTACTGCCGATCTGGCCGAGTCGAACCTCGAAACCCCATCGCCCGGGCGATGGCGTCGCTGAGCCACCGGCGGCGTCGCTACACTGCCGGTTAGCGCGCGCCTTCCGGCCGTGGCGTGCGCTTACGCCGGTTCTGCCGCACCGTCCGGCGGTGCCCGCCACCGTCGGCGATCCGCCACGCGAGCTCGGCGACCCGATTTCCGAAGCGTGCGGAACGAACACGGCGAAAAGTTCGCGGACAACATAAACGACTCGAAATGAAAGCGTAATACCATAATTAGTCATACGCGACCAAGAAACGGGTCGAGACAACAATTACAGATACGGATACCCGTAACTTTCAAGAAATTACAAAATGGCCCAAAACGCCCGGAAATCACGATACGTGATCGAATAACCAAACCGAAGTTCACAACACGTCCAACAAAGTTAAACGGACTTGCGGAAACTCGAAACAACGATTTAAATGCGAGATTCGCAAGAATCGAACTCAAGTGCGGAAAAGTCGCTAAAAAGCACAGAACTCAACGAAACGACACCGAAACGAACTCGGATGTCAAAAAGTGTAGAATTAATCATTCTCAGAATGACGAAACGGTCATGAGCGAGTCGTCAAAACGGACTCCGACCGAAAAAAGAAATTTACCGAAAATCGAAAATTGCGGATATTACATTCTACCCTTCTTAAAAGAAGTTTCGTCCCGAAACTTAAAACAAGTAGGGAGAAGAAATATTCCGCCAGGAAAAACTCAACGAGACACACAAGAATGCGTAACTAACGCCCAACGGCGAAATGTTACAAACAACGCAAAGGAACATACGGCGTGAAAACACGCTCCACGGCGACTAACACAACGTCGCTGTTAGGGATATAATAAAACCAACAAATGACAAGCGTCATCAAACGGATAATATAGCCAAGTCAATTATCCGACAATCGCAAAACACAACGAACGAAAATCAATATGATTGACCAACCCAACGGTACATCAATCAAAAGCGAGCCAACCGAACAAACACGGAATCCCACCGCCTAAGGGATGGAAGATCGAAAACGAAACTAATTTCCCGAATCAAGGGAATTACGAAGGAGTCTGAATGCTCAATAATCACGAAACGAGAACAAAAACCGAACAAACAAACGATCGAGACAACAAAAATCGAACAATCATGTCCAAACACGAAGGATAATAAAATTCAACAATAACTCCCGTGATGATCGGTGAGAACTACAAGACATGCATTCCCATAAGATCCACAGAAAGGGAATAGCGATTGAAAAGTCACAACGACAAATAAGTTATTCGAAATGATATCACACTCGTTCGATAAACGAAACAAGGGCGGGACAAGCTCGAAATGTCAACGAACATAAATGAGTCGACAAAGTAGAAAATACGAAGTTCAAAATCCGATCCCTTCGAATAAAAGGACTAGTAGAACCAAATGATGTTACTCCCGAACAAAGTTCACAAGAATCGAACCGAACTCGAAAAGTCACACCGATAACCGGATCGGCCCACAACAAGATCACGGCTCGTTCGGACGATGAAATCAAATACCGAACAAGTCCATAAAGTACCAACGAACATGAGCGAATCGATAGGCGGGAAGAGAAAACACGAAGTCAAAATAGTACGGGCATTACCTCCGACCTCGTCCACGAAATTCACAAAAACGGGAGCAAGGTAACAAGACATTAAACAATCGACGCATAACGGAACCATCACCGATGCACACGACCATACCAAACCAAGCTCTAACAGCTTGCACATGCGCGACAACGCAGGAATCACTACGAGGCGATAATATTCAACACCAACATCCCGCCTTTCACAGGGCTAGAACAACCAATGTGTGGAAGCGACTCAACGCTCACACCGCCAATTCGATTATACTCGGGAGAAAGTATCAAAATGACAACGCGAATATCACACGTACATACCCAGCCCTCAAACGGGAATGGATAGGTTTTTTAAAAAAAATGGAAACCTCATTTTGAAAATAATTTAGAAGAATACTGGTTGATCTTGAGTATCACCTTTCAAAAAGTACAAACGTGAAACATCATTATCGAGACTTTGGAGAACCATATCACATTTGATAAAAATGAGGACACTTTCTCTTAGTGAAAACTTTCAAAATATTCGACCCTCGGGTCTAAATAAAAGTGTTGAAAATATCTCAAAATATTTTGATCCTCGAGGTAGAAATTTTTTGAAATATATTGTGGCATCTAGGATGTACCACAAGAAAATAAGTCATTTGAAAAGTATGTCTCGAAGTTTATTTTTTTAAGATACTCAAGGTTTTCAAAATTCCAATAGGCCAGAATGCCCAAAACTCACACATACCGACGTTCACTAAAACAACTCCTAGCACACGCATCAAAACGTTTAAAATCAAGACAATACATGTCTTTAAACGAAAATAAACGATAAAATACCACATTCAAAACAAAACCACTGATAAAATACCCTCCCGCACTGGCTAGTGAACAAGTCGAACGCGTATAAGCACAAAGCTTCCACAAGAGACTTGTAAAACGTGCAAATCGATTCGAAAATCATCAACAACGGACAAAAACAACAATAAAAGACATCACAAACGACGACATTCCTCGTATAAATCAAATACGAGAGTCGACTAAATACATATCGTGAAATCAAAATTCACATAAGGATTCCACCACTTAACAAATAATCATAAAAATAGCTCGTGTCACACGAGGCACAACACAAAGAAGGGAGACTTACTTCCACAGGTCGCACGAAGATGATGATCGCCCCACGATACTAATCACGACCAACAAACTCAAACGACGCGTCGCGACACGACTCAGTCAGATAAAAATCCAACGAAACAAGACTCAAACAACACGACTTGACCCGACAGCCTAGGTTTCCTCAACCTAAGCTCTGATACCATTTATGTAACACCCCCAATCCGCTCAGGGATATTACACGCCGTAGAACCTTTCCTCAAGGATCTACCAGGCTGGTAACGACATTTAACATCTCGACAATGCCTTCAAGGCTACAATGACTCGAGACCGATTTGGTCTTTCCACAAATACATACAACTCAAATACAACTCATGCCCACGCAGGGACAAAATACAACTACACCTGCATAACGGGAACAATACAAAGAATGAAAATAAAGTACAACCGAACCAACACACGATGTACGGTTCCTCCTGTGATTAGTATCGATCATCTTTCGTCATCCTTCGTGCCGACCCGGTGTTATGCTCCAAAACCCGAATGCAAAAACAGACATCCACCCCGAATACTGGGGTTAGCAAACTCCACCGTTTTGCTAGTGCAAATACAAAGTGCAAATACGAGCCATACAATTCACATTCCACGAATAACAATAACCGAGGATCCTCAAAGATCCAAACGAAGCGAAAAGTACTTCCCGAGGCAAGGGTTTGAGAAAACATTTCAAAAACGAAATATCATAAATCAATGGGAATAATTTATAAAACGGTTTAGAAGGCCATCGAGAGTTTTAATAGAAAACAATTCAGATTATCAAATCCTATTTTTCGAAAACCAAAAGACAAAAGGGGTCACCGCCCCAAGGGTTTACTTTCTGAAAAATGACATTAACCAACCGTTGGGATTTTAGCCCCAAATCCGTAAAACGACTTTTACAAAACCATTGGGATTTTAGCCCCAAATCTCATCAACTCACATACACAAGAACGACCACGAGGTTCGTATCCCAACATCAAAATCCACAAATAAAGGATTTAAAACAAACAACAAAATACTCCAGTGCCATCCTAGCCAAGTAAGCCAAACGAACACTTACCTCTTACACACTTAGTCAATGCATGCAATCATGAAAACCGTTCGAAAGCACTCATTTCCGGAAATGCCAATATCAAAACACATTTGTAAAATGCACCACAATTAACCGTCGATCCACGTCTCTGTGGACCCCTACCGAGACCCCGTCGGATCTAACCCGTAGTGGTTAAAAGCAAAGCTCGTCGATCCACACCTCCGTGGACCCCTACCGAGACCCCGTCGGATCTAACCCGTAGTGAGCATACACACACACACGTTACTCATGCAATACTAACATGCTAAGAATGTAAGTTCATTAAGAATACTCACTAGAGATGGCCATTAACTCGACACCATTATCAAACTCTTCAAAAATAAATAACAAGATTAAATACGGAATACACGATTCCATAACTTAAAACAATAGGAGTACCATCATAAAATCCTTCAACGTTCAAAATAATCAAATCATAATCAATTCTCAAAACACCGTTCACAAATCACACTCGTTTTGAAAGAAAGCCTTTAACGAGGCCAAACCGAAATCCTTTGAAACTTCATTTCAAATAACCAAACAAACGCATCAAGACGACCACCGATCATCATATCCATAAAACGAGAAAAGTATGGGCAAGGTACTTGCCTCGAATAAGAACAACGCGGAGAATCGACCGAAGTAGGTTGGCCCGAACCGACTACGAACCCGCCGACTCCACCGAACGCCAACTCACGTTCATAAACTACGAAGGACAAATAATAACAATGAAATGAATTCCATAACACGACTCAAAGCCGTTGAATTCAAAGAACGAATGACGAAAGTTCACGGATTTCCCCAAAACGCCAAGAACACGATTCGTTCCGTCAAAACCCAAAACGGAATTCCAAGTTGAAATATGGATATACAATCCATAGAATATGTTTAACAACATCATTTAACCATAATCGATCCATCGAAAACGGATGAAAAAGCGAGATCGACAAATCCCCAAAAAGTCAATTCGAAGGAAATCAAGAAATATACTTCGATTCGACGAAGAACAATGGATTAAATGATGTTAAACACAAGAATACTATCAAGATTAATCATACCCATCATGAATTAATCAACAACACGGAACGAATCGGACGAAAATGCAAAAATCCCCAAATTCACGAAATTAGGGTTCTAAGGAAGATTACCTTGATTCGCTGGATCAAAGGTTGATAAAGGACGATCGATTGATGTTATGAACCCAAGGACTTCATGGATTTGTTGTTAAACAACATGGCTTCGTCGCCCATGAATCGCCACTCGCGGATGGAGAAGGAAGGAAATGAAAAACGAAGTGAAATGTGACTGCTCAGCCATATTTATACCGGGCCAGCCTAGCGTGCGCTAGCCTTCCGGACTAGCGTGCGCTATCGGCCGAGTACCCTCGGCCAGGGCCCACAACACCCGGCATCACCGACCAACCCCCGCCGACCGAACCTGCCGACCCGACTCCCGCTAGCGTGCGCTACGGCCGGATACTGCGCGCTAGCCGACTGGCCCGTGAGCCACCGGATCGAATCGCCGGCCAGTAACGTCGCTAGCCGCCGACAGCGTGCGCTTACGCTGCCGACTAGCGCGCTACGCTCAGCGTAGCGTGCGCTACTCGCCGATCTGGCCGAGTCCGTAACCTCGAAACCCCATCGCCCGGGCCCGAGAAGCGTCGCTAGCCACCCGGCGTCGCTACACTGCCGGTTAGCGCGCAGCCTTTCCGGCCGTAGCGTGCGCTCGCCGGTTCTGCCGCACCCCCGGCCGGTGCCGCCACCGTCCGGCCGATCCGCCACCGCCGTGGCTCGGCGACCCGATTTCAAACGTGCGGAGCGAACACGGCGAAAAGTTCGCGGACAACATAAACGACTCGAAATGAAAGCGTAATACCATAATTAGTCATACGCGACCAAGAAACGGTCGAGACAACAATTACAGATACGGATACCCGTAACTTTCAAGAAATTACAAAATGGCCCAAAACGCCTAAATCACGATACGTGATCGAATAACCAAACCGAAGTTCACAACACGTCCAACAAAGTTAAACGGACTTGCGGGAAACTCGAAACAACGATTTAAATGCGAGATTCGCAAGAATCGAACTCAAGTGCGGAAAAGTCGCTAAAAAGCACAGAACTCAACGAAACGACACCGAAACGAACTCGGATGTCAAAAAGTGTAGAATTAATCATTCTCAGAATGACGAAACGGTCATGAGCGAGTCGTCAAAACGGACTCCGACCGAAAAAAAAGAAATTTACCGAAAATCGAAAATTGCGGATATTACATCCAAATCTTCACAGGCCATAACTTATGTACTACAAGTCGAAACCTGACTCTGATACCATAATTTTAACACCCCAACTCGACACGGGTCAAAATGCCACATTATGGTGTCAACCAGAACATACAACGCAAGTGGAAGGCTTATAAGTATAAACGTTACAAAGGTATTCTAACATAACAAGAAATTACTAAATCTAAACAAGATGAAATCCAAAACTGAAATACAAAACCAAACTAATCTTACTGAAGCTAAATCCAAGTCTAATACAGAAGCGAAAGGTATCTAATCATCAGGGTAGTCCACTAAGCGCTCCTATGCACTCTTCACTCAAACCCAACTTCCACCCTAAAACGTGCCGCAGGAAAAGAAATGCGGCTGAGCTTAAAAAGCCCAGTGGACAGATATATAGCAAAACGAATAATCGAAACATATATAAGTATAGGAAACAAAAATCATAAGCTCGTGCTGAAAATGAATATAATCCGTCAAATGAAATAAGAGATCAATGATCAACTGAACAAATATCATAAGTCAACTTAATAAGGAACATGAAAAATCAAATGATAATATGAATCATATAGTAGCCAGAATCACATGAACAGTTAGAACAAAGGCTTGTCTAACGAGGTACTCGAATAGACACAAGAAACATAGGAAAGACATGAGTCGACCTAACGAGATACTCGAATAGGTCTCAAATCACATAATCACATATCCGTCAAATCCTACATGCACAAAGAGGGGAGTACCAAATGGAGTAGCTAGCTCCCAAATGTGAAGAAGTGTAAAGCACACACTCACATTCACCCTACATAGAACAAAATACCTAGGATGCATCCATACGCTCCCTCCTACATAACAAATCATATACATACACCTGCTCGCATGACAAGTATATACAAATATAAATGGCCAAGAGTACTAATATCATATCATAACAAATGGGGAAGTCGTGGATCAATCACACCTCTACAAAAAGTGTCATGCCATTGGTGCCATCAATGACATGGCCACTGTACCCCCATGACTAGATAATAAACTCGGGCATAAGAACAGAACATATCACATCATATCACATCATAATCATCATAGCATATCCAAATCCAACGTATCATAACAAAAATCATAGCAAACGGATCATAGCAATGGCATATCAAAAGGGAATCATAGCAATGTCAAGGATCAAAAGAGTCATGATGAGTCCCTACTGAGAAGGGATGGAATATCTGTACCTCAAACCGCAATTGCAAAGCACATCGGAGACAAGGATAGGAAGTTACTCCTTCTTTAGCGAATCTACACGAATTAATAATCGTCTTTATTATTCATAAGCTCATTTTAAGTCAAATTACTCCTTTTAGGTTTCTTTCTATTTTTAGAAACTTTCCATTTTTAGTAACTTGCCAAATATAGTAACTTTCCAAAAATAGTAACTTTCAATTTTAAGTAACTTAGCCATTTTAAGTAACTTTCTACTTTTAGCAGGTTTCCCGAATTAGTAAGTTTCCATATTTAGTATGTTTCCCGAACTAGTAACTTTCCATATTTAGTAAGTTTTAACACGACTTCCCAATTTAGTGAAATTAGGTTTAGGGTTTGGAATTATCAATTAGGTTAATCGTACCCACACACAAGTCAACACGATATTAAAAAGACATACCGACATAAGAATAGGTATTAGGGCACCAAACATCCAAGTGACACATTTAATACATATATAACACATGCATACACATTAACTGGTTTTATAACAAAAATTAAGCCCACTAAATAAATTTTAATAACGTATTAGAAGCCCAAACTAAAAATCCACAAAATTCTCACATAAGCTATAATGTCTTAGGAATCTACTTGAATTTTCTCAGATTTTTTTTTAAGTGGAACTCCCTGTCAAAAATCGTTTATGGCAAGTAACAAAATTAGCCCAAAACCTTATATGTATTTAAACCAATTAGCCCAATGTTATATTTATATTACTATTTATTTATTTAGCTTATGGGGTATAATTAAAGTAGATAATTAAAATGTTAATCCAAATTTTAGGGCTTTAAAATTCTTCCCCCCTAAAAAGACAATTTCATCCGCGAAATTGAAGCCGCAGAAGTTAGACGAGACGTAGCAAATCACAAAAGAATGACAATAATTGCCTCACTCTCGGGGAGGTCCTTCCAAATGAATCTTCACCAATGAAATAGCTTCTCATGACTCGATCCCGACAACTAGGATAGCCCCAAGCTCTCCACAGAACACAAATCATAATTAATCTGATCAAGCGAATACGAAACAAATACGTAGTAGATGACAGATGATAGCTGAAATCTCACAAGGAGAAACATGAAACACATATACCTACAAGGCATACACTGAGATAATGCTAAACGGTAAAACTTCATTAACTCTATCCAGATTCTGAACGAACTAAGGAACTTGCTAATAATCAGTGAAGCACATACCGAATATCAAACGTATCAAGAGTTTCAGAAAGAAGTAGGTAACATATTCATATCGACGATCAACTAAGAACATATGGAATATCAAAACGTATCAGAAGGCATAATAGAATAGGTAGAATAATCGTACGGATAAGAACGAATCCAAGAACTAACGTATCGCAAACTAACTCTTCCCTATATGCCAATGCATCTAACTCTTTTGTACAGAATAATCATATAGAACACATAAATTCCCGGTCTAATGTTTCAAAATTTCTCTTCCACAATGATAACTAATGCATTAGTTGTTGTAATCGATTCTAAACCTTTAGTAAGTAGCTCTCCGACCTTATTCCAACCAAAAAGGTATTCCACATCTTCATTAAAAAAAAAAAAAAACTTATAAGAACCTCTTGTCACTTTCATGCCATCTTCCTTAGTGAAAAAAAACACAACCAAGCTAAACACTTGTCAAATTTCCTGCTCAACACATCTTCCAAGCTCAAAATAGTTTTTCCGTCAGTCCATCCATCTGAAGATGAGAAGTCATACTAACATCCCGAGTCCAATCCCCATAGTATTCTGTACCTCTTCGGAAAGTATGCTGCAAAATGCGATCCTCTGTCACAATCACTGCAGGTGCGCCATATAGCTTGAATGATCTTCTGCCGCAAGAAATCTCTGTCGATCTTCCAAGCAAGCCGTCCTAGTTAATGCTCCACTGTAACTCCACTCGTGTTGTCCTTCCTGTCTGTGCGCGGAAATCTCGTTGTCAAGTCCATAAAGGTTTAATTCCACTTCCACATAAGAACATCCAAGGGCTAAAGAAATCCACCGGTACGTTGATGCCAAATCTTGACCTGCTGACACGCTAAACACTTTGCCACCAATGTAATCACCACCGTCTGCATACCATCCCATCCAGCTCCTGCTTCAAGACTCTATACATATTAGTACAACTAATGTTAGGAATTATCGAAATGTAATAAGTACATTACTGCTGGTAGCGTATTGTTGGTTACTGCTGGCAGGTATATAGTTCCTGCTGGTATAGTTAGTGTATGGTTCTTGCTGTTAGCACAAAATGGTTGATGCTGTTAGTTTTGTTTATGCGGGTTATAGTAATAGTCAAACCCGTATATTTAAAATTTTGTTAGAGGAAGGGATATGCATGAGTTATATTAGAAAGAGATAATGCGTATCTCCTCTACACGTTTTCTAGTGAATGCCGAATTAGGGTTTCATGTAGTATAAAAAAACATACGGCTAATGTTTATGGACATTTTTGAAAAAACTTTTAATAGTTAGTAATATAGATCCATAGAGGATCAATTGTTATTTAGTTCGTCTTCTTTAACTCTTGTGTTTATATTCCGCGTAAACATAAGTTTATTGTTAAGAGTCTCTCTTGTAGTTTACTTTTGATTACATAAGTGTTCTACTTATTTTAACCGGCTCAAAGATATATCTAGGTCTGGACCAACAAGTGGTATCAGAGCCAGGTTTCGATCCTGGGACCTGTGGGTTATGGGCCAACCACGCTTCCACACTAGTAGGGGCAGGAGGATCAGACATAGCAGGAACAGCTGTACTATCTAGTTTATGGTTCTTGCTGTTAGTCATCAACCATCTGTTTCTGCTGGTCATCCCACTGCTGACATTCCAGCTGATATTCCTGCTGGTGATGCTCATGTTGATGCCATTCCTACTACTGGTGTTCCCTCTGATAGTACAGCTGTTCCTGCTATGCCTGATCCTCCTGCCCCTACTAGTGTTTCCTCTGGCCACATTGACAAAGGCAAAGCACCAATGATGGAAGACATTTCATCTGAACAAGCAAGATCTGAACAAGAGAGACTTTTCAAACGTTTAGAAGAGGAAAGAATGGGAGCAGAATTGGCAAGAAAAGTCTAGGCTAAGGAAGATGCACAATTTGCTACCAACTTATCAAGTGAGATACAAAGAGAATTGGATGCTGCTTCTTTGCTGTATACTGAGGCTGATTGGATAAACATCATGGCTCAAGTTGCTACAAATACTTCTCTTTCCAAGCAACTATTAGGAGATGATGTAACAGAAGAGAATTTCCGTGAAAGAATGGCTGCATTGATGAGGAAGAGGAAGCAGGCTGCTGCTGAAAGGCTAGCAAAGGAGAAAAGGGAAAGGCCCATGACTCAGGCACAACAAAGAGACTTCATGAGAAACTTTGTCAAAAACCAGAGCTCTGCTATCTACAATATTAGATAGACCATGGCTCAAGTCAAGAGGTTAACAGATGAACAGCTCATGGAGCAATTTGAGAGGATTAAGGGGTCACTTGAGAAGGTTGGGATCCAGGCCTTTAGAAAGACTCTGGAAAGACCTAAACCTGCACTAGAATAACCCTTTTCTAAGAGGTCTAAGCCTTATGATCCTTCTGGCTCATATATTGTTGCTGATTCATTTCCACAGGATGATACCACACCCAATCCTGATGATGAAACCTTTTCTGTTGGTGGTCATCCTTCCACATCAAATGACACATCTGTTCCTGCTGTGGAAACACCCTTTGTTCTGTAATATCCGCAATTTTCGATTTTCGGTAAATTTCTTTTTTCGGCCGAATTCCGTTTTGACGACTCGCTCATGACCGTTTCGTCATTCTGAGAATGATTAATTCTACACTTTTTGACATCCGAGTTCGTTTCGGAGTCGTTTTGTTGAGTTCCGTGCTTTTTAACGACTTTTCCGCACTTGAGTTCGGTTCTTGCGAATCTCGTTCGAAACTGCTGTTTCGAGTTTCCCGTAAGTCCGTTTAACTTTGTTAGACGTGTTGTGAACTTCCGTTTGGTTATTCGATCACGTATCGTGATTTCCGGGCGTTTTGGGCCATTTTGTAATTTCTTGAAAGTTACGGGTATCCGTATCTGTAATTGTCGTCTCGACCCGTTTCTTGGTCGCGTATGATTGAATATGGTCTTATGTTTTCATTTCGGATCGTTGATGTCGTCCGGGAACTGTTCGTCGTGTTCGTTCCGTGCGTTTTCGGAAATCGGGTCGTCGAGCCACAGCGGCGGCGGATCGCCGGCGGTTATGGATCGGGCCGGACGACAGGCACCGGCCGGACGGGTGCGGCAGAACCGGCGTAGCGCACGCTTCTGGCCGGAAGGCGCGCTAACCGGGCAGTGTAGCGCACGCCGCCGGTGGCTAGCGTCTGCCATCGGCCCGGGCGATGGGGTTTCGAGGTTCTCGACTCGGCCAGATCGGGCAGTAGCGCACGCTACGCCGAGCGTAGCGCGCTAGTCGGCAGCGTAGCGCACGCCGCCGGCCGGCTAGCGACGTTACTGCCGGGCGATTCATCCAGATGGCTATCGATGCCGCTAGCGCGCAGCATCCGGCCGTAGCGCACGCTAGCGGAGTTGGGTCGATGTGTTCGGTCGGCAGGTTGGTCGGTCATGCCGGGTCGTGTGGGCCACGGCCGAGGGTACTCGGCCGATCTGGCCGATAGCGCACGCTAGTCCGGGAAGGCTAGCGCACGCTAGTCGGCCCGATATAAATGTGGTTGAGCATCACATTTCATTTCGTTTTCACTTCCTTCCTTCTCCTTCCGCGATGGAGATTCATGGGCGATTAAGCCATGTTGTTTAACAACAAATCCATGATGTTCTTGAGTTCATAACATCAATCAATCGTCCGTTATCAACCTTTGATCCAGCGAATCAAGGTAATCTTCCTTAGAACCCTAATTTCGTGAAATTGGGGATTTTTGTATTTTTGTCCGATTCGTTCCGTGTTGTTGATTAATTCATGATGGGTATGATTAATCTTGATAGTATTCTTGTGTTTAACATCATTTAATCCATTGTTCTTTGTCGAATCGAAGTATAATTCTTGATTTCCTTCAATTGACTTTTTGGGTGATTTGTCCCCGATCTCATTTTTCATCTATTTTCGATGGATCGATTATGGTTAAATGATGTTGTTAAACATATTCTATGGATTGTATATCCATATTTCAACTTGGAATTCCGTTTTCGTGATTTGACGGAATGAATCGTGTTCTTGACCGTTTTGGGGGAAATCCGTGAACTTTCGTCATTCGTTCTTTGAATTCAACGGCTTGAGTCGTGTTATGGAATTCATTTCATTGTTATTATTTGTCCTTCGTAGTTTATGAACGCGAGTTGGCGATCGGTGGAGTCGGCGGGTTCGTAGTCGGTTCGTGTCAACCTACCTCGGTCAGTTCTTCGCGTTGTTCTTATTCGAGGCAAGTACCTTGTCCATACATTTCTTGTTTTGTGGATATGATGATTGGTGATCGTCTTGGTATGTGTGTGTGTTTGTTTGAAACGGGTTTTTCAAAAGATTCGACTAGCCTCGTTAAAGGCTCACTTTCAAAACGCGTGTGTTTTGTAAATTGTGGGTTGTAAGTGACTATGTGAATCCTATGGATATGTTTGGTGTTGATGTTGCGCTTGATAACGCGTGTGTGCATATATTATCTCATTTTTGGTGCATTGTGATTTGACGCTTATGTCGTGCTTTGTGTTTGTTGCCTTTGGTGGATTGTATGAATATCCTTGTTGTGACATGTTAATTGTGTGAATGTATTTCGCTCACCTCGGGAGGGTCCGACGGGATCACGGAGGGAATTCCAATGGTATAGCCCTGGATTCACGAGTGCGGTTGTTTGTTTGGTGAATGTATTTGCTCACCTCGGGAGGGTTCGACGGGGCCACGGAGGGAATTCCAATGGTATAGCCCTGGATTCACGAGTAAAACTTCACGAATTGGTGTATATGATTTCGAAAACGCATTCTACTCACCTTGGGAGGGTCCGACGGGGCCACGAAGGGAGTCCAATGGTATAGCCCTGGATTCACGAGTTGATGTTGTATTTTTGGTGACCAAGGTTTACGTATCTTGGCGATTATATTGTATTGATGTTATGTCCGCCGAAGACACGTGACATGGGTTTTAACCTTGTGTATTCTTTGTTGGTTTTCTAATTGCGAAAACAAAACCTTTGAGGTGACCTGTTGATTTTGGAAAGATTAGGATTTGATAATCCTAAATTGTTTTCTATTAAAACTCTCGATGGCATTTTAAATTGTTTTACAAATTGTTCCCCTTAATTGTGGTCTTTCGGTTTGAATGTTTTACCCAAACTCTTGCCTCGGGAAGTACTTTTCATTACGTTTGGATCTTTGATGATTCCTGGTTATTGTTATTCGTGGAATGTGAATTGTATGGCTCGTATTTTTGCACTTGTACTTGCACTAGCGAAACAGTGGAGTTTTGCTAACCCCCGAGTATTCGGGGGGTGGATGTCTATTTTTGCATTCAGGTTTTGGAGCATGGCACAGGGTCGGCACGAAGGATGATGAAAGATGAACGATACTAATCACACGAGGATCCGTTGATGTCGTATTGGTCTAGTTGTATTTTCTTTTCCGCTGCAGTATCTTTTCCCCGTTGTACGGGAGTTTATTGTATTTTGACCCCTGCGTGGGTAAGTGTTTGAAATATAGTTGTATGTTATTGTTGAAAGACCAAATCGGTCTACTGAGTCATTTTAGCCTTAAAGGCGATGTTTAGATGTTTGATTTTAAGTTATCAGCCTGGTAGATTCTCGAGGAGAGGGTCTACGGCGTGTAATATCCCTGAGTGGATTGGGGGTGTTACAGAATGGTATCGGAGCTTAGGTTGTGGAAACCTAGGCTGTCGGGTCAGTGGTGTCTATCGAGTTTTTGTCTCGTCGGATTTTATCTGACTGAGTCGTGTCGCGACGCGTCGTCTGAGTTTGTTGGTCGTGATTAGTATCGTGGGGCGATCATCATCTTCGTGCGACCTGTGGCTGCAAGTCTCCCTTCTTTGTGTTGTGCCTCGTGTGACACGAGCTATTTGTTTGATTTTGTGTTAAGTGATGGAACCTTCATGTAGATTCTTGGTTTCGTGATGCGTTCGTGTGATTCTCTTGTTTCGTTTGTATGAGGAGTGTTGCCATTAATTGTGTCTTTTGACTGTGATAATTGACTGTTTGCCTTCCCGGTAAAAGACACGTATTGTCCTGACTTTGTGCGATTTGATGCATATATTGTAATATGTTTAAACGAATATTGTTACATGAGTATTTTTGGGCATTCTAGCCCATCGAATTATTTTTGAAAACCTTGAGTATCTTAGAAAATAAATTTCGAGACGTACTTTTAAAATGAATCGTTTTCTCGTGGTACTTCCAAGGTGCCACAATATATTTCCAAATTCTTCTACCTCGAGGACCAAAATATTTTGAGATATTTTCAATGTTCTAGAAACACTTATACTTAGACCCGAGGGTCGGATATTTCTGAAAGTTTTCACAAAAAGGAAAGTGTCCTCGTTTTATCAAACGCAAGATGGTTTTCAAAGTCTCGACAATGATTTTGTTCAACTTTTTGTAAAATGATACTCAAGATCAACTGGTGTTTCCAAACTGTTTTCATAAGGTGGTTTTCGTTTTTAAAACCCATCATTTCCTGCTTGTGGTCGGGGAAGGTGGGATGACGATCTTTAATGTTGTTATTTCGTGGGGGCTTGCGTGTTATCGCACCTGTGTGAGTTTTTAAAGCTTGAGTTTGTTTCATGATGGTTGTAATTATGTGCTGGTTATTGTTCGGGCCGTTGAGGTCGCCGAACGATACCGTCGTTGCTGTAGTGTTTGTGTGTATTATTTTACGACGATGATCGTTGTATATGGTATGTGTTGTGATTCTTTGTTGTGCTGAGTTGGCATCTCCGCTATGTTGTTTTGCGACGTTATGCCCCATTGTATCTAGCATTTGTATTTTCGGTATGCCGAGCCGAGGCGTTTCAACCGTGATGTGCCGGGGCATGCACGCGTAAATTGTCATTCTCGTCAGTAACACATTTCAAGTGTGGACTCGAGGGACACCAAATTCAGTTTTGCGAATCGGCTTTGAGAGGCCTTTGAAGGATGTTTCTGTTGATTGCCTGTTGTGTCGTCTCCTTGATTTTGTTGTTGTGAGTTCCGGGGACGACACTTCTTTTAGAAGAGGTCGAATATATTACCCGTATTATTTTTGGCCTCTGCATTCCCTGTTTCTCAGGTCTATCGATTCGCTCGTATTCGTTGATACCTTCTGAACTTGTTCCGTATTTTAGTTTCATCGTTCGAATGAACTGTGATCTTGTTTTGGGTCGATCTGGTATCGCTGTGACTTTTCCGAGTTCGGATCGATTCTTGTGAACCTTGTTCGGAAGTGACATCATTTGGTTCTACTAGTTCTTTTATTCGAAGTGGATCGGATTTTGAACTTCTGTATATTCTACTTTGTCGACTCATTTATGTTTGTTGACATTTGTGAGCTTGTCCTGCCCCTTGCTTTTGTTGATCGAACGAGTGTGGTATTGTTTCGGAATAACTCGTTTGTCGTTGTGACTTTTCAATCGCTATTCCCTTTCCTGTGGATCTTATGGGAATGCATGTCCTGTAGTTCTCACCAGATCATCCTGGGAGTTGTTGTTTGAATTTTATTATCCTTCGTGTTTCGGACATGATTGTTCGATTTTTGTTGTCTCGATCGTTTGTTTGTTCGGTTTTTGTTCTCATTTCGTGATTGTTGAGCGTTCAGGCTCCTTCCTAATTCCCTCAAGTTCGGGAAATTAGTCTCGTTTTCGATCTTCCAACCCTTGGGCGGTGGAATTCCGTATTTGTTCAGCGATTGACTCGCGTTTTGATTGATGTACCGTTGGGTCGGTCAATCTTATTGATTTTCGTTCGTTGTGTTTTGTGATTGTTCGGATAATTGACTTGACTATATTATCCGTTTGATGACGCTTGTCATCTGTTGGTTTTGATGCATTCCTAACGGCGGCGTTGTGTTGGTCGCCGTGGAGCGTGTTTTCACGCCGTATATTCCTTTGCGTTGTTTGTAACTTTTCGCCGTTGGGCATTAGTTACGCATTCTTGTGTGTCTCGTTGAGTTTTTCCTGGCGGAATATTTCTTCCCCCTACTTGTTTTAAGTTTCGGGACGAAACTTCTTTTAAGGAGGGTAGAATGTAATATCCGCAATTTTCGATTTTCGGTAAATTTCTTTTTTCGGCCGAAGTCCGTTTTGACGACTCGCTCATGACCGTTTCGTCATTCTGAGAATGATTAATTCTACACTTTTTGACATCCGAGTTCGTTTCGGAGTCGTTTTGTTGAGTTCCGTGCTTTTTAACGACTTTTCCGCACTTGAGTTCGGTTCTTGCGAATCTCGTTGGCTATTGCTTCGAGTTTCCCGTAAGTCCGTTTAACTTTGTTAGACGTGTTGTGAACTTCCGTTTGGTTATTCGATCACGTATCGTGATTTCCGGGCGTTTTGGGCCATTTTGTAATTTCTTGAAAGTTACGGGTATCCGTATCTGGAATTGTCGTCTCGACCCGTTTCTTGGTCGCGTATGATTGAATATGGTCTTATGTTTTCATTTCGGGTCGTGGATATCGTCAGGAACTCGTCGTGTTCGTTGTGCGTTTTCGGAAATCGGGTCGTCGAGCCACAGCGGTTCGGGGCTGGCCCGGGCGGTTGCGGGACAGCCGGACGATTGCGGGCACCGGCCGGACGGTGCGCGAGAACCGCGTAGCGCACGCTTCTGGCCGGAAGAGGCTGCGCCTTCCGGCAGTGTAGCGCCTGTGCCGGGTGGCTGCGTCTTATTGCTCGGGCACAGGCGATGGGGTTTCGAGGTTACGGACTCGGTCGGGATCGGCGGGTAGCGCACGCTACGCCGAGCGTAAGCGCGCTAGTCGGCGGCGTAGTGCCTGCGTCGGCCGGCTAGCGTGCGTTACTGGCCGGGCGATTCGATCCGGTGGCTCTTTGGGCGGGTCGGCTAGCGCGCAGTATCGGCCGTAGCGCACGCTAGCGGAGTTAGTCGGCAGTTCGGTCGGCGGGGTTGGTCGGTGATGCCGGGTCGTGTGGGCCACGGCCGAGGGTACTCGGCGATCTGGCCGATAGCGCACGCTAGTCGGGAAGGCTAGCGCACGCTAAGTCGCCCGATATAAATGTGGTGACGATCACATTTCATTTCGTTTTTCACTTCCTTCCTTCTCCTTCCGCGGATGGAGATTCATGGGCGACGAAGCCATGTTGTTTAACAACAAATCCATGATGTTCTTGAGTTCATAACATCAATCAATCGTCCGTTATCAACCTTTGATCCAGCGAATCAAGGTAATCTTCCTTAGAACCCTAATTTCGTGAAATTGGGGATTTTTGTATTTTTGTCCGATTCGTTCCGTGTTGTTGATTAATTCATGATGGGTATGATTAATCTTGATAGTATTCTTGTGTTTAACATCATTTAATCCATTGTTCTTTGTCGAATCGAAGTATAATTCTTGATTTCCTTCGAATTGACTTTTTGGGTGATTTGTCCCCGATCTCATTTTTCATCTATTTTCGATGGATCGATTATGGTTAAATGATGTTGTTAAACATATTCTATGGATTGTATATCCATATTTCAACTTGGAATTCCGTTTTCGTGATTTGACGGAACGAATCGTGTTCTTGACCGTTTTGGGGGAAATCCGTGAACTTTCGTCATTCGTTCTTTGAATTCAACGGCTTGAGTCGTGTTATGGAATTCATTTCATTGTTATTATTTGTCCTTCGTAGTTTATGAACGCGAGTTGGCGATCGGTGGAGTCGGCGGGTTCGTAGTCGGTTCGTGTCAACCTACCTCGGTCAGTTCTTCGCGTTGTTCTTATTCGAGGCAAGTACCTTGTCCATACATTTCTTGTTTTGTGGATATGATGATTGGTGATCGTCTTGGTATGTGTGTGTGTTTGTTTGAAACGGGTTTTTCAAAAGATTCGACTAGCCTCGTTAAAGGCTCACTTTCAAAACGCGTGTGTTTTGTAAATTGTGTGGGTTGTAAGTGACTATGTGAATCCTATGGATATGTTTGGTGTTGATGTTGCGCTTGATAACGCGTGTGTGCATATATTATCTCATTTTTGGTGCATTGTGATTTGACGCTTATGTCGTGCTTTGTGTTTGTTGCCTTTGGTGGATTGTATGAATATCCTTGTTGTGACATGTTAATTGTGTGAATGTATTTCGCTCACCTCGGGAGGGTCCGACGGGATCACGGAGGGAATTCCAATGGTATAGCCCTGGATTCACGAGTGCGGTTGTTTGTTTGGTGAATGTATTTGCTCACCTCGGGAGGGTTCGACGGGGCCACGGAGGGAATTCCAATGGTATAGCCCTGGATTCACGAGTAAAACTTCACGAATTGGTGTATATGATTTCGAAAACGCATTCTACTCACCTTGGGAGGGTCCGACGGGGCCACGAAGGGAGTCCAATGGTATAGCCCTGGATTCACGAGTTGATGTTGTATTTTTGGTGACCAAGGTTTACGTATCTTGGGCGATTATATTGTATTGATGTTATGTCCGCCGAAGACACGTGACATGGGTTTTAACCTTGTGTATTCTTTGTTGGTTTTCTAATTGCGAAAACAAAACCTTTGGGTTGTGACCCTGTTGATTTTGGAAAGATTAGGATTTGATAATCCTAAATTGTTTTCTATTAAAACTCTCGATGGCATTTTAAATCGCTTTTACAAATTGTTCCCCTTAATTGTGGTCTTTCGGTTTCGGAATGTTTTACCCAAACTCTTGCCTCGGGAAGTACTTTTCATTACGTTTGGATCTTTGATGATTCCTGGTTATTGTTATTCGTGGAATGTGAATTGTATGGCTCGTATTTTTGCACTTGTACTTGCACTAGCGAAACAGTGGAGTTTGCTAACCCCCGAGTATTCGGGGTGGATGTCTATTTTTGCATTCGGGTTTTGGAGCATGGCACAGGTCGGCACGAAGGATGATGAAAGATGAACGATACTAATCACACGAGGATCCGTTGATGTCGTATTGGTCTAGTTGTATTTTCTTTTCCGCCGCAAGATCTTTCCCGTTGTACGGAGTTTATCAGATTTTGACCCCTGCGTGGGTAAGTGTTTGAAATATAGTTGTATGTTATTGTTGAAAGACCAAATCGGTCTACTGAGTCATTTTAGCCTTAAAGGCGATGTTTAGATGTTTGATTTTAAGTTATCAGCCTGGTAGATTCTCGAGGAGAGGGTCTACGGCGTGTAATATCCCTGAGTGGATTGGGGGTGTTACAGAATGGTATCGGAGCTTAGGTTGTGGAAACCTAGGCTGTCGGGTCAGTGGTGTCTATCGAGTTTTTGTCTCGTCGGATTTTATCTGACTGAGTCGTGTCGCGACGCGTCGTCTGAGTTTGTTGGTCGTGATTAGTATCGTGGGGCGATCATCATCTTCGTGCGACTGCCAAAGCTAAGACAGATTCCCCTGCTCAACAAGTTTCACCTGCTAGTGTTACAGATTCAGCTGCTGCTTCATCTACACAAAGTGGGACCCCACCATCCATTCCTGCTACTACCACACCATCCATTACTACTGCCACATCATCAACTCCTGCTGTCTCTACATCCAATCCTGCTGTTCCATTAGAAGAAACATAAGAGGTTCCCATTCCTTCTGCTTCTACTCCTGGTGTCTCTTCACCTAGTTCTACTCCAGGAAAGAGGAGGAAGACTTTGGCTAAGAAGCGTGCTACTAGGCCTATTGCAGATCTGGATGATAAAGACTTCATCAAGATTGATTCTGAGAGTGACTCTAAAGATGATTACCCCATTGCAGATTCTATACCTATTCCTTGGGCTGCTATTGCTAGATGGGAGATCATTCCTACACCTCTGGGAGAGATCAATGCCCTATACAGAGTTGATGGTGTCACCAAGTACTTTACATTTCTTAGGGAAATTATGCATATGGTGGACAGGCAAGATTTGTTAAACTTATATGGCATGGTGGTCAAGCATTATGCATCCACCACAGCTACTAGGGTTGGCCTAATGCTATAGGGTGATTTGAAAGTGTTGATGGACTCTCAGGAAGGTGGAGAAGGTTATTCTGTTTGGACCAACCAACAGCTCTAGCAAGTGAGAAGTTGGAGGTTGTACACTCATTCCAGTGTTCATTTGTTGGAGACCATGACTGGAGAAGTGTTGTATATGTTTGTAGATGTAGCATATCCTCTTTCTGTCCAACTTATGGAAAGGATGCTCAGGCATAAGTTGGAAGTAGAAAACACAGTTGTGGGAATGGCATGACTACTGCTGAGCAGTTGGTTAGATTTATCAAGAATCAACTTGCTGCTGCTAAGGATCCTGCTGCTGATTGATGGTATATTGTGTTGTATTTCTTTTTCTATATTTCTTTCTTTCTTTTATTATATATAGATTCTGTTATTAAAAAAAACAAAAAACAAAAAAAAAAAACTAACTTGTGCATTTTAAGCTGTTGGAATGCAACATTTTCAGGGTTTGAGTGTTGGTTCAATACCTCACAACAAATGGTGTTCAACTCACCATGTCCAACAGACAAGAAAGAGTTGACTCACCATGAGGGTATGGCTATGGTGTGACTCTTAAATCTGTTCATGGCTGATAATTTGCCAAAAATTTTATGGTAATCAACTCACCATATCTTTGATAGTGAAGAGTTGGCTAGCCCACAAGTATATGGCTTGTGGTAAAGGCAATGGAAAACCATATATGGTTCCTGGTTCACCATGGTTAATGACCCAAGAATCATCTAGTCCAAATCAAACGGCTTTGGTAAAGACACTTCAAATCTGTTGATAGCTGTAATAGTTTGCTCAAAACTATAGGGTTTTCAACTCACCCATGTTTCGTTACTGAGAGTTGGATGGTCATCAATTCACCACGGATAATGCCCTTTGGGTACCAAAGAATTGACAAGTCCTGAGCAAACGGCTACAAGTAAAGACATAACAAAACCGTTGATGGCTGTGATGATTTGCCAAAATCATCAGGGTTTCCCAACTCACCATCGATTCATGTTCCAAGGGTTGGGCTGGTTACTAGTTCACCAGGGTAATATCATGATTCCACCAAAGGACTAGCTATCCCAAGAGTGAGTAGCTACTTGGTAAAGGCTAATCAAATCTACTCATGTTGATGCTGGTTATTTGATACTGCTGATGGTTATCTATTGTTGCTGGTTCTTTGATTTGTTGTTGTTCAGGTACAAGTCTCAATCCTTAAGCTTTGGAAGTAAAGATCTATCTAGAAACTTGAAGTTAACTGAGTCAAATTCAAGTTTAGGGGAGGATTGTTAGGAATTATTGAAATGTAATAAGTACATTACTGCTGGTTGGTTACTGCTGGCAAGTATATAGTTCCTGTTGTTAGCAAAAAATGGTTGCTGCTGTTAGTTTTGTTTCTGCGGGTTATAGTAATAGTCATACCTTTATATTTAGAAGTTTGTTAGAGGAAGGGATATGCATGAGTTATATTAGGAAGAGATAACGCATATCTCCTCTACACGTTTTCTAGTGAATGCCGAATTAGGGTTTCTTGTAGTATAAAAGAAACACACGGCTAATGTTTATGGACATCTTTGAAAAAACTTTTAATAGTTAGTAATATAGATCCATAGAGTGGTCCAGACCTAGACAGATATTTGAGCCGGTTAAAATAAGTAGAATACTTATGTAATCACAAGTAAACTACAAGAGAGACTCTTACCAATAAACTTATATTTATGCGGAATATAAACACAAGAGTTAAAGAAGACGAACTAAATAACAATTGATCCTCTATGGATCTATATTACTAACTATTAAAAGTTTTTTCAAAGATGTCCATAAACATAGTCGTGTGTTTCTTTTATACTACAAGAAACCCTAATTCGGCATTCACTAGAAAACGTGTAGAGGAGATATGCATTATATCTTCCTAATATAACTTATGCATATCCCTTCCTCTAACAAACTTCTAAATATACGGGTTTGACAATTACTATAACCCGCAGAAACAAAACTAACAGCAGCAACCATTTTGTGCTAACAACAGGAACTATAAACTAACTACACCAGCAGGAACTATATACCTGCCAACAGTAACCAACAATACGCTATCAGCAGTAATGTACTTATTACATTTCGATAATTCCTAACAACTAAGATGAATAGAGTTGATAGAACTTGTGCTTCAATTGAAACTGCTTCCTTTCGTCCTCTAACATAGCTAATCTTCTTCCCTCCTTCTCCTGAGCTTCTTCATGGTTGCTACAAATCACTCTCAAGTCATGCGTCGGATATTTCACCTTCTACGGTTCTAGTTGAACTGATGCATAACCCAAATTTTCTTGTCTTGCAAAAGGACATAGCTAAGTCTCCTTTTGAAGTAGAACAATTCTCTTTCCAGCTCTTCCAAATTCTCCTATCGTTCTTTTTCCCACAAAAGTTACTCTTCGAAAACATCACAAAGAGTTTATTCTGACGTAGAAATTCCAACACAATTTACGAGGATGATTTTCATATTTCTCTTTCATCTCTGAATATACCAATATGTCATACTATGACAATTTGTCCAAGTATTCATGAAAAACACAATTTATCAATTTCACAGGAACAGTCGGAGTAGTAACCAATACAATTGGCATCGCTTATACTCATAAAGACCATAACGAATACGAAAAGGAATTTTAGGAACATCTCACTCCTTCACACGAAACATGATACGATTAGCTTCCAGAAATCAATCCACAACTTCATGCTATCATCATTATTCTCCCCGAATAAAACAGAAACACATCAAAGATACACACTTGCACAGATGAAACCACTTCCTAGAAGCTGGCTCTTCAATTCTTTCCCTTCCACTGATGTCATTCACAACAGAGTTTCAGAATTAAGCAAATGTCACTCTTATATGGATAAAGTTCCCGAATCAACCTACTTACTGTTCTCAGACACTGCTCAAAATATCATATGATCCCAATAAGTTCAAGTTATATGATGTAACTATTATCACGTTGGCCAGGCGTCATAATGCTTGCATCATATACACATGCCTTTATTACAATCACATTATACCTCGAGTCGTGACTAAACAAATTCTCATAACCAGATCAAAACAACTTCACATTCGGATGATAATCTTAGTAGTTCATCAAGGAATACATCTTGAACATTTCAAACAACTGAATGACTCTCGAGGCGAGTTCATCGAACGAAGTATCTTCACAACCGTGAGGGATTAACGTACGAGTTTTAAAAATAAAGGTGATCATAATTGATTACCAGGTGGGAACCATGGTACAAAATTTTGAGTTTATCAAATCGCCAAAGATGACAAATCTAATATGACTGTTGTTAGCATCTCGATGATCAGTTAACAAATCCATATCCAGAATAATATCTAATCAAACATTCCCAAAGGAAACAGGTTAGCAGAGCGAAACTCATCTGCAACTATCTTCAAAACACATCGAACAATTCAGATACCCATGATGGAAGATCACAAGATTTCTCATAGAGATAGAATAGGTAGGGCAAAAAACTAATGGTGTAGAGGGAAACCTTAATATGCTTATCAGAAGCAAGAGATACCACAAAATGTGTCGAACACCTCGGATTCATACATATGCGAATTCTCTGAACGGACGAAAAGTCATCTAAACGAATCAAAGATCGAAGTTCGAAAGAAAGTAATAATCCTCAGAAATTGAAACTTATAAGGCATTACTACAGAGTATCCAAGCATTCTAAACTTATGTTGCATATCCTGATAAATCTTCTAAATCTCCAGAACGAATGATCTTATAAAGGCTTAACTAAAAGCAGAGGCATAAATCAGAGTGATGCGGAAGAATGATAACTAACTAACGTCTTATCATATAATCTACCCAATCCTCACCGATCATAACTAAAATTCCTAAAGGGAGAAACCTAAAGCAAATCCTTCCAAGGTTATTCCATAAGCTCCTAAAGTGCAAACCTAATGGTCCAAATCTGCACAAGCCATAACTTATGTATTACAAGTCGCAACCTGGCTCTAATACCATAATTTTAACACCCCAACCTAACACGGGTCAAAATGCCATATTATGGTGCCAATCAGAACATACAACGCAAGCGGAAGACTTATAAACATAAAAGTTACAAAGGTATTCTAAGATAACAATAAATTACTAAATCTAAACAAGATGAAATCCAAAACTGAAAAACAAAACCAAACTAATCTAACTGAAGCTAAATCCAAGTCTAATCCAGAAGCAAAAGGTATCTAATCATCAGGGTAGTCCACTAAGCGCTCTTATGCACTCTTCACTCAAACCCAGCTTCGAACCTAAAACCTGTCGCAGGAAAAGAAATGCGGCTAAGCTTAAAAAGCCCAGTGAACAGATATATAGCAAAACGAATAATCGAAACATATATATGTATAGGAAACGAAAATCATAAGCTCCTGCTAAAAATGAATATCATCTGTCAAATGAAATAAGAGATCAACGATCAACTGAACAAATATCATAAGTCAACTGAATAAGGAACATGAAGAATCAAATGATAATACGAATCATATAGTAGCCAGAATCACATGAGCAGTTAGAACAAAGGCTTGTCTAACGAGGTACTCAAATAGACACAAGAAACATAGGAAAGCCACGAGCCGACCTAACGAGATACTCGAATAGGTCTCAAATCACATAATCACATATCCGTCAAATCCTACATGCACAAAGAGGGGAGACCTCTAAGTACCAAATGGAGTAGCTAGCTCCTAAATGTGAAGAAGTGTAAAGCACACACACTCACATTCACCCTACACAGAACAAAATACCGAGGATGCATCCATACGCCCCCTCCTACATAACAAATCATATATATATACACCTGCTCGCATGACAAGTATATACACATATAAATGGCCAAGAGTACTCATATCATATCATAACAAATGGGGACGCCGTGGATCAATCACACCCCCACAGAAAGTGTCATGCCATTGGTGCCATCAATGACATGGCCTTGGTACCTCCATGACTAGATAATAAACTCGGGCATAAGAACAGAACAGATCACATCATATCACATCATAATCATCATAGCATATCCAAATCCAACATATCATAACAAAGATCATATCAAACGGATCATAGCAATGGCATATCAAAAGGGAATCATAGCAATGTCAAGGATCAAAAGAGTCATGAGGAGTCCCTACTGAGAAGGGATAGAATATCTGTACCTCTAACCGCAATTGCAAAACACATCGGAGACAAGGATAGGAAGTTACTCCTTCTTTAGCGAATCTACACGAATTAATGATTGTCTTTATTATTCATATGCTCATTTTAAATCAGATTACTCCTTTTAGGTTTCTTTCTATTTTTAGAAGCTTTCCATTTTAGTAACTTGCCAAATATAGTAACTTTCCAAAAATAGTAACTTTCAACTTTAAGTAACTTAGACATTTTAAGTAACTTTCTAATTTTAGCAGGTTTCCCGAATTAGGAAGTTTTCATATTTGGTAAGTTTCCCGAATTAGTAACTTTCCATATTTAGTAAGTTTTAACATGACTTCCCAATTTAGTTAAATTAGATTTAGGGTTCGGAATTATCAATTAGGTTAATCGTACCCACACACAAGTCAACACGACATTAAAAAGACACACGCAACATAAGAATATGTATTAGGACACCAAACATCTAAGTGACACATTTAATACATATATAACACATGCATACACATTAACTCGTTTTATAACAAAAATTAAGCATACTAAATGAATTTTAATAACGTATCAGAATCCCAAACTAAAAATCCACAAAATTCTCACAGAAGCTATAATGTCTTAGGATTCTACTTGAATTTTCCCAGATTTTATTTTTAAGTGGAACTCCCAGTCAAAAATATTTATGGCAACATGTTCAGATTCGGATCTACAGATACACACAGAAAGTTTTCCTTTTAACTAACTCATTTAAACACTTTAGAAAAATCCACAAAAATTCCAGAAAGTCACACATAATCTAAATATCACCCCTGTAAAAGGAGAGCTGTTAATTCCTTATGATTTGAAAAAACAAAAATAAAAAACTCCAACTAAATTTCAGACTCAAATTCACAAATTTGACAACTTATCTTCTAAAAATCAAAAAGCTTACTTCCCAACCTCCAATGACCACGAAACTTATATATTCAGAAAGTACACATTTTAAACTTAGTTTTAGAGTCAAGAAACCTGTAAAAACACGTTGGTATCATCAAGATTTACCCCGTTCAATCCAACCCAAAAATCTGGTCAAAAACTAAATTACCAAACTACAAACCCTAACTAATATATTCTTGCAACAATCACCCAAACACCTAAATTAATTACTCTAATCATCATTATACTCTAAATTACAGATTATTAACATTCTATTACAAACCCTAATTCATCATGTGAGTACTAAAATAATTATAAAGATTATAAAACTTAAATGAATATATAATAAAACACTAATCGTCAAATTTATCAATCCCGAACCGAGGTTTCCTTGAGCTTTCTTGAAAACTAAAAATGGAGGCTAGGGTTTTTTTTATTCTCTTCATTTTTTTCCTGTAGATCGATTATGGGGAGGGAGTAGGAACTAGAGGTGCAAAAAAATCGATTTTTTTCGGTTTTCGGTTTTTTAAAAACCAGTTAAAAAAACCGGTTTTTCTAATAACCAGTTTCGGTTCGGTTTCGGTTTTTTGGAATCGGTTTTCTTCAGTTATAAATATTCGGAATCGGTTTTTTTCGGTTATAAATTTTCGGAATCGGTTTTTTATCGGTTTTTTACCGGTTCGTTTTTTCGGTTATAAATGTTCGGATTCGGATTTTTTTCCGGTTATTTACCGGTTCGTTCGTTTTTTTCGGTTATAAATGTTCGGATTCGGTTTTTTTCGGTTATTTACCGGTTCATTTTTTTCTGGTTCGTTTTATTTAAACAATACAATTATTATACAACTAAAAAAAATACAATTATACAATCATAACTTTTATTTAAACAATACAATTATTATACAACTAAAAAAATACAATCTTAACTTTTATTTAAACAATACAATCATAACTTTTATTTAAACAATACAATTATACAACTAAAAATATACAATCATAACTTTTATTTAAACAATACAATCATAAAAACATATAAATACTAATACAATTTTCGAGCTTCGGCATGGCCATCACCCGAAAACATATTAGTGTAATCAAGTATACCGAGCTTCGGCATTGCCATCACCCGTTATACTCAACTACTCAAGTAATCAAGATCATTTTCTTCCAAAAAATCTTGTACATCTACATTTTCAACTTCAAATTCTTCAAACTCACCTTCATCTAATTCGCCTTCGGTATTCGAAGCCGAAGGTGATATATCCATTTCTTCTTCTTCTTCTCTTATTATACCTTCTTCAACTTCTTTATCTAATATTGGACCTTCCAACGATGTTTTATGTTGTATCCTATCTACTCCGTCCAAATAATCTTTCAAACATACACATACTTCCACGGCTTCGGGGGTTAGCCTTTGTCCTTCTTTCCGATATAATTCGACCACTAACAGAAAATGCCGATTCGGAAGCTACCATCGAAGCTTGGACTGCTAATAAGTCACGAGCCATAGCGGATAAAATTGGATATTGGATTTCCCTTTCTTTCCACCAAGCCAAAATGTCAAATTTTGCAAACTCATCGGGACTTAAAGTTCTTAAAAAGTTTGTAGCCATATATTGTCCCAATTCGCTTGTTGGGGCCGATGTTCGTTGACGCTTTGTAGCGTCTTCAAATAAAGAATTATAAATGTTTATATTAATATCTCTTGTCATTCGTGTAATACCCGTAATTTTTGTTCCCCGGAAATTTTCTATTTTTGGCGGAAGTCTATTTTGACGACTTGCTTGGGACCGTTTCATCATCCTGAGAATGATTAATTCTACACTTTTTGTCATCCGAGTTCGTTTCGGTATCGTTCTGTTGAATTCCGTGTCCTTAATCGACTTTGTTAGATCACCATTAATTTTTGGTAACTCCAAAAATTCTAAATCCTTGCAAAATTATATAGCATCGAGTTAGCTTTCCAATGGTTCAAACGGTGAGTCAATCGGAGTCCGGACGAGAGAGTTATGGTCGTTTTAGATCACCCGCTCGTTATTGGCCGATCACTGCCGGCCGAACCCGGCCGTGTCGTCCGACACGGCCCGTGCCGTACTCGTCCGGAAATGCCGAAGTTTCTGTCGACCAGACTCGACCGTGTCGTCCGACACGGCCCGTGCCATACTCTTCCGGATAAGCCTGGAACGACTGCCGACACGCCCGACCGTGTCCCAGGACACGGTCGAGTCATGCCCAGTCGCTGTCGGGCGGGTCGCTGTCGGAAGGCCCTCAGCGCCGCGACCGTGTCAAGCAGGACACGGTCGAGTCCCTGTCGGCCAACTGTGCAACACGACCGTGCCGACCGGCACGGGCCGTGTCCGGCAGGCAGTCAACCCCTATAAAAGGCCCTGCAGACGTTTTTTCGCCATTTTTTCTCCTTCTTCTACTTCTCTTCCGCGTCTGGGGTTGTTCCTGCCATGGAGAGATGTTGTTGGTCAATAAATACATGAATTCTTGGAGTTCATATCATCAATCATCCATCCTATAACATCCTTTGATCGAGCGAATCAGGTCAGATTTTCCAGAAATCTAATTTTGGGGATTTTGGGTATTTTGTTCGATTTCGTCCGTTTAATCCGATTTAACTTAGGATTGTGATGGATTGATGATTATTTAGATGTATTGTATCATTTCCCTTGTTATCCCATGGTTGGATCGTATCGATTCGTTGTTTTGGTCGAGTTCTTGACCGACGCCTTGAAGGTGTCCGGTAAAATGTCATAGAGGGGTTTTCGGGCGTTCTTCGATTATTCTTCCCCGTATGATCGATTATTCTTGTGGGTCCCACGGCGGGGCTCACGGCGCTGTAATATACCCTGAATAACTTGGGGGTGTTACAGAATATGGTATCAGAGAGCTTAGGTTTATGGATACCTAGGCTGTCGGTCTTTTGGGTCGATTGAGTCGGCATTTGCCCACAGTATCACTACTCTGCCATCATCACAGTGCGACCGGTACTTATAAGTCCTCTCACTCTTCTTGTATTTTTTCTTAATCGTTTCGTTTATAGCTTGGTATTCTTGGGAATTGGTCACTTCGAGAATGTGCGATTTGGATTATACTTACGCACGTATGTGCCCTTCAGAATGTTGGCTGAAAGTAGGAAGAATCGTGGCTGTGATCACGGACGTGAACCCTTCCTTGAGATTTTGTTAAATTGCTAATTGCAATATTGGTGTGTAACGGTATTATGTTGAGACTTTGTTTAGGAGTCGCATGCTAGTATCACGGGAGATCTTCGTCTTCACAGACCTGTAAGTATGTTGTTCGGATTATTCGAAAATTCTTGGTTATCTTGGTGATTTTGGATTTTCCGTTGAAATGTTGTTTGTGCGAGTGATTGCAAGTTTCGAGGACGAAACTTATTTTTAAGGGGGGTAGAGTGTAATACCCCGATTTTTCGGATATATTTTTTTCGTTTATATATTGGATATCGTGGATGATTAATTATGCTCGAGGACGTTGTGAACGTTTGAAAATGTTATTGAATTGAGTATATGTATTGATTTTGCCGTATGCTCGTATTTGGTATGTCATGACTTTGGACAGGAATTGTTGAAATTGGCTAAGTATGGAATTATTACGTACGTTAATAAGGTAAGTGTAATACCCCGATTTTTCGGATATATTTTTTTCGTTTATATATTGGATATCGTGGATGATTAATTATGCTCGAGGACGTTGTGAACGTTTGAAAATGTTATTGAACTGAGTATATGTATTGATTTTGCCGTATGCTCGTATTTGGTATGTCATGACTTTGGACAGGAATTGTTGAAATTGGCTAAGTATGGAATTATTACGTACGTTAATAAGGTGAGATTACGTACGTAAGATTGGCATGGTTACGTACGTCAAGGCTAAGGTATTACGTACGTAACGAAGGCATCGGACAAAACCGAGTCCTGTGAGGCAGGTGGGACCCTGTTTCGGCAACTTTCGGCGGAGAATGTTGACAGGTAAGTCAACGTACGTGTTACGTACGTTATACAGGACGTGTTACGTACGTTATACAGGACGTGTTACGTACGCAACACAACCATTGTACTGTAGCAAGTCAATTGGTATATTACGTACGTTGTATGGTATGGGTTACGTACGTAATGGACTGCACGGAATGAGACAGTGAGTTGGTTACGTACGTTATGGATATTGGATTACGTACGTTAAAGTTGTTACGTACGTTAAGAAAGGACACTTACGTACGTAATGTGAATGCAATTTATATATTGAAGTGTTGCCTTTCATTTCTCTCACGATCCTTTGAGATATTTCTCTCCAAAACTCGTCCCTCTTCACTTTTAAGAGTGTTCTAAACACTTTTAACATGATTGTGAGCTTGGAATCATGGAATTAGAGCTTGGTTATGGAACTATTGTTGATTCTTGAAGTGATTTCTTCTGTTATCCATATTCTATGAGGTTTATGTCGAAGGAAGATAATGATATGCTTTGAATATCTTGATTATGATTATGGAATCATAGAGATCTTGATGTTCTTGAGGCCATATGATGACTATGATGATTTAATGATTCTTGGAATGGAGTTCAATTATTCTTTCTTCGTGGTTCGTCCATACAAGGTAATCCTCATATCCCTTTGATAGTGGCTCATTTTTTTTTCTTTTTGGATTACTACTTGGGAGGGAGTATGTTGGGAATCGTATATTTTGATGTTCGTCTTATTTCAATGAAAATGCATAAATTGGACTGTACTTTTATCCGCTGCGAGAGTATTTTTGAAATGGATTTTGGTATTTTGCCAACTGAAATTTTATTTTGTAAAACCGATTCCCTAAACTGAGTTTTTGGCATTTTAGCCTTGATCGTTTTGACGGTATTTGGAAAATGATTTTTTTTAGTATTTGAAAAATATTACCGTCATCGGTCTTTTTGGCATTTTTGAAATGACGTGGAAAATTTTGCTTAGCCTGGTAAATCCTTGTGAGAAGGGTTTACGGCGTGTAATATTCCCAGGAGGATCTGGGGTGTTACAATTATGGTATCATGTGATAATGTTATACGAGATTTATTGGAATTGTAATAAGAGATTTCGGATGTTGATATGACCATTGAGATCTTCTTCATATAGTGATAAGGGTTTTGTTGCAATTCTTGAGATTGTATAAATGACATGATGAAGAAAATGGTATCATGGAGATATATACCTCGGATATGTTGTTCTGAACATGATTTCAGATATTTCATGTTCTTGAAGAACTCTTGAATTATACGAGGTGATGAAATTTTTTTTTTAGAAGTGTTGATGTTTTGAAAATGAATATGGAAAATTCATATCTAGAGCTAAACTATGTGTTGGAAATAATATTCGTATAGGAAATACGAATGTGATTATGAGCTTGATGAGACCATTATTCATCTCTGAATTTGGAAGCCCATACGTATGGAGCAAATATTCAAATCGAATGATTGGATTGTTTGATAACCTTTTTAATATGATTATCTATTATTTTGAACCAGTCGGATGATTCGAATTGATGACGGTTATAAGTAAATTTTAACGATGGATTTACGAGAAGGGAACCTTGTCAATTCGTATTTAAGAATTGAGTTTGGAACATTTAGACCCTTATTATTGGTCCGAATTGGTTGCTGATATGATCATCATATTTCGACTCGTATTGTGGACAGGATTTGTAAGTTCTGAGTTGGATTGTTCAGACTGTGATTAGTCGAAATATGGTAAAACGATTGAGTTCGTGGTTTGGTGGTATTGATATTGGTCGTCATCGAACCGGTTGATTATCAATCCTCCATTTTACAATAAGGTATGATGTTTGATCATAGATTATGACTGTGGTGTTGCGGTTAAGGTTGAAGGGTTCGTAGATTAACTTGGTCGAGACTGAGGGAATTCGTAAGACGAAATCAACTGAATTGGTAACAGTACGTTGTATTGATATCGAGACATGTTTTATACTCGTACTAATCAATGAGACTAATGTTATCGTGTAGGCGTACGATTGTGTGTATCATTTTGGGACTTGGCCTCTTTATGATTGTATTGATGTCAAGGGATTGGTTAACACGATGCCGTCGGCAAATTATGCCAAATGTTACTGCTGTTTGTAAAAGGCCGGTTCGAGGCATTGCGATACTTGTTGGTAAAGTTGCTATCGATAGCCGGTTCGCGGTATCGATGTATCGATTATTATTGTTCGCGATTAATGTCGTTCTGAGACATCGTTGAATCTTTGTCATCGAATTGGATCTGTTGCTATGATGTTGCGTTAACCGATTGGGGACGTTTGATATATCCTTTTGTCATCTCCGTTTCGGTGGTCGGTTTAAGACACCGGGACATCTATTCTATCGTATCATTGATTATCGATTGACCGTTCTAAGGTAATCGAGGTATTGAATTGGGATTATCGAAGATAATTCCCATCCGTTATCAAAGATAATTTCCATCCGTTGTATAATTGTTATCGATTGGCCATCCTACGGTAATCGAAGTATTGAATTGGGATTAGCAACGATAGTTCCCATCCGTTAAATTATTATTGTCGTGTTGACCGATTCAAGGCAGCACACTATTTTCTTGTGAACTCGGTAATTTTGTAATCGTTGAAGGTTGAGGATTTTCCCGAACTGTTGTGTTGTGATCGTTGTTCGTGTTAATCGGTCCTTAGGGAATTCTGATCCCAGGATGGTTGTTTTGAATATCGTTGGTCGTGTCGATCTTTCATTATTCGTGTGTCATCGTTCACTTGGTGAGTCGTATGATCCGTATTGGATGTTTTATCCCTTGAGTTTCGTTGTCATGTTGTATCGTGGCATATCTGGAATCATGTCTGCGTGCCGATTGGTTATGTGTAAGATTTTTAGCCAGGCACCCGATGGTCATGCGTGGATATTTCCGCATTGGACCGTGCACACGAGACGTAGTTCTTGAGGCTAATTAGGTACATTGTCACACGTATATTCTGGATTCCGTATACGGGGTGGACATGTGCACGGACACATTTCTGATCGGGCGCATCGTGATGTCCTCTTGAGCTTTATTGATTGATCGTTCGTAGTCCATGTTGTATGGATATGTCCGACGATTTGCGATCAGTTGTTCATACGCCAAGGGGTATGTCCGATCGAGTTTGCTTCTTTGAGATCTGTATTGTGATGATTTCTGACTTTGAAATGTTCGGCTTTGTGCTATTGTGATGTATCGGTATTTCCGTTGGAGCCTTCGGGCATTGTGAATTCGTATCTTTTTCGGCATTGGTTTGGTTTACCTTCGGGTAATGTATTGTTGTGTTCTATATTGATGATTCGCCGTTTGGGCGTATGTTTCGGTTCTTGTGCATCTCGTTGAGTTTTCCTGGCGAAATATTTCTTTCCCCTACCTGTTTTAAGTTTCGGGACGAAACTTCTTTTAAGGAGGGTAGAATGTAATACCCGTAATTTTTGTTCCCCGGAAATTTTCTATTTTTGGCGGAAGTCTATTTTGACGACTTGCTTGGGACCGTTTCATCATCCTGAGAATGATTAATTCTACACTTTTTGTCATCCGAGTTCGTTTCGGTATCGTTCTGTTGAATTCCGTGTCCTTAATCGACTTTGTTAGATCACCATTAATTTTTGGTAACTCCAAAAATTCTAAATCTTTGCAAAATTATAGAGCATCGAGTTAGCTTTCCAATGGTTCAAACGGTGAGTCAATCGGAGTCCGGACGAGAGAGTTATGGTCGTTTTAGATCACCCGCTCGTTATTGGCCGATCACTGCGGCGAACCCGGCCGTCGTCCGACACGGCCCGTGCCGTACTCGTCCGAAATGCCGAAGTTTCGTCGACCAGACTCGACCGTGTCGTCCGACACGGCCCGTGCCTGCACTCTTAGGATAAGCTGAACGATCGCTGACACGCCCGACCGTGTCCCAGACACGGCCGAGTCATGCCTGGGCCGCTGTCGGGCGGGTCGGCTGTCGGAAGGCCCTCAGCGCCACGACCGTGTCAAGCAGACACGGTCGAGTCCCTCGCCGCCAATCAGGTAACACGACCGTGCCGACCGGCACGGGCCGTGTCCGGCAGGCAGTCAACCCCTATAAAAGGCCCTGCAGACGTTTTTTCGCCATTTTTTCTCCTTCTTCTACTTCTCTTCCGCGTCTGGGGTTGTTCCTACCATGGAGAGATGTTGTTGGTCAATAAATACATGAATTCTTGGAGTTCATATCATCAATCATCCATCCTATAACATCCTTTGATCGAGCGAATCAGGTCAGATTTTCGCTAAATCTAATTTTGGGGATTTTGGGTATTTTGTTCGATTTCGTCCGTTTAATCCGATTTAACTTAGGATTGTGATGGATTGATGATTATTTAGATGTATTGTATCATTTCCCTTGTTATCCCATGGTTGGATCGTATCGATTCGTTGTTTTGGTCGAGTTCTTGACCGACGCCTTGAAGGTGTCCTAGAAATGTCATAGAGGGGTTTTCGGGCGTTCTTCGATTATTCTTCCCGTATGATCGATGATTTATTGAATTTATGTTGTTAGGGTCGAATTCTTGTGAAGAACTCGAGTCGAAACCCTTCCGCTCGTCTTCTTCGTGGTTCAAGCTTCCCGGCGAACCGTGTTCTTCTGATCTTCTAACGTTTATTAAGGCAAGTATACATTAATGATTATACTTACTCGACAAAGAAAGTATGAAATATAGATGATAAGATTATTTCTAGACACTCCGGGACGGGCCTATGGTCCTCTCGAGGGTTTCGTAGCCTCAGTGCGATTCCATGGTTGATATGAACGAACCGTTTCTACGGCATTCATATGAAATAATGTTGGCATGTAATGAACGAACCGTTTTGACGGCATTCCTACATGTAACGGCGTATGATATGAACGAACCGTTTTTACGGCATTCACATACGTCTTGAGATTTTAGTCATTCCTAATACTAGTCTTATATTGATGTTTTGATGGATATTGATGATTTTACGGATTACATTTTCTTTTTTGTTGAGGATTATCTTTTTTGTTATTGTTATACTTGCACTAGCTTTTCGAGGGCTAACCCCTTTATGGGGAAATACGTTTCATGTATTTCAGTTCCAGGAGAGCGGACAGACTGCAGTCGGCGTGAAGATGATGGGCAAGTGTGATACTGTGTCTTGTCTCCGGTTATGTTTCTTGGATTCCTCCAATCAGGGTTGTTCTACTGGCATGTATTTTTAAATACTCGAGTATTGTATTTCGCTTCCTTGATGTTCCTACTGTGTTGCCGAGGTATTGATTTGTGAAGTGATGTATATGTTTTCGTTGGTTATGGTTTTGAATACCATTGGTATCGTCTTCCTTTCTTTTGTATGTAGACCTTATCGGTCAAGTTTATAATTCCGCGTATGTTTAGCCTTGTGGGTCCCACGGCGGGGCTCACGGCGCTGTAATATACCCTGAATAACTTGGGGGTGTTACAATTCGGGACGATCCGGCCCGCATTTGGTCAACAATTAGGTTTTGTTGGTGACCATATTTTGTTGCATAAAATCCAAATAATTTCTTAAAATGATCGTTAAATCTAAAAAATTGAGATGTTATATAGTTGGCGTCTTCACCGTCTAATCCAAAAGATAAGTCTAAATTTTCCATTATTTTTGTTATTAAAAGTTCTACACCTCCAACATTTAAATATGGATCAAGTGCGGCGGAACAAGTAAAAACCAAAGGTATAAACTAGCAAAATATTTTATAAATTTCTTTTTTATAATTTTAACCATTTTTCTAAACATTAGAATAGGTGAGCTTTTTAATTCATATAATTTTTCCGTCATAGCATAAATTTGGTTTAAAACTAATGAGCTAGTTGGATAATAAACACCCGATAACATAGTTGTTGCCTCTTAAAAAACTTGTAAAAACATAGTTAATTCATTTAGTTCATCCCAATCTTGGTCGTTTAGTATTATAACGGACTTATTTTTATTTAAAAGTCTTTCATTATAAGCATGTAAAGTAACACGTTGTCGTAATATATTTTCAACATTAGGCAAGTAGAATTCCACCTAGTATTATTATCAAAGCAAGGTCCTAGGGGTACTTCATTACACGAAACACGAAAACGTTTATAGTACTTTTGTCGTTCGTTGCTCGCTCTATATATAGTTACTAATAAATTCCTAAATTTCGTATATAATCTATCACATATTTTTAATGCCGCTTGTATGGATAAATTAATAACATGAACAACGCAACGGGAATGAAAAAAAGCACCATCTAAAATAGGTTTTACACGTAATTTTAACAAGTCCATAGCGCATGTATTATTTGATGCATTATCTAGTGAAATCGTAAAAACTTTATCATCTAAATTATATTCAATTAAAGTGTCATGCAATATTTTTCTTAAATTACATCCCGTATGAGGATAACCAAATACTTTAAAAGCAATTGTCCATTTCATTAATAACTAAGATTCGGGATTAAACCAATGAGCCGTAACGGCGAGAAAAGAATTTGCCGTACCATGTGGTGCGGTCCAAGTATCCGTAGTTATAGAAACACCATATTTATATTCACGAAAACCTTCAATAATATCTTTTTTAGCCGTTTTCCATAATTTAAAAGCATCACTTCTAAGAGTAGTACGACTTACATGTTCATAACGCAGTCGTAGCCTCTTTTTGATGATCTCCGTAAGCTTGACGTTGTCGAAGTGGTTGAATGGAAGCCCTTGTTGAATGACAAACTTCGTAAAATCAAGTCGAAGCGCATCCTCATCATATATAAAAACTTGACCATCCGCACCAATAGTACCTTGCGACATATCATTTCGAACCGCCTTACAACTACCCAAATGATTCCTAAGTGTAGTGTTAGACCACACATCACCTTTTCGGGTAGTTGGTTTAACTTTAAAAAGATCATCATTTGTGTAATGTTGTTTTTGGGTATTGCTAGTAGCAACGGAGGGAGTAGTGGAAGCTTGTTGTGATTGTGAGTTTTCCATTATATCGAATTAGCGAGATTAGAGCGTTTTTGAGAGATTAAAGAAAGAAATGAGATTGTTTTTTATGTGTTTTCAACCCCAACTCATTACTTCTATTTATACTAACAATCCATGGCCTAAAAGCATCAAAAATCATCAAAAAAAAAACGGCTAGTTTTGCTAAGGAGCCATTGGCTCGGATTTTTTAAGAAAAAACCGGAAAAAACCGGTTAACGGTCAAAATTTTTTTTTTTTTTGAAAACGGCTATATTTAAAACCGGTTAAAACTTACAACTGGTATATTTTCTTTTTATATAAAAAAAATTTATATATTTAATAAATAAAAAAACGGTTTAAACCGGTTATTTTTAAGAACCGGTAAAAAACCGGTACGTGGAAAAAACCCAAAACCGGTCTAACCGGTTCGGTTTTTAAAAAACCGGTTGCGGGTTTTTTTCCGGGTTACAAAAAAACCGGTTCCATATTTGCACCTCTAGTAGGAACCGACTTTTATTTTTTGTATAAGATGGCTTGGATCAAATTCTAGTTGGGCTTGGATTTGGTAAGTAACAAAATTAGCCCAAAACCTTATATATATTTAAACCAATTAGCCAAATGTTATATTTATATTACTATTTATTTATTTAGCTTATGGTATAATTAAAGTAGATAATTAAAATGTTAATCCGAATTTTAGGGAGTTATAGACAAAGACAAGGGTGGGTTGGGTATAAATAGTTTAAAAGCTTCCAATTTAGCTCTTTTATATAAATGGTGATGGAGATTCCTGAATGATAATGATTCGATATGGGAAAAAGTGATTAAAAGCATTCACGGTAGGGATGGAGGTTTTGGCACATCCGATCGAAAACCTTTTGGTAATGGAGTGTGGGCGTCTATTGTTAAAGTTGTTGATCAAATGCATGAGAAAAAAATTATGCCTTTGGGTTCGATGGCTTTACATGTAGGAAATGGACGTAATGTTTCTTTCTGGAATGACATTTGGGTTGGCGATCATCGGTTACGAGACAAATTCCCCAGATTGTACGATATGGGGTCGAATAAAGAATGTTTCATTGCTGAGCGTCGGGTAGAAGATCAATGGGTTTGGTCGTGGAATCGAAGTATTAGAAGTGGAAGCAGAATAGAGCACCAATTGATGGAAATGTTAGCTATGTTAATGAACGTAAACTTCACTGATACATATGACAAATGGAAATGGGAGTTTGAATTGGATGGAATATTCTCGGTGCGTAGTGCGAGGAAGATAATTGACTCTAGTTTTCTTACAACAGGTAATATTGTTACAAGATGGTGTAGCAATGTCCCGATCAAAGTTAATATAATGATGTGGCGTCTTATGTGGGATCAGTTGCCAACGAGAATGAATCTTGCTGCTAAAGTCATAGATATCCCATCTGTGTTATGCCCTATATGTAATAATGAGATTGAATCTTCGGATCATACTTTCTTTAAATGTGATATGGCGGTTCATCTTTGGAGAAGGGTATCGAGATGGTGTGATTTGAATCTGCCTAGTTTTGATAACATCTCCTCGATGCTTAGCTGGTTGGAATCGATTGGTGTTCAAAGAAGGAGAATCCTAGAGGTGATTTTATATACCAAAGTGTGGTGTATTTGGAGGTTTCGAAACGGAGTGGTGTTCAAAGATTCAACCATGAAAAGAGCTTTATTTTCGAGTCCATTGTTCTTAACTCTTACTATTGGTTTTCGAGTAGATGTAAAAAACATAACATCTCATGGACATTGTGGCTTCAAAACCCAATGTTACATTTCTTTGTATAAGTTGCTAGTTTCTTTCTAGCTTGTTTTATTTTATGATTTTTATCTCACCGTTGAAAAAAAAAAAAGGGTCAACATTAACAATATTCAAACAAATACACGATCATTTTTTTAGATCTTATTACTAAAAACAAACAAGGCCTAGTTTATTAAGAGAGCCAAAGAAAGTGTAACTTACAAATTTAGTTTTTGCTAAACCTGTTGATTTTCATATAATTCTAGTAGAGCATAAAATTCGCTTTTGTTACTTTTGCCCTCCAATTATGTTTTGGTCATTCCAATCCCAAGTTATAGGATTATTTTTATTTTTTATTTTAACCGAAAACCTAATTCTGAATTTGGTTTTCAATTCGGTTTAGACAACTTTGAATTCGCTTAAGTTTGGCCTTCAGAAATTCTCAACACAAGGTATATGAACTGAAAATCCAAAAAACTGAAAATCCGTTGCTGCCTTCTTTTGTATCCTTGTTTTTGCCTATCTTCGCCTTCGAGTAAAAAACACTAGTGTTACAAAACACAATTTTTCCAAAGATGATGCTACCTTTGTTTTTTGTCCACTGGTTCGGTGCACAACATTTTTCATAGTTCAAAGAAAGAGAAATTCTTCTACGAAACACAAGCAACATTAAATAACTTAAAGAAATGGTTACAAGTTCAACTTATTACACGTTTGTGCTACACAAAATAGTACTCGCAAATAAGTAGATTAGGACCAAAGTTGGTTCAATCCAGCATGAGGGGCAAGAAGATATTTCGTTAGAAGAAATCTCCAAAACTTTCTTGAAAGTTTTTGTTATCGAAAGTGTGATACCTGCATGTTTCAAGTGAATAGAATAACATATCATTCATGTTCTCATTCTTGCGTGCAATCTTGGAAAGAAGATCTTGTTCTCCAAATGTGGTGTTTTGGCCTCAATGCAGAGAGATGACATACCACAAATAAAAATCATATGTTTCCCTAAACTATCTATTTTAACCCATTCTTGTGTAGAATCATCAAACTTGAAAACCTCTACCGATTCTCCAAACTTCCCCACAATGACATGTAAAAGATGTTGATCACACCTCAACAGAAAGACTGAGCCAAAGATGTGCAACAACTTGTTGGGGCTTTGGCTAAATTAGGCTTCCATGAATGTTGATCTTCTCTGCCCATTTCTTCAAAAACATCAAGTCCTCTATCATCCCTCAAGGCATAAAGATCTCGGCCAAATAATGTTAGAGACGAGAAACAATCATCACCATATATATCTAAAAGAATCCTACGCCAGATGGTTCCCCGCCTACAAAGTGGATACAAACATGATAATAGTATCGATCTATAGTAATTCCAACAACCATACAATCGGGAGAAGTGGGTGGTCCGAGAAACTCAATATATCTGCATCACGTAATCGTGGAAGCTCGCGGATATCACTTGTGAAAGGGTTATAAAACACCAATGATCCACTATATTTTAAAATCAAGAACCAACCATACCTCGAACCCTTTATTTCAAATCGCAAATCAATTCTTGAGGTGTTTTTATAAAATACTTGTCACCAAACATGGGATCGATAAAAGTGATAATGCCTTTATGTTTGTCAAACGCAATCACCATGGTGTAGGCAACGAATACTTTTGCAAGCTCTTTGATGCTTTTCCGTTGTTCCATGGTATCAAAGGTGCCGCTAAGTGACAACTTTTGCATGCGTAACGAAACTTGAGGTATTCAACACCAACAGAAAACTCCATTACCATCCCCAAAACATGAAGCGGAAGATTGAGCAGTGTGATTCATCCTCGTAACCCTTGACCGGTTTTACAATTATACTAACATCCTTGTCACCTTCTTGTCTAAAATCAGCATTCTCACTTTTTAACCTACAAAAAAAATACAATTTTCAAAAACGTACTTCTCTTTTCGTGTTGTCGGAGAGAAGAAGATGCTTAAGAGGGATGTCACATGAGCTAATTATAAATAATAAAAGTGATCTACACATCTATAATAAAACATAAATCACATTTCATAAATTCCAGAAAATTACCTGTTCTTATTTTCAACCAATTTAACACAAAACTCCATGTTCAAACCACGAAATGGAAAACTGAGCAGGTGTGATTCAACCTGCTGATTAACCTTAACTGATCGTACGAGTATCCCATCCTCCATGTCGCCCTCTTTTTCTTGTTTACAATCAACATATACACGATTACTTTCTAACCTACATAAAATATAATTCTTAGGGAAACAATTTCCAGCAAATAAATACATTACAATACATTTTATAGCAAATGGATTACAATACCTGGTGCACTCGAGCATTGCCCACGCTGACACATGGTTCGTTCCTGCTAAACAAGGAATATGAGATAAGGAGATAGATTTATCTTTGACGTTGTACGAGTATATGATTTTTCCCTCATCGGCAAGAATATGTATATAACCTCCTAATTCTGATGACGCAATTGCAGGGCTGTAAAATGATGACTCGGTAGCAAGTTCCACGGATAACATAGTGTCTTTGAGGTCTTCCAATTCTTCCCACCTCATATTATCCATGTCCAGTTTAAAAACATACACACCACTAACTGATGTACTTGTCCATGTCTCGTCTTTTAAACCTAATACAATCATCATGATTCGAACAAGACCCTTTCAAGAAAGGTACACTGAAAGAATCAACAATGCGAGGACAATGGAATTCCAAAACTGGCAATAAAGTTATCACGACTTCTTTTAGTTTCTTGTATTTCCGATCATTAACCACAATGCCAAACTCTACAAGAAGTAGACTAAGACTAGTCGTGTCAGATTCCATAAAGTAAGCATATACTTTACTATTGCAACAAGTTAGGCTATAAAACGAACCATCAAAACCCGTAATGCTCCTTAACTGTTTGGCAAATGTCTTTTCGGTCCATCTTAATTTCATTCTTTTATGTGCATTCCGGAAATATGAATCGCTCCCAATCCAACAAAACACAATGTTGGGTTTTTTGGTTCTCGTTAACAAAAGAACTGAATTGGGATGATCGGGAGGGGCTGACAAACAACAATGTGTGATATCATCATAATCTTCTTCTGATCTTTTATGAATTAACGGAGGGAGATTAATGATTTGAGAAGTGAATGGGTTCCAAAGAGTCCACATGACATCACGTGGATGGTTCGAGGAGAGAACCGCCCAACAGCCATGAAAACACCCTCGGATACGTTTTCCGAGTAACTCGGGGATTTGGCAGCGATAATAAGACATTGGATCATTTAAGTTGTAGAAAATATGGACTTGTGTGTCGTCATCTTCTTGGGCTTCCGAGTTCTGAGCAACAAACCAGGAATGTTTAGGAGATAAGGGAGGCACTGAACCACAGAATATCTGTTGATGTTCCATCTAAGATAATCTTTGTTATAGCGTATGAATGCCCCTGTGCAAGGTGTCAGAATGTGATTAATTCAAACTTAATAAGAAAATTAGAATCTTAAAGCTTTCACACTACAATGTATTTGAAAGTAGTATTTTAATAGCACCTCATACTTCATCTAGCGGGCAGGTAATTAGTCCGTATTTGGTTATGGTTGATACAATAAGCATGAAATTCTTACAAAAAATCAAACATAAGCAGTGATGGAGCTAAGATTTTTCATTAGGGTAGGCTAAAAAATGAAAAATCCTTGCAGCAAGTAAATACAATGAAAAAAGAAAAGAAAAAAAAAAGGTTAGACTGAAACCAAATAGTGAATTAATAACTAACGGGTGGATGTAGATGATTAGAACCAATGTTACCTAATTCGCTCTCCCCCCCCTCGTCCCACGAACCAGATCGCAGGTACCCAAACGCGGTGCGTTCGCGAACTGGTGCCCCATATCCGGCGACCCGCAGCTTTATGGCAGTGGCATGATGTCAAGGCAGACGCGAAACAGGGACAGAGGTATGGTGGCGTCGGTTTTACCCACGGCGCTGTCGAGCTGCGTAGATCTTGTACGGGGTCTGATTTTTTTCATGAAAATTGCTTGGATATTGAAGGAGATGCAAGTTAAAATTGCAGAGACGCCATGAAAGGAACGGGTGAAGAAAGGAGAGAAAAGTAAAGGAAATAAGGAAGGAGGGGTGGAAAATTCAATTATGCCCTTTGGTCACTTTTATTATTTATTTGGTAATAGGCGGCAGACATGTGAAGTCATAGGAGACTCCTATTAGGAATAATTTTTACTCCATCCCACTTTCTCTTTCCTTTTTAACTTTTTCTTCCTTTTTTTTACAAGATATTTACTTTTCGTTTTTTCCTTCTTTGTTTCTTGTGTACTCATTGTAAAATATTAAAAAAAATCGTACAAATAATACTAAATAACATATTAATGGAAACTAATATCAATAATTATTGGTATTTATCTCAAATAAATTACCTAACTTTTTAGTGTTTGACTTTCAAATCATTAAAAATCTATATCTTTTCTAAACTTTATCTCTTTCCTTGTTAATCTAAAAGACATAATCATATATTGATTAGGATTCTTTTAACTTGTACACTATATATCTAGTTCTAATTGGTATTGATTCAAAAATAAAACATATTATCATCTACGTTCAAAAAGAACATCTTCATCTAAATTATGGCGTTTGGCAAACGAGCAAGAGAGCAACAAATCTCATCTCAAAGAAGTTAGTGTTGAATGTTCGGATGGTAGTTCAAGTGAAGCCAAGAAATTGTTCCGTAAACACAAATAAACCACATCAATCATCAAAATTTGTGAGAAAAATATTGAAGAGGCACTGAAATCGATTCAACAAAACCTTTGCTAGAACACGTAATAATTACGGGTTCGTCATGGGAAAAATCCAGAGGCTCAAAAACATGGTCATGTAAGTACTGCAAGAACAAGTTCACTAGTTCATATACCCGCATGCATTATCATTTTTTGGTGTTGCCGGAAAAAAGCAGAATACAACGTTGTTCGCATTAATGAACGACAGAGCCACATATGAAGAGGTTAGAAAAAGAGTTCAAGTCTTTGAAAAACTCTGGGTCTCGTCATCATTAAAGAACTCTACATTGATGAAGATCAATAAACCGTCGATTGCGGGAAAAATTGAAGATTCGTTTAAATTGATGGAAAGACATGATGTTGATGTCAAAATAATCGGGGATCGTGTGCCAATGGAATACCTTTTAACGTGTTAAGGAATCCCCAATTTCATGAGATGGTAAGAATTAATAGAGCTCCTCAAGGTTATAAAGCACCATCATATGAGAAAGGAAGGACTACATTATTAGATGAGTGCAAAAGAAATATTGAGAAAGAACTTGTTCCGATTGAGGACACTTGGTATACACAGGGGTGTCAATAGTTTGATGGATGGTCTAATGTAAAACGTGAGCCTCCGATCAATGTTCTTGTGAATAGTCGTGGTGCCACTTTCTTGTATGCTAAAGATTTTTCGGGCATCGAGAAAACAGGAAAGCAATTGCCGAGTTTTTGTTGAGTGCCATTGAGGAAGTTGGAGACTCGAAAGTTATTCAGTTGTGGATCGATAATGCTGCAAACTGCAAATTTGCCGGGAAGGAGATAGAAAAGGTACACAAGCATATTTTTTGGTCACCATGTGCAGTACATTCCTTGAATCTTGTCATGAAAGATTTTGCAAAGCGATTTGAGTGGTTAAATAGTACATATAGAATAGGAAAAAATATAGTCAAGTACTTCATAAACCACAACCATGCACTGTATATGTTTAAAAGTCATTCAAAGTTGGAGCTTTTGAAAGTCGCAAAAACTCGATTTGGATCACATTATATTTTGCTGAAGAGACTTCTTGATTGTAGAGAAGCTTTAGCTACTACAGTTGTTCTTAAATCTTGGAAAGATTGGATTAAACAGGGGGATGAACATGCAAGAACTATGGGAAACTCAATTACAGATACTATATCTTCTGATAGTTTTTGGGATAATGTGGAAAATGTCTTATCCATCACTAAACCTATTTTTTTGCTGATTAAATTTTGTGATGGTGATGGTCCCAAAATGGGTGAGATTTATGAAAAGATGGATAATATGGTGGGTGAAATCAAAGACATTATGAAAGGAAATGTCCATGAGGCTGACTATGATCAGATGGAAGACATTATTATGCAACGGTGGGAGAAAATGTCTATTCCTCTTCATTGTCTTGGGTTTGCCCTTACTCCAAGATTTTATGATCTGAGGTATCTTAGTGCTCCAGCACCAGGAGGGACAAGAAGGAAAGCACCAAATGAGGACAAAGAAGTGATACAAGGAGTGATGGAATCCTTTGAAAGAATTTCTTAGAGCGCTGAGGAGGCAAAATTATTTCGAGAGCAGTTTGCTCGTTTCCACATGCGCAAAGGCCTTTATGCTATGGTTGCAGCCCAAATAGATGCAGTAACTATGGACGCCATTGAATGGTGGTCCACTTATGGTGCAGAAACTCCAGAGTTGGCCGAAGTTGCACAAAAGGTATTATCACAACCAATCACTAGCTCTTCCGCCGAACGAAATTGGAGTACTTATTCATATATTCATAGTGTGAAGAGGAATAGATTGAATTCTGTACGAGCTGATAAGTTGGTTTTTATTCATTCAAATTTGCGCCTTTTGTCTCGTTTCACTGAAAGTTACAAAGATGGGCCACACAGAAAATGGGATATTGATCCGGAGGAATCTTATGTTGATGATTCAAGTGTAAGGTTAGAAGATTTGCGTTGGAAATCACTTGAAGATAAATATCAAGAACAATCTGAAACTTTAGAGAAAGAAGATGAAGTAACTGTTTCACAAGGTTCAAGTTCTTCATCTGCTTTGCGAGGCATGCGTGACCTTGGGAAGACCCCACAAGCTCCTGGTGGATTACGGATTCGGCAAACTTCAATTTCCAGTTTTGGAGCGAAAGGAAAAGAAAAGATATAATTTACGTTAAACGTAGATTGAGTTATGTTTTTCTTTGTGCTATGACTAATTTACGTATTTGTGATTCTTTTTCAATTTAATAAACTTCTGTTATTATGTCTTGTTTTTACTTTTTACTACTCGATGATACAGATAGATATTATAATGTTATATACTTTAATAATTGATTATAAAATTATATTCTTTAAAAATAATCAAAAATATATGTGAAAATTAATTATCTTATAAATTTAATACTGGCGTATTGAAAAGAATGAATTCGCGTACCGCGTCCCAAAAAAGCGTCCCGACTAAGCCTACCCCCAGCGTATCGCGTACCGATACATATAGCGTACCACGTCCCGATACGTGTTCCGCGAACCGCAGCGTACCGCGAACCAGGTAACATTGATTAGAACATGACTAATTGGTTCAGTCATTGGCCTATCAAACTTTCGTTATTAGACTGACACCCTTAGTTCCTAGTAGTTACTCCTAATAGTGGATGAGCCAGTTTTGTTATTACTAATAGCTAAAGGCTGATTTTTATCAAATCTTTTAAGAATCTTGATAATGGATTTATATAAATAGATCAAACTAATAGGCGAAAACCTCAATAAAAAGTGCATAAGACTTGTAAAGTTTGGATTTTTTATGAAACTTTATATACTCAAATCAACAACTGATAACAGAGCATCAAATTGATAGGTAAAAAAGCTTATAAAGAGTGCATAAGACTTGTAAAGTTCACATTTTATATAATAACTGAACAAATCAAACAAAAACAATAATTAACATTGTAAAAAGTATAAGACTAGTAACGTTTGTTCATAAAATCTTTGAACAAATCAAGCACGAACAAGACATAAACACATGAATTAACAGGTAAAAAAAACAATCGGAGCATATAACAGGTTCCTCGGTGATACCAAACAAGCATTATAATAATACAATTAACTGTGAAAAAACTTAATTCATACCTTAAACTTGAAGAAAAATCGAAACTTGATTCGAAATCCTAACCCAGTTTTCGATTCCCGACTCTTTTTGGTTTTTCAATAAATAAATAATCTTTAATTTATACACCACCAGTTTCATATGATTTGTGAAGTGTGTTTGTTTGTGTTTCCTTAAATCTTTGTCTTTTTTTATAAAATTACGGTTTCGCCCCCACTTTCTTTTTTAGATATTCTTTCCATAGATGTGAGCCGATGTGGGGTGTTTGGGATCGTGTTTTGTAACGCACATGTTTTAATAACGCGTGATTTACCTCGTTCAAAGCGGCACGTGTTTTAATAGAGTTTGTACATACGTCGATTTTGTAAACCACGGGTTATTAAAATTAGTCGTGCCAAACACTCTTTATGACGTATAAGGATCCGAATTAGCGCAGCACTAGACTTAATCTAGAAATGGACCGGACAATAAATCCAAGGTCCGTCCATCCGGACCGGACAATAACTCCAAGGTCCGTCCATCCGGACCATAATCTCAAGCTCCGTCTATTCGGACTAACACGGAACGAATCCGTCTATCCGCATTCCAGACATTGAGTCCGGAACATCCATATAAGTTTGGACCACAGTTCAACTAAAAGAGCAAGGAATCTCGTCGGCACATCTGTAGCTGACCTAGGCAGGCCCCATACAGGGAAACTCCGCAGTTCCCTCCCAAAAGCATTGCCATCACCGGCAAGATGCCAAAAGGAAGAGTTGACCTGGAAGTTTGCCGCCCAAAAATATCACTATCACAACACGTGATTGCAGACAACCCGACAAAAAGACCTCTGGTATAAATAGAGGGCATCCTGCCACTCTCAACGGTATCACATTCTTACTCTCACTAAACACACTTTCTCTCTCTACCAATACTTACTCTCACACCCGAGGTTGACCGCGGAAGTCCCTCTTTCGCGGTGAGACTAACGGTGTTTTGTTTATGTTCTTAGCAGAATACAGAAGATTATATCCGAGTAGTACAAGATTAGCCCAACCTAAAGCTAGCTTAAACTAGTCTTTACTTGGTGCCCCAGTTTCGTACTAACAAGTGGATCCATCCGTGAGATGCTGATACATAACTGCGTCCCAAAAAGAAGCTTCACCATGAGCAATCAGGAAAATGGCTCCTCTCCAACCCAAAAGCATTCGGTTGTACGAAACACTCTAGGGAAGGAGAAGGATAAGGGAGTAGAGGAACCTTTGACGGGCCCTTTCCCAGACAAAGTGATAAGGGAGTTATGTGAAAAGCACTACGACCAACTCTTGCCTGTAATAGACGAGAAGGTTCATGAAGAAAAGTTAAGGCAAGTCAAAACACGCCTCGACTTTGATGACGAAGCACAAAGTGACTCGCGACCTAGGGAAAGGCCCCGAATCTTGGAGTCCAAATCGTTAGTGGCAAAGAAAGCAAAGAAAAAGCGAAAGGCTAGCCCTAGTGCTAGGCCCGGACCTTCCGAATACTCTTGCTCCCAAAGTGCTTTCTCCAGACTCAGCAGTGGAGAGACAAAAAGTGAAGATGAGAAAACTAAGTTTCCTCGAACTAGCGTCTTTTCCCACCTGGGAGAAGAGTGGAGAGACGTTAAGTCGCGTTTAAGGGAAAGAAGGCCGGAGGAGCCTACCCACCTCCGGTCGAAAAGCCGCGCTCGCCGGGAGCGTAGGGCTGGAGCCCGGCGTAAAAGTCACGACCACTGCCAGTCAGAAGGAAGAGATGTTCATAGACAAGAAACAGCAGGTTCGACCCAAAGCCACGCGTCCTTCCAAAGGGTGGGGGACCACGGGGAAAGAACCGTTCGTTCTGACCCCGGCAGGCAAAGGGAATGGACCCACGAAGAAAGCGAAGATAGTGCTAGGGGGCACTGGAAATCCTGATCCGAAAAGCGCGAGGCTGATTGGGATGTGGATGACCTTTATCGCCCCTATGACGTGGAAGATACGGATCCCTTCACTCCGCAAATTAGGAATTTCGAGTTTCTAAAGCGGACCAGAATGCCTGCCAACGTCAAAACTTATGATGGAACGGGGGATCCGGAGGATCATCTCAAGAACTTCTGCACCGCGGCCAAAGTCGAAAGGTGGGCCATGCCTGCTTGGTGTCACATGCATCAACATAATCAAATTTCTTTAAGTCCATTGTTGCACTGCTATCCCTGGAAACAGAATTTAAATCATTACTTTTTGGTTTCCAGGTCCAGCAAGCTGAGGCCTTAACAACATAATAATGGTTTCCAACAACGATGTATCGATTATTACTTTTGGTTTAGAAGTTGAAACCTTTTTAAACCAAGTGATAGAAACTACTTTTGCACTAGCAGTTGGAACTTTTGCATTAGCAGAGAAAGCGCTCTGCATCTTTGAAAAGGACTTTTTGGTGGAGCAGTAGTAATGGTTCTAGTAGCACCGGATCTCATTAATCGCCCTTGGAACCATGTTTTTGTTAGCATGAGGGTAAGTATTTCTTGAAAAATTTGATGATTTACCCTTCTTGCATGATTCCAAACAGTTTTGATAGTTAACACAATTTACTTGTAGATGCTCAAAACTACCACAAATATAACAAGCCTTTTTCCTTAATTGAAAATCACTACCTAACTTATGAGAAATTAGGTTATTGAAATTCCTTTGATTAACTCTAGGCCTGTTATAAAGCCTTCTAGTTTGCATTCTAGGTTCCTCATTGTATTCGACCATTTTCCTAGAAATAGCATGCCTAGCACAGTTTCACAAACTTAATTGGTTCAACACTAGGTGCTTTTGGTTGTTCGACACGGGTTTTACATACTTAAGCGGTGTTTGGTAGTTAAGAATTGGAACAACTGCTTTATTGGCAATCTTAGGAGGTGTTGAATCAACTGTTCATCATCACTCTGAATTCCAATCTTCAATAATTGGAGCATCTGAATACTTTTTTCTACCTTAGGTTGTTCTTTGGGAGAATGGCAAGTTTGGTCCAAAATTATGGTAGGAGTGAGACGTTGAGTCGCGTTTGTTCAAGTGTGATTTTCGGTCAAAACTTTCAAAAATTGGCAAGATGGTCGAAATTGTAATTTGTGGACTAAATCGCTTAATGTGATTTTTGCTTAGGTGGCCAAAATTGATTTTGTGAACTTATTTATTTTTATTTAAAAAATCTGCAAAATTAAATAAAAAATTCTGGACTATATTAATATTAAAAAATATTAAAAATCGGTAATTTTATTTTTAATCCTGGAATATTAATATTGAAAAATAAAAAGAAGTTATTTTAAATTCAGAAATTAGAAAATCTAAAAATTCTGAACTATTTAAAAAATTCGGAAATTAGTAAATTTATTAAAAAATATTAAAAAATTCCGAATATTAATATTAATATTAATGTTGGAAAATATTAAGAAATTGGTAATTTTATTTCTTATTCTGGAATATTAATTTAAAAAATAAAAAAAATTATTTTAAATTTTGAAATTAGAAAATCTAAAAATTCTGAACGATTTAAAAAATTATTAATATTCGGATAGCATGTGACCGCTAAAAAATTTCCAAGTTAAAAATAATTTTTTTTATTTTTTAATATTAATATTCCAGAATTAAAAATAAAATTACCGATTTTTTAATATTTTTTAATATTAATATTAATATTAATATTAATATTTTTAATAAATTTACTAATTTCTGAATTTTTTAAATAGTTCAATTTTTTAGATTTTCTAATTTCCGAATTTAAAATAATTTTTTTATTTTTCAATATTAATATTCGAATTAAAAATAAAATTATCGATTTTTAATATTTTTAATATTAATATTAATATTAATATTCGAAATTTTTAATATTTTTAATAAATTTACCAATTTCTAAATTTTTAAATAGTTAATTTTTTAGATTTTTTAATTTCCGAATTTAAATTTCAATATTAATATTCCGTAATTAAAAATAAAATTACCGATTTTAATATTTTTAATATTAATATAGTTCGATTTTTTGTTTTTTTAATTTTGCAGATTTTTTTAAATAAAAATAAATAACTTAACAAAATCTGAATTTTGGCCACCTAAGCAAAAATCTGCTAGCTAAGCAGATTTAGTCCACAAAATTACAATTTCGGACCATCTTTGCCAATTTTTGAAAGTTGTGGACTAAAAATCACATGTGGAACAAATGCGGGACTCAACGTCTCACTGCTGCCATAATTTTGGACCAAACTTGCCATTCTCCCGTTGTTCTTTACTAGGCAAACTAGGCTTACTTACAGGTGCACCATCAAGATCACTTACTAAAGATAATTCCTTAAAAGAAGGTGCATAAGCACTCTGTAGAGGAGGAGGAGCTTCATTATAACCAATTCCACTTCCTCTTTTCATTAAGTGACTCTCAATAGACTTATTTACCATATCAGATGCAAACTGTTGTTTTTCTACTCTAACAACATGTTTTTCTTTTTCCACCTCAGCAACATCTTTCTCTTTTTCGACCTATTCTAGTTTCTGAGTGAGTACATTGATTTCACTATTTTTTAGAAAAAGATTATTCTCTAAAGCATTAATTTTTTCAACATACTTAATTCATTTGCTTTAAGAACATTAAGACTTTCTTCTACAGATTTTAACCCATATTTGTAATCTAAGTTATCCAGACTTATTCTTTCAATTTCTCTTCTTAGGCTTTCATTAGTGGACTTAAGGCTTTCTAATGTATCTATGCAAGATTTAAGAATTGTAAGAATCATTAGATACCTCGGATTCTGAACCAGATGATGAAGAAGCATAAGCCATAAGAGCAAAGTTATGCACTTTGGGTCCTTCTTCAGTCAGAAAAGCATAATTGGGTCCTTCCTATGCTTGATCACTCCAATCATATTCACCTAGACCATCATATGACACCAAGGCTGTTGTCTTGTTCTCTTCAGCAGTCTTCTTTTCAACATTCTTCTTAGGAGCCTTACATTCCCTTGCAAAGTGGCCTTTCTTGTTACAGTTGTAACACTCAATCTTGGACTTGTCAAACCACATATTGGTTTGACCCTTGTACTTGAGCTCTATTCCTGTCTTCTTCAGAAACCTTCTAGCTCTCATAGTTAGCATAGCCATCTGCCACTTCATATCAATTTCCTCTATATCATCAGGATCAATATGCTCCATATCCTAATTCAAAACTTGAGTATTGGTTGTAAGGTCAGCTAAGAATGCACAAATAGCAGCATCACTAATTGAATCACTGTTTCTAGAACCAGCAGTTGAATCATTTGTGCTAACAGTAAAAACTCCATATGCAGCAGTAGAAAGAGTTTCTTGTGAGCATCTAGAACTCTTGTTGTTGGAGGACACAAAGCTAAGTTTTGTGAAGCAGAAGATGAAGTAGATAAACCTTTCACTTCAGATTCATAGACCTTAAAGTTGTTGTAAATGTTGTCTAGAGTCATCTTCTCAAGATCTTCTTTGTTTCTCCATACCACTGTGTGCATACTCCATTCTAGTGCCAAACCTCTGAAAAACTTGAGATTTATGTCTTCTTGAGGTATTGCATACTTCATGAGTTTGAGTTGACTTACAATTTGAAGTCTATTGTAAGTCCCATCAATGCTTTCTCCACTTTTGACAGTAAAGATCTCAAATTCTTTGCTTCAATCGATTCTTCATTGACTTTTAGTAGCATCATTGCCACCAAATCTTAGTTCAACAACATCATTAGGTCCTTGGCTATTTCACATTCACAAAAGTCCACCTGAAATTCATTGGGTATTCCCATCATGAGAATACTATGAGCCTTGACCTCTAGCTTCTTTTGAGCCTTATATGCCTCAGAAGTAATGGGGATCTCTTTTCCATCAGAAGCAAACTTTGGAAATTATCTCCATTCAGAATGACATTCCACATATTGTAGTCAATCATTCTGATGTATTGCCTCATTCTCATCTTCCAGATCTCATACTCTCCAGGCTTGAGCATGGGCACCTTTGATGCAGTAACCATGTGTGTTTCGTCTGACATGTTTTTGGTTGTTGTTTGAATGGTTTTGAGTTAAAACTAGTTCATCTTTATCACAGCTTCTAGATCACACAAGCTCTGATACCACTTGTTGATCCTAGTTGAGCAGTTGATCTTGTTAGTTATCTTAGAATAAATTCTAAAACAACAAGTATAGAAGCTGACTTGAATGGTAACAGACTTTAAACACTAAGCGGAATATAGTATTTAACTTAAGAAGAACAATGAACAATTCTCAATAAACACTTCAATATATTAATACGAACTCTCAACAGAGTTAGGGTTTACAGAAAACCTTGAAGTGATCGAATCTATATTTTGTGACACACAAAACTCTAAACCTAGGATCTCCTTTTATAAACTAAGGAGTCCTGTACAAGATAACTATCTTCTAATCGTATAAGATATACACAAAATCTTTTCTATAATTATCTATACTTATCTATACGCGTATACAAACCTATCACATATGCAGTTGAATATTACTCTAGCAGTTGTATTATTTAGCCTAGCAGTACTATTCAAGCAACAGAATCTTCCAGCAGTTGTATCATATAACTAGCAGTTGTATCTAGTAAGCTTAGCAGTTGTATGACACTTGGAATATTTTCCAATTCATACCAATGATTTTATCATCCACAAAGCAAAGACTTTAAAACCCCACCAGGCCTTACTACAGAGTCTCCCAGCATTCTAAACTTATGTTGCATATCCTGATAAATCTTCTAAATCTCTGGAACGAATGATCTTATGAAGGCTTAACTAAAAGCAGAGGCATAAATCAGAGTGATGCGGAAGAATGATAACTAACTAACATCTTATCATATAATCTACCCATTCCTCACCGATCATAACTAAAGTTTCTAAAGGGAGAAACCTAAAGCAAATCCTTCCAAGGTTATTCCATAAGCTCCTAAAGTGCAAACCTAAGGGTCCAAATCTTCACAAGCCATCTTATGTACTACAAGTCGCAACCTGACTCTGATACCATAATTTTAACACCCCAACCCGACACGGGTCAAAATGCCACATTATGGTGTCAACCAGAACATACAACGCAAGTGGAAGACTTATAAGCATAAACGTTACAAAGGTATTCTAACATAACAAGAAATTACTAAATCTAAACAAGATGAAATCCAAAACTGAAATACAAAACCAAACTAATCTTTACTGAAGCTAAATCCAAGTCTAATCCAGAAGCGAAAGGTATCTAATCATCAGGGTAGTCCACTAAGCGCTCCTATGCACTCTTCACTCAAACCCAACTTCCAACCTAAAACCTGCCGCAGGAAAAGAAATGCGGCTAAGCTTAAAAAGCCCAGTGGACAGATATATAGAAAAACGAATAATCGAAACATATATAAATATAGGAAACAAAAATCATAAGCTCCTGCTGAAAATGAATATAATCGGTCAAATGAAATAAGAGATCAATGATCAACTGAACAAATATCATAAGTCAACTTAATAAGGAACATGAAGAATCAAATGATAATATGAATCATATAGTAGCCAGAATCACATGAACAGTTAGAACAAAGGCTTGTCTAACGAGGTACTCGAATAGACACAAGAAACATAGGAAAGCCATGAGCCGACCTAACGAGATACTCGAATAGGTCTCAAATCACATAATCACATATCCGTCAAATCCTACATGCACAAAGAGGGGAGTCCTCTAAGTACCAAATGGAGTAGCTAGCTCCCATGTGAAGAAGTGTAAAGCACACACTCACATTCACCCTACATAGAACAAAATACCTAGGATGCATCCATACGCCCTCCTACATAACAAATCATATACATACACCTGCTCGCATGACAAGTATATACACATATAAATGGCCAAGAGTACTAATATCATATCATAACAAATGGGGAAGTCGTGGATCAATCAAACCTCTACAAAAAGTGTCATGCCATTGGTGCCATCAATGACATGGCCACTGTACCCCCATGACTAGATAATAAACTCGGGCATAAGAACAGAACATATCACATCATATCACATCATAATCATCATAGCATATCCAAATCCAACGTATCATAACAAAAATCATAGCAAACGGATCATAGCAATGGCATATCAAAAGGGAATCATAGCAATGTCAAGGATCAAAAGAGTCATGAGGAGTCCCTACTGAGAAGGGATAGAATATCTGTACCTCAAACCGCAATTGCAAAACACATCGGAGACAAGGATAGGAAGTTACTCCTTCTTTAGCGAATCTACACGAATTAATGATCGTCTTTATTATTCATAAGCTCATTTTAAGTCAAATTACTCCTTTTAGGTTTCTTTCTATTTTTAGAAACTTCCCATTTTTAGTAACTTGCCAAATATAGTAACTTTCCAAAAATAGCAACTTTCAATTTTAAGTAACTTAGCCATTTTAAGTAACTATCTACTTTTAGCAGGTTTCCCGAATTAGTAAGTTTCCATATTTAGTATGTTTCCCGAACTAGTAACTTTCCATATTTAGTAAGTTTTAACACGACTTCCCAATTTAGTTAAATTAGGTTTAGGGTTTGGAATTATCAATTAGGTTAATCGTACCCACACACAAGTCAACACGACATTAAAAAGACATACCCGACATAAGAATAGCTATTAGGGCACCAAACATCCAAGTGACACATTTAATACATATATAACACATGCATACACATTAACTGGTTTTATAACAAAAATTAAGCCCACTAAATGAATTTTAATAACATATCAGAAGCCCAAATTAAAAATCCACAAAATTCTCATAGAAGCTATAATGTCTCAGGAGTCTACTTGAATTTTCCTAGATTTTATTTTTAAGTGGAACTCCTAGTCAAAAATTGTTTATGGCAACATGTTCAGATTCGTATCTGCAGATAAACACAGAAAGTTTGCCTTTAACTAACCCAATTCAACACTTTAGAAAAATCCACAAAAATTCCAGGAAGTCACACATAATCTAAATATCACCCCTGTAAAAGTAGAGCTGTTAATTACTTATGGTTTGAAAAACAAAAATCAAAAACTCCAACTGAATTTCAGGCTCAAATTCACAAATTTGACAACTTATCTTCTAAAAATTAAAAAGCTTACTTCCCAACCTCCAATGACCACGAAACTTATATATTCAGAAAGTAAACATTTTGAACTTAGTTTTAGAGTCAAGAAACCAGTAAAAACACGTTGGTATCATCAAGGTTTACCATGTTCAATACAACCCTAAAATCTGGTCAGAAACTAAATTACCAAACTACAAACCCTAACTAATATATTCTTGCAACAATCACCCAAACACCTAAATTAATTCCTCTAATCATCATTAGCCCAAAACCTTATATGTATTTAAACCAATTAGCCCAATGTTATATTTATATTACTATTTATTTATTTAGCTTATGGGGTATAATTAAAGTAGATAATTAAAATGTTAATCCGAATTTTAGGGCTTTAAAATTCTTCCCCCCTAAAAAGAAAATTTCATCCGCGAAATTGAAGTCGCAAAAGTTAGACGAGACGTAGCAAATCACAAAAGAATGACAATAATTGCCTCACTCTCGGGGAGGTCCTTCCAAATGAATCTTCACCAATGAAATAGTTTCTCATGACTCGATCCCGACAACTAGGATAGCCCCAGGCTCTCCACAGAACACAAATCATAATTAATCTGATCAAGCGAATACGAAACAAATACGTAGCATATGATAGATGATAGCCGAAATCTCACAAGGAGAAACATGAAACACATATACCTACAAGGCATACACTGAGATAATGCTAAACGGTAAAACTTCATTAACTCTATCCAGATTCTGAACGAACTAAGGAACTTGCTAATAATCAGTGAAGCACATACCGAATATCAAATGTATCAAGAGTTTCAGAAAGAAGTGGGTAACATATTCGTATCGACGATCAACTAAGAACATATGGAATATCAAAACGTATCAGAAGGCATAATAGAATAGGTAGAATAATCGTACGGATAAGAACGAATCCAAGAACTAACGTATCGCAAACTAACTCTTCCCTATATGCCAACACGTCTAACTCTTTTGTACAGAATAATCATATAGAACACATAAATTCCCGGTCTAAAGTTTCAAAATTTCTCTTCCACAATGATAACTAATGCATTAGTTGTTGTAATCGATTCTAAACCTTTAGTAAGTAGCTCTCCGACCTTATTCCAACCAAAAAGGTATTCCACATCTTCATTCATAAAAAAAAAAAAAATCTTATAAGAACCTCTTGTCACTTGCATGCCATCTTCCTTAGTGAAAAAAAAAAACACAACCAAGCTAAACACTTGTCAAATTTCCTGCTCAACACATCTTCCAAGCTCAAAATAGTTTTTCCGTCAGTCCATCCATCTGAAGATGAGAAGTCATACTAACATCCCGAGTCCAATCCCCATAGTATTCTGTACCTCTTTTGAAAGTATGCTGCAAAATGCGATCCTCTGTCACAATCACTGCAGGTGCGCCGCAAGAAATCTCTGTCGATCTTCCAAGCAAGCCGTCCTAGTCAATGCTCCACTGTAACTCCACTCGTGTTGTCCTTCCTGCCTGTGTGCGGAAATCTCGTTGTCAAGTCCATAAAGGTTTAATTCCACTTCCACATAAGAACATCCAAGGGCTAAAGAAATCCACCAGTACGTTGATGCCAAATCTTGACCTGCTGACACGTTAAACACTTTGCCACCAATGTAATCACCACCGTCTTCATACCATCCCGTCCAGCTCCTGCTTCAAGACTCTATACATATTAGTACAACTAATGTTAGGAATTATCGAAATGTAATAAGTACATTACTGCTGGTAGCGTATTGTTGGTTACTGCTGGCAGGTATATAGTTCCTGCTGGTATAGTTAGTGTATGGTTCTTGCTGTTAGCACAAAATGGTTGTTGCTGTTAGTTTTGTTTATGCGGGTTATAGTAGTAGTCAAACCCGTATATTTAAAAGTTTGTTAGAGGAAGGGATATGCATGAGTTATATTAGAAAGAGATAATGCATATCTCCTCTATATGTTTTCTAGTGAATGCCGAATTAGGGTTTCATGTAGTATAAAAGAAACATACGGCTAATGTTTATGGACATCTTTGAAAAAACTTTTAATAGTTAGTAATATAGATCCATAGAGGATCAATTGTTATTTAGTTTGTCTTCTTTAACTCTTGTGTTTATATTCCGCGTAAACATAAGTTTATTGTTAAGAGTCTCTCTTGTAGTTTACTTTTGATTACATAAGTATTCTACTTATTTTAACCGGCTCAAAGATATATCTAGGTCTGGACCAACAAGTGGTATCAGAGCCAGGTTTCGATCCTGGGACCTGTAGGTTATGGGCCAACCACGCTTCCACACTAGTAGGGGCAGGAGGATCAGACATAGCAGGAACAGCTGTACTATCTAGTTTATGGTTCTTGCTGTTAGTCATCAATCATCTGTTTCTGCTGGTCATCCCACTGCTGACATTCCAGCTGATATTCCTACTGGTGATGCTCATGTTGATTCCATTCCTACTACTGGTGTTCCCTCTGTTAGTACAGCTGTTCCTGCTATGCCTGATCCTCCTGCCCCTACTAGTGTTTGCTATGGCCACATTGACAAAAGCAAAGCACCAATGATGGAAGACATTTCATCTGAACAAGCAAGATCTGAACAAGAGAGACTTTTCAAACGTTTAGAAGAGGAAATAATGGGAGCAGAATTGGCAACAAAAGTCTAGGCTAAGGAAGATGCACAATTTGCTACCAACTTATCAAGTGAGAGACAAAGAGAATTGGATACTGCTTTTTTGCTGTATACCGAGGCTGATTGGATAAACATCATGACTCAAGTTGCTACAAATACTTCTCTTTCCAAGCAACTATTAGGAGATGATGTAACAGAAGAGAATTTCCCTGAAAGAATGGCTGCATTGATGAGGAAGAGGAAGCAGGCTGCTGCTGAAAGGCTAGCAAAGGAGAAAAGGGAAAGGCCCATGACTCAGGCACAACAAAGAGACTTCATGAGAAACTTTGTCAAAAACCAGAGCTCTGCTATCTACAATATTGTATAGACCATGGCTCAATTCAAGAGGTTAACAGATGAACAGCTCATGGAGCAATTTGAGAGGATTAAGGGGTCACTTGAGAAGGCTGGTGTAATACCCGGTTGTAATTCAGTCATTTTCATTCAGTATTTATCATTAAGTAATTGTCACTCAGTATATTTCACTCATTAATGATCATTTGTCACTCATATTCAATCATGGTATTCATCGTTCAGAGTAATTGTATCGTGTATCAATCGTCATTCCTCACTAATTTAATTGGAGTTTTCGTGCCGTGTTTATCATCATTGTCATTTTCATTGTGGGTTGTGCGTGAGGAGTAGCGCACGCTACGTACTCTTTTTAGCGCGCGCTAATTGAGTACAGGTAGCGCACGCTACCACTCAGCATTAGCGCACGCTAATGTTACCCTGGCTGCAGTCCAGAAGGTACTGGACTGCAGGTGAGTTATAGGTAGCGCACGCTACGGATGGTAAGTAGCGCGCGCTAGTGGGTTGTAGTAGCGCACGCTAATATTTTGGTGTAGCGCGCGCTAAGGACGGATCAGGTTGAGTCCAGTGGCTACTGGACTGCATTGGATTAATTCATAGCGCACGCTATGAGTGGTTTTTAGCGTACGCAAATGGTGTAGTAGCGCACGCTAATTGTTGGTTGTAGCGCACGCTACTGAGATCAGATCAGAGGACAGAAGGTTCTGGACTCCAGTACTGGGCATCAGATAATTCGTTAGCGCACGCTAACATATTGGAGTAACGCACGCTACTAGGATGGAGTTAGCGCACGCTACCAAGTTGTAGCGTACGCTAACGGGTCAGCCAGAGTTCACTGGAATGGTCGTACAACTCGTTAGCGCACGCTAAGTAGCAGGTCATAGCGTGCGCTAATTTGGAGCAGTATAAATTGGACAGTTAGTCTGAATTTCGTCATTTTCTCACTTCTCTTCGTTTTTTAGCGACGTCGGGCGATTTCGGGCGACTTAGAGTGTTCTCTTCGAGCTACTATCATCTATCATCATCTTCAAGTCTTTGAGTTGGATTAATCATCATTTCATCATCTTCATCTCATCAAATCAAAGGTATTAATCTCTTGGATCTAGAATTTCGGATTTTTGGGTTTTTCCTTCCGATTTCTTCGAATAAACTTGGATTGTTGTTAGCATATATTAGATATGGATTATCTACCTTGGATAAATGCATTCCTACGGATTTAATGGCTATTTTGGGGATTTATATCAAGAACTCTTGGGGTTGACTTTGGATAATTTGGGGATTTCCATTTGACGCTGTTGTAATCTTGAAATTGTGGATTCCTATGAGATTATTGATATCATTGAAAGTGTTTTGATGGTTTGAAATACTCATCTTGGAGTTGGTTTCGATATATTCGAGATTGGATATTGTTGTATCGACGTTTGAGTCGGTTATGATCGTATTTGATTCGTGTAATGATCGAATTATTGGTAATTGTGTTATTCAAGGTTGTTCGAGCGACCGACATTTTATTTAGGACGTTGTTCGTGGACGGACATTCTTCATCGTTGTTGGGTAAGTTAATTCTTACTTGGTTAAAAGGATACTCATTCCTTTTGTTGTTGATTATTCATAATCATAACTCATTCATCATGGTATTAATCATATTGAGACTTGTAATTGTCGAATAATCATTTCATTCACGATGAACGACGGTTCCAAATCATTTCATTGGGTTATCAATCACGTCACTATTATTTTCATCTCGGTGAGTCATCTTGGCCTTGTCGAATTATTATTCATTGATTTTTATTGTGGTCATTCTCGTTCATATGACCTTCTGGGTTCATATTGCGTGGCCGGGTGTGGCTGTGTGGAATTTTTAGTCGGGCACACGATGGTCATGTATTGGGTTCACCGATACATTAGACCGTGCACACGGTAAAGCTTAACTCCGTGAGACTAATTAGGTACAAGGACGGGTGTGTCCGGTCATTCGTCTTGTACACTTGCACAGAACATTACGGGCGTACTATGATACTCCTCTTCAGCGTAATTCATAACTAAGGATATTTCATAACTTCAGTTATATCATGATTGTGTATTTTCAACCCTTGAGGATTGTTGTTCTGTGTAACTGACCCCGTTGGGAGATTTTGTTTTCAGGTCATGGCAAGGCAAAGGCACGGGAAGAGCATGTTGACGGCGAGGAATCCCAGTGATACTAGTAGGGGACCCCAGTCATTCCGTTCGTTTCAGTCATTTCAGTCATTTCCGTCATTTGTATTTTCCGCTGCAAATTCCGTTTGAGATGTTTATTTATTCAGGGTGGTGTATTTTATCTTCATATAAAATATACTAGTTTTCGGTATTGTCCTGGTGTGTTGTACTTAAACTCCTCATCGGAGTACTTGGTAATATTATGTGGTTCGGTACTACAATTACATTATTTAATTCATCATTTTCATTTGCCTGGGGGTCCCAGTCGGGGATTCACGGCACTGTAATATCCGCCTAGTTTGGGGTGTTACAGAGTTGGTATCGGAGCGTGATTTTGAATACTACCCTCCAAGTCATGTCTCATTTGAAATCATCGTCATCGGACTAGTATCATTGGACTTTCGCGTCACTTGTGACCTGTGCAAATGCCGAGCCAATCAGACCAAGAACTGTAAGATTTCTAATGCCATGGTATAATTTCTGGCAATAATCATTCATTCATAATTCATCAGTTAACAATCCTCAATCATCATTTTCATTTTGACCAGGACGGTCATGTTAACTCATTAATCACTCAATTCATTTCATTACCCGGTTGTTGATCTGGAAGATCCTATCATTAACCTTGTTAACTCGTTCAAGATAATCATTTCAATAATTTCATCAGATAATCATGTCACCCCAGTTAGTCATTCATGTAATCACTGTGTTAGAGCGTATGCTCATTTTCATCATCTCATATCATAATCATAACGTGATATTCACGCGGGGAATATAATCATCATATGACTTTCCTACTTCAGTATGGAGAGAGCAAGAAGAGGACGCGGAGGACGAGGCCATGGTACGGGCCGAATCCCGAGAGCTCGTGTGAATACACGTGCGAACGCAAGGAATAATGCTAATTCATCGGCGGCGGCAGCGCCACTCATCCACACAGGCGTGATCATTCGCTATCGGGAGTCGTGCAGGACACGACTCGATCGAGAAGGTGTTCGGGTTGACCCACTTGCTTTTATGCAGGGCATGATGGCCCAAATGACCCAGATGGCACAGCTAATGGAGACGATGCATAACTCAGTCAATCAAAATCAACAGGCTCCTCCGCCGCCACCTCAGAGGCAAGAGAGGAATGTGAGCAGTATCATCGGCGACATCTCTCGCCAAAGGCCACCTACTTTTGAAGGCTCATCTGAGCCGGCGGATATTGTTCATTGGCTCGAACACTTCGAGAAGCTATTTGCGATGGTACAGTGTCCCGAAGGACACAGAGTTTCAGTTGCGGCTTACTATCTGTGTAAGAGCGCTCATTCTTGGTGGTTGTCGTTGAAGCCCACCGAAGGATCATGTACTTGGGATCAGTTCAAGACTCTCATGATGGAGAGGTATTATCCGGCCCCACTCAGAGAGGCCAAGCTGTCAGAATTACTCACACCCGACCCCTCAAGAGACGAGGATGTTCTCGCCATTGCCGAGAAATTTCAGGAACTTCTCCCTTTCGCCTCATCCATCATTCATTCAGAGGCGGATAAAATCAAATATTTCAGCAAGAGTCTGAAACCCCGTATGAGACTTCAGTTGCTTAATCATAATTGCACAACGTTGGCCGAATTCATTGAAAGAGCTCTCACTTATGAGCTTACTGCTAAGGAAATTGCTAAGCAGCAACCTTCGTCTGCTAGCAAGAAATCGAAGAATCGTAATCAGTCTGAAGGCGGTCAGACAAACTTCAAGAAACCTCGTGCGGGCTCTGCTTTTTCTGAGCGACCTCCTGTGTCGTCTAAACCCGCGGAATCTCAGTCTCGAGCGGCCAGTTCGGCCATCACCTGTTTTAACTGTGGGGATCTTGGTCATCTCAGCACCAAGTGTCCGAGACAGACTATCACGTATCATAATTGTGGGATTGCTGGGCATAAGGCCCGTTTTTGCCGTAGGGACTCCAAACCTACTCAGATGTCATCTCAGGCCCCTAAGCAGTCAGCCGTTCAGAATCAGGCCACTCAATCAGCGTCGTTTAAAACGACAGGAGCGACTAAAGGTGGAGCCTATAGCCAGCAGACGGGAGCGTCCGGTGCCGGGACGAGCAAGCCCTGGATTTATGAGATGAAGAAGACCGATGATCTAGAGGCCCGAATGATCTCAGGTACACTCGATATTCTATCTCAACCTGTGTGTACCCTTTTTGATACTGGTGCATCACATTCATTCATTTCCGAGTCATGTTTGAGTAGACTACGTCTGGGTAGTGCTACTAGTTGTGAGCCTTATGTCATTGGCCTACCTGATGGTAGACGAATTATCGGTAATCGTGAGATTCAGAATTGTCCGATTCAGTTTCATGGTCGTGTATGGCCAGCGGACCTAATCGTAATAGATTTGCCGAGGGACGACGTCATCTTGGGTATTGATTGGATGGATCGTCATGATGCCATCATTAGTGTCCGTAAGCGTATGGTCACTATCATTTCAGACGATGGGGTTGAATGTGTTTTTCAGGGAGGTAATCCCGGCTGTTCTGGTAAGGTCATTAATTTGAAGAAAGCAGTGAGATTACTCAATCAGGGGTGTATTGGTTATTGGTGCTATATGACCAAAACCGAGAAATCATCAGTAATGTTGACGGACATTCCGGTAGTGAGGGAATATGCCGATGTTTTTCCAGACGAGTTACCTGGTTTGCCTCCACAGAGGGATGTGGAATTCACAATTGAGTTAGAGCCTGGCACGTCCCCGATATCGAAGGCACCGTACCGGATGGCCCCGACCGAAATGCAGGAATTAAAGAACCAACTTGAGGAGTTGTTCGAGAAGGGTTATATTCAACCGAGTGCGTCCCCGTGGGGAGAACCAGTGTTATTTGTCAAGAAGAAGGATGGTTCTTTTCGCTTGTGTATTGATTATCGGGAGTTGAATAGGGTGACAATCAAGAATAAGTATCCCTTACCCCGTATTGATGATCTCTTAGATCAACTTCAGGGAGCTTCAGTATTTTCCAAGATCGACTTAAGATCTGGATATCATCAGTTGCGCATTCGAGAGTCGGATATCGCGAGGACGGCGTTTCGAACACGCTATGGTCATTATGAATTTGTGGTTATGCCGTTTGGATTGACTAATGCACCTGTGGTATTCATGGAGTTAATAAATCGGGTTTTCATCGACTTTTTGGATCAGTTTGTTGTTGTCTTCATCGATGACATTTTGATTTATTCTCGTGACCGAGAGGAACACGAGTTTCACCTTCATCAAGTGCTAGACGTGTTGAGACGAGAACAACTTTATGGGAAGTTTTCCAAATGTGAGTTCTGGATGTCCGAAGTGACATTTCTCGGACACGTAATTTCATCAGACGGAGTTCGTGTCGATCCTCAGAAGACGGAGGCTATTCGAGATTGGCTACCTCCGAAGAATGTTAAGGAAATCCGAAGTTTCCTTGGATTAGCGGGTTATTATCGGCGATTTGTGGAGGGATTTTCTAGAATCGCTCAACCCTTGACAAACCTTTTACGGAAGGATAAGAAATACACGTGGTCCGACGCGTGTCAACGGAGTTTTGAGGAACTCAAGAGCCGGTTAATGTCAGCACCTGTACTTTCCTTGCCGCAGGGGACGGAAGGGTTTGTAGTTTATAGTGATGCATCCGAACAGGGTCTCGGATGTGTGCTCATGCAGAATGGAAAGGTTATTGCCTATGCTTCACGGCAATTGAGACCTTACGAGGTTAATTATCCGACACACGACCTGGAGCTAGCAGCCGTGGTGTTCGCTTTGAAGATCTAGCGTCATTACCTTTATGGCGTCACCTGTCAGATTTTCACCGATCACAAGAGTTTGAAGTATATATTTACTCAGAAGGAGTTAAATATGCGACAGAGATGGTGGTTGGAATTAATCAAAGATTATGATATCGAGATCCTTTACCACCCGGGCAAGGCGAACGTTGTCGCCGACGCCTTGAGTCGTAAGTCCGTTCAGGAGCAAATGCTTGCCGTTTACGATTCGAAGGAGCTTCAACAGGAATTCCTTAGACCCGAGATCGAGGTCTGGCTTCAGCGAGTTCAGGGACAGCTTTGTATGTTGGAGATCTCATCGTCACTTGAGGAGGCAATCAGAGAGAATCAGGGTTCGGACCCATCATTGTTGCGCATCCGTAAAGATGTGGCTCAGGGGAAAGCCCCTGGATTCGTGGTCCACGAGGATGGACTTTTGAGATTTAAGAATCGGTTATGCGTACCGGCGAATGACGAGTTGAAAAACTCGATTTTGAAAGAAGCTCATGCTACCCCTTTGTTGTGCGGCGATTAATACGCCTCGATAGGCGATCGGCATAACGACCAGAGAAGCCAACCATGAAAAACATGCTTTGGACAATACGCCTAGAGTTCGGCATAGGATGACGATCGTCCTTTGGTACCCAGCGATCGTCTTTTGATATCTGACGATCGTCTTTAATGAGCGGACCAGAGACGATCATCTCATACCACGTGTGGATCCGGCATCCGTCAAAGTCATCGAAGACCGAATCTTGGACGATGGCCCACATGCGGATCTTCAAAGATATCGACGGATAGAATCTTTGACCTCAGCCTGTCACCTACCACACCTACCGCACCTACCGACAAAGTCGCCGAAAGGTACAAAGTGGGTCTCCCCTGACGGCTGCCCCGGACGCGTGTTGGCCTCTCATTGGCTCACACAGTTGACTCCAGCAGCAGCCCCTGACTTTAAGGGAACAGCCCCATGTGACGGGAACTTTAAGGGAGCAGCCCCATGTGACGGGACGATCGGTCACCTTATTATAATATAAAAAACGGCGGTCGCCGGCGATCGCCTGAGAGATCCCAACTACCTTGTCCCCTATAAATAGAGAACCCACCGTAGCAGCAAAGGAGGGCGATTTTCACTACGGATTAAGTGCAAAATACATATCAAAGAGAGAATAAAAAGCTCTTTTGGTAAACACTAACACATTCGTAGTGATATTCATACACATTCATCATATATCCCAAGCAAGAACTCACAGATTCATCCATCTGGTTCCTCCGGCAATCTACGCGCTCTAAAGCCTAGATAACTAGAAGTCTTTACACTCCTTGTATTAGATTCTAACATTAATATTTGTACTCAACAGTATATTTATTAATAACATCTCGCGAGAGCATTCAAGCCCGGGATTAACAACCCCGGCAAATCTTGTGTTATCTATTTTCTCACGGAAGTGTTCTCGCATTTGTTTGTTACTCGATCATTCCAGCAATACTATCTCCGGATAATATTTTGGGTAACAACAATTGGCGCTAGAGGAAGGGGCTAAACCTTCATTTTATTCCTACCGTCTCGAAGAACACTCACTGTTCTCCGGACATATACTTGAAGAAACACTCACTGTTCTTCAATAGAAAAAACCTTCAGAAAATGACATCAACAACAACCTCCAAAAGGGCCACCCTGAGATCTGCCGGAAATCTTATTCCGGCGAGGACCGAATCCCAGCCCACGGCGGAAGGCGAGCGTGGCGACGCTAGGCTCTCACTCCCGCCCCCGAGGGACGGTTCTAGCCTCTCACTCGATCAGTTCCAGACATCGGAACAGATTGAGGAGGCTATAGCCATCCTCGAGGCAGCGAGAGGGCCGCGATACGCCCACCATCACCCCGTCAGCTAACCGCCGGGCAAGCAAACGGAAGCTCAAGGGGATCTATGTTGAGAAATCAACGAAAGTCCCGAGCCGCGGGGAAGGCTCTCGTAAGGCGGGACGATTCCGTCTTGACCGCCTAGAAGCGATCCCTCATGGCGACACAGGCGCTCGAGGCCCATGGGAGACATCGATATCCGAATCCTTTACCAGAGTTCGGCATATCCGACCCCAAGAGACAGTCGGTCGGCGAGCCTGCTCGCCCAAGGAAGGAACCAGCTGGCGAGGAGCTCGTCATTCACCCGGGGCTAGGGGATCGGTACACGATCGCCTTGGTTCACGCTCGAGAGCCACTCGGCGGCGATCGAGCGGCAGCGATGGCCGCCATGCAACGCCGGCTCGGCGAGATGAAGGCGCTCTGGAAAATGGGGCGGCGCCGAGACCAATCGTTGGGTCAAGCGAGCCACTCGCGACTCGAATCGAGCTCGCCCATCCAACCAACGATCAATCCCCCACAAACACCTCTATATGAGGAGAACGGATCAGGAACCCACTTAAGTAAGTTCGGATCTACATGACTGATGCGGAGCTTCGGACGCGGCGAATGTCGTATGTTCTCGTTAACTCGCGATCTCGCCCACAGTGGTACATCTCGCTACCATCTCGCTCAATCAATTGCTTTGAGAAGTGGCGAGCGACTTCACGTCGTACTTCGCCGCCAAAGTCGTTCGCCGGAAGGTCCCCACCGCATGATGAAAATCGGGCGGGGAAGGGCGAATCGGATGAGGATTATATCGGCCAAGGTGGGCGAGATAGTCCTCACCGGTGAGCCCGTCGGCCGAGATCGCTCACCACGCGATCTGACGGATTCCACGGACGCCGCCCATGTTCGGGCACCTCACAAAGGATTTTCCACCAACCTATACTGACGTTCGCGTCGAGCCGCCGATTTTCGCCGGGCGGAAGATGCTCTCACTCCGCTTGGACGAGGACGGCCAGAAGAAGGAAAAGCACCTTCCCATGTCCGTAAGAAGGCGGTCGCCAAGCCCGGAAAAGGCGGTCGCCAAGCCGCCTGGCGAGTTCAAAGCCTTCGAGGATGTGGAGGTCCACCTTCTTCACAACCTCAACTTATCTCCGGCACACATCTTCAACGCGATCAAGGGTCGCGAGTGGCTTTCCAAGCCAAAGCCAATAAGAGACCACGGTCACCTAGACCGTAGCAAGTTCTGTGCCTATCATAAGAGTCCCGGCCACAACACTAGCCAATGCCGCGACCTCCTCAGACAGCTCTGGCGACTGTTTGAGGAAGGCAAACTGGACAATTTGATCACCAAGCCAGAACCCAGGACGGAAAGAGCCGGATGGCGCGAAAACCGACCGAGCGAGAGAATTCCTCCCAATCCGATCGCCAGGATCGAGCATGAGCCGGAGTACTCTGATGAGTCGATCCCTCCGATCAACCCTGGCGGTCGGATCAACATGCTCCAAGCAGGAGGTGGAAGCCTCGGGGGCCTTTCCCCGGTTTCCACCCTGTCAAACAGAAAGCGAAAAGCCGAGCTGAGGGCTTTCGCCGAAGTCCATGTTGTAGTACCTCCGGAGCCGACCATCGCTAGAGACGCGCTCATCACCTTTTCCAACAAGGACAGGGAGGGAGTGCAATGTCCCAAAGAGGATGCACTAGTAATCTCCGCGTGCATCCTCGGGAAGACGGTCGATCGCGTATTGGTCGACAATGGGAGTTTTTGCAACATCATATTCAAATCCGCCCTGGACCAACTCGGCAACCTAATCAAATTCATCAAGCCTTTCGACACCGTGCTCCAAGGGTTCGGCGACAACACATCAAGCCTACGGGAGGATCAAGCTCTGTTGAGCTAGTATGCTTTTATGATCCCAAGGTTAGGATTACTAGGAACCTAAGCTTTGTAATCATAGATAGGCCCGGATCTATAATGGGTTCCTAGGTCGCCCCTTTTTAGAAACCTTTGAGGCGGTCGCCTCATCTTTCTTTCTTGTATCAAATTCCCCACCGCCGATGGGACGGTCGGTGCATAACGGAGATCGGCTAATGGCAAAGAGATGTTTGAGTTACTCTGTGTTGTTACTTATTTCGCTACTTCCCATGCTATATGTAACATTGAAGCGACGATCAACCCATGGAGATCGACGAGCCTAACACTTCGTACCAACCCGACTCGGGGACGCCATCTCTCATCGATCGACGGACGACATCGAGCCAAGGATCGGTTTGAGCAAGTCTCGACATCGATCCAAGGACCGAGTCCGAGATCGTATCAAGCGAGAGGCAACCGTTCTGTCGAAGAGTTGGAAAGAATTACGATGGATCCGGATCATCGAGCGGGAAGTACGGTCGGCGCAAGCATCGACCGCGATTTAAAGGGAGATCGATCAACTTGCTACGTGAGAACATCGGTGTCTTTGCACAGTCGCATCAAGATATGGTTGGCATAAGTCCCGAACACGCCCGCCATTATCGAAGATCGGCCGGCGATGAAGCCTGTTCACGAGCGTAGGAAGTTCGGTCCCGAGAAATACGCGGCGCTCGACATAGAAGTCCGAAGTTACTCAACAACAAATTGATCGGAGTAGCCACGGGCGAACCACGGTGGGTCGCCAACGCGGTGCTCGTCAAAAAGCCAACGGATCTGGAGATTATGCATAGACTTCACCGACCTCAACGCGGCATGTCCAAAAGATCACTTCCGATGCCTCATATCGATCACACAGTCGATAGCACGGCAGGTTGCGAAATGATGTCGTTTATGGATGCCTTCGCCGGATATCATCAAATCCCAATGGCGGAGGAAGACATAAAACACACATCTTTCCACACAGAAAAAGACATATACTTTTGGGTCAGAATGCCGTTCGGCTTGAAAAACGCAGGGGCGACCTATCAGCGATTGGTCAACAGGATGTTCGCCGATCAGATCGGCAAGACCATGGAGGTCTACATTGACGATATCGTAGTCAAAAGCCTCAAGAAGGAAGATCACCTCAACGATCTCGCCGAGACATTCGCCATCCTTGAGAAGTTTAACATGAAGCTGAACCCCAAGAAATGCAACTTCGGGGTGGGCTCCGGGAAGTTCCTGGGGCACATAGTGAGCCAAAGGGGGATCGAGGCGAACCCCACCAAGATACAGGCGATCCTTGACATGCAGGAACCGCGAAACATGAAACAGGTGCAACGCCTCACATGTTGTCTAGCCGCCCTCAACCGCTTCATATCACGGCTCGGCGATAAAAGCAAGCCTTTCTTCGCGACCATCAAGAACAAGAAGTTCGCATGGACAAAAGAAAGCCAGATAGCATTCGCCAAAATAAAGGAATATCTATCTAACCCCCAGATCCTGGCAAAGCCGATCCCCGGTGAAAAATTATTCCTTTACTTGGCGGCCTCAGAGGTCGCGCTGAGTGCCGTTCTGGTGCGAGCAGAGGGGCAGGCCCACTTGCCGATCTACTATGTTAGCCAGGCGCTCCACGACGCTGAGACACGCTATACACCATTGGAGAAGATCGCCTACGCCCTTGTCATGAGTGTACGTAAGCTGAGGGCTTACTTCTTCGATCACCAAGTGGAAGTCCTAACAACTCTACCTCTAAGACAAGTCCTGCACCGACCGGACACCAACGGGCGACTCCTCAAGTGGTCGCTGGAGATCGCCCAATACGGTATCACTTACGCTCCTCGCACGGCGATCAAAGGCCAAGCTCTGGCGGACTTCGTGGTGGAATTAACGTTCCCTCACAGTCCGACTCAGGTCGGCAGACCTGCCTGGAAATTATACGTGGATGGCTCAGCGACCAATGCGAGAGCAGGGGCAGGGATTGTCCTCATTAGCCCCGACGGTCAGAGTTTCACAAATGCTGTGCGTTTCGGTTTTCGTGCGACCAACAATGAAGCCGAATACGAAGCTCTGGTAGGCGGGCTTGATCTAGCCCTCGCCCTGGATGTTCGTCGCCTCCATATCTTCATGGACTCCCTTTTGGTCGTAAACCAAGTCAAGGGAGAATATGAGGCACGCGGCGAACAGATGGTCAAATACCAAGAGCTGGTCGCCGAAATGTGCACAAAATTTGAAGAAGTACTAATCGAACAAGTCCCCAGAGAGCACAACTCCCAGGCCGATGCTCTTTCCAAACTAGCATCATCGGATGGGGTAGCCGACTTCTCCAACATCCAAATCACAAAGTCAGCAAGGCTGGCGATCGACAGGAATTTGGTTGCCACGGTCGCCGTCGCTGAAGAGAATTGGATGTCCCCGTTCATCAAATACTTAAAGGACGGAACGGTCCCTGACGACCGTGTTAAAGCTCGCCAACTCCAGCTTCGTGCGACCAGGTATACCCTATTGGACGATCGGCTTTACAAGCGAGCTTTCAGCCTTCCCCTCCTCAAGTGTATTACACCGGAGGAAGGTCAGCTCGTTTTAGCTGAGATCCATGACGGGATTTGTGGAAACCACGCGGGCGGGCGAGCCCTCATCCATAAGGCAACCAGACAAGGATTTTTCTGGCCATCCCTACGGAAAGATGCGATCGCTTATGCCAGATCGTGTCATAGATGTCAGATAATGGGCCCCAACATTAAACTATCACCCGAACAGCTCACCTCCATGTATAGCCCTTGGCCATTTGCGCAATGGGGCATCGACCTTATAGGTCCCTTGCCGACGGCTCCAGGGGGCTGTAAGTTCGCCATCGTTGGGGTCGATTATTTCACCAAATGGGCTGAGGCCGAACCGCTCAACAAGATCGGCCAAGAGCAAGTGATCAAGTTTATATGGAAAAACATCGTATGCCGATTCGGTCTGCCCCAGGCCATCATCTCCGACAACGGGAAACAGTTCGACGGTTTAGAAGTCATGCAATTCTGTGAAAAGTGGGGAATCAAAAGGTTATTCTCAGCACCCTACCACCCTCAGACGAACGGGCAGGTAGAGGCAGTGAATAAGATCCTCAAACACACGATCAAAGCACGACTCGAATCCAGGCAAGGACGGTGGGCGATCGAGCTCCCAGACGTTTTGTGGTCCTACCGAACGACGACCCGCAATTCAACCGGAGAAACCCCGTTCGCCCCTTGCCTTGAGCAGGCGGTAATTCCTTCAGAGATCGCCGTCCTCAGCCATCGAACCGAGCAGGAGATGACGACCGACAACGATGTAGCCCGACGAATCGACCTAGACATGCTTGAAGAAAGACGGCTGACCTCAGAAATGAAGAACACAATCCACAAAAGGAGAGCCGAGAAGTTCTTCAATTCAAAGGTCATAGAAAGAAGATTTCAAGTGGGCGATCTCGTCCTTAAGAAGATCCAAACCCACACAGGCGTTTTTGGTCCAAACTGGGAAGGACCTTTCAGAGTATCCAGATGGCTAACTAAAGGAGCCTACGAACTGGAACATCCTAACGGTACTCCGGACTAATATCCCTGGAACGCCGTGCATCTGAAAAAATACTATCAGTGATAAATTTGTATTCGATTTCAATGATGTACAAGGAATATAATGAGATTTTTTCCTATCCCATCTATTATGGCGATCGCCCCACCAGGCATATCGCATACGATCGCTGATCACGACGATCCTAGGAAAAATTAGTGCAGCCATGGTCCTGGAGGCCGATGGAACCGACAGCTTCGCCCATGCAAGGTTCCTTTGGGCTGAGATCGCCCGCCCTTCGTTTAAAAACGAGGCCGGCGTAGCGAGGACCCTCCAAAATAATCGGTAGGCACGATCGCACGTCCTCAAGGTACATCATCTAACATGGTGAACCCGAACAATGCGGCGTGCCGTTACCCCGTCTCAACGTACACCGTCGAGGATCGCCATCTTCATGGCGGGCCGAGGTGGAAAGCAGGCGACGAGCCGCGGACGTGGTGTCGAATAAGCCGACAACACTCCGCGCAAGGACTCCTCCAGACCGAGATCTCCCGCCTTTCGTTTTAACACAAGGCAGGCGTAGCCTAACGGAGGACCCTCACAAAAAGTGAGTCGCGGGATACACAATATCCCCCGCACACGAAGACACGATTGGGGAAATCGGTCCATCGAACACCCCAACCACACATAACTCTTCAGAATCGGCAAAATGAAGATAGCTCGCCAGACAGACTAGTCTTTGTTTCCTTAGTTACAATAAGTGAACACAAACAAGGGGGCAGGGACAGGTCGAGCTAATCTCAAACACGATCGAACGAAGAGGAAACATGCAGGGCGATCGGAGTCGTCCGACAAAAATTACAAGTAAGAATTCCGATTCAAAACATATCAACACTTTCAACACTCAGACGATCGGCCGGACGAACAAAAAGCCGAAGGCAAATATACACGTTCTCGTAAAAAAATCGCACGCAAACAATCAAAGGCGATCGCATGTAACACGCAGTATGAAAAAAGGAGTATTTTATTCATAGCACAAACTTCATACATTTCGAGGCCCGAAGGCATTACAACAAAAATACAGGTTACGGAGGAAAAACAAAAATGCCTCTCAAGGTCCCGCCTGCTGGTCGTCGCCCTCGGGTTGCGGATCGGCTTGGGCTCCCCCGTCGGCCTCGGGATGAATGAGTTTACCAGTGTACCAACTCAAATCGATCCCGAAGTCGGCAAAGTCAAGGATCGGCAAGGAGAATTCTGGATGCAGAGGATGTTCGAGGGCATAGGATTTGAAGTTCTCCATCAAGGGACCAATCTCGATCCCTGCCTTCTTAGCGGCTCGAACAGCATCAGCAAAGGCCAACTGATAAGCAAATTCGCCGACGAGCGCGACGTTGAGGTAGGGATCGACCTGGATCGCCTTCAGCTGCCCCTTCAAATCCACGGCCGTCTTCTCAACCTCCGCCAGTTCGGCCGCCTTGGCAACATTCTCGCCCCTGGCCTTCTCCAGCTCTCTCTTCGCGGCCTCCAACTCACCGCTGAGCCGATCCACTGCAGCCTTCAGTCCGGTCGCCTCCTCCTGCGAAGCCTCAAGCTTCTGGCGAGTTTCCTTCTCCTTATTACAGGATCGATTGACAGCCTCCTTGGAGCGGCTCAGCTCCTGCTTCAATCGATCCACGTCCTGCTTAGCCCGTTTGGCCGTCTCCTCATACTCCTTCTCCATAGACCGGATCCGGTTGGCATCCTCAATATTTCTGGTCCGGGCGGTCTCAAGTTCGCGATGGAGATGAGCAGTGGAGGGTCGCCCCTCAAAATCCCGAGCAGCCTGGACGGCCATCGTCGCCGTCTGAAGAGCCAGGGCAACGGTCGCCTGCATGGCGTCTCCATATCGCCGACGAGCGATCGCATCAAGGTCGGTCGTCCAAGCCTTGGGCAGAGAAGTGATAGCCTGGCGAACGTAAGTAGGGACTTCGAGAGAAGTTTGCGGAGCCTTGCTCGACAGGAAGTCCAGCACCATGGGGGCGACGTCCGGGTCGGCGAGACGAACCCTGCAGCGCAAACCAAGGAAATCAAGGAGTTAGCCCGTACCATGCTCAGAATGCCTAAACTCAGAAAATTTTTGACCCGCTCTTACCTATTGACCAGCTCGGGATCGCGTCCGAAAAAAGGCTTGCCCCGGGATGTTTCCGCATCGGCGAACGCCACCTTCTTCGCCGGGTGACGGATGGCCGGGGCCGGAGACCGTGGGCTTGGGGCCGGATCGCTCCATCATCGGGATGGCGAGATAGGAGCCGCGGCGGCCGGAGGCTCAAGAATCGATACGTCGCCTCGTAGATCGACGGGGACTCCTCGACCTCCGCCTCTTGCGGCGCTTAAGTATTCCTCTTCCTCGACCACCGGATTGGCGGCGGCGCCTCGGCGGGTCTCGTCACCGGGCGGGTGAGACGTCGTCGCGAGGCGCGACGATCCGCTTGCCCAAGTGAAGGCGGCCGATGAGTCCGGGTTCGACATGGCGATCTCTGATCGGTTCGGTAATTCGGGAAAATAAACCTCTATCGAAAGAGATACAAACAAGTTAGACAAAACAAAAGCGACCTCATGGAGACAATCGACAAAAAAGGAAGCACCACTTAAGCTCATACAGAACTTTCAAGTGACGGGGTAGCAAAACAATCGAGCCCCCAATGATGAGCTTGATGCAAGAGAACGAACGTCGATAAAGGAGTCCGGTAAAGCACGGATCCGCTCCCAAACGATCAAGAAATCGAATGGAAGGTCGACGATCGGCTGGAACAAGAGGTCTGCAAAAGAAAACGAAATTTGATCACCCAAGACAAGCTCAAACAAGGGAGAGTTAAAATCCTTACTCGGATTCCTCTCCGGAAAGTGGTAGGGATTTCAACTCCTCATTCGGCCTGTCGCTCGATGCCGATCGCCATGCCCCGCCGACCCAAAACCATTTAGCCAGTCGCCCCGGTCTTACTCGGAACACCAAGGACCACTCTCCGAGTCGGCCTTGGATATGATAACGCCCGATTGACCCCTTACGCACGGCCAACTTAAACAAATAATTCATCTCCAATGCGTAAAGGAGGCGGAACAACCGATGACCGCCAAAGCAGGTCAACGTGCAGATGATCTGCAGCCAAGCATTCGGCGTCAGTTGAAGAGGCGCCAAATTCCAGGCGATCAGCAAGTAGGAGACGGCGAATGGCAACGGGAATCGCAGACCCGCCTCCATAATCATCTCGTTGACGGCAACCATGTGCTCGGGCGGTTGGTCAGCGCGCTCATTCTCCGAGGGCACGTGAAGGGAGATGTCAGAAGGGATGTGATATTTGGCCCTCCAACGGCTCAGGTCTTTCTTGGTCGCCGTACTCCGGATCTTTCCGAGAGTCCACGGAGACGGGACGGCGGCCCGAAAGACCGTCGATTCACATGTTCGTAAGCGTGAGCGGCGGTGTAGGCTTGAATCGGATTCGGACAGGGTCCGGCGATCGCTTCCATCATCTGAGCAAAAGCCATGTAGGCGGGGCCGAATCTACTCTCTCGTTCCCAGGCCTCCCGCACCAAATCATCCTCCTCCGCCGGCGAGCCCCCCTGCTCCGCCGTCGCCGCCGTCCTCGCCACTTCGGCTTCGTTGAAAAGCTCTTCAAGTTCCGCGGGTGCAATCCCCGCTCGAATAGCTTCGGCGGCCGTCTCCATATCCACTCCAACGGGAACCTCCTCCCGTTCAGGCGACGCGGCGGCGGCGGAAGAACTTCCGGTCTCGAATGCTTTTGATCCTCCCGACATATTAGAAAGTAAAGAGAGGGGGAAGGTTAATTTGTTCTTACCTAGAAAAAAGAAGGAGATCGGCACAAAAAGCTCCAGAAATTTCTGCAATTCGGCTATGGATACCAAGGACGCGTAGAAAATGAAAGAGAAGAAGCCCTGCCCTTTTTATAGATGGAGACGAGGGCCTATATGCAAATAGGAGAAACCTCAAGGGTTGGATCGCAACCATCACGTGGGGACGCATTAAAAAAAAAAAAAATGTCCTCGGATCCCGCGTACGCGTCTTTTCGAGGGCACACCAGCCGACAAGTCTGACAAACCGTCGGGCTTCCCCAACAGCGGCGCGACGCGTGTCCCTGCCACTTTAAAAAGCCCGCCTTCTTTTCCCGCTGCTCCCGACGTAAAAGAGGGTCGTCCATATTTGAATTCAGATCGGCTGATCGTTTAAACATTGACGATCGGCCACAGTGCCACCTCACCCCGTGTTTTCAACATCGAGGCGAGCTCGGGGGCAATTGTTGTGCGGCGATTAATACGCCTCGATAGGCGATCGGCATAACGACCAGAGAAGCCAACCATGAAAAACATGCTTTGGACAATACGCCTAGAGTTCGGCACAGGATGGCGATCGTCCTTTGGTACCCAGCGATCGTCTTTTGATATCTGACGATCGTCTTTAATGAGCGGACCAGAGACGATCATCTCATACCACGTGTGGATCCGGCATCCGTCAAAGTCATCGAAGACCGAATCTTGGACGATGGCCCACATGCGGATCTTCAAAGATATCGACGGATAGAATCTTTGACCTCAGCCTGTCACCTACCACACCTACCGCACCTACCGACAAAGCCGCCGAAAGGTACAAAGTGGGTCCTCCCCTGACGGCTGCCCCGGACGCGTGTTGGCCTCTCATTGGCTCACACAGTTGACTCAAAGACCCACGACTTTAAGGGAACAGCCCCATGTGACGGGAACTTTAAGGGAGCAGCCCCATGTGACGGGACGATCGGTCACCTTATTATAATATAAAAAACGGCGGTCGCCGGCGATCGCCTGAGAGATCCCAACTACCTTGTCCCCTATAAATAGAGAACCCACCGTAGCAGCAAAGGAGGGCGATTTTCACTACGGATTAAGTGCAAAATACATATCAAAGAGAGAATAAAAAGCTCTTTTGGTAAACACTAACACATTCGTAGTGATATTCATACACATTCATCATATATCCCAAGCAAGAACTCACAGATTCATCCATCTGGTTCCTCCGGCAATCTACGCGCTCTAAAGCCTAGATAACTAGAAGTCTTTACACTCCTTGTATTAGATTCTAACATTAATATTTGTACTCAACAGTATATTTATTATTAACATCTCGCGAGAGCATTCAAACCCGGGATTAACAACCCCGACAAATCTTGTGTTATCTATTTTCTCACGGAAGTGTTCTCGCATTTGTTTGTTACTCGATCATTCCAGCAATACTATCTCCGGATAATATTTTGGGTAACAACACCCTTATTATGTTCATCCGGGGTCTAGCAAGATGTACAAGGACTTGAAACAAAATTACTGGTGGAGTAATATGAAGCGAGAAGTCGCAGAATTTGTTTCGAGATGCTTAACCTGTCAACAAGTCAAGATTGAACATCGGCGGCCAGGGTATCTTTGAAACCTCTTCCTATTCCCGAATGGAAGTGGGAAGACATTTCTATGGATTTCATCATGAGTTTGCCGACGAGTCGTCGTGGCATGAATACGATCTCGGTGATCGTAGACCGCTTAACTAAATCAGCTCATTTTCTTGAGATTAAGGATACTTAGGGTCCCGAGAGACTTGCCCAGTTATTCATCAAAGAGATAGTGAGACTGCATGGTACTCCTAAAAGTATCGTTTCCGATCGTGACGGACGGTTTGTGTCGCATTTTTGGAAATCAGTTCATCGTGCTATGGGAACCCAGCTTAATGTCAGTACCGCCTATCATCCTCAGTCTGACGGGCAATCAGAGAGGACTATTCAGACATTAGAGGACATGTTGAGGGCATGCGTCCTCGATTGGAAAGACGATTGGGAAGCCCAACTACCATTGATCGAATTCACGTATAATAATAGTTGGCATGCTTCGATTAATATGGCACCTTACGAGGCCTTGTACGGTCGTCGTTGTCGATCTCCTTTGTGTTGGGATGACCTATCAGAATCAATCAGCACCGAGCCCGATATGCTTATAGCCGCCCGTGAGAAGGTAGCTTTGATCAGGAGTCGTTTGTTGACCGCTCAGAGTCGACAGAAATCATATGCAGATAACCGTCGTCGACCATTAGAGTTTGAGGCAGGTGACCACGTGTTGGTCAAGGTATCCCTGAGTCGTGGTATCTTCCGTTTTGGGAAGAGGGGAAAGTTGAGTCCGAGATTCATTGGACCGTTTGAGATTTTGGATCGAGTAGGCGAGTTAGCTTATCGATTGGCGTTACCTCCGGCGTTGAGCCGAATTCATAATGTGTTTCACGTCTCTCAGCTGCGGAAGTATGTTGCCGACCTGAGTCACATACTTCAGTTCGATGAAATCGAGATCGCCGATGATCATTTATATGAGGAGCGTCCTATACGAGTTTTAGAGCGGCGAATCAAACAGTTGAGGAATAAGACGATTCCTTTGGTTAAGATTCAGTGGTCTAGACACGGAGTCGAAGAGGCTACTTGGGAAACCGAAGATAGTATGCAGTAGAATTATCCCGAGTTGTTTGACCCTTAGTTTCGGGGGCGAAACTCTTTTAAGGGGGGGTGTATGTAATACCCGGTTGTAATTCAGTCATTTTCATTCAGTATTTATCATTCAGTAATTGTCACTCAGTATATTTCACTCATTAATGATCATTTGTCACTCATATTCAATCATGGTATTCATCGTTCAGAGTAATTGTATCGTGTATCAATCGTCATTCCTCACTAATTTAATTGGAGTTTTCGTGCCGTGTTTATCATCATTGTCATTTTCATTGTGGGCTGTGCGTGAGGAGTAGCGCACGCTACGTACTCTTTTTAGCGCACGCTAATTGAGTACAGGTAGCGCACGCTACCACTCAGCATTAGCGCACGCTAATGTTAGCTGATCGCACCCGTAAGGTACCGACCGCAGTGAGTTATAGGTAGCGCACGCTACGGATGGTAAGTAGCGCGCGCTAGTGGGTTGTAGTAGCGCACGCTAATATTTTGGTGTAGCGCGCGCTAAGGACGGATCAGGTTGAGTCCAGTGGCTACTGGACTGCATTGGATTAATTCATAGCGCACGCTATGAGTGGTTTTTAGCGTACGCAAATGGTGTAGTAGCGCACGCTAATTGTTGGTTGTAGCGCACGCTACTGAGATCAGATCAGAGGACAGAAGGTTCTGGACTCTAGTACTGGGCATCAGGTAATTCGTTAGCGCACGCTAATATATTGGAGTTAATGCACGCTACTGGGATGGAGTTAGCGCACGCTACCAAGTTGTAGCGTATGCTAACGGGTCAGCCAGAGTTCACTGGAATGGTCGTACAACTCGTTAGCGCACGCTAAGTAGCAGGTCATAGCGTGCGCTAATCTGGAGCAGTATAAATTGGACAGTTAGCCTGAATTTCGTCATTTTCTCACTTCTCTTCGTTTTTGAGCGACGTCGGGCAATTTCGGGCGACTTGGAGTGTTCTCTTCGAGCTACTATCATCTATCATCATCTTCAAGTCTTTGAGTTGGATTAATCATCATTTCATCATCTTCATCTCATCAAATCAAAGGTATTAATCTCTTGGATCTAGAATTTCGCATTTTTGGGTTTTTCCTTCCGATTTCTTCGTATAAGCTTGGATTGTTGTTGGAATATATTAGATATGGATTATCTACCTTGGATAAATGTATTCCTATAGATTTAATGGCTATTTTGGGGATTTATATCAAGAACCCTTGGGGTTGACTTTGGATAATTTGGGGATTTCCGTTTGACGCTGTTGTAATCTTGAAATTGTGGATTCCTATGAGATTATTGATATCATTGAAAGTGTTTTGATGGTTTGAAATACTCATCTTGGAGTTGGTTTCGATATATTCGAGATTGGATATTGTCGTATCGACGTTTGAGTCGGTTATGATCGTATTTGATTCGTGTAATGATCGAATTATTGGTAATTATGTTATTCAAGGTTGTTCGAGCGACCGACATTTCATTTAGGACGTTGTTCGTGGACGGACATTCTTCATCGTTGTTGGGTAAGTTAATTCTTACTCGGTTAAAAGGATACTCATTCCTTTTGTTGTTGATTATTCATAATCATAACTCATTCATCATGGTATTAATCATATTGAGACTTGTAATTGTCGAATAATCATTTCATTCACGAGGAACGACGGTTCCAAATCATTTCATTGGGTTATCAATCACGTCACTATTATTTTCATCTCGGTGAGTCATCTTGGCCTTGTCGAATTATTATTCATTGATTTTCATTGTGGTCATTCTCGTTCATATGACCTTCTGGGTTCATATTGCGTGGCCGGGTGTGGCTGTGTGGAATTTTTAGTCGGGCACACGATGGTCATGTATTGGGTTCACCGATACATTGGACCGCACACCAGAAAGCTTAACTCCGTGAGACTAATTAGGTACAAGGACGGGTGTGTCCGGTCATTCGTCTTGTACACTTGCACAGAACATTACGGGCGTACTATGATACTCCTCTTCAGCGTAATTCATAACTAAGGATATTTCATAACTTCAGTTATATCATGATTGTGTATTTTCAACCCTTGAGGATTGTTGTTCTCAGAATCGACCGTTGGGGGATTTTGTTTTCAGGTCATGGCAAGGCAAAGGCACGGGAAGAGCATGTTGACGGCGAGGAGTCCCAGTGATACTAGTAGGGGGGCCCAGTCATTCCGTTCGTTTCAGTCATTTCAGTCATTTCCGTCATTTGTATTTTCCGCTGCAAATTCCGTTTGAGATGTTTATTTATTCAGGGTGGTGTATTTTATCTTCATATAAAATATACTAGTATTCGGTATTGTCCTGGTGTGTTGTACTTAAACTCCTCATCGGAGTACTTGGTAATATTATGTGGTTCGGTACTACAATTACATTATTTAATTCATCATTTTCATTTGCCTAGGGGTCCCAGTCGGGGATTCACGGCACTGTAATATCCGCCTAGTTTGGGGTGTTACAGCTGGGATCCAGGCCTTTAGAAAGACTTTGGAAAGACCTAAACCTGCACTAGAATAACCCTCTTCTAAGAGGTCTAAGCCTTCTGATCCTGCTGGCTCATATATTGTTGCTGATTCATTTCCACAGGATGATACCACACCCAATCCTGATGATGAAACCTTTTCTGCTGGTGGTCATCCTTCCACATCAAATGACACATCTGTTCCTGCTGTGGAAACACCCTTTGTTCCTTCTGATGCCACACCATTTGGTTCTGTGGTTAAAGATAAGCAGGGCAATGAAGCAGTGGAAGAACAAGTTACTCAAACCGAAAGGCTTGTATCCAAATTGCACACTTTGGAGCCTGTGCAACTAGTGAAAGTAGCTCAAGTAATGGTGGAAGCAATTCAAGGTTTACAAGTTTCTACTTCTTGGCTTGAAGGTGATTCTACTGCTGTTCCTACTGCTGATACTCGGGCTTCAACTGCCAAAGCTAAGACAGATTCCCCTGCTAAACAAGTTTCACCTGCTAGTGTTAGAGATTCAGCTGCTGCTTCATCTACACAAAGTGGGACCCCACCATCCATTCCTGCTACTACCACACCATCCATTCCTACTGCCACATCATCAACTCTTGCTGTCTCTACATCCAATCCTGCTGTTCTATTAGAAGAAACATAAGAGGTTCCCATTCCTTCTGCTTCTACTCCTGTTGTCTCTTCACCTAGTTCTACTCCAGGAAAGAGGAGGAAGACTTTGTCTAAGAAGCGTGCTACTAGGCCTATTGCGGATCTGGATGATAAAGACTTCATCAAGATTGATTCTGAGAGTGACTCTAAAGATGATTACCCCATTGCAGATTCTATACCTATTCCTTGGGCTGCTATTGCTAGATGGGAGATCATTCCTACACCTCTGGGAGAGATCAATGCCCTATGCATAGTTTATGGTGTCACCAAGTACTTTACATTTCTTAGGAAAATTCTGCATATGGTGGACAGGCAAGATTTGTTAAACTTATATGGCATGGTGGTCAAGCATTATGCATCCACCACAGCTACTAGGGTTGGCCTAATGCTATAGGGTGATTTGAAAGTGTTGATGGACTCTCAGGAAGGTGGAGAAGGTTATTCTGTTTGGACCAACCAACAGCTCTAGCAAGTGAGAAGTTGGAGGTTGTACACTCATTCCAGTGTTCCTGTGTTGGAGACCATGACTGGAAAAGTGTTGTATATGTTTGTAGATGTAGCATATCCTCTTTCTATCCAACTTATGGAAAGGATGCTCAGGCATAAGTTGGAAGTAGAAAACACAGTTGTGGGAATGACATGACTACCGCTGAGCAGTTGGTTAGATTCATCAAGAATCAACTTGCTGCTGCTAAGGATCCTGCTGCTGATTGATGGTATATTGTGTTGTATTTCTTTTTCTATATTTATTTCTTTCTTTTATTATATATAGATTCTGTTATTAAAAAAAACAAAAAACAAAAAAAAAACTAACTTGTGCATTTTAAGCTGTTGGAATGCAACATTTTCAGGGTTTGAGTGTTGGTTCAATACCTCACAACAAATGGTGTTCAACTCACCATGTCTATCAGACAAGAAAGAGTTGACTCACCATGAGGGTATGGCTCTGGTGTGACTCTTAAATCCGTTCATGGCTGATAATTTGCCAAAAATTTTATGGTAATCAACTCACCATATCTTTGATAGTGAAGAGTTGGCTAGCCCAAAAGTATATGGCTTGTGGTAAAGGCAATGGAAAACCATATATGGTTCCTGGTTCACCATGGTTAATGACCCAAGAATCAGCTAGTCCAAAGCAAACGGCTTTGGTAAAGACACTTCAAATCTGTTGATAGCTGTAATAGTTTGCTCGAAACTATAGGGTTTTCAACTCACCCATGTTTCATTACTGAGAGTTGGATGGTCATCAATTCACCACGGATAATGCCCTTTGGGTACCAAAGAAGTGACTAGTCCTGAGCAAACGGATACAAGTAAAGATATAACAAAACCGTTGATGGCTGTGATGATTTGCCAAAATCATCAGGGTTTCCCAACTCACCATCGATTCATGTTCCAAGGGTTGGGCTGGTTACTAGTTCACCAGGGTAATGTCATGATTCCACCAAAGGACTAGCTAGCCCAAGAGTGAGTAGCTACTTGGTAAAGGCTCATCAAATCTACTCATGTTGATGTTGGTTATTTGATACTACTGATGGTTATCTATTGCTGCTGGTTCTTTGATTTGCTGTTGTTCAGGTACAAGTCTCAATCCTTAAGCTTTGGAAGTAAAGATCTATCTAGAAACTTGAAGTTAACTGAGTCAAATTCAAGTTTAGGGGAGGATTGTTAGGAATTATTGAAATGTAATAAGTACATTACTGCTGGCAAGTATATAGTTCCTGCTGTTGGCAAAAAATGGTTGCTGCTGTTAGTTTTGTTTCTGCGGGTTATAGTAATAGTCAAACCCGTATATTTAGAAGTTTGTTAGAGGAAGGGATATGCATGAGTTATATTAGGAAGAGATAACGCATATCTCCTCTACACGTTTTCTAGTGAATGCCGAATTAGGGTTTCTTGTAGTATTCTACTTATTTTAACCGGATCAAAGATATATCTAGGTCTGGACCACTCGATGGATCTATATTACTAACTATTAAAAGTTTTTTCAAAGATGTCCATAAACATTAGCCGTGTGTTTATTTTATACTACAAGAAACCCTAATTCGGCATTCACTAGAAAACGTGTAGAGGAGATATGCATTATCTCTTCCTAATATAACTTATGCATATCCCTTCCTCTAACAAACTTCTAAATATACGGGTTTGACAATTACTATAACCCGCAGAAACAAAACTAACAGCAGCAACCATTTTGTGCTAACAACGGGAACCATAAACTAACTACACCAGCAAGAACTATATACCTGCCAGCAGTAACCAACAATACACTATCAGCAGTAATGTACTTATTACATTTCGATAATTCCTAACAACTAAGATGAATAGAGTTGATTGAACTATGTGCTTCAATTGAAACTGCTTCCTTTCGTCCTCTAACATAGCTAATCTTCTTCCTTCCTTCTCCTGAGCTTCTTCATGGTTGCTACAAATCACTCTCAAGTCATGCGTCGGATATTTCACCTTCTACGGTTCTAGTTAAACTGATGCATAACCCAAATTTTCTTGTCTTGCATAAGGACATAGCTAAGTCTCCTTCTGAAGTAGAACAATTCTCTTTCCAGCTCTTCCAAATTCTCCTATCGTTCTTTTTCCCACAAAAGTTACTCTTCGAAAACTTCACAAAGAGTTTCTTCTGACGTAGAAATTCCAACACAATTTACGAGGATGATTTTCATATTTCTCTTTCATCTCTGAATATACCAATATGTCATTCTATGACAATTTGTCCAAGTATTCATGAAAAACACAATTTATCAATTTCACAGGAACAGCCGGAGTAGTAACCAATACAATTGGCATCTCTTATACTCATAAAGACCATAACGAATACGAAAAGGAATTCTAGGAACATCTCACTCCTTCACACAAAACATGATACGATTAGCTTCCAGAAATCAATCCACAACTTCATGCTATCATCATTATTCTCCCCGAATAAAACAGAAACACATCAAAGATACACACTTGCACAGATGAAACCACTTTCTAGAAGCTGGCTCTTCAATTCTTTCCCTTCCACTGATGTCATTCACAACGGAGTTTCAGAATTAATCAAACGTCACTCTTATATAGATAAAGTTCCCGAATCAACCTACTTACTGTTCTCAGACACTGCTCAAAATATCATATGATCCCAATAAGTTCAAGTTATATGATGTAACTATTATCACGTTGGCCAGGCGTCATAATACTTGCATCATATACACATGCCTTTATTACAATCACATTATACCTTGAGTCGTGACTAAACAAATTCTCATAACCAGATCAAAACAACTTCACATTCGGATGATAATCTTAGTAGTTCATCAAGGAATACATCGCGAACATTTCAAACAACCGAATGACTCTCGAGGCGAGTTCATCGAACGAAGTATCTTCACAACCGTGAGGGATTAACGTACGAGTTTTCAAAATAAAGGTGATCATAATTGATTACCAGGTGGGAACCATGGTACAAAATTTTGAGTTTCTCAAATCGCCAAAGATGACAAATCTAATATGACTGTTGTTAGCATCTCGATGACCAGTTAACAAATCCATATCCAGAATAATATCTAATCAAACATTCCCAAAGGAAACAAGTTAGCAGAGCGAAACTCATCTGCAAATATCTTCAAAACACATCGAACAATTCAGATACTCATGATGGAAGATCACAAGATTTCTCATAGAGATAGAATAGGTAGGGCAAAAAACTAATGGTGTAGAGGGAAACCTTAATACGCTTATCAGAAGCAAGAGATACCACAAAATGTGTCGAACACCTCGGATTCATACATATGCGAATTCTCTGAACGGACGAAAAGGCATCTAAATGAATCAAAGATCGAAGTTCGAAAGAAAGTAATAATCCTCAGAAATTGAAACTTATAAGGCATTACTACAGAGTATCCAAACATTCTAAACTTATGTTGCATATCCTGATAAATCTTCTAAATCTCCAGAACGAATGATCTTATAAAGGCTTAACTAAAAGCAGAGGCATAAATCAGAGTGATGCGGAAGAATGATAACTAACTAACGTCTTATCATATAATCTACCCAATCCTCACCGATCATAACTAAAATTCCTAAAGGGAGAAACCTAAAGCAAATCCTTCCAAGGTTATTCCATAAGCTCCTAAAGTGCAAACCTAATGGTCCAAATCTGCACAAGCCATAACTTATGTATTACAAGTCGCAACCTGGCTCTAATACCATAAAACACCCCAACCCAACACGGGTCAAAATGCCACATTATGGTGCCAATCAGAACATACAATGCAAGCGGAAGACTTATAAACATAAAAGTTACAAAGGTATTCTAAGATAACAGTAAATTACTAAATCTAAACAAGATGAAATCCAAAACTGAAATCCAAAACCAAACTAATCTAACTGAATCTAAATCCAAGTCTAATCCAGAAGCAAAAGGTATCTAATCATCAGGGTAGTCCACTAAGCGCTCTTATGCACTCTTCACTCAAACCCAGCTTCGAACCTAAAACCTGCCGCAGGAAAAGAAATGCAGCTAAGCTTAAAAAGCCCAGTGAACAGATATATAGCAAAACGAATAATCGAAACATATATATGTATAGGAAACGAAAATCATAAGCTCCTGCTAAAAATGAATATCATCTGTCAAATGAAATAAGAGATCAACGATCAACTGAACAAATATCATAAGTCAACTGAATAAGGAACATGAAGAATCAAATGATAATACGAATCATATAGTAGCCAGAATCACATGAGCAGTTAGAACAAAGGCTTGTCTAACGAGGTACTCAAATAGACACAAGAAACATAGGAAAGCCACGAGCCGACCTAACGCGATACTCGAATAGGTCTCAAATCACATAATCACATATCCGTCAAATCCTACATGCACAAAGAGGGGAGACCTCTAAGTACCAAATGGAGTAGCTAGCTCCCAAATGTGAAGAAGTGTAAAGCACACACACTCACATTCACCCTACACAGAACAAAATACCGAGGATGCATCCATACGCCCCCTCCTACATAACAAATCATATATATATACACCTGCTCGCATGACAAGTATATACACATATAAATGGCCAAGAGTACTCATATCATATCATAACAAATGGGGACGCCGTGGATCAATCACACCTCCACAGAATGTGTCATGCCATTGGTGCCATCAATGACATGGCCTTGGTACCTCCATGACTAGATAATAAACTCGGGCATAAGAACAGAACAGATCACATCATATCACATCATAATCATCATAGCATATCCAAATCCAACATATCATAACAAAGATCATATCAAACGGATCATAGCAATGGCATATCAAAAGGGAATCATAGCAATGTCAAGGATCAAAAGAGTCATGAGGAGTCCCTACTGAGAAGGGATAGAATATCTGTACCTCTAACCGCAATTGCAAAACACATCGGAGACAAGGATAGGAAGTTACTCCTTCTTTAGCGAATCTACACGAATTAATGATTGTCTTTATTATTCATATGCTCATTTTAAATCAGATTACTCCTTTTAGGTTTCTTTCTATTTTTAGAAGCTTTCCATTTTTAGTAACTTGCCAAATATAGTAACTTTCCAAAAATAGTAACTTTCAACTTTAAGTAACTTAGACATTTTAAGTAACTTTCTAATTTTAGCAGGTTTCCCGAATTAGGAAGTTTTCATATTTGATAAGTTTCCCGAATTAGTAACTTTCCATATTTAGTAAGTTTTAACATGACTTCCCAATTTAGTTAAATTAGATTTAGGGTTCGGAATTATCAATTAGGCTAATCGTACCCACACACAAGTCAACACGACATTAAAAAGACACACGCAACATAAGAATAGGTATTAGGACACCAAACATCTAAGTGACACATTTAATACATATATAACACATGCATACACATTAACTAGTTTTATAACAAAAATTAAGCATACTAAATGAATTTTAATAACGTATCAGAATCCCAAACTAAAAATCCACAAAATTCTCACAGAAGCTATAATGTCTTAGGATTCTACTTGAATTTTCCCAGATTTTATTTTTAAGTGGAACTCCCAGTCAAAAATCATTTATGGCAACATGTTCAGATTCGGATCTACAGATACACACAGAAAGTTTTCCTTTTAACTAACTCATTTCAACACTTTAGAAAAATCCACAAAAATTCCAGGAAGTCACACATAATCTAAATATCACCCCTATAAAAGGAGAGCTGTTAATTCCTTATGATTTGAAAAAACAAAAATAAAAAACTCCAACTAAATTTCAGACTCAAATTCACAAATTTGACAACTTATCTTCTAAAAATCAAAAAGCTTACTTCCCAACCTCCAATGACCACGAAACTTATATATTCAGAAAGTACACATTTTAAACTTTGTTTTAGAGTCAAGAAACCTGTAAAAACACGTTGGTATCATCAAGATTTACCCCGTTCAATCCAACCCAAAAATCTGGTCAGAAACTAAATTACCAAACTACAAACCCTAACTAATATATTCTTGCAACAATCACCCAAGCACCTAAATTAATTACTCTAATCATCATTATACTCTAAATTACAGATTATTAACATTCTATTACAAACCCTAATTCATCATGTGAGTTACTAAAATAATTATAAAGATTATAAAACTTAAATGAATATATAATAAAACACTAATCGTCAAATTTATCAATCCCGAACCGAGGTTTCCTTGAGCTTTCTTGAAAACTAACAATGGAGGCTAGGGTTTTTTTTTTATTCTCTTCATTTTTTTCCTGTAGATCGGTTATGGGGAGGGAGTAGGAACTAGAGGTGCAAAAAAATCGGTTTTTTTCGGTTTTCGGTTTTTTAAAAACCAGTTAAAAAAAACCGGTTTTTCTAATAACCGATTTCGGTTTCGGTTTGATTTTGGAATCGGTTTTCTTGATTATAAATATTCGAATCGGTTTTTTCGGTTATAAATTTTCGAATCGGTTTTTATCGGTTTTTTACCGGTTCGTTTTTTCGGTTATAAATGTTCGATTCGGATTTTTCCGGTTATTTACCGGTTCGTTCGTTTTTTTCGGTTATAAATGTTCGGATTCGGTTTTTTTCGGTTATTTACCGGTTCGTTTTTTTCTGGTTCGTTTTATTTAAACAATACAATTATTATACAACTAAAAAAAATACAATTATACAATCATAACTTTTATTTAAACAATACAATTATTATACAACTAAAAAAATACAATCTTAACTTTTATTTAAACAATACAATCATAACTTTTATTTAAACAATACAATTATACAACTAAAAAAATACAATCATAACTTTTATTTAAACAATACAATCATAAAAACATATAAATACTAATACAATTTTCGAGCTTCGACATGGCCATCACCCGAAAACATATTAGTGTAATCAAGTATACCGAGCTTCGGCATTGCCATCACCCGTTATACTCAACTACTCAAGTAATCAAGATCATTTTCTTCCAAAAAATCTTGTACATCTACATTTTCAACTTCAAATTCTTCAAACTCACCTTCATCTAATTCGCCTTCGGTATTCGAAGCCGAAGGTGATATATCCATTTCTTCTTCTTCTTCTCTTATTATACCTTCTTCAACTTCTTTATCTAATATTGGACCTTCCAACGATGTTTCATGTTGTATCCTATCTACTCCGTCCAAATAATCTTTCAAACATACACATACTTCCACGGCTTCGGGGGTTAGTCTTGTCCTTCTTTCCGATATAATTCGACCACTAACAGAAAATGCCGATTCGGAAGCTACCGTCGAAGCTTGGACCGCTAATAAGTCACGAGCCATAGCGGATAAAATTGGATATTGGATTTCCCTTTCTTTCCACCAAGCCAAAATGTCAAATTTTGCAAACTCATCGGGACTTAAAGTTCTTAAAAAGTCTGTAGCCATATATTGTCCCAATTCGCTTGTTGGGGCCGATGTTCGTTGACGCTTTGTAGCGTCTTCAAATAAAGAATTATAAAGGTTTATATTAATATCTCTTGTCATCGGGACGATCCGGCCCGCATTTGGTCAACAATTAGGTTTTGTTGGTGACCATATTTTGTTGCATAAAATCCAAATAATTTTTTAAAATGATCGTTAAATCTAAAAAATTGAGATGTTATATAGTCGGCGTCTTCACCGTCTAATCCAAAATATAAGTCTAAATTGTCCATTATTTTTGTTATTAAAAGTTCTACACCTCAAACATTTAAACATGGATTAAGTGCGGCGGAACAAGTAAAAACTAAAGGTAAACTAGCAAAATATTTTATAAATTTCTTTTTTATAATTTTAACCATTTTTCTAAACATTGGAATAGGTGAGCTTTTTAATTCATATAATTTTTCCATCATAGCATAAATTTGGTTTAAAACTAATGAGCTAGTTGCATAATAAACACCCGATAACATAGTTGTTGCCTCTTTAAAAACTTGTAAAAACATAGTTAATTCATTTAGTTCATCCCAATCTTGGTCGTTTAGTATTATAACGGACTTATTTTTATTTAAAAGTCTTTCATTATAAGCATGTAAAGTAACACGTTGTCGTAATATATTTTCAAACATTAGGCAAGTAGAATTCCACCTAGTATTATTATCAAAGCAAGGTCCTAGGGGTACTTCATTACACGAAACACGAAAACGTTTATAGTGCTTTTGTCGTTCGTTGCTCACTCTATATATAGTTACTAATAAATTCCTAAATTTCGTATATAATCTATCACATATTTTTAATGCCGCTTGTATGGATAAATTAATAACATGAACAACACAACGGGAATGAAAAAAAGCACCATCTAAAATAGGTTTTACACGTAATTTTAACAAGTCCATAGCGCATGTATTATTTGATGCATTATCTAGTGAAATCGTAAAAACTTTATCATCTAAATTATATTCAATTAAAGTGTCATGCAATATTTTTCTTAAATTACATCCCCTATGAGGATAACCAAATACTGTAAAAGCAATTGTCCATTTCATTAATAACTAAGATTCGGGATTAAACCAATGAGCCGTAACGGCGAGAAAAGAATTTGCCGTACCATGTGGTGCGGTCCAAGTATCCGTAGTTATAGAAACACCATATTTATATTCACAAAAACCTTCAATAATATCTTTTTTAGCCGTTTTCCATAATTTAAAAGCATCACTTCTAAGAGTAGTACGACTTACATGTTCATAACGCGGTCGTAGCCTCTTTTTGATGATCTCCGTAAGCTTGACGTTGTCGAAGTGGTTGAATGGAAGCCCTTGTTGAATGACAAACTTCGTAAAATCAAGTCGAAGCGCATCCTCATCATATATAAAAACTTGATCATCCGCACCAATAGTACCTTGCGACATATCATTTCGAACCGCCTTACAACTACCCAAATGATTCCTAAGTGTAGTGTTAGACCCGGCGCTATAAAAATTCCCACATTTCTTGCAACGCGCCCTTTCATTACCATCTTTCATAACACACAAATCGAAATTAGACCACACATCACCTTTTCGGGCAGTTGGTTTAACTTTAAAAACATCATCATTTGTGTAATGTTGTTTTCGGGTATTGCTAGTAGCAACGGAGGGAGTAGTGGAAGCTTGTTGTGATTGTGAGTTTTCCATTATATCGAATTAGCGAGATTAGAGCGTTTTTGAGAGATTAAAGAAAGAAATGAGATTGTTTTTGATGTGTTTTCAACCCCAACTCATTACTTCTATTTATACTAACAATCCATGGCCTAAAAGCATCAAAAATCATCAAAAAAAAAAAAAAAGGCTAGTTTTGCTAAGGAGCCATTGGCTTGGATTTTTTAAGAAAAAACCGGAAAAAACCGGTTAACGGTCAAATTTTTTTTTTTTTTTGAAAACGGCTATATTAAAAACGGGTTAAAACCGGTTAAAACTTACAACGGGTATGTTTTCTTTTTATATAATTTTTTTATATATTTAATAAATAAAAAACCGGTTTAAACCGGTTATTTTTAAAAACCGGATAAAACCGGTTATAGAACCGGTAAAAAACCGGTACGTGGAAAAAACCCAAAACCGGTCTAACCGGTTCGGTTTTTAAAAAACCGGTTGCGGGTTTTTTTCCGGTTTACAAAAAAACCGGTTCCATATTTGCACCTCTAGTAGGAACCGACTTTTATTTTTTGTATAAGATGGCTTGGATCAAATTCTAGTTGGGCTTGGATTTGGTAAGTAACAAAATTAGCCCAAAACCTTATATATATTTAAACCAATTAGCCAAATGTTATATTTATATTACTATTTATTTATTTAGCTTATGGTATAATTAAAGTAGATAATTAAAATGTTAATCCGAATTTTAGGGAGTTATAGACAAAGACAAGGGTGGGTTGGGTATAAATAGTTTAAAAGCTTCCAATTTAGCTCTTTTATATAAATGGTGATGGAGATTCCTGAATGATAATGATTCGATATGGGAAAAAGTGATTAAAAGCATTCACGGTAGGGATGGAGGTTTTGGCACATCCGATCGAAAACCTTTTGGTAATGGAGTGTGGGCGTCTATTGTTAAAGTTGTTGATCAAATGCATGAGAAAAAAATTATGCCTTTGGGTTCGATGGCTTTACATGTAGGAAATGGACGTAATGTTTCTTTCTGGAATGACATTTGGGTTGGCGATCATCGGTTACGAGACAAATTCCCCAGATTGTACGATATGGGGTCGAATAAAGAATGTTTCATTGCTGAGCGTCGGGTAGAAGATCAATGGGTTTGGTCGTGGAATCGAAGTATTAGAAGTGGAAGCAGAATAGAGCACCAATTGATGGAAATGTTAGCTATGTTAATGAACGTAAACTTCACTGATACATATGACAAATGGAAATGGGAGTTTGAATTGGATGGAATATTCTCGGTGCGTAGTGCGAGGAAGATAATTGACTCTAGTTTTCTTACAACAGGTAATATTGTTACAAGATGGTGTAGCAATGTCCCGATCAAAGTTAATATAATGATGTGGCGTCTTATGTGGGATCGGTTGCCAACGAGAATGAATCTTGCTGCTAAAGACATAGATATCCCATCTGTGTTATGCCCTATATGTAATAATGAGATTGAATCTTCGGATCATACTTTCTTTAAATGTGATACGGCGGTTCATCTTTGGAGAAGGGTATCGAGATGGTGTGATTTGAATCTGCCTAGTTTTGATAACATCTCCTCGATGCTTAGCTGGTTGGAATCGATTGGTGTTCAAAGAAGGAGAATCCTAGAGGTGATTCTATATACCAAAGTGTGGTGTATTTGGAGGTTTCGAAACGGAGTGGTGTTCAAAGATTCAACCATGAAAAGAGCTTTATTTTCGAGTCCATTGTTCTTAACTCTTACTATTGGTTTTCGAGTAGATGTAAAAAACATAACATCTCATGGACATTGTGGCTTCAAAACCCAATGTTGCATTTCTTTGTATAAGTTGCTAGTTTCTTTCTAGCTTGTTTTATTTTATGATTTTTATCTCACCGTTGAAAAAAAAAAAAAAGGGGTCAACATTAACAATATTCAAACAAATACACGATCATTTTTTTAGATCTTATTACTAAAAACAAACAAGGCCTAGTTTATTAAGAGAGCCAAAGAAAGTGTAACTTACAAATTTAGTTTTTGCTAAACCTGTTGATTTTCATATAATTCTAGTAGAGCATAAAATTCGCTTTTGTTACTTTTGCCCTGTCAATTATGTTTTGGTCATTCCAATCCCAAGTTATAGGATTATTTTTTATTTTTTATTTTAACCGAAAACCTAATTCTGAATTTGGTTTTCAATTCGGTTTAGACAACTTTGAATTCGCTTAAGTTTGGCCTTCAGAAATTCTCAACACAAGGTATATGAACTGAAAATCCAAAAAACTGAAAATCCGTTGCTGCCTTCTTTTGTATCCTTGTTTTTGCCTATCTTCGCCTTCGAGTAAAAAACACTAGTGTTACAAAACACAATTTTTCCAAAGATGATGCTACCTTTGTTTTTTGTCCACTGGTTCGGTGCACAACATTTTTCATAGTTCAAAGAAAGAGAAATTCTTCTACGAAACACAAGCAACATTAAATAACTTAAAGAAATGGTTACAAGTTCAACTTATTACACGTTTGTGCTACACAAAATAGTACTCGCAAATAAGTAGATTAGGACCAGGTTGGTTCAATCCAGGCATGAGGGGCAAGAAGATATTTCGTTCCGAAGAAATCTCCAAAACTTTCTTGAAAGTTTTTGTTACTGAAAGTGTGATACCTGCATGTTTCAAGTGAATAGAATAACATATCATTCATGTTCTCATTACTGGCAGGCAATCTTGGAAAGAAGATCTTGTTCTCCAAATGTGGTGTTTTGGCCTCAATGCAGAGAGATGACATACCACAAATAAAAATCATATGTTTCCCTAAACTATCTATTTTAACCCATTCTTGTGTAGAATCATCAAACTTGAAAACCTCTACTGATTCTCCAAACTTCCCCACAATGACATGTAAAAGATGTTGATCACACCTCAACAGGAAAGACTGAGCCAAAGATGTGCAACAACTTGTTGGGGCTTTGGCTAAATTAGGCTTCCATGAATGTTGATCTTCTCTGCCCATTTCTTCAAAAACATCAAGTCCTCTATCATCCCTCAAGGCATAAAGATCTCGGCCAAATAATGTTAGAGACGAGAAACAATCATCACCATATATATCTAAAAGAATCCTACGCCAGGATGGTTCCCCGCCTACAAAGTGGATACAAACATGATAATAGTATCGATCTATAGTAATTCCAACAACCATACAATCAGGAGAAGTGGGTGGTGCTGAGAAACTGAATATATCTGCATCACGTAACTGTGGAAGCTCGCGGATATCACTTGTGAAAGGGTTATAAAACACCAATGATCCACTATATTTTAAAATCAGCAACCAACCATACCTCGAACCCTTTATTTCGAAATCGCAAATCAATTCTTGAGGTGTTTTTATAAAATACTTGTCACCAAACATGGGATCAGTAAAAGTGATAATGCCTTTATGTTTGTCAAACGCAATCAGCCATGGTGTAGGCAACGAATACTTTTGCAAGCTCTTTGATGCTTTTCCGTTGTTCCATGGTATCAAAGGTGCTGCTAAGTGACAACTTTTGCATGCAGAACGAAACTTGAGGTATTCAACACCAACAGAAAACTCCATTACCATCCCCAAAACATGAAGCGGAAGATTGAGCAGGTGTGATTCATCCTCGTAACCCTTGACTGGTTTTACAATTATACTAACATCCTTGTCACCTTCTTGTCTAAAATCAGCATTCTCACTTTTTAACCTACAAAAAAAATACAATTTTCAAAAACGTACTTCTCTTTTCGTGTTGTCGGAGAGAAGAAGATGCTTAAGAGGGATGTCACATGAGCTAATTATAAATAATAAAAGTGATCTACACATCTATAATAAAACATAAATCACATTTCATAAATTCCAGAAAATTACCTGTTCTTATTTTCAACCAATTTAACACAAAACTCCATGTTCAAACCACGAAATGGAAAACTGAGCAGGTGTGATTCAACCTGCTGATTAACCTTAACTGATCGTACGAGTATCCCATCCTCCATGTCGCCCTCTTTTTCTTGTTTACAATCAACATATACACGATTACTTTCTAACCTACATAAAATATAATTCTTAGGGAAACAATTTCCAGCAAATAAATACATTACAATACATTTTATAGCAAATGGATTACAATACCTGGTGCACTCGAGCATTGCCCACGCTGACACATGGTTCGTTCCTGCTAAACAAGGAATATGAGATAAGGAGATAGATTTATCTTTGACGTTGTACGAGTATATGATTTTTCCCTCATCGGCAAGAATATGTATATAACCTCCTAATTCTGATGACGCAATTGGTGGTCAGAAATGATGACTCATTAGCAAGTTCCACGGATAACATAGTGTCTTTGAGGTCTTCCAATTCTTCCCACCTCATATTATCCATGTCCAGTTTAAAAACATACACACCACTAACTGATGTACTTGTCCATGTCTCGTCTTTTAAACCTAATACAATCATCAACAGTTCTGAACAAGACCCTTTCAGTAAAGGTACACTGAAAGAATCAACAATGCGAGGACAATGGAATTCCAAAACTGGCAATAAAGTTATCACGACTTCTTTTAGTTTCTTGTATTTCCGATCATTAACCACAATGCCAAACTCTACAAGAAGTAGACTAAGACTAGTCGTGTCAGATTCCATAAAGTAAGCATATACTTTACTATTGCAACAAGTTAGGCTATAAAACGAACCATCAAAACCCGTAATGCTCCTTAACTGTTTGGCAAATGTCTTTTCGGTCCATCTTAATTTCATTCTTTTATGTGCATTCCGGAAATATGAATCGCTCCCAATCCAACAAAACACAATGTTGGGTTTTTTGGTTCTCGTTAACAAAAGAACTGAATTGGGATGATCGGGAGGGGCTGACAAACAACAATGTGTGATATCATCATAATCTTCTTCTGATCTTTTATGAATTAACGGAGGGAGATTAATGATTTGAGAAGTGAATGGGTTCCAAAGAGTCCACATGACATCACGTGGATGGTTCGAGGAGAGAACCGCCCAACAGCCATGAAAACACCCTCGGATACGTTTTCCGAGTAACTCGGGGATTTGGCAGCGATAATAAGACATTGGATCATTTAAGTTGTAGAAAATATGGACTTGTGTGTCGTCATCTTATTGGGCTTCGAGTTCTGAGCAACACACCAGGAATGTTTAGGAGATAAGGGAGGCACTGAACCACAGAATATCTGTTGATGTTCCATCTAAGATAATCTTTGTTATAGCGTATGAATGCCCCTGTGCAAGGTGTCAGAATGTGATTAATTCAAACTTAATAAGAAAATTAGAATCTTAAAGCTTTCACACTACAATGTATTTGAAAGTAGTATTTTAATAGCACCTCATACTTCATCTAGCGGGCAGGTAATTAGTCCGTATTTGGTTATGGTTGATACAATAAGCATGAAATTCTTACAAAAAATCAAACATAAGCAGTGATGGAGCTAAGATTTTTCATTAGGGTAGGCTAAAAAATGAAAAATCCTTGCAGCAAGTAAATACAATGAAAAAAGAAAAGAAAAGAAAAAAAAAAAGGTTAGACTGAAACCAAATAGTGAATTAATAACTAACGGGTGGATGTAGATGATTAGAACATGACTAATTGGTTCAGTCATTGGCCTATCAAACTTTCATTATTAGACTGACACCCTTAGTTCCTAGTAGTTACTCCTAATAGTGGATGAGCCAGTTTTGTTATTACTAATAGCTAAAGGCTGATTTTTATCAAATCTTTTAAGAATCTTGATAATGGATTTATATAAATAGATCAAACTAATAGGCGAAAACCTCAATAAAAAGTGCATAAGACTTGTAAAGTTTGGATTTTTTATGAAACTTTATATACTCAAATCAACAATCGATAACAGAGCATCAAATTGATAGGTAAAAAGCTTATAAAGAGTGCATAAGACTTGTAAAGTTCACATTTTATATAATAACTGAACAAATCAAACAAAAACAATAATTAACATTGTAAAAAGTATAAGACTAGTAACGTTTGTTCATAAAATCTTTGAACAAATCAAGCACGAACAAGACATAAACACATGAATTAACAGGTAAAAAAAACAATCGGAGCATATAACAGGTTCCTCGGTGATACCAAACAAGCATTATAATAATACAATTAACTCTGAAAAAACTTAATTCATACCTTAAACTTGAAGAAAAATCGAAACTTGATTCGAAATCCTAACCCAGTTTTCGATTCCCGACTCTTTTTGGTTTTTCAATAAATAAATAATCTTTAATTTATACACCACCAGTTTCATATGATTTGGGAAGTGTGTTTGTTTGTGTTTCCTTAAATCTTTGTCTTTTTTTATAAAATTACGGTTTCGCCCCCACTTTCTTTTTTAGATATTCTTTCCATAGATGTGAGCCGATGTGGGGTGTTTGGGATCGTGTTTTGTAACGCACATGTTTTAATAACGCGTGATTTACCTCGTTCAAAGCGGCACGTGTTTTAATAGAGTTTGTACATACGTCGATTTTGTAAACCACGGGTTATTAAAATTAGTCGTGCCAAACACTCTTTATGACGTATAAGGATCCGGATTAGCGCAGCACTAGACTTAACCTAGAAATGGACCGGACAATAACTCCAAGGTCCGTCCATCCGGACCGGACAATAACTCCAAGGTCCGTCCATCCGGACCATAATCTCAAGCTCCGTCTATTCGGACTAACACGGAACGAATCCGTCTATCCGCATTCCGCATATTGAGTCCGAACATCCATATAAGTTTGGACCACGGTCAACTAAAAGAGCAAGGAATCTCGTCGGCACATCTGTAGCTGACCTAGGCAGGCCCCATACAGGGAAACTCCGCAGTTCCCTCCCAAAAGCATTGCCATCACCGGCAAGATGCCAAAAGGAAGAGTTGACCTGGAAGTTTGCCGCCCAAAAATATCACTATCACAACACGTGATTGCAGACAACCCGACAAAAAGACCTCTGGTATAAATAGAGGGCATCCTGCCACTCTCAACGGTATCACATTCTTACTCTCACTAAACACACTTTCTCTCTCTACCAATACTTACTCTCACACCCGAGGTTGACCGCGGAAGTCCCTCTTTCGCGGTGAGACTAACGGTGTTTTGTTTATGTTCTTAGCAGAATACAGAAGATTATATCCGAGTAGTACAAGATTAGCCCAACCTAAAGCTAGCTTAAACTAGTCTTTACTTGGTGCCCCAGTTTTGTACTAACAAGTGGCTCTATCCGTGAGATAACTGCGTCCCAAAAAGAAGCTTCACCATGAGCAATCAGGAAAATGGCTCCTCTCCAACCCAAAAGCATTCGGTTGTACGAACCACTCTAGGGAAGGAGAAGGATAAGGGAGTAGAGGAACCTTTGACGGGTCCTTTCCCAGACAAAGTGATAAGGGAGTTATGTGAAAAGCACTACGACCAACTCTTGCCTGTAATGGCCGAGAAGGTTCATGAAGAAAAGTTAAGGCAAGTCATAACACGCCTCGACTTTGATGACGAAGCACAAAGTGACTCGCGACCTAGGGAAAGGCCCCGAATCTTGGAGTCCAAATCGTTAGTGGCAAAGAAAGCAAAGAAAAAGCGAAAGGCTAGCCCTAGTGCTAGGCCCGGACCTTCCGAATACTCTTGCTCCCAAAGTGCTTTCTCCAGACTCAGCAGTGGAGAGACAAAAAGTGAAGATGAGAAAACTAAGTTTCCTCGAACTAGTGTCTTTTGCCGCCTGGGAGAAGAGTGGAGAGACGTTAAGTCGCGTTTAAGGGAAAGAAGGCCGGAGGAGCCTACCCAGCTCCGGTCGAAAAGCCGCGCTCGCCGGGAGCGTAGGGCTGGAGCCCGGCGTAAAAGGCACGACCACTGCCAGTCAGAGGGAAGAGATGTTCATAGAGAAGAAACAGCAGGTTCGACCCAAAGCCACGCGTCCTTCCAAAGGGTGGGGGACCACGGGGAAAGAACCGTTCGTTCTGACCCCGGCAGGCAAAGGGAATGGACCCACGAAGAAAGCGAAGATAGTGCTGGGGGGCACTGGAAATCCTGATCCGAAAAGCGCGAGGCTGATTGGGATGTGGATGACCTTTATCGCCCCTATGACGTGGAAGATACGGATCCCTTCACTCCGCGAATTAGGAATTTCGAGTTCCTAAAGCGGACCAGAATGCCTGCCAACGTCAAAACTTATGATGGAACGGGGGATCCGGAGGATCATCTCAAGAACTTCTGCACCGCGGCCAAAGTCGAAAGGTGGGCCATGCCTGCTTGGTGTCACATGCATCAACATAATCAAATTTCTTTAAGTCCATTGATGCACTGCTATCCCTGGAAACAGAATTTAAATCATTACTTTTTGGTTTCGTGTCCATAAGTCGAGGCCTTAACAACATAATAATGGTTTCCAACAATGACGCTTATTACTTTTGGTTTAGAAGTTGAAACCTTTTTAAACCAAAGAAGAGAAACTACTTTTGCACTAGCATTGAACTGCTTTTGCATTAGCAGAGAAACCGCTTCGTATCTTTGAAAAGGCCTTTTTGGTGGAGCAGAGTAATGGTTCTAGTAGCACCGGATCTCATTAATACCGCCCTTGGAACCATGTTTTTGTTAGCATGAGGGTAAGTATTTCTTGAAAAAATTGATGATTTACCCTTCGCATGATTCCAAACAGTTTTTGATAGTTAACACAATTTACTTGTAGATGCTCAAAACTACCACAAATATAACAAGCCTTTTCCTTAATTGAAAATCACTACCTAACTTATGAGAAATTAGGTTATTGAAATTCCTTTGATTACCTCTAGGTTATAAAGCCTTCTAGCTTGCATTCTAGGTTCCTCATTGTATTCACCATTTTCCTAGAAATAGCATGCCCTAAGACAGTTTCACAAACTTAATTGGTTCAACACTAGGTGCTTTTGGTTGTTCGACACGGGTTTTACATACTTAATCGGTGTTTGGTAGTTAAGAATTGGAACAACTGTTTTATTGGCAACCTTAGGAGGTGTTGAATCAACCTGTTCATCATCACCGCTCAATTCCAATCTTCAATAATTGGAGCATCCGAATACTTTTTTTCTACCTTAGGTTGTTCTTTGGGAGAATGGCAAGTTTGGTCCAAAATTATGGTAAGAGTGAGACGTTGAGTCCGCGTTTGTTCCAAGTGTGATTTTCAGTCCAAAACTTTCAAAAATTGGCAAAGATGGTCCGAAATTGTAATTTGTGGACTAAATCTGCTTAGCTGGCAGATTTTTGCTTAGGTGGCCAAAATTCAGATTTTGTGAACTTATTTATTTTTATTTAAAAAATCTGAAAAATTAAATAAAAATTCTGGACTATATTAATATTAAAAATATTAAAAATCGGTAATTTTATTTTTAATCCTGGAATATTAATATTGAAAAATAAAAAAAAAGTTATTTTAAATTCGGAAATTAGAAAATCTAAAAATTCTGAACTATTTAAAAAATTCGGAAATTAGTAAATTTATTAAAAAATATTAAAAACTTCCGAATATTAATATTAATATTAATGTTGGAAAATATTAAGAAATTGGTAATTTTATTTCTAATTCTGGAATATTAATTTAAAAAATAAAAAAAAAATTATTTTAAATTTGGAAATTAGAAAATCTAAAAATTACGAACGATTTAAAAAATTATTAATATTCGGATAGCATGTGACCGTTAAAAAATTTCGAAGTTAAAAATAATTTTTTTTATTTTTTAATATTAATATTCCAGAATTAAAAATAAAATTACCGATTTTTTTAATATTTTTTAATATTAATATTAATATTAATATTAATATTTTTTAATAAATTTACTAATTTCTGAATTTTTTAAATAGTTCAGAATTTTTTAGATTTTCTAATTTCCGAATTTAAAATAATTTTTTTTATTTTTCAATATTAATATTCCAGAATTAAAAATAAAATTACCGATTTTTTAATATTTTTTAATATTAATATTAATATTAATATTCGGAAATTTTTAATATTTTTTAATAAATTTACCAATTTCTGAATTTTTTAAATAGTTCAGAATTTTTTAGATTTTTTAATTTCCGAATTTAAATTTCAATATTAATATTCCAGAATTAAAAATAAAATTACCGATTTTAATATTTTTTAATATTAATATAGTTCAGAATTTTTTTGTTTTTTTTAATTTTGCAGATTTTTTTAAATAAAAATAAATAACTTAACAAAATCTGAATTTTGGCCACCTAAGCAAAAATCTGCTAGCTAAGCAGATTTAGTCCACAAAATTACAATTTCGGACCATCTTTCCCAATTTTTGAAAGTTGTGGACTAAAAATCACATGTGGAACAAATGCGGGACTCAACGTCTCACTGCTGCCATAATTTTGGACCAAACTTGCCATTCTCCCGTTGTTCTTTACTAGGCAAACTAGGCTTACTTACAGGTGCACCATCAAGATCACTTACTAAAGATAATTCCTTAAAAGAAGGTGCATAAGCACTCTGTAGAGGAGGAGGAGCTTCATTATAACCAATTCCACTTCCTCTTTTCATTAAGTGACTCTCAATAGACTTATTTACCATATCAAATGCAAACTGTTGTTTTTCTACTCTAACAAAATGTTTTTCTTTTTCCACCTCAGCAACATCTTTCTCTTTTTCAGCCTATTCTAGTTTCTGAGTGAGTACATTGATTTCACTATTTTTTAGAAAAAGATTATTCTCTAAAGCATTAATTTTTTCAACATACTCTATTTCATTTGCTTTAAGAACATTAAGACTTTCTTCTACAGATTTTAACCCATATTTGTAATCTAAGTTATCCAGACTTATTCTTTCAATTTCTCTTCTTAGGCTTTCATTAGTGGACTTAAGGCTTTCTAATGTATCTATGCAAGATTTAAGAATTGTAAGAATCATTAGATACCTCGGATTCTGAACCAGATGATGAAGAAGCATAAGCCATAAGAGCAAAGTTATGCACTTTGGGTCCTTCTTCAGTCAGAAAAGCATAATTGGGTCCTTCCTATGCTTGATCACTCCAATCATATTCACCTAGACCATCATATGACACCAAGGCTGTTGTCTTGTTCTCTTCAGCAGTCTTCTTTTCAACATTCTTCTTAGGAGCCCTACATTCCCTTGCAAAGTGGCCTTTCTTGTTACAGTTGTAACACTCAATCTTGGACTTGTCAAACCACATATTGGTTTGACCCTTGTACTTGAGCTCTATTCCTGTCTTCTTCAGAAACCTTCTAGCTCTCATAGTTAGCATAGCCATCTGCCAATTCATATCTATTTCCTCTATTTCATCAGGATCTATATGCACCATTTCCTATTTCAAAACTTGAGTATTGGTTGTAAGGTCAGCTTAGAATGCACAAATAGCAGCATCTCTAATTGAATCACTGCTTTCTAGAACCAAAGAATAATCATTTGTGCTAACAATAAAAACTCCATATGCAAAGAGAAAGAGTTTCTTGTGAGCATCTAGAACTCTTGTTGTTGGAGGACACAAAGCTAAGTTTTGTGAAGCGAAGATGAAGTAGATAAACCTTTCACTTGATTCATAGACCTTAAAGTTGTTGTAAATGTTGTCTAGAGTCATCTTCTCAAGATCTTCTTTGTTTCTCCATACCACCGTGTGCATACTCCATTCTAGTGCCAAACCTCCGAAAAACTTGAGATTTATGTCTTCTTGAGGTATCGTATACTTCATGAGTTTGAGTTGACTTACAATTTGAAGTCTATTGTAAGTCCCATCAATGCTTTCTCCACTTTTGACAAGAAAGATCTCAAATTGTCGCTTCAACCGATTCTTCATTGACTTTTTGGTAGCATCATTGCCACCAAATCTTAGTTCAACAACAAATATTAGGTCCTTGGCTATTTCACATTCACAAAAGTCCACTGAAATTCATTGGGTATTCCCATCATGAGAATACTATGAGCCTTGACCTCTAGCTTCTTTTGAGCCTTATATGCCTCAGAAGTAATGGGGATCTCTTTTCCATCAGAAGCAAACTTTGGAAATTATCTCCATTCAGAATGACATTCCACATATTGTAGTCAATCATTCGATGTATTGCCTCATTCTCATCTTCCGGATCTCATACTCTCCGTGCTTGAGCATGGGCACCTTTGATGCGGTAACCATGTGTGTTTCGTCGACATGTTTTTGGTTGTTGTTTGAATGGTTTTGAGTTAAAACTAGTTCATCTTTATCACGACTTCTAGATCACACAAGCTCGATACCACTTGTTGATCCTAGTTGAGCAGTTGATCTTGTTAGTTATCTTAGAATAAATTCTAAAACAACAAGTATAGAAGCTGACTTGAATGGTAACAGACTTTAAACACTAAGCGGAATATAGTATTTAACTTAAGAAGAACAATGAACAATTCTCAATAAACACTTCAATATATTAATACGAACTCTCAACAGAGTTAGGGTTTACAGAAAACCTTGAAGTGATCGAATCTATGTTTTGTGACACACAAAACTCTAAACCTAGGATCTCCTTTTATAAACTAAGGAGTCCTGTACAAGATAACTATCTTCTAATCGTATAAGATATACACAAAATCTTTTCTATAATTATCTATACTTATCTATACGCGTATACAAACCTATCACATATGCAGTTGAATATTACTCTAGCAGTTGTATTATTTAGCCTAGCAGTACTATTCAAGCAACAGAATCTTCCAGCAGTTGTATCATATAACTAGCAGTTGTATCTAGTAAGCTTAGCAGTTGTATGACACTTGGAATATTTTCCAATTCATACCAGCAGCAGTTTTATCATCCACAGCAGCAGCACTTTAAAACCCAACAAGGCATTACTACAGAGTCTCCAAGCATTCTAAACTTATGTTGCATATCCTGATAAATCTTCTAAATCTCTGGAACGAATGATCTTATGAAGGCTTAACTAAAAGCAGAGGCATAAATCAGAGTGATGCGGAAGAATGATAACTAACTAACATCTTATCATATAATCTACCCATTCCTCACCGATCATAACTAAAGTTTCTAAAGGGAGAAACCTAAAGCAAATCCTTCCAAGGTTATTCCATAAGCTCCTAAAGTGCAAACCTAAGGGTCCAAATCTTCACAAGCCATCTTATGTACTACAAGTCGCAACCTGACTCTGATACCATAATTTTAACACCCCAACCCGACACGGGTCAAAATGCCACATTATGGTGTCAACCAGAACATACAACGCAAGTGGAAGACTTATAAGCATAAACGTTACAAAGGTATTCTAACATAACAAGAAATTACTAAAACTAAACAAGATGAAATCCAAAACTGAAATACAAAACCAAACTAATCTTTACTGAAGCTAAATCCAAGTCTAATCCAGAAGCGAAAGGTATCTAATCATCAGGGTAGTCCACTAAGCGCTCCTATGCACTCTTCACTCAAACCCAACTTCCAACCTAAAACCTGCCGCAGGAAAAGAAATGCGGCTAAGCTTAAAAAGCCCAGTGGACAGATATATAGAAAAACGAATAATCGAAACATATATAAATATAGGAAACAAAAATCATAAGCTCCTGCTGAAAATGAATATAATCGGTCAAATGAAATAAGAGATCAATGATCAACTGAACAAATATCATAAGTCAACTTAATAAGGAACATGAAGAATCAAATGATAATATGAATCATATAGTAGCCAGAATCACATGAACAGTTAGAACAAAGGCTTGTCTAACGAGGTACTCGAATAGACACAAGAAACATAGGAAAGCCATGAGCCGACCTAACGAGATACTCGAATAGGTCTCAAATCACATAATCACATATCCGTCAAATCCTACATGCACAAAGAGGGGAGTCCTCTAAGTACCAAATGGAGTAGCTAGCTCCCATGTGAAGAAGTGTAAAGCACACACTCACATTCACCCTACATAGAACAAAATACCTAGGATGCATCCATACGCCCCCTCCTACATAACAAATCATATACATACACCTGCTCGCATGACAAGTATATACACATATAAATGGCCAAGAGTACTAATATCATATCATAACAAATGGGGAAGTCGTGGATCAATCAAACCTCTACAAAAAGTGTCATGCCATTGGTGCCATCAATGACATGGCCACTGTACCCCCATGACTAGATAATAAACTCGGGCATAAGAACAGAACATATCACATCATATCACATCATAATCATCATAGCATATCCAAATCCAACGTATCATAACAAAAATCATAGCAAACGGATCATAGCAATGGCATATCAAAAGGGAATCATAGCAATGTCAAGGATCAAAAGAGTCATGAGGAGTCCCTACTGAGAAGGGATAGAATATCTGTACCTCAAACCGCAATTGCAAAACACATCGGAGACAAGGATAGGAAGTTACTCCTTCTTTAGCGAATCTACACGAATTAATGATCGTCTTTATTATTCATAAGCTCATTTTAAGTCAAATTACTCCTTTTAGGTTTCTTTCTATTTTTAGAAACTTCCCATTTTTAGTAACTTGCCAAATATAGTAACTTTCCAAAAATAGCAACTTTCAATTTTAAGTAACTTAGCCATTTTAAGTAACTATCTACTTTTAGCAGGTTTCCCGAATTAGTAAGTTTCCATATTTAGTATGTTTCCCGAACTAGTAACTTTCCATATTTAGTAAGTTTTAACACGACTTCCCAATTTAGTTAAATTAGGTTTAGGGTTTGGAATTATCAATTAGGTTAATCGTACCCACACACAAGTCAACACGACATTAAAAAGACATACCCGACATAAGAATAGGTATTAGGGCACCAAACATCCAAGTGACACATTTAATACATATATAACACATGCATACACATTAACTGGTTTTATAACAAAAATTAAGCCCACTAAATGAATTTTAATAACATATCAGAAGCCCAAATTAAAAATCCACAAAATTCTCATAGAAGCTATAATGTCTCAGGAGTCTACTTGAATTTTCCTAGATTTTATTTTTAAGTGGAACTCCTAGTCAAAAATTGTTTATGGCAACATGTTCAGATTCGTATCTGCAGATAAACACAGAAAGTTTGCCTTTAACTAACCCAATTTAACACTTTAGAAAAATCCACAAAAATTCCAGGAAGTCACACATAATCTAAATATCACCCCTGTAAAAGGAGAGTTGTTAATTCCTTATGGTTTGAAAAACAAAAATCAAAAACTCCAACTGAATTTCAGGCTCAAATTCACAAATTTGACAACTTATCTTCTAAAAATTAAAAAGCTTACTTCCCAACCTCCAATGACCACGAAACTTATATATTCAGAAAGTAAACATTTTGAACTTAGTTTTAGAGTCAAGAAACCAGTAAAAACACGTTGGTATCATCAAGATTTACCATGTTCAATACAACCCAAAAATCTGGTCAGAAACTAAATTACCAAACTACAAACCCTAACTAATATATTCTTGCAACAATCACCCAAACACCTAAATTAATTCCTCTAATCATCATTATACTCTAAATTACAGATTATTATTACAAACCCTAATTCATCATGTGAGTTACTAAAAAAAATATAAAGATTATAAAACTTAAATGAATATATAATAAAACACTAACCGTGATAATCAAATTTATCAATCACGAACCGAGGTTTCCTTGAGCTTTCTTGAAAACTAACAATGGAGGCTAGGGTTTTTTTTATTCTCTTCATTTTTTTTTCCTGTGGATCGATTATGGGGAGGGAGTAGGAACCGACTTTTATTTTTTTTTGTATAAGATGGGTAGGATCAAATTCTAGTTGGGCTTGGATTTGGTAAGTAACAAAATTAGCCCAAAACCTTATATGTATTTAAACCAATTAGCCCAATGTTATATTTATATTACTATTTATTTATTTAGCTTATGGGGTATAATTAAAGTAGATAATTAAAATGTTAATCCGAATTTTAGGGCTTTAAAATTCTTCCCCCCTAAAAAGAAAATTTCATCCGCGAAATTGAAGTCGCAAAAGTTAGACGAGACGTAGCAAATCACAAAAGAATGACAATAATTGCCTCACTCTCGGGGAGGTCCTTCCAAATGAATCTTCACCAATGAAATAGTTTCTCATGACTCGATCCCGACAACTAGGATAGCCCCAGACTCTCCACAGAACACAAATCATAATTAATCTGATCAAGCGAATACGAAACAAATACGTAGCAGATGACAGATGATAGCCGAAATCTCACAAGGAGAAACATGAAACACATATACCTACAAGGCATATACTGAGATAATGCTAAACGGTAAAACTTCATTAACTCTATCCAGATTCTGAACGAACTAAGGGACTTGCTAATAATCAGTGAAGCACATACTGAATATCAAATGTATCAAGAGTTTCAGAAAGAAGTGGGTAACATATTCGTATCGACGATCAACTAAGAACATATGGAATATCAAAACGTATCAGAAGGCATAATAGAATAGGTAGAATAATCGTACGGATAAGAACGAATCCAAGAACTAACGTATCGCAAACTAACTCTTCCCTATATGCCAACACGTCTAACTCTTTTGTACAGAATAATCATATAGAACACATAAATTCCCGGTCTAAAGTTTCAAAATTTCTCTTCCACAATGATAACTAATGCATTAGTTGTTGTAATCGATTCTAAACCTTTAGTAAGTAGCTCTCCGACCTTATTCCAACCAAAAAGGTATTCCACATCTTCATTCATAAAAAAAAAAAAAAATCTTATAAGAACCTCTTGTCACTTGCATGCCATCTTCCTTAGTGAAAAAAAAAACACAACCAAGCTAAACACTTGTCAAATTTCCTGCTCAACACATCTTCCAAGCTCAAAATAGTTTTTCCGTCAGTCCATCCATCTGAAGATGAGAAGTCATACTAACATCCCGAGTCCAATCCCCATAGTATTTTGTACCTCTTTTGAAAGTATGCTGCAAAATGCCATCCTCTGTCACAATCACTGCAGGTGCGCCGCAAGAAATCTCTGTCGATCTTCCAAGCAAGCCGTCCTAGTCAATGCTCCACTGTAACTCCACTCGTGTTGTCCTTCCTGCCTGTGCGCGGAAATCTCGTTGTCAAGTCCATAAAGGTTTAATTCCACTTCCACATAAGAACATCCAAGGGCTAAAGAAATCCACCGGTACGTTGATGCCAAATCTTGACCTGCTGACACGCTAAACACTTTGCCACCAATGTAATCACCACCGTCTTCATACCATCCCGTCCAGCTCCTGCTTCAAGACTCTATACATATTAGTACAACTAATGTTAGGAATTATCGAAATGTAATAAGTACATTACTGTTGGTAGCGTATTGTTGGTTACTGCTGGCAGGTATATAGTTCCTGCTGGTATAGTTAGTGTATGCTTCTTGCTGTTAGCACAAAATGGTTGCTGCTGTTAGTTTTGTTTATGCGGGTTATAGTAGTAGTCAAACCCGTATATTTAAAAGTTTGTTAGAGGAAGGGATATGCATAAGTTATATTAGAAAGAGATAATGCATATCTCCTCTATATGTTTTCTAGTGAATGCCGATTTAGGGTTTCATGTAGTATAAAAGAAACATACGGCTAATGTTTCTGGACATCTTTGAAAAAACTTTTAATAGTTAGTAATATAGATCCATAGAGGATCAATTGTTATTTAGTTTGTCTTCTTTAACTCTTGTGTTTATATTCCGCGTAAACATAAGTTTATTGTTAAGAGTCTCTCTTGTGGTTTACTTTTGATTACATAAGTATTCTACTTATTTTAACCGGCTCAAAGATATATCTAGGTCTGGACCAACAAGTGGTATCAGAGCCAGGTTTCGATCCTGGGACCTGTAGGTTATGGGCCAACCACGCTTCCACACTAGTAGGGGCAGGAGGATCAGACATAGCAGGAACAACTGTACTATCTAGTTTATGGTTCTTGCTGTTAGTCATCAATCATCTGTTTCTGCTGGTCATCCCACTGCTGACATTCCAGCTGATATTCCTACTGGTGATGCTCATGTTGATTCCATTCCTACTACTGGTGCCCTCTGTTAGTACAGCTGTTCCTGCTATGCCTGATCCTCCTGCCCCTACTAGTGTTTCCTCTGGCCACATTGACAAAGGCAAAGCACCAATGATGGAAGACATTTTATCTGAACAAGCAAGATCTGAACAAGAGAGACTTTTCAAATGTTTAGAAGAGGAAAGAATGGGAGCAGAATTGGCAAGAAAAGTCTAGGCTAAGGAAGATGCACAATTTGCTACCAACTTATCAAGTGAGAGACAAAGAGAATTGGATGCTGCTTCTTTGCTATATACCGAGGCTGATTGGATAAACATCATGACTCAAGTTGCTACAAATACTTCTCTTTCCAAGCAACTATTAGGAGATGATGTAACAGAAGAGAATTTCCCTGAAAGAATGGCTGCATTGATGAGGAAGAGGAAGCAGGCTGCTGCTGAAAGGCTAGCAAAGGAGAAAAGGGAAAGGCCCATGACTCGGGCACAACAAAGAGACTTCATGAGAAACTTTGTCAAAAACCAGAGCTCTTGTAACACCCCCGATAAATTCAGGAATATTACAGCGCCGTAAATCCTTTACATAAGGATTTACAAGGCTGATTAAAAGAAAAGACAATAACAGATACCGCTTTATGAAATTGCTGAAGTAAAATACAACCGTCTGGTTCAAAAATCGAAATACAAATATCCAATGAAAATTTATTACATCATTAAAATCCCAACATTATAAACGGACGACGTACTCGAGTACTTATTGAAATATCCAACAAATAATGCAGATAAAGAAACCCTACGAACATCACTTTGCACTCTCGTCGTCATGCATTTCCAGTGGTTGTTTCCCCGCTCTCCTGGATCCTGAACAAACAAAATGTTCACCCCCGAAGGGGTTAGCACAACGATGCTAGTATAAGTACAATAATCATACAACAGTGATATAATCAACAATTATATCATACAAGTTTCTCCAACGAGAATATTCACAATACATATCATATCATAACAGTTTCAACATACTGATGGTATTCCAACGATCCAAATAACACACTATAGATTCCCATGATGATCCCATCGGACCAACACATGGTGGAACTACCTGTCCAACGATCCAGCGCACACAGCTATAGATTCCCATGATGATTCCCGTCGGATCAACACATGGTGGACATATAATCACAACATATTTACACGATACAATCACATTGTCATAATATAAACATTTCTAATTAGAATACTTGCCTCGGTTCGAAGACAAGAATAATACTTCCACGAGAACGAAACGCTCGAAGGTTGCCCCTCCCGATCAATCACGTAGCAAAGTTCGAACCTTAAATAAGAGAAATAACATGGAATTCACCTTAGGTCGAACGAACATCTAACAATCCGAATTACGGTTGAGAGTCTATAAAACGAAAACTGTCTGACCTGAATAACGTACGTTACATGTCCTCTGTAACGTACGTTAAACTTATTCGTTAGCGTACGTAAACTATGAAGTATAGCGTACGCTAAACATATACCAACAGTTCCTCTCGATCGGGCCGTTCGATAGTGTAACGTGCGTTACGTGCATCAGCGTGGCGTACGTTAACAACGTCATATAACGTACGTTAGTAACCAAACTTAACGTACGTTAATCATGCATGTCAGTTTCTCACTGGACGGATGACTGGCTCGATTAGTGACGAAGTATTACGAAATTCTTAGTGAGTAATCTAATATACCTTCAAATATATATATCATACTCATGAATGATCTTCGGATTAATATCTTCAATTTCAAGGATACGGATATCATCGTAATACTATTTTCAATCTTGATCGAAATACTCATGCAAGGTTCGGTTGGTCTAAGGTTGATGTAATTGATCTAATATCGTCATTAAATCCAGGCTTATACCGATGGCGAACTACTTATTCCATCTATGCAAGCAAGATTACAACTATGATGATTCTTTCCAAAATCCATTGGTAAAAGTGGAAGTTGACACTCAGTTTACAATCAACATGACGATAACATTTGATACGGTTAATAATTCACTATTCTCATCTATGGCATAACCAGGTTCAACTACGGTGTTCTACACCATAATAGTTCGATCATTATAGTTTAAATATGATACTAGGTCGCATACGTCGTCAAAGTGATCTACTGTTCTTGGTAATGCGATTATATCGTCTTAATCAACATAACTTCAAGATTGGAAGTAGTATAACATACCTTAAGAGGAAGATAATACTGAGACTCTAAGTAAAAATCCAACTCCGGTTGCTTCAACGCCGACTCGCGATGATTTCTACTCCAAAGTCCAATATAAGTTGTCTTCCATGATCAAGTAGTGTCATACAAGCTCAATGATTCAGTAACAATTGATATAAAGGTGTTAAAAGAGGCTGGAAATCTTCTGGGGACGAATATGATGAAGTTTAGGAGCAAAAGGACGAAATAAATGAAATGGGGTGTCGCTGCTCCTTTTATAACTTTCTCGAGTGTTACGTGCGCTAGTGGCTACTTCATAACGTGCGTTATCGTTCAAAATAGTTCACTGTCTGATTTCTGAACTTCATTACGTACGCTATACTAAACATGTTACGTACGTTACCCATATAATTTGCGTACGCTACACAACGTCCATAACGTACGTTAAGCCGTTGACTTAAAAAGGTGTCCAGATTCATGCCATGCGAATCTGGTGGGTATCTTGGTCGAGCCCACCACCATGTACTCCATGTGCTAGCCGGCCCACCCAATAATTGACCGCATTACGTACGCTACGTTTCATCCGTAGCGTACGTTAATACTAACAGATTACGTACGTTAAGTTACATTATTAACGTACGTTATCACGTATATGCATGGAGAAAAATTTATATGTTGCCACACCCATGTATAAAGATACAAATACGATAATGATCATACTCCATTTACAATATCATCATTCCCAAAATAATACAGGGTTCAATGTACAGATGAAATACACAGTAATAAATCCGGTTATTACATACTCTCCTACTAAAAAGGAGTTTCGTCCCGAAACTCAAGACGAAAATAACTCGGGATATCTGGACTTCATGCCATCTTCCGTTTCCCATGCGGCTTCTTCCTCTCCATGGCGTGACCATTGAACTTTGACTAAAATGATGGGTTTATTTCTCAACTGCTTAACTCGACTCTCGAGTATTTTGACCGTTCTTTCTTCAAACGTCCCATCCTGCGCGACTTCGATCTCGCCGAAATCAATGATATGACTGGGATCTGGTACATACCTCCGTAATTGGGATACGTGGAACACGTTATGTACATGGTACAGTGACGGTGGTAATGCTAATCTATATGCCAACTCTCCAACTCTCTCAAGGATCTCAAATGGTCCGATATATCTCGGACTTAGCTTTCCTTTCCTTCCGAAACGGAATATTCCCCGAGTAGGTGAAACCTTTAAAAGTACGTGGTCTCCAATACTGAATTCCAAAGGGCGAAGACGTACGTCTGCGTAAGATTTCTGGCGACTCTGGGCGGTCAACAGCCTTTCACGAATCAAGGCTATCTTCTCTCGAGTCTGTACGATCAACTCTGGTTCTGTTCCGATCAAGTCCGATGAATCGTCCCAGCATAGGGGCGATCTGCATCTCCTCCCGTATAATGCCTCAAACGGTGCCATCTTAATGGAAGCATGCCAACTATTGTTGTAGGTAAATTCAATCAACGGTAGATGAATTTCCCAATCAGTTGACCAATCTAAGGCGCAGGCCCTTAGCATGTCTTCCACCGTTTGTATAGTTCTTTCCGATTGTCCGTCAGTCTGCGGGTGATAAGGCAGATCTTGAAGTTCAATTCGGTCCCCAAGGCCTTATGAACTGCTTTCCAAAAGTGAGACACAAAATGGCCGTCTCGATCAGAAACAATGGTCTTCGGCGTACCATGTAATCGAACTATCTCCGAAATAAATACTCGTGCCAACTTCTCTGGTCCCCATGTATCCTTAATGCCTAGAAAATGAGCTGATTTGGTTAAACGATCAACTATCACCCAAATCATGTTCATTCCTGTCCTGGTTCTCGGCATATTAGTGATAAAGTCCATCGATATGTCCTCCCACTTCCATTCAGGAATCGAGAGTGGCTTCAACATTCGGGCAGGCCGTTGATGCTCGATCTTAACCTGCTGACAAGTCAAGCATTTCGAAACATAGTCCGCTACATCTTTCTTCATGTTGCCCCACCAGAAATTTTGCTTCAAGTCCTTATACATTTTACTGGTGCACAGGTGGATAGAATAGGGTGAACCGTGAGCTTCCTTCATAATCGTCTGCTTGAATATCGATATCAGGAACGCAGAGTCGGTTCTGAAATTTCAAAATTCCATCATCATGAATTAGGAATCCGGGGGCCTTTCCCTTGATTACTTCATCACGTACCCGAATCATCAGAGGATCATCCGCCTGTCTGGATTTGATTTCTTCGGTTAATGATGAAGTTATATCCATCACGCACAGTTGTCCTTGGACTCTTTGTAACCACACTTCGATTCCTCCACGAATCATCTCTCGTTGAAGGCTAAGTTGGGAGGTCAGTGTCTCCAGCATCTGAATAGAGACAGGCTTGCGGCTAAGTGCATCGGCCACTACATTCGCTTTGCCTGGATGATATAAAATCTCTAAGTCATAGTCCTTGATCAGCTCTAACCACCTTCTTTGCCGCATGTTCAACTCTTTCTGACTGAATATGTACTTGAGACTCTTATGATCCGTAAAGATCTGACAGTGAGTCCCGTACAGATAATGCCTCCAGATCTTCAAAGCAAAAACCACTGCTGCTAGCTCCAAATCATGTGTTGGGTAATTTACTTCATAAGGTTTCACTGCGACGCATAAGCGATCACCTTATCATTCTGCATCAATACGCACCCAAGTCCTTGGTTCGAAGCATCACTGTAAACTATAAATCCTCCAGTTCCCTGTGGAAGTGATAGAATCGGTGCCGTCGTCAATCTCTTCTTCAATTAATCAAAGCTAATCTGACACAACTCATTCCATTCAAACTTTTGAGTTTTCAAGGAGTCGAGTAAGTGGGCGGGAAATTTTGGAAAACCCTTCCACGAACCGACGATAATACCTGAGTCCTAAGAAACTTCGGACTTTTTCACATTCTTTGGAGGCTTCCAATCCATAATTGCTTCGATCTTCGAGGATCTACTCGGACTCCTTCGGTGACACCACATGGCCGAGGAACATTACTTCTTTTAGCCAGAATTCACACTTGGAAAGTTTGGCGTACAATTGCTCGCTTCTCAAAAGTTCCAATACAATCCACAAATGTTGCGCATGTTCTTCCGGGTTCTTAGAATATACCAGAATATCATCAATGAACACGACCACAAATTTATCCAAATATTCGATGAACACTCGGTTCATCAACTGCATGAATACAGCAGGCGCATTAGTGAGTCCAAATGGCATCACTATAAACTCATAGTGTCCGTAGCGAGTTCTGAATGCTGACTTTGGAACATCAGATTCCTTAATCCTCAGCTGATGGTATCCTGATCTTAGATCGATTTTTGAAAACACTGCTGCTCCTTGCAACTGGTCAAACAGATCATCAATCCGTGGCAACGGATACTTGTTCTTAATCGTCATCTTGTTCAGCTCTCGGTAATCAATACACAGTCGAAGCGATCCATCCTTCTTTCGAACAAAAAGGATTGGTGCTCCCCAGGGTGAAACGCTTGGCTGAATATAGCCTTTGTCCAGTAATTCTTCCAGTTGCTTCTTCAGTTCGTACATCTCCGTAGGTGCCATGCGATACGGTGCCTTAGAAATTGGTGTAACTCCGGGTTCTAGCTCAATCGTGAATTCTACTTCCCGTCGTGGAGATAGTCCAGGCAACTCGTCAGGAAATACATCTGGAAATTCATTCACAATAGGAATGGATGAAAGTTCCACAATTTCATCTTCTTTCTTCATTGCATAACACCAGTACCCGATACAGCCCTGTTTCAACAATTTGACAGCTTTCATTGCTTTGATCAACTTTCCTGAGCTTCCTGGTTTCCATCCTTCAAACAGTACTTCGGAGCCATCATCAGCGATTAGCGAAATATTCCTCCTTCGGTAATTTACAATTGCTCCATATCGATTAAGCCAATCGTCTCCGAGTATTAGGTCATCTCCTTGCATTTCTATCACAATTAGGTTTGAGAGCCATTTCTTACCCCCAACTACTACAGGAAAATCTCTAGTCTCTAAGTTCCCAACAATCCTCTCTCCACTCGGTAAACCAACAACATAAGGTTCACAAGTATGAAAACCAGAAATATTCAAACGATTTACACAAGACAAAGAGATAAAAGAATGCGTAGCTCCTGTATCGAATAAAACGCTAACTGGTTGGGAAAGAATCTTGACAGTACCTGATGCGACAGCAGCATCCTGATCGTCTGTCCTCCTCATCTCATACAGGCGTGGGGGAACAGATCCGGCACTCGATGCCCCCTTTTGGTCCCATTGTCCTCTGCCTCGTCCACGGCCAAAATTTTGAGGCATCTGAACACTTTGCTGCGTCTGTTGAATACTAGCTTTCTTCTGAACTGGCTGTGACGAACGGGTTCCTTTGTATTTGGTGGCGTCCTTGCAGAACGTCGCACGGTGCCCTTCCTGTCCGCAGTCAAAGCATGTAATTAGGGTGCGCAAACAATCGCGCCAAAGGTGGCCTGGGCGACCACAATTAAAACACTTCCTAGCTGTATCCGTTGTGGCTGACACTGATCCGTAATTCTTTGCGTTCTTGGATGGGTGCGGAGGTTTCTTGAAAGAAAAAGAAGTCTGGGCCTTGCGGGGCCCACTGCTTTTGTGCTCTGTAAAAGTACCAGAGACTTTCTGTTTCTTCGACTCCATAAACTTCTCCATTGCTGCTTCTTTAATTTCATACGCCAACGCCTTATCCTGGTATTGGCGGAGAGTGGTACATTCAAAACCGGACATGTACCTCTGGATTTCTGGTTTCATTCTCATTTCAAAATGAATCATCATCTCCGCATCTGTTCTGACCAGATGTCGAACAAATGCTAATTCTTTGGTTAAACGTCTTGATAAATGCAGGATACGGGTTCATCGATGGCCGAGCAGAGAAAAATTCTCGAATTTTGGCTTCCCTCACGGGACGAGGGCAATCGAGCCTCCATCATCATTTTAAATTCCACCCAATCGGCATCATGATCTACGGGTCGGATAGCTTCCCACCACTCGGACGCTTCTCCTGTCGAGAAAGTCTTGGCAATAGGAGCTCTCCTGTCATTCGGGCAATTAATTCCAGCAAAAAATTTCTCCAGTTCCTTCAACCAATGGTCCCAAGTGGGAGTCTCGGAAAAGCCGTCAAATTTGGGTGGTTGCATCTTTGCCACCTCTTGTAACCATCGGTCACCTCGATTTCCCATTTCTGGAATCCTTTGTTGTCCATCTCCCTGCTGAATTCCTGCCGCCACTTGCATTCGGTCCACGACCTGTGCGAACTGAGTCATCTGGTTCACGACTTGACGAAGGATTTCTGGTACACCAGGTTCCGGTTCGTTATTGATGGATTGTTGCGGCTCGCCTGAGCTATGACTAGCCTGATTAGAAGGCGACGCCTCCCTTTCAGCATTCCTCCGTCCGCGTCCACGACCGCGACCACGTCCACGTCCGCCTCTCAACATACTGTAAGTACAAGTACTTAATATACAGAAAACAACATTGTTCTAATGTTCAAGTATAAAGAGACACAACATGTAAAGAATGGGATAGAGTTTAGGAACTTACAACCACCGTTCGCATGAAGACGTAGGCAGTGCGGTGATGTCATTCACGGCCGGTTACCTCAAAAGACATAAATGACCCCTACTTTAACCCAACGGCCAAGATATCCATAATCTTAGCTCCGATACCATATTCTGTAACACCCCCGATAAATTCAGGAATATTACAGCGCCGTAAATCCTTTACATAAGGATTTACAAGGCTGATTAAAAGAAAAGACAATAACAGATACCGCTTTATGAAATTGCTGAAGTAAAATACAACCGTCTGGTTCAAAAATCGAAATACAAATATCCAATGAAAATTTATTACATCATTAAAATCCCAACATTATAAACGGACGACGTACTCGAGTACTTATTGAAATATCCAACAAATAACAGACAGTAAACTCGGCCGGAACATCACTTTGCACTCTCGTCGTCATGCATTTCCAGTGGTTGTTTCCCCGCTCTCCTGGATCCTGAACAAACAAAATGTTCACCCTCGAAGGGGTTAGCACAACGATGCTAGTACAAGTACAATAATCATACAACAGTGATATAATCAACAATTATATCATACAAGTTTCTCCAACGAGAATATTCACAATACATATCATATCATAACAGTTTCAACATACTGATGGTATTCCAACGATCCAGCGCACACAGCTATAGATTCCCATGATGATCCCGTCGGACCAACACATGGTGGAACTACCTGTCCAACGATCCAACGACACAATATAGATTCCCATGATGATTCCCGTCGGATCAACACATGGTGGACATATAATCACAACATATTTACACGATACAATCACATTGTCATAATATAAACATTTCTAATTAGAATACTTGCCTCGGTTCGAAGACAAGAATAATACTTCCACGAGAACGAAACGCTCGAAGGTTGCCCCTCCCGATCAATCATGTAGCAAAGTTCGAACCTTAAATAAGAGAAATAACATGGAATTCACCTTAGGTCGAACGAACATCTAACAATCCGAATTACGGTTGAGAGTCTATAAAACGAAAAGCGTCGACTGAATAACGTCGTCACATGTCCTCTCGTAACGTCGTTAAACTTATTCGTTAGCGTCGTAAACTATGAAGTATAGCGTCGCTAAACATATACCAACAGTTCTCTCGATCGCGTTCGATAGTGTAACGTCGCGTGCATCGAACATAGCGTACGTTAACAACGTCATATAACGTACGTTAGTAACCAAACTTAACGTACGTTAATCATGCATGTCAGTTTCTCACTGGACGGATGACTGGCTCGATTAGTGACCAAGTATTACGAAATTCTTAGTGAGTAATCTAATATACCTTCAAATATATATATCATACTCATGAATGATCTTCGGATTAATATCTACAATTTCAAGGATACGGATATCATCGTAATACTATTTTCAATCTTGATCGAAATACTCATGCAAGGTTCGGTTGGTCTAAGGTTGATGTAATTGATCTAATATCGTCATTAAATCCAGGCTTATACCGATGGCGAACTACTTATTCCATCTATGCAAGCAAGATTACAACTATGATGATTCTTTCCAAAATCCATTGGTAAAAGTGGAAGTTGACACTCAGTTTACAATCAACATGACGATAACATTTGATACGGTTAATAATTCACTATTCTCATCTATGGCATAACCAGGTTCAACTACGGTGTTCTACATCATAATAGTTCGATCATTATAGTTTAAATATGATACTAGGTCGCATACGTCGTCAAAGTGATCTACTGTTCTTGGTAATGCGATCATATCGTCTTAATCAACATAACTTCAAGATTGGAAGTAGTATAACATACCTTAAGAGGAAGATAATACTGAGACTCTAAGTAAAAATCCAACTCCGGTTGCTTCAACGCCGACTCGCGATGATTTCTACTCCAAAGTCCAATATAAGTTGTCTTCCATGATCAAGTAGTGTCATACAAGCTCAATGATTCAGTAACAATTGATATAAAGGTGTTAAAAGAGGCTGGAAATCTTCTGGGGACGAATATGATGAAGTTTAGGAGCAAAAGGACGAGCTGAAATGAAATGGGGTGCTGCTCCTTTTATAACTTTCTGAGTGTTACGTACGCTAGGGCTACTTCATAACGTACGTTATCGTTCAAAATAGTTCACTGTCTGATTTCTGAACTTCATTACGTACGCTATACTAAACATGTTACGTACGTTACCCATATAATTTGCGTACGCTACACAACGTCCATAACGTACGTTAAGCCGTTGACTTAAAAAGGTGTCCAGATTCATGCCATGCGAATCTGGTGGGTATATTGGTCGAGCCCACCACCATGTACTCCATGTGCTAGCCGGCCCACCCAATAATTGACCGCATTACGTACGCTACGTTTCATCCGTAGCGTACGTTAACACTAACAGATTACGTACGTTAAGTTACATTATTAACGTACGTTATCACGTATATGCATGGAGAAAAATTTATATGTTGCCACACCCATGTATAAAGATACAAATACGATAATGATCATACTCCATTAACAATATCATCATTCCCAAAATAATACAGGGTTCAATGTACAGATGAAATACACAGTAATAAATCCGGTTATTACAACTCTGCTATCTACAATATTGTATAGACCATGGCTTAAGTCAAGAGGTTAACAGATGAACAGCTCATGGAGCAATTTGAGAGGATTAAGGGGTCACTTGAGAAGGCTGGTGTAATACCCGGTTGTAATTCAGTCATTTTCATTCAGTATTTATCATTCAGTAATTGTCACTCAGTATATTTCACTCATTAATGATCATTTGTCACTCATATTCAATCATGGTATTCATCGTTCAGAGTAATTGTATCGTGTATCAATCGTCATTCCTCACTAATTTAATTGGAGTTTTCGTGCCGTGTTTATCATCATTGTCATTTTCATTGTGGGTTGTGCGTGAGGAGTGGCGCACGCTACGTACTCTTTTTAGCGCACGCTAATTGAGTACAGGTAGCGCACGCTACCACTCAGCATTAGCGCACGCTAATGTTACCCTGGCTGCAGTCCAGAAGGTACTGGACTGCAGGTGAGTTATAGGTAGCGCATGCTACGAATGGTAAGTAGCGCGCGCTAGTGGGTTGTAGTAGCGCACGCTAATATTTTGGTGTAGCGCGCGCTAAGGACGGATCAGGTTGAGTCCAGTGGCTACTGGACTGCGTTGGATTAATTCATAGCGCACGCTATGAGTGGTTTTTAGCGTACGCAAATGGTGTAGTAGCGCACGCTAATTGTTGGTTGTAGCGCACGCTACCGAGATCAGATCAGAGGACAGAAGGTTCTGGACTTCAGTACTGGACATCAGATAATTCGTTAGCGCACGCTAATATATTGGAGTTAACGCACGCTACTGGGATGGAGTTAGCGCACGCTACCAAGTTGTAGCGTACGCTAACGGGTCAGCCAGAGTTCACTGGAATGGTCGTACAACTCGTTAGCGCACGCTAAGTAGCAGGTCATAGCGTGCGCTAATCTGGAGCAGTATAAATTGGACAGTTAGCCTGAATTTCGTCATTTTCTCACTTCTCTTCATTTTTGAGCGACGTCGGGCGATTTCGGGCGACTTGGAGTGTTCTCTTCGAGCTACTATCATCTATCATCATCTTCAAGTCTTTGAGTTGGATTAATCATCATTTCATCATCTTCATCTCATCAAATCAAAGGTATTAATCTCTTGGATCTAGAATTTCGGATTTTTGGGTTTTTCCTTCCGATTTCTTCGTATAAGCTTGGATTGTTGTTGGAATATATTAGATATGGATTATCTACCTTGGATAAATGTATTCCTACGGATTTAATGGCTATTTTGGGGATTTATATCAAGAACCCTTGGGGTTGACTTTGGATAATTTGGGGATTTCCGTTTGACGCTGTTGTAATCTTGAAATTGTGGATTCCTATGAGATTATTGATATCATTGAAAGTGTTTTGATGGTTTGAAATACTCATCTTGGAGTTGGTTTCGATATATTCGAGATTGGATATTGTTGTATCGACGTTTGAGTCGGTTATGATCGTATTTGATTCGTGTAATGATCGAATTATTGGTAATTGTGTTATTCAAGGTTGTTCGAGCGACCGACATTTCATTTAGGACGTTGTTCGTGGACGGACATTCTTCATCGTTGTTGGGTAAGTTAATTCTTACTCGGTTAAAAGGATACTCATTCTTTTTGTTGTTGATTATTCATAATCATAACTCATTCATCATGGTATTAATCATATTGAGACTTGTAATTGTCGAATAATCATTTCATTCACGAGGAACGACGGTTCCAAATCATTTCATTGGGTTATCAATCACGTCACTATTATTTTCATCTCGGTGAGTCATCTTGGCCTTGTCGAATTATTATTCATTGATTTTCATTGTGGTCATTCTCGCTCATATGACCTTCTGGGTTCATATTGCGTGGCCGGGTGTGGCTGTGTGGAATTTTTAGTCGGGCACACGATGGTCATGTATTGGGTTCACCGATACATTGGACCGTGCACACGGTAAAGCTTAACTCCGTGAGACTAATTAGGTACAAGGACGGGTGTGTCCGGTCATTCGTCTTGTACACTTGCACAGAACATTACGGGCGTACTATGATACTCCTCTTCAGCGTAATTCATAACTAATGATATTTCATAACTTCAGTTATATCATGAGTGTGTATTTTCAACCCTTGAGGATTGTTGTTCTGTGTAACTGACCCCGTTGGGGGATTTTGTTTTCAGGTCATGGCAAGGCAAAGGCACGGGAAGAGCATGTTGACGGCGAGGAGTCCAAGTGATACTAGTAGGGGGGGCCCAGTCATTCCGTTCGTTTCAGTCATTTCAGTCATTTCCGTCATTTGTATTTTCCGCTGCAAATTCCGTTTGAGATGTTTATTTATTCAGGGTGGTGTATTTTATCTTCATATAAAATATACTAGTATTCGGTATTGTCCTGGTGTGTTGTACTTAAACTCCTCATCAGAGTACTTGGTAATATTATGTGGTTCGGTACTACAATTACATTATTTAATTCATCATTTTCATTTGCCTGGGGGTCCCAGTCGGGAATTCACGGCACTGTAATATCCGCCTAGTTTGGGGTGTTACAGCTGGGATCCAGGCCTTTAGAAAGACTTTGGAAAGACCTAAACCTGCACTAGAATAACCCTCTTCTAAGAGGTCTAAGCCTTCTGATCCTGCTGGCTCATATATTGTTGCTGATTCATTTCCACAGAATGATACCACACCCAATCCTGATGATGAAACCTTTTCTGCTGGTGGTCATCCTTCCACATCAAATGACACATCTGTTCCTGCTGTGGAAACACCCTTTGTTCCTTCTGATGCCACACCATTTGGTTCTGTGGTTAAAGATAAGCAGGGCAATGAAGCAGTGGAAGAACAAGTTACTCAAACCGAAAGGCTTGTATCCAAATTGCACACTTTGGAGCCTGTGCAACTCGTGAAAGTAGCTCAAGTAATGGTGGAAGCAATTCAAGGTTTACAAGTTTCTACTTCTTGGCTTGAAGGTGATTCTGCTCATTGCTCCTCACTGATACTCGGGCTTCAATCACAAAGCTAAGACAGATTCCCCTGCTAAACAAGTTTCACCTGCTAGTGTTAGAGATTCAGCTGCTGCTTCATCTACACAAAGTGGGACCCCACCATCCATTCCTGCTACTACCACACCATCCATTCCTACTGCCACATCATCAACTCTTGCTGTCTCTACATCCAATCCTGCTGTTCCATTAGAAGAAACATAAGAGGTTCCCATTCCTTCTGCTTCTACTCCTGTTGTCTCTTCACCTAGTTCTACTCCAGGAAAGAGGAGGAAGACTTTGGCTAAGAAGCGTGCTACTAGGCCTATTGCAGATCTGGATGATAAAGACTTCATCAAGATTGATTCTGAGAGTGACTGTAAAGATGATTACCCCATTGCAGATTCTATACCTATTCCTTGGGCTGCTATTGCTAGATGGGAGATCATTCCTACACCTCTGGGAGAGATCAATGCCCTATACAGAGTTTATGGTGTCACCAAGTACTTTACATTTCGTAGGAAAATTCTGCATATGGTGGACAGGCAAGATTTGTTAAACTTATATGGCATGGTGGTCAAGCATTATGCATCCACCACAGCTACTAGGGTTGGCCTAATGCTATAGGGTGATTTGAAAGTGTTGATGGACTCTCAGGAAGGTGGAGAAGGTTATTCTGTTTGGACCAACCAACAGCTCTAGCAAGTGAGAAGTTGGAGGTTGTACACTCATTCCAGTGTTCATGTGTTGGAGACCATGACTGGAGAAGTGTTGTATATGTTTGTAGATGTAGCATATCCTCTTTCTGTCCAACTTATGGAAAGGATGCTCAGGCATAAGTTGGAAGTAGAAAACACAGTTGTGGGAATGACATGACTACCGCTGAGCAGTTGGTTAGATTCATCAAGAATCAACTTGCTGCTGCTAAGGATCCTGCTGCTGATTGATGGTATATTGTGTTGTATTTCTTTTTCTATATTTCTTTCTTTCTTTTATTATATATAGATTCTGTTATTAAAAAAACAAAAAAAAAAAAACTAACTTGTGCATTTTAAGCTGTTGGAATGCAACATTTTCAGGGTTTGAGTGTTGGTTCAATACCTCACAACAAATGGTGTTCAACTCACCATGTCTATCAGACAAGAAAGAGTTGACTCACCATGAGGGTATGGCTCTGGTGTGACTCTTAAATCCGTTCATGGCTGATAATTTGCCAAAAATTTTATGGTAATCAACTCACCATATCTTTGATAGTGAAGAGTTGGCTAGCCCACAAGTATATGGCTTGTGGTAAAGGCAATGGAAAATCATATATGGTTCCTGGTTCACCATGGTTAATGACCCAAGAATCAGCTAGTCCAAAGCAAACGGCTTTGGTAAAGACACTTCAAATATGTTGATAGCTGTAATAGTTTGCTCGAAACTATAGGGTTTTCAACTCACCCATGTTTCATTACTGAGAGTTGGATGGTCATCAATTCACCACGGATAATGCCCTTTGGGTACCAAAGAAGTGACTAGTCCTGAGCAAATGGCTACAAGTAAAGACATAACAAAACCGTTGATGGCTGTGATGATTTGCCAAAATCATCAGGGTTTCCCAACTCACCATCGATTCATGTTCCAAGGGTTGGGCTGGTTACTAGTTCACCAGGGTAATGTCATGATTCCACCAAAGGACTAGCTAGCCCAAGAGTGAGTAGCTACTTGGTAAAGGCTCATCAAATCTACTCATGTTGATGCTGGTTATTTGATACTACTGATGGTTATCAATTGCTGCTGGTTCTTTGATTTGCTGTTGTTCAGGTACAAGTCTCAATCCTTAAGCTTTGGAAGTAAAGATCTATCTAGAAACTTGAAGTTAACTGAGTCAAATTCAAGTTTAGGGGAGGATTGTTAGGAATTATTGAAATATAATAAGTACATTACTGCTGGTTGGTTACTGCTGGCAAGTATATAGTTCCTGCTGTTGGCAAAAGATGGTTGCTGCTGTTAGTTTTGTTTCTGCGGGTTATAGTAATAGTCAAACCCGTATATTTAGAAGTTTGTTAGAGGAAGGGATATGCATGAGTTATATTAGGAAGAGATAACGCATATCTCCTCTACACGTTTTCTAGTGAATGCCGAATTAGGGTTTCTTGTAGTATAAAAGAAACACACGGCTAATGTTTATGGACATCTTTGAAAAAACTTTTAATAGTTAGTAATATAGATCCATAGAGTGGTCCAGACCTAGAAAGATCTTTGAGCCGGTTAAAATAAGTAGAATACTTATGTAATCACAAGTAAACTACAAGAGAGACTCTTAACAATAAACTTATATTTATGCGGAATATAAACACAAGAGTTAAAGAAGACGAACTAAATAACAATTGATCCTCTATGGATCTATATTACTAACTATTAAAAGTTTTTTCAAAGATGTCCATAAACATAGCCATGTGTTTCTTTTATACTACAAGAAACCCTAATTCGGCATTCACTAGAAAACGTGTAGAGGAGATATGCATTATCTCTTCCTAATATAACTTATGCATATCCCTTCCTCTAACAAACTTCTAAATATACGGGTTTGACAATTACTATAACCCGCAGAAACAAAACTAACAGCAACAACCATTTTGTGCTAACAACAGGAACCATAAACTAACTACACCAGCAGGAACTATATACCTGCCAGCAGTAACCAACAATACGCTATCAGCAGTAATGTACTTATTACATTTCGATAATTCCTAACAACTAAGATGAATAGAGTTGATTGAACTATGTGCTTCAATTGAAACTGCTTCCTTTCGTCCTCTAACATAGCTAATCTTCTTCCTTCCTTCTCCTGAGCTTCTTCATGGTTGCTACAAATCACTCTCAAGTCATGCGTCGGATATTTCACCTTCTACGGTTCTAGTTGAACTGATGCATAATCCAAATTTTCTTGTCTTGCATAAGGACATAGCTAAGTCTCCTTCTGAAGTAGAACAATTCTCTTTCCAGCTCTTCCAAATTCTCCTATCGTTCTTTTTCCCACAAAAGTTACTCTTCGAAAACATCACAAAGAGTTTCTTCTGACGTAGAAATTCCAACACAATTTACGAGGATGATTTTCATATTTCTCTTTCATCTCTGAATATACCAATATGTCATTCTATGACAATTTGTCCAAGTATTCATGAAAAACACAATTTATCAATTTCACAGGAACAGCCGGAGTAGTAACCAATACAATTGGCATCTCTTATACTCATAAAGACCATAACGAATACGAAAAGGAATTCTAGGAACATCTCACTCCTTCACACAAAACATGATACGATTAGCTTCCAGAAATCAATCCACAACTTCATGCTATCATCATTATTCTCCCCGAATAAAACAGAAACACATCAAAGATACACACTTGCACAGATGAAACCACTTCCTAGAAGCTGGCTCTTCAATTCTTTCCCTTCCACTGATGTCATTCACAATGGAGTTTCAGAATTAATCAAACGTCACTCTTATATAGATAAAGTTCCCGAATCAACCTACTTAATGTTCTCAGACACTGCTCAAAATATCATATGATCCCAATAAGTTCAAGTTATATGATGTAACTATTATCACGTTGGCCAGGCGTCATAATACTTGCATCATATACACATGCCTTTATTACAATCACATTATACCTTGAGTCGTGACTAAACAAATTCTCATAACCAGATCAAAACAACTTCACATTCGGATTATAATCTTAGTAGTTCATCAAGGAATACATCGCGAACATTTCAAACAACCGAATAACTCTCGAGGCGAGTTCATCGAACGAAGTATCTTCACAACCGTGAGGGATTAACGTACGAGTTTTCAAAATAAAGGTGATCATAATTGATTACCAGGTGGGAACCATGGTACAAAATTTTGAGTTTCCCAAATCGCCAAAGATGACAAATCTAATATGACTGTTGTTAGCATCTCGATGATCAGTTAACAAATCCATATCCAGAATAATATCTAATCAAACATTCCCAAAGGAAACAAGTTAGCAGAGCGAAACTCATCTGCAAATATCTTCAAAACACATCGAACAATTCAGATACTCATGATGGAAGATCACAAGATTTCTCATAGAGATAGAATAGGTAGGGCAAAAAACTAATGGTGTAGAGGGAAACCTTAATACGCTTATCAGAAGCAAGAGATACCACAAAATGTGTCGAACACCTCGGATTCATACATATGCGAATTCTCTGAACGGACGAAAAGGCATCTAAACGAATCAAAGATCGAAGTTCGAAAGAAAGTAATAATCCTCAGAAATTGAAACTTATAAGGCATTACTACAGAGTATCCAAGCATTCTAAACTTATGTTGCATATCCTGATAAATCTTCTAAATCTCCAGAACGAATGATCTTATAAAGGCTTAACTAAAAGTAGAGGCATAAATCAGAGTGATGCGGAAGAATGATAACTAACTAACGTCTTATCATATAATCTATCCAATCCTCACCGATCATAACTAAAATTCCTAAAGGGAAAAACCTAAAGCAAATCCTTCCAAGGTTATTCCATAAGCTCCTAAAGTGCAAACCTAATGGTCCAAATCTGCACAAGCCATAACTTATGTATTACAAGTCGCAACCTGGCTCTAATACCATAATTTTAACACCCCAACCCAACACGGGTCAAAATGCCACATTATGGTGCCAATCAGAACATACAACGCAAGCGGAAGACTTATAAACATAAAAGTTATAAAGGTATTCTAAGATAACAATAAATTACTAAATCTAAAGTCTAATCCAGAAGCAAAAGGTATCTAATCATCAGGGTAGTCCACTAAGCGCTCTTATGCACTCTTCACTCAAACCCAGCTTCGAACCTAAAACCTGCCGCAGGAAAAGAAATGCGGCTAAGCTTAAAAAGCCTAGTGAACAGATATATAGCAAAACGAATAATCGAAACATATATATGTATAGGAAACGAAAATCATAAGCTCCTGCTAAAAATGAATATCATCTGTCAAATGAAATAAGAGATCAACGATCAACTGAACAAATATCATAAGTCAACTGAATAAGGAACATGAAGAATCAAATGATAATACGAATCATATAGTAGCCAGAATCACATGAGCAGTTAGAACAAAGGCTTGTCTAACGAGGTACTCGAATAGACACAAGAAACATAGGAAAGCCACGAGCCGACCTAACGAGATACTCGAATAGGTCTCAAATCACATAATCACATATCCGTCAAATCCTACATGCACAAAGAGGGGAGACCTCTAAGTACCAAATGGAGTAGCTAGCTCCCAAATGTGAAGAAGTGTAAAGCACACACACTCACATTCACCCTACACAGAACAAAATACCGAGGATGCATCCATACGCCCCCTCCTACATAACAAATCATATATATATACACGTGCTCGCATGACAAGTATATACACATATAAATGGCCAAGAGTACTCATATCATATCATAACAAATGGGGACGCCGTGGATCAATCACACCTCCACAGAAAGTGTCATGCCATCAATGACATGGCCTTGATACCTCCATGACTAGATAATAAACTCGGGCATAAGAACAGAACAGATTACATCATATCACATCATAATCATCATAGCATATCCAAATCCAACATATCATAACAAAGATCATATCAAACGGATCATAGCAATGGCATTTCAAAAGGGAATCATAGCAATGTCAAGGATCAAAAGAGTCATGAGGAGTCCCTACTGAGAAGGGATAGAATATCTGTACCTCTAACCGCAATTGCAAAACACATCGGAGACAAGGATAGGAAGTTACTCCTTCTTTATCGAATCTACACGAATTAATGATTGTCTTTATTATTCATATGCTCATTTTAAATCAGATTACTCCTTTTAGGTTTCTTTCTATTTTTAGAAGCTTTCCATTTTTAGTAACTTGCCAAATATAGTAACTTTCAACTTTAAGTAACTTAGACATTTTAAGTAACTTTCTAATTTTAGCAGGTTTCCCGAATTAGGAAGTTTTCATATTTGGTAAGTTTCCCGAATTAGTAACTTTCCATATTTAGTAAGTTTTAACATGACTTCCCAATTTAGTTAAATTAGATTTAGGGTTCGGAATTATCAATTAGGTTAATCGTACCCACACACAAGTCAACACGACATTAAAAAGACACACGCAACATAAGAATAGGTATTAGGACACCAAACATCTAAGTGACACATTTAATACATATATAACACATGCATACACATTAACTGGTTTTATAACAAAAATTAAGCATACTAAATGAATTTTAATAACGTATCAGAATCCCAAACTAAAAATCCACAAAATTCTCACAGAAGCTATAATGTCTTAGTATTCTACTTGAATTTTCCCAGATTTTATTTTTAAGTGGAACTCCCAGTCAAAAATCATTTATGGCAACATGTTCAGATTCGGATCTGCAGATACACACAGAAAGTTTTCCTTTTAACTAACTCATTTCAACACTTTAGAAAAATCCACAAAAATTCCAGGAAGTCACACATAATCTAATTATCACCCCTGTAAAAGGAGAGCTGTTAATTCCTTATGATTTGAAAAACAAAAATAAAAAACTCCAACTAAATTTCAGACTCAAATTCACAAATTTGACAACTTATCTTCTAAAAATCAAAAAGCTTACTTCCCAACCTCCAATGACCACGAAACTTATATATTCAGAAAGTACACATTTTAAACTTAGTTTTAGAGTCAAGAAACCTGTAAAAACGCGTTGGTATCATCAAGATTTACCCCGTTCAATCCAACCCAAAAATCTGGTCAGAAACTAAATTATCAAACTACAAACCCTAACTAATATATTCTTGCAACAATCACCCAAACACCTAAATTAATTACTCTAATCATCATTATACTCTAAATTACAGATTATTAACATTCTATTACAAACCCTAATTCATCATGTGAGTTACTAAAATAATTATAAAGATTATAAAACTTAAATGAATATATAATAAAACACTAATCGTCAAATTTATCAATCCCGAACCGAGGTTTCCTTGAGCTTTCTTGAAAACTAACAATGGAGGCTAGGTTTTTTTTTTTATTCTCTTCATTTTTTTCCTGTAGATCGATTATGGGGAGGGAGTAGGAACTAGAGGTGCAAAAAAATCGGTTTTTTTCGATTTTCGGTTTTTTAAAAACCAGTTAAAAAAACCGGTTTTTCTAATAACCAGTTTCGGTTCGGTTTCGGTTTTTTGGAATCGGTTTTCTTCAGTTATAAATATTCGGAATCGGTTTTTTTCGGTTATAAATTTTCGGAATCGGTTTTTTATCGGTTTTTTACCGGTTCGTTTTTTCATTTATAAATGTTCGGATTCGGATTTTTTTCCGGTTATTTACCGGTTCGTTCGTTTTTTTCGGTTATAAATGTTCGGATTCGGTTTTTTTCGGTTATTTACCGGTTCGTTTTTTTCTGGTTCGTTTTATTTAAACAATACAATTATTATACAACTAAAAAAAATACAATTATACAATCATAACTTTTATTTAAACAATACAATTATTATACAACTAAAAAAATACAATCTTAACTTTTATTTAAACAATACAATCATAACTTTTATTTAAACAATACAATCATACAACTAAAACTATAAAATACTAATACATTTCGAATACAATCATAACTTTTATTTAAACAATACAATCATAAAAACATATAAAAACTAATACAATAAACCACCTTCTACATGGCCATCACCCTAAAAAATATTATTGTAATCAAGTATACCGAGCTTCGCATTGCCATCACCCGTTATACTCAACTACTCAAGTAATCAAGATCATTTTCTTCCAAAAATCTTGTACATCTACATTTTCAACTTCAAATTCTTCAAACTCACCTTCATCTAATTCGCTTCTATTCGGCCGAAGGTGATATATCCATTTCTTCTTCTTCTTCTCTTATTATACCTTCTTCAACTTCTTTATCTAATATTGGACCTTCCAACGATGTTTCATGTTGTATCCTATCTACTCCGTCCAAATAATCTTTCAAACATACACATACTTCCACGGCTTCGGGGGTTAGTCTTGTCCTTCTTTCCGATATAATTCGACCACTAACAGAAAATGCCGATTCGGAAGCTACCGTCGAAGCTTGGACCGCTAATAAGTCACGAGCCATAGCGGATAAAATTGGATATTGGATTTCCCTTTCTTTCCACCAAGCCAAAATGTCAAATTTTGCAAACTCATCGGGACTTAAAGTTCTTGAAAAGTTTGTAGCCATATATTGTCCCAATTCGCTTGTTGGGGCCGATGTTCGTTGACGCTTTGTAGCGTCTTCAAATAAAGAATTATAAAGGTTTATATTAATATCTCTTGTCATTCGGGACGATCCGGCCCGCATTTGGTCAACAATTAGGTTTTGTTGGTGACCATATTTTGTTGCATAAAATCCAAATAATTTTTTAAAATGATCGTTAAATCTAAAAAATTGAGATTATATAGTTGGCGTCTTCACCGTCTAATCCAAAAGATAAGTCTAAATTTTCCATTATTTTTGTTATTAAAAGTTCTACACCTCCAACATTTAAACATGGATTAAGTGCGGCGGAACAAGTAAAAACCAAAGGTAAACTAGCAAAATATTTATAAATTTCTTTTTTATAATTTTAATCATTTTTCTAAACATTGGAATAGGTGAGCTTTTTAATTCATATAATTTTTCCGTCATAGCATAAATTTGGTTTAAAACTAATGAGCTAGTTGGATAATAAACACCCGATAACATAGTTGTTGCCTCTTTAAAAACTTGTAAAAACATAGTTAATTCATTTAGTTCATCCCAATCTTGGTCGTTTAGTATTATAACGGACTTATTTTTATTTAAAAGTCTTTCATTATAAGCATGTAAAGTAACACGTTGTCGTAATATATTTTCAAACATTAGGCAAGTAGAATTCCACCTAGTATTATTATCAAAGCAAGGTCATAGGGGTACTTCATTACATGAAACACGAAAACGTTTATAGTGCTTTTGTCGTTCGTTGCTCGCTCTATATATAGTTACTAATAAATTCCTAAATTTCGTATATAATCTATCACATATTTTTAATGCCGCTTGTATGGATAAATTAATAACATGAACAACACAACGGGAATGAAAAAAAGCACCATCTAAAATAGGTTTTACACGTAATTTTAACAAGTCCATAGCGCATGTATTATTTGATGCATTATCTAGTGAAATCGTAAAAACTTTATCATCTAAATTATATTCAATTAAAGTGTCATGCAATATTTTTCTTAAATTACATCCCCTATGAGGATAACCAAATACTTTAAAAGCAATTGTCCATTTCATTAATAACCAAGATTCGGGATTAAACCAATGAGCCGTAACAACGAGAAAAGAATTTGCCGTACCATGTGGTGCGGTCCAAGTATCCGTAGTTATAGAAACACCATATTTATATTCACAAAAACCTTCAATAATATCTTTTTTAGCCGTTTTCCATAATTTAAAAGCATCACTTCTAAGAGTAGTACGACTTACATGTTCATAACGCGGTCGTAGCCTCTTTTTGATGATCTCCGTAAGCTTGACATTGTCGAAGTGGTTGAGTGGAAGCCCTTGTTGAATGACAAACTTCGTAAAATCAAGTCGAAGCGCATCCTCATCATATATAAAAACTTGACCATCCGCACCAATAGTACCTTGCGACATATCATTTCGAACCGCCTTACAACTACCCAAATGATTCCTAAGTGTAGTTGTTGGGTTTAATTGGTCCAAATGAATAAAATAATGAGGGCCCAATTTATATCTCCTGCAGCCCACTTAAAATCGGACCCGGCCCGGAACCTTTTGGAAGCAGCCCATTAGTCTGGGATTAATCCTGGCCATTTATCTGGTATCTTTTAATCCTGGCCATTGGTTTTATATTTACCCTAAATATAAAAACCCTTACCCCAAACCCTACCCCTCACTTCACTCCCCTCTCTCGCCGTCACTCTTCATCCTCCCGATTTTCTTTCCTTCTTCTCCTCGGTTTTGACCTGTTCTTCTGAGATGGAAACTAAATCTTCCCGATTTCCTTTCTTCGTTTTGTTGTTCCGATTCTCCTATAAATTCCGATTTCAGATGAGATGAAAGCACAACAAAAACGAAGAGAGAGCAAGTAATATCTTTCTGATTTCCTCGATTTTCTCTGTGAAATAATTGAGGGTTTTTGTGGGTGAGGCTTGTGAGAGTTCGGATCTGAGTTTCTGGGGTTTTGTTTCGGTTGCTTTGTGCTTCGATTCATTTCTGGGGTTTTGTTTCGGTTGCTTTGTGCTTCGATTCATTTTTGGGGTTTGTATCGGTTGAATCTTGCTTGGTGCTTTGATTCTTCGGTGGTTGCTTCCGGTTCCGGTGGTGGGCTTCGTTTCGAGGTGCTGGCCGCGGGTCTTTGTGAGTCCTGGACGTGGCTATGGGGACGGAGGACTTGTAATATCCAGAATTTCTACTACTGTTGTTTGATATTATTTTATCTGAGTTATATTGTACAGCGTGGAATCTGTACAGTATTGATAAAATAAATGAAGGACTGAGATGTCAGTATCGGTATAATTGTCGTACTTGGTCGACAATTACAATTGAGGATATTATGTATCATATGAGAATGGCTAAATGACCAAAATGGGACCTCAAGTTTGCTCATTTTAGCACTTGAGGACCTACTCTTTAAAAGGTATCAAACTAGGACTTGTTCTTTATTCCGTTAGACCACGTTAGGACATCCGTCAAATTCTCTCCGTTAAATACTAACGGAATACTTACTTGACCGTTAAATGACACGTGGCATATGTTTATTGGCTGGTCAACATGCCACGTGTCACCGGTCATCATCTCCGGCGAAGTTGATTTTTCCGGTCGTCTTCTCCGGTGAATTTTCCGGCCAGCTTCATTTTTTCCGATCAACTTCATTTTTTCCGGTCAACTTCATTTTTTCCCTATTTTAGAATTCCATTCCTTCCTTCAACTGCTGTGATGCACCTTTCGTAAAAATTTAGTGCTTCAAGTTCTGCATCGCCCGCTGGAAGTGAGTACAAATAGAAATTTCACGAATTCTTTTTTTATTTTTCTTTCCTTAAAAAATTTCTTGATTTTTTTTTTCTTTGACCACCATGCTCACCATTGCCCGCTGGAAGTGATTTTTTTCCTTAAAAAATTTTTCTTTTTTTTTTTCTGCATCGCCCGCTGCAAGTGATTTTTTTATTCCGGCGATTTTTCTTTGACCACCATGCCACCATTTTCAAGCGGTTGTGGTCTCCACCATGCTCAAATTCTCCAGCATCTACGACCGGAAAAAATGTTGGTTGTTAGGAAAAAATGAAGCTGGCCGGAAAATTCACCGGAGAAGACGACCGGAAAAATCAACTTCGCCGGAGATGATGACCGGTGACACGTGGCATGTTGACCAGCCAATAAACACATGCCACGTGTCATTTAACGGTCAAGTAAGTATCCCGTTAGTATTTAACGGAGAGAATTTGACGGATGTCCTAACGTGGTCTAACGGAATAAAGAACAAGTCCTAGTTTGATACCTTTTAAAGAGTAGGTCCTCAAGTGCTAAAATGAGCAAACTTGAGGTCCCATTTTGGTCATTTAGCCTATGAGAATATTATGGAATTTAGTATATGTATTCAGTATGTGAGTGTGCGTATCCAGTATGTCGAGACAGACGAGAAGAGTTGGAAATGGCTAAGTGTAGTATTATTAGCGCACGCTAATAATCATGTATAACGCACGCTATCGTACTATTTTAGCGCACGCTAAAGGTAAAAGGCAGCGTACGCTAATACAGTCAGATCGGAAGGAATCTACGTGTGGACCAGGCCACTTTCGGCGCACGTTCTGATAGGTCAACAGATGTTGTAATGTAGTGTTAGCGCACGCTAAAGCATATTGGTTCGCGCACGCTAACTGTATATCGGACGAAAAGGAATCTTATCCTCGTCAGCACTTTCGGCGTGTGGACCTGTCTTCGGGAGCATACAGAAAAACGAGTCAACTATGAGTAGCGCACGCTAAGGTTGGACACTTGCGTACGCTAAATAGATGCATTTACGTACGCTATTGCATGGGCATTGCGTACGTAAATCATTTCATACAGTGAGACAGTTGCCTCTGGACTTCGATAGCGCGCGCTAACAAAGACAGTTAGCGCACGCTAAGTGTGTAATGTACGTTAACTGAAGATGTTAGCGTACGTTAATAATGTAGTATATATATAAGTGCAGTTGGCTATTTTTCATCATTATTTTCATCCATTTCTTCATGTGAGCCGATAGAGAGAGTCTTGAGAAGTATTTGAGGTTCCAAACACTGGATTAAGTTGGAGTTAATCATCCATAACAACATTTGAAGCTTGAAATCATTGGTGATTCTTGGAAATGGATTCAACCTTGGAAATCAATCCATTCTTTCAAAAAGGTAATTACTCTTCACTTTGAGATTTCGTTTTGGATTGTATATGATGTTCTTGAGCTGATGATTATCATATAAAAAGTTGATAAGTATGACTATGAGTTGGATTACCGGATTATGATGATGTTATTGTTGATATGAAGATATTGATATGAATTGGATGGTTTCGAATGTGTTGTTTATCTTCAAAGAGATATGTTGGCTAAGGTCTTCCTTCAATTTGGATCTTTGATGTTGTTGTTGGTTTCTTCATATGATGGTGATCATGGCATGATTATGAGTTCTTGGTGTTTAGGTTGTTGATATTAAGGAAGATGAAATATGAATATATGACATGAATTAAGAGTCGGATGATTACCTATATGTTAAAGGATATTGGATTTTGTTGTTTGATAGCTATGAACATGGTTCAGAATCACTTAGAGTTTTGATAATTGCCATATGTTGATCGGTATCCGAAATGCATGTAACTGTACGTCATTAGCGCACGCTAAGCCTACTGTCTAGCGCACGCTATCGGGAACAACTTAGCGCACGCTACGGTAAGAGATTAACGTACGCTAAGTCAACAGGCAGGGTAATATATTCTGTTTTGGTTATGAATTCATGATCGTTTAAGTTGGTTTGATCAGACTTGTGGTTAACTGAGATATTGTTGAGCTGTTGGGTTTGTGAATTGGTTTTAGCGGTTTTTGATTATTATCGAATTGTTGTTTAATCGATTATTGCAATAGGTCAAGTTTATTGATCGGTGTTTATAACCGTATGCTGCGGTCGTGTTCAAGGATGTTCGTGAATTGCTTTGGTCGGTACCGAGGAACTTGTAGATGACGACAATGGATTTGGTAACGACTTCATCATCGTCGTATCGGTATCGAGGCAAGTTATTACTTGCTCAGTTTATAATATTTAATGAATGGTTTCAGTTTCATTCGTTTATAATTTGTATAGCAATGTTTATAATCGTAATCACAGGGGATTTGGATTATAGGTTGTATTCGAGTTTTGGGAATTAAATCATAAGGTATATGATTTACATTCATTGTTGGTATACTTGGTATCGAAGATATGTTGTGGTATAGACGAAGACGTGAATTATCTACCGTTCGTGACATTTTGGATCGTCGAATATTCAGAATAATGGTTCGTGATGGTTTGGACATCGAGATTGCTCTCGAAGGACTCGGAGCAAGTACTCTAATCATTTTTGTCATTTGTGTCGATCATGTTGTGATACATTCGTGTATCATTGTTGTCATGCATTTTTGCATTGTTGTTGTCGTGCATTGTGTATTGTGTTTTGTGCAGTTGTGCATTGTTATCATATGTCCACCATGCTTTGATCCGACGGGAATCATCATGGGAATCTATAGCTGTGTGCGCTGGATCGTTGGACAGGTAATGCCACCATGCTTTGGTCCGACGGGATCATCATGGGAATCTATAGCTGTGTGCGCTGGATCGTTGGATTACCATATGTATTGTTGTTGTGCATATGTATATTATGGGTTTGCCATAAGTATACATTGTCGTTATTGTTGTGATCATATTGACGTTGTCATATGAGTATGCATTTGTAGGTCTTGTGTTAGGACTATATCCGTATGTTGTGTTGATCTGATCTCGGATTAGACTGACGTGATGGTAATGGTATTTCGTATCTTGAGGTATGTTCCGTATTTCCTTGGTACTTGTCTTTGATGGACAATCGATTATCGTATTGGAATTGTCGATGTTATCCGATGGATTGAATTGGCTAGAGTTGGTATAATTTCCGTATCGCGAGTTATGATAATGTTTTGAGAACCTTGAGTATTGTTGAGATACCGTACAGATATTTCGGTATTATCTTAATGTGTTGTTAAGGATACAAATCGTGGATTCTCTTAAAGTTATGACGGTAAGATTACATTGGTCGTATTCTTACTTAGTATTTCCATTGATATGTAATTATTGACGAGATGTGATGGTTATCATTGTTGGATATTATGGCTGACCCCGTCGTGGGCTTTCTTTTTAGGTTCTTGGATTATCAAGCTTGTAGCGGTCGTAGAGAGATGAACTTCCCGGGGGATACTGGCAAGCGCATGTATTTGTGTTTTGAGTTTCTGATCAGTTGTTGTATTCCGCTGCTAGAGTATTTTAATTGTTTGTCTTTATCCGCTGCGTGAGTATTCTTAAATGGCCTTTTTGGTATCCGGTAACTTAGGTTACTTTGGCAATCATTTTCTAAATCTATTCTGTCGGTACGTGTAAGCGATAGCTTAACATATGTTTTGAAACTGTTGAGTTTTGGCATTTTGGGCCTTGTGGTTTCAAATGAGTTTTTACGACGGTTTGATAAACGAGTTTTATAAATCTTCGAATGTTTTTAATAGATAATACCGTCGTTAGCCTCTTGGGCGTTTGTAAATGTTTGCGAAAATTTCCTTCAGCCTTGTGGGTTCCATCTCGGGGCCCACGGCGCTGTAATATTCCCGGTCGGATCCGGGGGTGTTACAGAATATGGTATCAGAGCTTAGGTTGTGAAAACCTAGGCATTTGGGTCGAGTTGGGTCGTGTTTTGGTCGCGTCATTCAAGTTGTCGGTTGACAAGTGTTTGAGCTCTGAGTTTTGTTGTTCACTCGGGATTGTGCGTTATGTGATTTACCAGTGTAGTACTGGGGTTGTTGTAAACTTTTTCAAATGGTATTAACGTGTTTCTTCAGATAGAGCTGTGTTGTGTTCTCGAGTTGAACTGAGTTTGCAAAATGTGCGTTTTGAAAATATCTGTGTCGAGTATTTTCTTGAGTCGAGACATGTGCCAGTATCACGGGGAATCATCGACTTCACGATCTGTAAGTATTTGGATTTTGGATTTCATCGAGATTTATTGCCGTTCTAAGTTGATATGTTTTGAGATTCAGAAAGATATTATGCATTACAGTATAAGGTGACAGAGTTGGGACATGATTGATGATCTTGAGAAGTTATGATTTTGGAAATCAATATGGCGATTAAGTTTTGGAATGGAGTTGTGCATTTGGGAGAAATATTGTGGATTGTTCAGGAGAACATGTAGTCATGTTAGTTCATTTTGAGATATGCGAACTGTTTTTGAGCATTTGAAAATGATACTTTTCACAATGAATGTTTTATGGATGTTTTACGGAAAATGATTTTTGGGCCGAGACCCAATCGATTTTGAAATGGTTTTATAACTCAGGACTTGGGGTCCGAAAAAGGATTTTCTACTTTTTAAAACTTCTTGTAATGCGGAACGAGATACGGGCTCAGACCCTAATGTTTCAAAAGAAAGCTTTGCTGTTTTCTAAAACCCCCGAGAATTGTAAAACACTTTATCAATCTTTATCTATTTCGTTTCTGCCTTTCGTGGTTTTAGTTTACTTGTTCAAATGAAACTTGTAATATCCGCAATTTTCGATTTTTGGTGAATTTCTTTTTTCGGCCGGAGTCCGTTTTGACGACTCGCTCATGACCGTTTCGTCATTCTGAGAATGATTAATTCTACACTTTTTGTCATCCGAGTTCGTTTCGGTGTTGTTTTGTTGAGTTCTGTGTTTTTTAGCGACTTTTCCGCACTTGAGTTCGATTCTTGCGAATCTCGTCCAAAACTGCTGTTTCGAGTTTCCCGCAAGTCCGTTTAACTTTGTTAGACGTGTTGTGAACTTCGGTTTGGTTATTCGATCACGTATCGTGATTTCCGGGCGTTTTGGGCCATTTTGTAATTTCTTGAAAGTTACGGGTATCCATATCTGTATTTGTCGTCTTGACCCTTTTCTTGGTCGCGTATGATTAATTATTGCATTACGTTTTCATCTCGAGTCGTTGACGTCGTCCGCGAGCTTTTCATCGTATCTCGACTTGGCCAATCGCTGTGGAAATGGAGCTTTTTCCTCAAAATTCTTCACATTCGAACTTCCAGGAGCCTTTCGGCCGATAGGGGGGGGGTCGATAGGCTCCACTGTCGGCATTCTGTATGGGTATCGGTTGGGCCTATCGGCCGATAGGCTGGCCGATAGGTTCTGCTGTGTTTCACTATATTACACGGGATCTGGGGGAAGATTTTTCATTTTCCTCTCCTCTCTTTTCTTCCTCTCGTTCTGGGCGATTCAGGAGCAACTTTTGGGCGATTTTAACATTTTCGGACTTGAAGAAATCATCCACTTCGAGTTTTGTTGTAGATTATCGATTTCTTCTTGAATCATTCATCCTAATCCAAGGTAATCTTCTAAGAACCCATTTTTGGGAGATTTGGGGGTTTTCGAATTATTGTTCGATTCTTTCCGTATTGTTGATTAATTCATGATGAATATGATTAATCTTGTTGGTATTCTTAGTTTCCCTACGGATTCATGGTATATTTCGTGATTTTTACGGAATCGAGAGGGTTTGGTTGTGGTCCGCCCTCGTTGTCGTTTATATACGAATATACATGAATCGTAGGCGGGTTTTCGGGTGTATTTTAATTCCGTATTCATTTAGAAACGGTTGTGATTGTATTCTTCGAATCGTTAGGTTCGGTTTCATTGGTTCCTAGCGCTCTTCGGTGACTTTCCTTTCCGTCTTCGCGTCGTCAATAATTCAAGGCAAGTATTTTTGGAAACCTTTAAGCTTAACATGAAATGGTGATGTATATTACTTGTGTGTAACTCACCTCGTGTTGGCTGACGGGTCAAGGAGGGAAATCTATGCCGCCGCCCGGATTTCACGAGTTTGTTTAGCTAGCCAGCGCGGGAGGGTCCTTAGAGGCCTCGTGCGGGAATCTATGATATTACTCTGTTCCCAAGGCGATGCCTGTGCGTGTTTTGTTTTATAATATAGCCAGCGGGAGGGTCCTTAGAGGCCTCGTGCGGGAATCTATGATATTACTCTGTTCCCAAGGCAAATTGTTTGACTGTTTGTTTCCGGAAAAGACATGTCTTGTTTTGGTTTTCGAATTGATTTTGGTGCATGTACTATGAAATGTGTAAGCGATTGGTTTGCCTTGAATACTTGTACTAGCGTAATTGCTAACCCCTTTGGGGACCCGTTGTCGGGGAAATTCTTGTTATGGATTTCAGGTTATGTTCAGTCAGACGAGCGGGCGTTGGGATGGTACGAGGATGTCGGCCAAGGTTGTTGACATGTGCAATTGAGTCTTGTTATTTCCTACTGTCTCTTTTGATGTGGATGTTTTCCAAATTGTAAAGTTATAGATTGTACTCGCGAGTACTTAGGCTTTTCCTTTCGGATTGTGTTTGGTCCTTGTTGGAGTTACTGTATTTGTTGGTTGATGTTTATTATGCCGGATGTACCGGACGTGTTGTTTTATGTTCTTGTTGTTAACAATTGTTTCCTTGCTAACCGAGACGGTTAGTCGAGAGGTGTTTTCTTGTGTTAGCCTGGTGGATCCCAGGTAGGGGTTCACGGCGCTGTAATACACCTCGAATATCTTGGGGGTGTTACAGAAAATGGTATCGGAACGCTCTAGGTTTATGGATACCTAGGCTTGTTGGTTATTTGGGTCTAGTTGTGTTTTGTTTTGCACATTGTCACACCGCTGCCGGCATCTCAGTACATCCAGTGCTCGTAAGTTTTCCTTACTCGATTCTCTTGTTTTCTCGTATTGAAATTCCACTTCTTGAACTGTGATTGACTCTCTCGTACTTATTTTCGAGTTGTTTTTCGATCCATCCGGTTCGTGTACTTTTGATTCTAGTATTGCGCAGTCCTTTGTCTCTCTGGAATATGTGCGCCGTTCTGGGCTTGACCGTTTGTCGTTTTGCGAGCTTTCCATCGCTAAACTTCCTAGCGTTGGTAGGATCGTTGGTGATCGAAAGATCCGAGTTTTGCTCCGTGGTATATTGTGAGAGGGCTTGACCCTCTAGTCTTTTGTTGTATGATGGAATCTGCGTTTGGCAATTGCGATATACTAAATGTATGTTGAGCCAAATGTACCGATGAGTTGGACACCGAAGGGTGCAGTATGACGTAGAAGTTTTGAACATTTATATGTTCCGGTATAGGTATTGATGGCAGAGTTTGTTGAGAAACTCACATAGCTGGTTTCGACATACGTCCAAATCGGTGATCTTTGGTTACACTGTCAAACTTGAAGAGATAGTTTGACATATGCTTGGAATTATTATTCCCGAGTTGCGCTTGTTGAACTGGTGATTTTTGAATGCCGTATATGCGTGTGTTCTGGAATTGATGGTACTTGGCTAATTATTAATATTTACAACCAATGTGTTTCTATTAATAATAATACATGCGGCGTGCATGCTTGAAAATTTCTTAGACTTGATCGTATTGTGGGTTTTTGAAAGTGACATGAATTTGGGCGAGCCAGCCTTGTATTTTCAAATAAAACCTTGAGTCGGTATTTAAAGGTCGTGTTTAAAAGTGTTTTAGGACATTTTATAAAATGCCACCGCTGTTAAGCCCTTGTCGTATTTGAAAGGGTCTTGAAAACGATTTTTAACTTATCGGTTTTATTTTCGAATAACTAGAGTATACGATTTTAAAATCAGATTAGCCTGGGGAAACCTAGTCGCCGAGTCAAGTTGTGTTTGTTGAGTTTTGTCTCGTCGGATTTTGTCCGACTTAGTCGCATCGCGACGCGTCGCTTGAGATCATTGGTCGTGATTAGTATCGAGGGTGGTCGTCACGTGCGACCTATGGATGTTAAACTCCCTTCCTTGTGTTGTGCCTCGTGTGACACGAGTTATTTGTATGATTAGTCGTTAAATGATGGAATCCTTCTGTGGATCTTGATTTCACGATATGTGTTTATTAGACTCTCGTATTTGGTTTATACGAGGAGTGTAAATCACTTCTTGATGTATTTTCGTACCGTATTTTATCCATTGCGTGAGTTCTTTCAAACGGCTTTCGGTATTTTGCAACCGAGTTTTATTTCAGAAACCGATTCCTTGAATCAAGTTTTGGCATTTTGGCCTTGAATATTTCATGATGGGTTGACAAATGATTTTGTGAGCTTTGGAAAAATATTACCGTCATTGGTCTTTTTAGCATTTTCGAAATGACATGGGAAATTGTGCTTAGCCTGGTAAATCCTTGTGAGAAAGGTTTACGGCATGTAATTTTTCTGATGTGTTCTGTTGTTGTCTCTGTGGGTCGTTAGCGCACGTTACGCTTTGCAGCTAGCGCGCGCAAGAGTGCGTTGGTAGCACGCTAAGGGGAGGATAGCGCACGCTACCTGGTAGTTCAGGGCAGTCTAGGAGCTACTGGACTGGGCCTGAAGTTCTCGTTAGCGCACGCTAACACTTGGGGTTAGCGCACGCTAACAATGTATTTTTGGTCAGGAGTTTTGTTTGGTGCCGTGATAGCGCACGCTAACCTTAATGATTAGCGCACGCTAATTGTGTCCAAGATAAATCTTTGGACACCGATCTAGAGTTGCATTTTTCTTCATTTCTTCTCCTTCCTCCATGAGTTTGAGACGTAGCGACTCGGTTTCGCATCTGGGCTGATTTTTCTTCCACCCAAAGGTGTTTTGGAGTATCCTAGATGATTTTTAACATCATCTAATCCATTGTTCTTCGCCGAATCTAGGTATTTTCTTGAATCCCTAGAGTTGATTTTTTGGAGTTTTGTTCTTGATATCGTTTTCCATCCAGTTTTGATTAACCGATTGTTGTTTTAACGATGTTGTTAAACATATCCTGAGGATTGTATATCATTGTCGTAATTTTGAGCGATTTGATGCGTGTGATATGATGTGTTTAAGTGAATGTTGATACGTGCGAATTTTGGGCATTCTGGCCTAATGTACTTCTGAAAAACCTTGAGTATCTTAGAAAATAAACCTCGAGACGTACTTTTAAAATAAATTATTTTCTCACAGTGCTCTCAAGATGCCTACTAGTGTCACGCTATGTTTCAAAATTATTCTACCTTGAGGATCAAAATATTTTGAAATATTTCTAATGATTTAGAAATGCATCGCCTAGACCCGAAGGTCGAATATAGCTGAAAAGTTTTAATTTAACGAGAGGTGTCTTCATTTTTTTTATTAAACGCAAGATGATTTTTTTTTTAGTCTCGATGACGATGTTTGTACTACTTTTGATATATGATACTCAAGATCAACTGGTGCTTGCAAGTTATTTTCAAAAGGTGGTTTTCGTTTTCAAAACCTATCATTCCTATTGGTGGTCCGGGAATATATGTGTGATGTTCATACTCTCGTTAGGGTGTTAACCCCCGAGTTGTTGTTGAATTGGTGGTGCGAACGTTGAGTCGTTCGCCACACAGTTGTCGTGGTAACCTCTGTGAGGGGTGTGATTTTGGTATTGGATGTTGTCGCCTTGTGGCGGTTTATGCTTTATCGCATATATGCGAGCTGTTAGAGATCGGGTTGGTATGATTGTGTGCATCGGTGATTGTTCCACGTTGTGTCGGTTGCTTGTTGTATTGTTACCTTGGTTCCGTTGTTGTGAGTTTCGAGGGCGAGGTCAAAAGTAATACCCGTACTATTTTGACTTCTATATCTTCTCTTTCTCCAGTCTATCGATTCGCTCGTGTTCATTGATACCTTCTGAACTTGATCTATACCTTGGTTTCATCATTCGAACGAGCTGTAATCTGGTTTTGAGTCGATCTGGTTATCGTTGTGACTTTTTCGAATTCGGTTCGACTATTGTGAATCTTGTTCGGAAGTAACATCTTTTGGTTCTAATAGTTCTGTTATTCAAAGTGGATCGGATTTTGAACTTCTGTATTTTTAGCTCTATCAACTCGTTTATGCTCGTTAGCATTTCTGAACTTTCCCTATCCCTTGCTTTTGTTGAGCGAACGAGGGTGGTATTGTTTCGGAATAACTCGTTTGTCGTTGTGGCTTTTCAATCGCTATTCCCTTTCCTGTGGATATTGTGAGAATGCACGTCTTGCTGTTCTCACCAGGTCATCCTGGGAGTTGTTGTTTGAATTTTATTATCCTACGTGTTTCGGACATGATTGTTCGATTTTTGTTGTCTCAATCGTTTGTTTGTTCGGTTTTTGTTCTCGTTTCGTGATTGTTGAGCGTTCAGGCTCCTTCGTAATTTCCTTAAGTTCGGGAAATTAGTCTCGTTTTCGATCTTCCAACCCTTGGGCGGTGGAATTCCGTATTTGTTCAGCGTTTGGCTCGCATTTGATTGATGAACCGTTGGGTTGGTCAATCATATTGATTTTCGTTCGTTGAGTTTTGTGATTGTTCGGATAATCGACTCGATTGTATTGTCTATTTGATGACGCTTGTCACTCGTTGATTTTATTATGTCTCTACCGGTGACGTTGCGTTAGTCGCCCTAGAGCGTATTTTCTCGCCGTATGTCTCTTTGCGTTCCTTGCAGTGTTTCGCCGTCGGGCGCGAGTCTTCGGTTTTGTGTATCTCGTCGAGTTTTCCTGGCAAGGGATATTGCTTCTCCCTACTTATTTTAAGTTTCGGGACGAAACTTCTTTTAAGGAGGGTAGAATGTAATATCCGCAATTTTCGATTTTTGGTGAATTTCTTTTTTCGGTAGAGTCCGCTTTGACGACTCGCTCATGACGTTTCGTCATTCGAGAATGATTAATTCTACACTTTTTGTCATCCGAGTTCGTTTCGGTGTTGTTTTGTTGAGTTCGTGCTTTTAGCGACTTTTCCGCACTTGAGTTCGATTCTTGCGAATCTCGTCCGAAAGCTATGTTTCGAGTTTCCGCAAGTCCGTTTAACTTTGTTAGACGTGTTGTGAACTTCGGTTTGGTTATTCGATCACGTATCGTGATTTCCGCGTTTTGGGCCATTTTGTAATTTCTTGAAAGTTACGGGTATCCATATCTGTATTTGTCGTCTTGACCCTTTTCTTGGTCGCGTATGATTAATTATTGCATTACGTTTTCATCTCGAGTCGTTGACGTCGTCCATGAGCTTTTCATCGTATCTCGACTTGGCCAATCGTGGAAATGGAGCTTTTTCCTCAAAATTCTTCACATTCGAACTTCCAGAGCCTTTCGGTAGATAGGGGGTCGATAGGCTCCACCGTCGGCATTCAGTATGGGTATCGGTTGGGCTATCGGCCGATAAATTTGGCCGATAGGTTCTCCGTGTTTCACTATATTACACGGGATCTGGGGGAAGATTTTTCATTTTCCTCTCCTCTCTTTTCTTCCTCTCGTTCTGGGCGATTCAGGAGCAACTTTTGGGCGATTTTAACATTTTCGGACTTGAAGAAATCATCCACTTCGAGTTTTGTTGTAGATTATCGATTTCTTCTTGAATCATTCATCCTAATCCAAGGTAATCTTTTAAGAACCCATTTTTGGGAGATTTGGGGGTTTTCGAATTATTGTTCGATTCTTTCCGTATTGTTGATTAATTCATGATGAATATGATTAATCTTGTTGGTATTCTTAGTTTCCCTACGGATTCATGGTATATTTCGTGATTTTTACGGAATCGAGAGGGTTTGGTTGTGGTCCGCCCTCGTTGTCGTTTATATACGAATATACATGAATCGTAGGCGGGTTTTCGGGTGTATTTTAATTCCGTATTCATTTAGAAACGGTTGTGATTGTATTCTTCGAATCGTTAGGTTCGGTTTCATTGGTTCCTAGCGCTCTTCGGTGACTTTCCTTTCCGTCTTCGCGTCGTCAATAATTCAAGGCAAGTATTTTTGGAAACCTTTAAGCTTAACATGAAATGGTGATGTATATTACTTGTGTGTAACTCACCTCGTGTTGGCCCGACGGGGTCAAGGAGGGAAATCTATGCTGCCGCCCTGGATTTCACGAGTTTGTTTAGCTAGCCAGCGCGGGAGGGTCCTTAGAGGCCTCGTGCGGGAATCTATGATATTACTCTGTTCCCAAGGCGATGCATGTGCGTGTTTTGTTTTATAATATAGCCAGCGCGGGAGGGTCCTTAGAGGCCTCGTGCGGGAATCTATGATATTACTCTGTTCCCAAGGCAAATTGTTTGACTGTTTGTTTCCGGAAAAGACATGTCTTGTTTTGGTTTTCGAATTGATTTTGGTGCATGTACTATGAAATGTGTAAGCGATTGGTTTGCCTTGAATACTTGTACTAGCGTAATTGCTAACCCCTTTGGGGACCCGTTGTCGGGGAAATTCTTGTTATGGATTTCAGGTTATGTTCAGTCAGACGAGCGGGCGCTGGGATGGTACGAGGATGTCGGCCAAGGTTGTTGACATGTGCAATTGAGTCTTGTTATTTCCTACTGTCTCTTTTGATGTGGATGTTTTTCAAATTGTAAACTTATAGATTGTACTCGCGAGTACTTAGGCTTTTCCTTTCGGATTGTGTTTGGTCCTTGTTGGAGTTACTGTATTTGTTGGTTGATGTTTATTATGCCGGATGTACCGGACGTGTTGTTTTATGTTCTTGTTGTTAACAATTGTTTCCTTGCTAACCGAGACGGTTAGTCGAGAGGTGTTTTCTTGTGTTAGCCTGGTGGATCCCAGGTAGGGGTCCACGGCGCTGTAATACACCTCGAATATCTTGGGGGTGTTACAAAACTTCTCGGGAAGTCTTTCGTTGTGATTGAGTTGTTGGTCATTCAATGTTTTGTCATAGCATATTAGAGGTGCTCCAGGATGGATTAATGGTTGACGTTGTGAATCATATGTGGAAAAGGAGTTTTTGGTCGGAGTTTAAATACTGAGATTTTGGAACTTGATCGTGTGGTTTTCCGATGTAATATCAGTAGATATTGGTGACGAATCGAATTGGTATACAGGAGTATGGATGTAGTCGAACATTTGCATACTTTTTATTTTAAACTTTGAAATCGTATGGATTCGAAGGAAAACTGTTATCGAATACTTAACACGAGCGAGCCAATTTAATTTTTCAAAAATTGATTTCGTGATCTTACCAAAATTTATGTTTTGAGTTTTGAAATTTTTGAAGGAACTTTCGAAAATTTGTCTTCTTGACAAGATATATGATTTCAAACTGGTTTTGAAAATATGATCGGTATACATACGCATTTAGTGCATAGTGCATATCATGGTGAAGTTCTGAGTGAGACTCACAAACTGGATAACACACTAATGGTACGAGGAAAAGAGATTTGAATTTTAGTATGGTAGTTTGGTTATCCAGAGGTGATCAGTTGATTGATGGGATAAGAGAATATGCTGCGTGTTGTAGATATATGCACATGTTGTGATTTTAGAAACTTTGGATTTTCTAAAACCGAGACATATGTGCTATGTAATTCCATTGGTATGGTAGTAGCACAATTTTACCATAGTGATTTTTTGAATGATTTCTTTGTAAGTGTAGATTTGGGGATGGTGACCCCAAACTGGTTGTTTTGGACAATGAGTGGTCGTTCCCACTCCTTGTATGAACTGGTATGTTCATCGATTTGCGATTGGTTGCTCGTATGCCGAGGGGAATGTTCACCAGTCGGTTTTGTTTCGTTGAGATTCACTGTGTGCGATTTGTTAACATTTTGAGAATTTTGTTCTTTCATATATCGGTTTCTGTGGTTCTGTATTGATCGTTTTGGAGCCTACCATGCGATAGTATTTTCGGTTCTTGTTGATCCTTCGTTGGTAGTATTGAAGTTTATCATGTTGATAATATTTTCGATTGTGTTTTGACCTCTGGCTGGTCATATTGGAGTTTATCACGTTGATGATATTCTCGGTTAATTTGTTGGTTGATCATTGTAAATGATCGTATGAGCATTCGAATTTCATGTCGATGTTTTGGGATTTGTGTCGTTGTGTTGGGCAGATGTTTCTCAGATGTATTGTGCATTATTGATTGTATCAGAATCGGGACTTGATTGTGCGATCAGGCAGACAGGATTTGACACGAATAGATTATTTCATCCGAAGATGATATATTTTTGTTGAGACTCATAGAATTGTGATCGTAAACGTGTTGAAGCTTTACAGTGAAGTCACCTGCTAGTATCTCAGGAGATCGTCGACTTGGAGCATATGTAAGTATGCTATTTTGGTTATTCAGTAATAATGATGATTGATCGTTGTCGTGATGGTTTCGGGATATTTTGGTTGAACGGTTTATTTGTTTTCTATGACGGATTGCAAGTTTCGAGGACGAAACTTATTTTAAGTGGTATAGTATGTAATATCCAGAATTTCTACTACTGTTGTTTGATATTATTTTATCCGAGTTATATTGTACAGCGTGGAATCTGTACAGTATTGATAAAATAAATGAAGGACTGAGATGTCAGTATCGGTATAATTGTCGTACTTGGTCGACAATTGCAATTGAGGATATTATGTATCATATGAGAATATTATGGAATTTAGTATATGTATTCAGTATGTGAGTGTGCGTATCCAGTATGTCGAGACAGACGAGAAGAGTTGGAAATGGCTAAGTGTAGTATTATTAGCGCACGCTAATAATCATGTATAACGCACGCTATCGTACTATTTTAGCGCACGCTAAAGGTAAAAGGCAGCGTATGCTAATACAGTCAGATCGAAAGGAATCTACGTGTGGACCAGGCCACTTTCGGCGCACGTTCTGATAGGTCAACAGATGTTGTAATGTAGTGTTAGCGCACGCTAAAGCATATTGGTTCGCGCACGCTAACTGTATATCGGACGAAAAGGAATCTTATCCTCGTCAGCACTTTCGGCGTGTGGACCTGTCTTCGGGAGCATACAGACAAACGAGTCAACTATGAGTAGCGCACGCTAAGGTTGGACACTTGCGTACGCTAAATAGATGTATTTACGTACGCTATTGCATGGGCATTGCGTACGTAAATCATTTCATACAGTGAGACAGTTGCCTCTGGACTTCGATAGCACGCGCTAACAAAGACAGTTAGCGCACGCTAAGTGTGTAACGTACGTTAACTGAAGATGTTAGCGTACGTTAATAATGTACAGTATATATATAAGTGCAGTTGGCTATTTTTCATCATTTTCATCCATTTCTTCATGTGAGCCGATAGAGAGAGTCTTGAGAAGTATTTGAGGTTCCAAACACTGGATTAAGTTGGAGTTAATCATCCATAACAACATTTGAAGCTTGAAATCATTGGTGATTCTTGGAAATGGATTCAACCTTGGAAATCAATCCATTCTTTCAAAAAGGTAATTACTCTTCACTTTGAGATTTCGTTTTGGATTGTATATGATGTTCTTGAGCTGATGATTATCATATAAAAAGTTGATAAGTATGACTATGAGTTGGATTACCGGATTATGATGATGTTATTGTTGATATGAAGATATTGATATGAATTGGATGGTTTCGAATGTGTTGTTTATCTTCAAAGAGATATGTTGGCTAAGGTCTTCCTTCAATTCGGATCTTTGATGTTGTTGTTGGTTTCTTCATATGATGGTGATCATGGCATGATTATGAGTTCTTGGTGTTTAGGTTGTTGATATTAAGGAAGATGAAATATGAATATATGACATGAATTAAGAGTCGGATGATTACCTATATGTTAAAGGATATTGGATTTTGTTGTTTGATAGCTATGAACATGGTTCAGAATCACTTAGAGTTTTGATAATTGCCATATGTTGATCGGTATCCGAAATGCATGTAATCAGATGTCATTAGCGCACGCTAAGCCTACCGTCTAGCGCACGCTATCGGGAACAACTTAGCGCACGCTACGGTAAGAGATTAACGTACGCTAAGTCAACAGCAGGTAATATATTCTGTTTTGGTTATGAATTCATGATCGTTTAAGTTGGTTTGATCAGACTTGTGGTTAACTGAGATATTGTTGAGCTGTTGGGTTTGTGAATTGGTTTTAGCGGTTTTTGATTATTATCGAATTGTTGTTTAATCGATTATTGCAATAGGTCAAGTTTATTGATCGGTGTTTATAACCGTATCCGCGGTCGTGTTCAAGGATGTTCGTGAATTGCTTTGGTCGGTGCAGGAACTTGTAGATGACGACAATGGATTTGTAACGACTTCATCATCGTCGTATCGGTATCGAGGCAAGTTATTACTTGCTCGGTTTATAATATTTAATGAATGGTTTCGATTTCATTCGCTTATAATTTGTATAGCAATGTTTATAATCGTAATCACGGGGATTTGGATTATAGGTTGTATTCGAGTTTTGGGAATTAAATCATAAGGTATATGATTTACATTCATTGTTGGTATACTTGGTATCGAAGATATGTTGTGGTATAGACGAAGACGTGAATTATCTACCGTTCGTGACATTTTGGATCGTCGAATATTCAGAATAATGGTTCGTGATGGTTTGGACATCGAGATTGCTCTCGAAGGACTCGGAGCAAGTACTCTAATCATTTTTGTCATTTGTGTCGATCATGTTGTGATACATTCGTGTATCATTGTTGTCATGCATTTTTGCATTGTTGTTGTCGTGCATTGTGTATTGTGTTTTGTGCAGTTGTGCATTGTTATCATATGTCCACCATGCTTTGATCCGACGGGAATCATCATGGGAATCTATAGCTGTGTGCGCTGGATCGTTGGACAGGTAATGCCACCATGCTTTGATCCGACGGGATCATCATGGGAATCTATAGCTGTGTGCGCTGGATCGTTGGATTACCATATGTATTGTTGTTGTGCATATGTATATTATGGGTTTGCCATAAGTATACATTGTCGTTATTGTTGTGATCATATTGACGTTGTCATATGAGTATGCATTTGTAGGTCTTGTGTTAGGACTATATCCGTATGTTGTGTTGATCTGATCTCGGATTAGACTGACGTGATGGTAATGGTATTTCGTATCTTGAGGTATGTTCCGTATTTCCTTGGTACTTGTCTTTGATGGACAATCGATTATCGTATTGGAATTGTCGATGTTATCCGATGGATTGAATTGGCTAGAGTTGGTATAATTTCCGTATCGCGAGTTATGATAATGTTTTGAGAACCTTGAGTATTGTTGAGATACCGTACAGATATTTCGGTATTATCTTAATGTGTTGTTAAGGATACAAATCGTGGATTCTCTTAAAGTTATGACGGTAAGATTACATTGGTCGTATTCTTACTTAGTATTTCCATTGATATGTAATTATTGACGAGATGTGATGGTTATCATTGTTGGATATTATGGCTGACCCCGTCGTGGGCTTTCTTTTTAGGTTCTTGGATTATCAAGCTTGTAGCGGTCGTAGAGAGATGAACTTCTCGGGGGATACTGGCAAGCGCATGTATTTGTGTTTTGAGTTTCTGATCAGTTGTTGTATTCCGCTGCTAGAGTATTTTAATTGTTTGTCTTTATCCGCTGCGTGAGTATTCTTAAATGGCCTTTTTGGTATCCGGTAACTTAGGTTACTTTGGCAATCATTTTCTAAATCTATTCTGTCGGTACGTGTAAGCGATAGCTTAACATATGTTTTGAAACTGTTGAGTTTTGGCATTTTGGGCCTTGTGGTTTCAAATGAGTTTTTACGACGGTTTGATAAAAGAGTTTTATAAATCTTCGAATGTTTTTAATAGATAATACCGTCGTTAGCCTCTTGGGCGTTTGTAAATGTTTGCGAAAATTTCCTTCAGCCTTGTGGGTTCCATCTCGGGGCCCACGGCGCTGTAATATTCTGGTCGGATCCGGGTGTTACTGAGGCCGGCCGGCAGTTTTCCGACAAAGGACATCACTTTCGACGGCTTCGGCCGTTTGGTTTGAATTTCTATACTCACTGTTCTGATTTTTCTTTTCAGTTGTTGTTTGATTCGTTTATTTAGAAGTTGTGTAATCCCTAATCCCTATCCCGAGTAGATTCGTGTAATAGTTATATTTGTTATAATTATTGTAATAATTTTGCCACCCGATTCGGACCAATTCTCAACATTGGTACCGGAGCTTTGGTTCGGATCTGTCCGAATCGGGTCAACCCGGATCACTCAGGTATATCGGCTAAACCCTCTCCTTATCTTCTGTTTTTTACTTGCTCGTTGTTCTTTGTGATATTTCCGTTCGTTGTTCTTGGTGATTTTTTCTTTGTGATATTTTTTGTTCGGGTCTTGCTGCTCTTTGTGTTGCTCTCGACCCACTGTTCTTCGTGATCTTCGGCTGACTGTCTCGGCCCTGTTGTTATTGCTTCTGCTGCGTATTGTTGGTAATATTCTGTGTGTTTATTACTACAATTTTACTTCGTGTTGAATCTGGAATTTTTCATAATCGGGCATTTAAACCCTCCTGCCTGGACCGCTTAAGTGTCCTCGGATCTTATAGGGGCCTGGTATTGAATTTTTCAGATTCGTTTAAATTTAATCATCTGTGTGATTTTATTGGTTACTTTGTGTTTCTGAGTTTTGATAAAATTAACCGTTTCCTCCTTGTTTGTATTTTTCACAAATTTTCAAAAACTTTGTTCATTTTGAAAATTAAAATGGGAACGATCTCTGCCTTCTCTGTGGCCCCATTTGATGGAAAAGGTGATTTTGCCATTTGTCAACAAAAAATGAAAAGCATACTCATTCAACAAAAATGTTTCAAAGCTATTGATAATTCTTTCGCTTCTAATGTGACGGCGGATAAAAAGGATGAACTTGATGAGTTTGCTTATTCTGTGATTATCTTGAACCTTTCTGACTCTGTGATAAGAAAATTAGGTAAACATGGTTCGGCTAAAGAATTATGGGAAAAATTAGAAGAAATGTATACTGAAACTTCGCTGCCAAATAAATTGTTTCTTCTTGAAAAAATTTTCCGCTACAAGCTTGATCTTAATAAAGACATTGATGCTAATTTAGACGTGTTTACAAAACTGGTTCAAGATATAAAGTTAACGGGAGATAAAAACATCGATGATTACACTCCGATTGTTCTTTTGAATGCTATTCCTGATTCTTATAGTGATGTGAAATCTGCCATTAAATATGGTAGAGATCAAGTGACCTTGGATATTGTTGTAAACGGCTTGAAAAGCAAAGAGCTAGATTTGAAAAACAATAAAGGTGCTGCCCTTAGAAATCTTGGCGAGGTTAATTTTGTCAAAGGAAAACCACAAAAACGCTTTCAAAATAAAAAGTCTTCCAATAGTCAAAATAACCAAGCCAACAAGAAAAAGGGCAATGAAAAATTTCGGTTTAAACCTAGACCTAATAATCGTAAGTGTTACAATTGTGGTGAATATGGTCACTACATTCAAGACTGCACTAAACCTAAGAAAAACCGAGAATCAACAGGCTAACTTAGTCATCGGTGAAAATCGGGTGATGTGTTTATGATTTCTGATGCTACGCATGCTTCTGTGAACTCTGTGTTAGCTGACCTCGGTGAAAATGATTGGCTGGTTGATTCTGGATGCACATTTCACATGACTCCGCATAAACAACTTTTTTCTAGCTATCGTGATTTGAAAAATCGATATGTGTCTATGCCGGATCATGTAAAACGAAATGTTGCTGGAGTAGGAACTGTGTGCCTTAAATTCGAATCTGGTAATTCGATAACTTTGGAAAATGTTAGGCATGTTCCTCACTTAGCTCATAATTTAATGTCATGTGCATGTCTTGAAGATGATGGTTTTGAAGGTACATGGGGTAAGGGTGCAATGAAAGTTACGAGAGGTCCCAAAACCTTTTTTGTCGCCATTCGTAAACTGAACTTATATATTTGTTCCACTGTAAGTAACTTTTCCGTTAATGCAGTACATGGAGATAAAACTGAAATCTGGCATAAACGGTTGGGTCACATTAGTGGTAAAGGTCTTGAAATATTGCACAAAAATGGTTGTTTTGGGAATGATAAAATATCTGACTTGCCATTTTGTGATAACTGTGTGTATGGTAAGCAACATCGTGCGAACTTTCCTCATTCACCTTCCCCAAACCCCCCTAAGAGTTCAAATGTGTTTGAATGTCTACATGCTGATGTGTGGGGGCCTGCCAGTGTTCCGACACATGGCGGAAACCGATATTTTTTGTCTGTGATTGATGATTATTCCAGGAAAGTCTTTGTGTTTCTCCTTAAGAACAAATCTGATGTGTTTGACACGTTCAAAACGTGGAAAATTTTAATTGAAAATCAGACCGGTAAGAAAATTAAAATTTTGAGAACTGACAACGGCCTGGAATTTTGCAATAATTTTTTTGATACTTTGTGTGCGGAAAGTGGTATTCAAAGGCATAGGACAGCACCCTACACCCCCCAACAAAACGGAATCGCTGAGCACATGAACCGAACCCTCCTTGATAGGGTAAGGTCTATGCTCGTCAGCTCCGGATTGTCAAAACGTTTTTGGGGTGAGGCTTTATCTACAGCTGCCTATATTATAAACAGATCTCCATCTGTCCCTTTGAATGGAAACTATCCAGAATCTGTGTGGACTGGTAGTAATATTGATTTCTCAAATCTTCGTGTATTTGGGTGTGCTGCATATGTTCATCAAAAACAAGATAAACTAGAACCTAGATCGATAAGATGTGTGTTCTTAGGCTACCCGGAGGGAGTTAAGGGATTTATGTTATGGCTTAAGGGCGAACCAGGGTTTAAGGTGCTAATTAGTAGGGATGTTATATTTAATTTCCTTGTCTTGAACATCCTGCACCCGCAGCCGTGAACATACCTAATCCAGAATATGTTTCTAACTACCCTACCTTGAGTGAGGTGGAGCCTGAAAATGATGAAACTTTGCATGCTGAAAATAAAAATCATTCCGAAAATTCTAGTGATGAAGTAATTGAAAATGTTGATGAAAGTGCTGATCTGACCAACTATCAATTAACTAGAGATAGGCCTAGAAGAGAGAATGTTAGGAGGCCTCATCACTTTGATGATTTTCATATGATGTCCCATGCTTGCAATGTGTTTGAATCTTTAGATAATAACGAACCTAAAAGCTACAAAGATGCTTTAAAATATGAAAATGCTTCTGATTGGTTAAATGCTATGAATGATGAAATGAATTCCCTGCATGTTAACCAAACCTGGACTCTTGTTCCAAAACCTGATCGTTGTTCTCTTGTGGACTGTAAGTGGTTATTTAAGGTTAAGAATGAAGTAGAGAATATCAGATTTAAAGCTAGGTTGGTTGCTAAAGGTTTCACTCAAAAGGAAGGAATTGATTATACTGAGATATTTGCTCCTGTTGTGAAATTCACCACCGTGCGTATCATGCATGCTTTAGTTGCTCACTTTAATTGGGAATTAAAACAAATGGATGTTAAAACAGCCTTTCTTCATGGTGAATTAAATGAGAAAATTTATATGAGGCAATGAAGGTTTTGTCGACTCTAAGAAACTCCGATCACGTTTGCCTTCTTAAAAAGGCTCTTTATGGCCTGAAACAGTCTCCAAGGCAATAGAACAAGAAATTTGACTCTTACATGCTTTCTTTAAAATTTAAACGTAGTTCGTATGACCCTTGTCTCTATTTTAAAGAAAACTCCACTGTTCCTATCTTCTTGCTTATCTATGTGGATGACATGTTACTTGTGAGTCCGTGCATGAAATTGATTGATCATGTTAGATCGTGTCTTAGTGATCAATTTGACATGAAATACCTTGGAGACGCCTTAAAATTTTAGGCATGAACATTGTTAGAGATAGGAAAAACTGTTCTTTGTTTCTAAATCAGTCTTCCTACATTGAGAAAATACTTGAAAAATTTTCTATGACTGCTGCAAAACCTGCTTCTGTGCCTCTTGCTGCCCATTTTCTATTATGCAAAGATCAATCTCCGAAAACTAGTGAAGAAGGAAAATCAATGGAAAAAGTTCCCTACGCTAATGCTATAGGATCAGTCATGTATCTCATGGTTAGTACCAGACCTGATATAGCCTATGCTGTTAGTTGCTTGAGTAGATACATGTCTAATCCTGGTATGCCACATTGGGAAGCCTTGAAGTGGCTTCTCCGTTATCTGAAATCCTCTGTGGATGTTGGTATTAAGTTTTCTAAATCTGGTGATGGTGTTAAACTTGTTGGATATGTGGATTCTAACTTTGCTAATGATCGTGACAATCGAAAATCCACGACCTCTTATGTGTTTACCCTTTGTGGCTCTTGCATTAGTTGGAAATCTCGATTCTGAGAATGTTGTTGCTTTATCTACAACTGAATCTGAATATGTTGCTACAACTGAGGCATTTAAAGAAGCCATATGGCTAAAGGGTCTTCTGTCCGAAATCGGTTTTCTGAAAGAAAAAGTCGTGGTATTTTCAGATAGTCAATCTGGAATTCAGCTATGCAAAAATCCTGTCTTTCATGACCGCACTAAACATATTGATGTTAAATTTCATTTTATTCGTGACATTGTTGAAAAAGGTGAACTTGAGCTTGGAAAAATTCCTTCAGAATTCAATCCTGCAGATATGGGCACCAAATGTTTGCCTTTGGAGAAGTTTGTGTCCTGCACTGACCTGCTGAACTTGAGAACTCAAGACTAACTCTTAGTCTTTGCCTTCTTTGTGATGGCTTTACATTCTTAGTGAATTATTATGCTATCTTTGTGATAGCCCTGCTGTCTTAGTGATTGCTTTCTTTGTGATTACCTGTACTTACTTTGTGTTTTGTGTGCAGGTGATGTCCTACGGCGATGATGACCTCTGTCTCCCTTATGTACCCCGATGACTCATTTGGCCCAGGTGGAGAATTGTTGGGTTTAATTGGCCCAAATGAATAAAATAATGAGGGCCCAATTTATATCTCCTGCAGCCCACTTAAAATCGGACTCGGCCCGGAACCTTTTGGAAGCAGCCCATTAGTCTGGGATTAATAATGGCCATTTATCTGGTATCTTTTAATCCTGGCCATTGGTTTTATATTTACCCTAAATATAAAAACCCTTACCCCAAACCCTACCCCTCACTTCACTCCCCTCTCTCGCCGTCACTCTTCATCCTCCCGATTTTCTTTCCTTCTTCTCCTCGGTTTTGACCTGTTCTTCTGAGATGGAAACTAAATCTTCCCGATTTCCTTTCTTCATTTTGTTGTTCCGATTCTCCTATAAATTCCGATTTCGGATGAGATGAAAGCACAACAAAAACGAAGAGAGAGCAAGTAATATCTTTCTGATTTCCTCGATTTTCTCTGTGAAATAATTGAGGGTTTTTGTGGGTGAGGCTTGTGAGAGTTCGGATCTGAGTTTCTGGGGTTTTGTTTCGGTTGCTTTGTGCTTCGATTCATTTCTGGGGTTTTGTTTTGGTTGCTTTGTGCTTCAATTCATTTTTGGGGTTTGTATCGGTTGAATCTTGCTTGGTGCTTTGATTCTTTGGTGGTTGCTTCCGGTTCCGGTGGTGGGCTTCGTTTCGAGGTGCTGGCCGCGGGTCTTTGTGAGTCCTGGACATGGCTATGGGGACGGAGGACTGAGCCGGCCGGTTTTTTTCGACAGTGACATCACTTTCGACGGCTTCGGCCGTTTGGTTTGAATTTCTATACTCACTGTTCTGATTTTTCTTTTCAGTTGTTGTTTGATTCATTTATTTAGAAGTTGTGTAATCCCTAATCCCTATCCCGAGTAGATTCGTGTAATAGTTATATTTGTTATAATTATTGTAATAATTTTGCCACCCGATTCGGACCAATTCTCAACAGTAGTGTTAGACCCGGCGCTATAAAAATTCCCACATTTCTTGCAACGCGCCCTTTCATTACCATCTTTCATAACACACAAATCGAAATTAGACCACACATCACCTTTTCGGGTAGTTGGTTTAACTTTAAAAACATCATCATTTGTGTAATGTTGTTTTCGGGTATTGCTAGTAGCAACGGAGGGAGTAGTGGAAGCTTGTTGTGATTGTGAGTTTTCCATTATAATGAATTAGCGAGATTAGAGCGTTTTTGAGAGATTAAAGAAAGAAATGAGATTGTTTTTGATGTGTTTTCAACCCCAACTCATTACTTCTATTTATACTAACAATCCATGGCCTAAAAGCATCAAAAATCATCAAAAAAAAAAAAAAACGGCTAGTTTTGCTAAGGAGCCATTGGCTTGGATTTTTTAAGAAAAAACCGGAAAAACCGGTTAACGGTCAAATTTTTTTTTTTTTTTTTGAAAACGGCTATATTAAAAACCGGTTAAAACCGGTTAAAACTTAAAACGGGTATATTTTCTTTTTATATAAATTTTTTTTATATATTTAATAAATAAAAAACCGGTTTAAACCGGTTATTTTTAAAAACCGGATAAAATCGGTTATAGAACCGGTACGTGGAAAAAACCCAAAACCGGTCTAACCGGTTCGGTTTTTAAAAAACCGGTTGCGGGTTTTTTTTCGGTTTACAAAAAAACCGGTTCCATATTTGCACCTCTAGTAGGAACCGACTTTTATTTTTTGTATAAGATGGCTTGGATCAAATTCTAGTTGGGCTTGGATTTGGTAAGTAACAAAATTAGCCCAAAACCTTATATATATTTAAACCAATTAGCCCAATGTTATATTTATATTACTATTTATTTATTTAGCTTATGGTATAATTAAAGTAGATAATTAAAATGTTAATCCGAATTTTAGGGAGTTATAGACAAAGACAAGGGTGGGTTGGGTATAAATAGTTTAAAAGCTTCCAATTTAGCTCTTTTATATAAATGGTGATGGAGATTCCTGAATGATAATGATTCGATATGGAAAAAAGTGATTAAAAGCATTCACGGTAGGGATGGAGGTTTTGGCACATCCGATCGAAAACCTTTTGGTAATGGAGTGTGGGCGTCTATTGTTAAAGTTGTTGATCAAATGCATGAGAAACAAATTATGCCTTTGGGTTCGATGGCTTTACATGTAGGAAATGGACGTAATGTTTCTTTCTGGAATGACATTTGGGTTGGCGATCATCGGTTACGAGACAAATTCCCCAGATTGTACGATATGGGGTCGAATAAAGAATGTTTCATTGCTGAGCGTCGGGTAGAAGATCAATGGGTTTGGTCGTGGAATCGAAGTATTAGAAGTGGAAGCAGAATAGAGCACCAATTGATGGAAATGTTAGCTATGTTAATGAACGTAAACTTCACTGATACATATGACAAATGGAAATGGGAGTTTGAATTGGATGGAATATTCTCGGTGCGTAGTGCGAGGAAGATAATTGACTCTAGTTTTCTTAGAACAGGTAATATTGTTACAAGATGGTGTAGCAATGTCCCGATCAAAGTTAATATAATGATGTGGCGTCTTATGTGGGATCGGTTGCCAACGAGAATGAATCTTGCTGCTAAAGACATAGATATCCCATCGTGTTATGCCCTATATGTAATAATGAGATTGAATCTTCGGATCATACTTTCTTTAAATGTGATACGGCGGTTCATCTTTGGAGAAGGGTATCGAGATGGTGTGATTTGAATCTGCCTAGTTTTGATAACATCTCCTCGATGCTTAGCTGGTTGGAATCGATTGGTGTTCAAAGAAGGAGAATCCTAGAGGTGATTCTATATACCAAAGTGTGGTGTATTTGGAGGTTTCGAAACGGAGTGGTGTTCAAAGATTCAACCATGAAAAGAGCTTTATTTTCGAGTCCATTGTTCTTAACTCTTACTATTGGTTTTCGAGTAGATGTAAAAAACATAACATCTCATGGACATTGTGGCTTCAAAACCCAATGTTGCATTTCTTTGTATAAGTTGCTAGTTTCTTTCTAGCTTGTTTTATTTTATGATTTTTATCTCACCGTTGAAAAAAAAAAAAGGGGTCAACATTAACAATATTCAAACAAATACACGATCATTTTTTTAGATCTTATTACTAAAAACAAACAAGGCCTAGTTTATTAAGAGAGCCAAAGAAAGTGTAACTTACAAATTTAGTTTTTGCTAAACCTGTTGATTTTCATATAATTCTAGTAGAGCATAAAATTCGCTTTTGTTACTTTTGCCCTGTCAATTATGTTTTGGTCATTCCAATCCCAAGTTATAGGATTATTTTTTATTTTTTATTTTAACCGAAAACATAATTCTGAATTTGGTTTTCAATTCGGTTTAGACAACTTTGAATTCGCTTAAGTTTGGCCTTCGAAATTCTCAACACAAGGTATATGAACCGAAAATCCAAAAGCGAAAATCCGTTGCTGCCTTCTTTTGTATCCTTGTTTTTGCCTATCTTCGCCTTCGAGTAAAAAACACTAGTGTTACAAAACACAATTTTTCCAAAGATGATGCTACCTTTGTTTTTTGTCCACTGGTTCGGTGCACAACATTTTTCATAGTTCAAAGAAAGAGAAATTCTTCTACGAAACACAAGCAACATTAAATAACTTAAAGAAATGGTTACAAGTTCAACTTATTACACGTTTGTGCTACACAAAATAGTACTCGCAAATAAGTAGATTAGGACCAGTTGGTTCAATCCAGGCATGAGGGGCAAGAAGATATTTCGTTCAAGAAATCTCCAAAACTTTCTTGAAAGTTTTTGTTATGAAAGTGTGATACTGCATGTTTCAAGTGAATAGAATAACATATCATTCATGTTCTCATTCTTGGGCAATCTTGGAAAGAAGATCTTGTTCTCCAAATGTGGTGTTTTGGCCTCAATGCGGAGAGATGACATACCACAAATAAAAATCATATGTTTCCCTAAACTATCTATTTTAACCCATTCTTGTGTAGAATCATCAAACTTGAAAACCTCTACCGATTCTCCAAACTTCCCCACAATGACATGTAAAAGATGTTGATCACACCTCAACAGAAAGATCGAGCCAAAGATGTGCAACAACTTGTTGGGGCTTTGGCTAAATTAGGCTTCCATGAATGTTGATCTTCTCGCCCATTTCTTCAAAAACATCAAGTCCTCTATCATCCCTCAAGGCATAAAGATCTCGGCCAAATAATGTTAGAGACGAAACAATCATCACCATATATATCTAAAAGAATCCTACGCCAGATGGTTCCCCGCCTACAAAGTGGATACAAACATGATAATAGTATCGATCTATAGTAATTCCAACAACCATACAATCGGGAGAAGTGGGTGGTGCTGAGAAACTGAATATATCTGCATCACGTAACTGTGGAAGCTCGCGGATATCACTTGTGAAAGGGTTATAAAACACCAATGATCCACTATATTTTAAAATCAGCAACCAACCATACCTCGAACCCTTTATTTCGAAATCGCAAATCAATTCTTGAGGTGTTTTTATAAAATACTTGTCACCAAACATGGGATCAGTAAAAGTGATAATGCCTTTATGTTTGTCAAACGCAATCAGCCATGGTGTAGGCAACGAATACTTTTGCAAGCTCTTTGATGCTTTTCCGTTGTTCCATGGTATCAAAGGTGCTGCTAAGTGACAACTTTTGCATGCAGAACGAAACTTGAGGTATTCAACACCAACAGAAAACTCCATTACCATCCCCAAAACATGAAGCGGAAGATTGAGCAGGTGTGATTCATCCTCGTAACCCTTGACTGGTTTTACAATTATACTAACATCCTTGTCACCTTCTTGTCTAAAATCAGCATTCTCACTTTTTAACCTACAAAAAAAATACAATTTTCAAAAACGTACTTCTCTTTTCGTGTTGTCGGAGAGAAGAAGATGCTTAAGAGGGATGTCACATGAGCTAATTATAAATAATAAAAGTGATCTACACATCTATAATAAAACATAAATCACATTTCATAAATTCCGAGAAAATTACTGTTCTTATTTTCAACCAATTTAACACAAAACTCCATGTTCAAACCACGAAATGGAAAAGCGAGCGGAGTGTGATTCAACCTGCCGATTAACCTTAACTGATCGTACGAGTATCCCATCCTCCATGTCGCCCTCTTTTTCTTGTTTACAATCAACATATACACGATTACTTTCTAACCTACATAAAATATAATTCTTAGGGAAACAATTTCCAGCAAATAAATACATTACAATACATTTTATAGCAAATGGATTACAATACCTGGTGCACTCGAGCATTGCCCACGCTGACACATGGTTCGTTCCTGCTAAACAAGGAATATGAGATAAGGAGATAGATTTATCTTTGACGTTATGCAGTATATGATTTTTCCCTCATCGGCAAGAATATGTATATAACCTCCTAATTCTGATGACGCAATTGCAGGGCTGTAAAATGATGACTCGGTAGCAAGTTCCACGGATAACATAGTGTCTTTGAGGTCTTCCAATTCTTCCCACCTCATATTATCCATGTCCAGTTTAAAAACATACACACCACTAACTGATGTACTTGTCCATGTCTCGTCTTTTAAACCTAATACAATCATCAACAGTTCTGAACAAGACCCTTTCAGTAAAGGTACACTGAAAGAATCAACAATGCGAGGACAATGGAATTCCAAAACTGGCAATAAAGTTATCACGACTTCTTTTAGTTTCTTGTATTTCCGATCATTAACCACAATGCCAAACTCTACAAGAAGTAGACTAAGACTAGTCGTGTCAGATTCCATAAAGTAAGCATATACTTTACTATTGCAACAAGTTAGGCTATAAAACGAACCATCAAAACCCGTAATGCTCCTTAACTGTTTGGCAAATGTCTTTTCGGTCCATCTTAATTTCATTCTTTTATGTGCATTCCGGAAATATGAATCGCTCCCAATCCAACAAAACACAATGTTGGGTTTTTTGGTTCTCGTTAACAAAAGAACCGAATTGGGATGATCGGGAGGGTGACAAACAACAATGTGTGATATCATCATAATCTTCTTCTGATCTTTTATGAATTAACGGAGGGAGATTAATGATTTGAGAAGTGAATGGGTTCCAAAGAGTCCACATGACATCACGTGGATGGTTCGAGGAGAGAACCGCCCAACAGCCATGAAAACACCCTCGGATACGTTTTCCGAGTAACTCGGGGATTTGGCAGCGATAATAAGACATTGGATCATTTAAGTTGTAGAAAATATGGACTTGTGTGTCGTCATCTTCTTGGGCTTCCGAGTTCTGAGCAACAAACCAGGAATGTTTAGGAGATAAGGAGGCACTGAACCACAGAATATCTGTTGATGTTCCATCTAAGATAATCTTTGTTATAGCGTATGAATGCCCCTGTGCAAGGTGTCAGAATGTGATTAATTCAAACTTAATAAGAAAATTAGAATCTTAAAGCTTTCACACTACAATGTATTTGAAAGTAGTATTTTAATAGCACCTCATACTTCATCTAGCGGGCAGGTAATTAGTCCGTATTTGGTTATGGTTGATACAATAAGCATGAAATTCTTACAAAAAATCAAACATAAGCAGTGATGGAGCTAAGATTTTTCATTAGGGTAGGCTAAAAAATGAAAAATCCTTGCAGCAAGTAAATACAATGAAAAAAGAAAAGAAAAGAAAAAAAAAAAAGGTTAGACTGAAACCAAATAGTGAATTAATAACTAACGGGTGGATGTAGATGATTAGAACATGACTAATTGGTTCAGTCATTGGCCTATCAAACTTTCATTATTAGACTGACACCCTTAGTTCCTAGTAGTTACTCCTAATAGTGGATGAGCCAGTTTTGTTATTACTAATAGCTAAAGGCTGATTTTTATCAAATCTTTTAAGAATCTTGATAATGGATTTATATAAATAGATCAAACTAATAGGCGAAAACCTCAATAAAAAGTGCATAAGACTTGTAAAGTTTGGATTTTTTATGAAACTTTATATACTCAAATCAACAACTGATAACAGAGCATCAAATTGATAGGTAAAAAAGCTTATAAAGAGTGCATAAGACTTGTAAAGTTCACATTTTATATAATAACTGAACAAATCAAACAAAAACAATAATTAACATTGTAAAAAGTATAAGACTAGTAACGTTTGTTCATAAAATCTTTGAACAAATCAAGCACGAACAAGACATAAACACATGAATTAACAGGTAAAAAAAACAATCGGAGCATATAACAGGTTCCTCGGTGATACCAAACAAGCATTATAATAATACAATTAACTCTGAAAAAACTTAATTCATACCTTAAACTTGAAGAAAAATCGAAACTTGATTCGAAATCCTAACCCAGTTTTCGATTCCCGACTCTTTTTGGTTTTTCAATAAATAAATAATCTTTAATTTATACACCACCAGTTTCATATGATTTGGGAAGTGTGTTTGTTTGTGTTTCCTTAAATCTTTGTCTTTTTTTATAAAATTACGGTTTCGCCCCCACTTTCTTTTTTAGATATTCTTTCCATAGATGTGAGCCGATGTGGGGTGTTTGGGATCGTGTTTTGTAACGCACATGTTTTAATAACGCGTGATTTACCTCGTTCAAAGCGGCACGTGTTTTAATAGAGTTTGTACATACGTCGATTTTGTAAACCACGGGTTATTAAAATTAGTCGTGCCAAACACTCTTTATGACGTATAAGGATCCGGATTAGCGCAGCACTAGACTTAATCTAGAAATGGACCGGACAATAACTCCAAGGTCCGTCCATCCGGACCGGACAATAACTCCAAGGTCCGTCCATCCGGACCATAATCTCAAGCTCCGTCTATTCGGACTAACACGGAACGAATCCGTCTATCCGCATTCCAGACATTGAGTCCGGAACATCCATATAAGTTTGGACCACAGTTCAACTAAAAGAGCAAGGAATCTCGTCGGCACATCTGTAGCTGACCTAGGCAGGCCCCATACAGGGAAACTCCGCAGTTCCCTCCCAAAAGCATTGCCATCACCGGCAAGATGCCAAAAGGAAGAGTTGACCTGGAAGTTTGCCGCCCAAAAATATCATTATCACAACACGTGATTGCAGACAACCCGACAAAAAGACCTCTGGTATAAATAGAGGGCATCCTGCCACTCTCAACTGTATCACATTCTTACTCTCACTAAACACACTTTCTCTCTCTACCAATACTTACTCTCACACCCGAGGTTGACCGCGGAAGTCCCTCTTTCGCGGTGAGACTAACAGTCTAACGGTGTTTTGTTTATGTTCTTAGCAGAATACAGAAGATTATATCCGAGTAGTACAAGATTAGCCTAACCTAAAGCTAGCTTAAACTAGTCTTTACTTGGTGCCCCAGTTTTGTACTAACAAGTGGCTCCATCCGTGAGATGCTGATACATAACTGCGTCCCAAAAAGAAGCTTCACCATGAGCAATCAGGAAAATGGCTCGTCTCCTGTTGTTGCCCAAAATATTTATCCGAAGATTAATACTGCTGGAGACGGACAACAAACAATAATTGCGGGAGCACTTCCGAGAGAAGATAAATAAAACAAGATTTGCCGGGTTTGTTAGGCCCGGGCTTGAATGCTCTCGCGAGATGTTATTAATACGAATATTCGTGGATACAAGTATTAATGGGAGAAATCTAAATACAATGAGTGTAAAAAGACTCTGTTAATCCGGCTCTTGAGCGAAGCTAGGTGTTCTTCGTCCCGCCGATCGTCTGCCTGATGGAGAAAGGCCGGGAGAAGTAAGACCGAAAGAAAGCTGTTGCCAAGAGTTGGAGATTTGCCAAGTGTTATGTATTTTGCTTCTGTGTCGTGTGAAATGCGAGAATGCCGAGAGTGCAGAGTCAAAATCCAAGTGCAGGCTGCCTTCTTTATATAGGGGTTGAGGTGCCCTGTCCCTTAGTGGGCGATCGCCTTTCGGCATTTAATGTAATGGGGCGATCGTCCTAAAGGGCACATGGGTCATCTGTAAAAGTCTAAGGCTGCGGCAGCGACCAGTGTCTTGGTCCAATGAGGATCCGACGCGTCCTAATCTTGTCACGGGATGTCCCACTTTGTTACTTTCGGCGGACTTTGTCGATAGGAAAGGTAGGTGACAGTGTGGTCACCGATCTTGTCCGTCGGCTCCTTTCGCAGTGGTCTGTGGCCCTGTTGGTAGGTGAGGTAGGTGACAGTTTGTCGGCGCCTTTTGTGGATCTCGCACGTGGGTCTTTGTCTGTGGCTCGGCCTTGGCCGACTGGATGGCCATCGGCCCAGATCGTCATGATGCGGTCGTCTCTAGCTGGACACCGAGGATCGTTCTCGGACAGTCACTGAAAGTCGGCATTGGTCGGTCACCAAGGGTCGGTCGGCAAGGCGCCGAGAGATGATCGTCCATAAGCCGGTCGCCAGGAGTCGGTCGCCAAGTATCGAGTGACGATCGCCTTTGATGTCGATCGCTCGGTACCGGGACTTGTCGCTGGTCGGCAGCTCTTCTTTGGACGCTCGGCAGTGACTCGGTTGCTTGACCTCCTAGGCAATCGCCGGTCGGAAGGTGTTAATTCTTGACACAACAATTGCCCCCCAGCTTTCTCCTATGTTGAAGACATGGGGCGAGGTGGTTCTTGCTGGCGATCATGTATGGATGAGGATGGGCGACCTGAACTGACTTAGGATTCGGACTTGGGCTACATGGTCGATTGGCTTTGGCTATCTTTCGGTCTTGTACCTGCAAAACAACATTGGCCGATCCTCCATGGAAACGTGGTGGTTTCGCTTTGTTTGAGGAATCGTGCACAGTCGCGGAGATCGATGGACCGACCCCATGACCGTGTCTTGGTGCGCGAAGACAATGAGTGTCTCGTGACTCACTTTATTATGAGGGTCCTCTGTTAGGCTGCGCCTTGCCTCGTATTTAAACGAAGGGCGTGCGGTCTCGGTCTAGAGGAGTCCTTGCGCGGGGCAGCGTCGGATGAATCAACTCCACCTCCGCGGCTTGTTAGCTCTGCTTCCACCTCGGCCAGCCATGGAGATGGCCGACCTCGACGGTGTACGTTGAGACGGGGTTGTGGAATGAGTCCACTGGTTAATGTTGGAGAGCCCTCTGACTACGCCGGCCTCGTATTTAAACGAAGGGCGGGCGGTCTCGGCCGAAAGGGACCTTGCATGGCCGAAGCAGCCGGTTCCATCGACTGCCAGGGCCATGGCTTTATGACGTGCGGTGGAGGCGATCTTATGCCTTAGTCCGTCATGTTATATGCTGGACTGTAGATGGCGATCGTGTCCACCGGGTTGCCGATGATGTAGCGTGATGATCGCGATCGGGTCAGAAGATCGCGATCGTCGCTCGGCTGCCGATCGCTTTATTCGTAGGTCGATGTCGACGATCGGGCGGGAGATCGTCGTCCGGGCGCCGATCGCGCTGCTCACAGGCTAAGAAGGAACCTTTGCCTGGCCAGAAAATCTGCGGCTCTAGCCCGGAAAGCTGCGTAGGTTGTAGGTTGGGTCTTCGTGAGATGCCTGAACATAGGCGAAAAACCCTGAAATCCTCCCAGGACCGCGTAGAGGGCAGTCTCATCGCTTATGGGTTCGCCATTGAGGATGATTACGTCTACCCGGTCGATGTATTCCGAGTCGGACTCTTCTTCTCCCTGCTTGATTTGCATCATGCGGAGGGGACCTTCGGGCCGGACGACCCTGGTGGCGAAATACTCCGTGAAGACGTGCGCCAGCTCGTTAAAGGAGCCAATGGACCGAGGTGGCAATGAAGTGTACCACCGGTGGGCGAGGTCGTCCCGGCGTCGGAGGAACATTCGGCACTGGTCGCGTCGGATGCCCCGCACCCGGTCATGTAGATGTTGAACTTCCTCAGTGCACTTGGGGTCCGATCGCCTCGTACATGGGTGTTTGCGGGGAGCGATCTTATCTTTGCCGCACGGGGCGAGCTCGATGTCGATCGTGGCGGCTCGCTTGGCCGGCGATCGTCTTCTTGGCGCCGCCACAGATTCGGGAGCGCCTTCATGTCGTTGAGTTGACGTTGCATCGCAGCCATCGCCGTGGCTTGGTCGCTTGCAGATCGGCTTTGGGAGCAGGAGCCGAGGCGATCGTGCACCGATCTCCGGGCTCCGCTGCCGCCGGCCTCGGCAATTCGGCGAGGGGGAGCCAGACGGCTAGGCTGCCTTCTGGGAGTCGGGTAGGCCGAGCTCCTGGTGACGGACTCAAACTCCGTCATCTCGTAGCTGGGGCCGGACTGCCCCGGTAGCCAGGTTGGGTCACTGCCCAGGCGATCGAAGACAGAGGTGCCCCGGATGGCGAGGGCCTCTTCTTGCGGACGGGAGCCTCCTGGCGATCGCTCGGCCAGTGAAGCCTTGAGCTTCCGCTTGGACTTCCGTCGGACAGCCGAGGGGGCGATAGCAGGAGGCGCGTTGAGAGCACTCCGTCGCTCCTGTAGGACGGCCAGGGCCCCTTCGATCTGTTCCTTGGTTCGGAACCGATCGAGCGAGAGGCTTGGGCCGCCGTCCAGGGACGGGATCGAGCGTCTCTGACCGCGGCGGCTACCTTCCACCATCGGCTGTGGCTCGGACTGGGATGGAACAGGGGGTTTGGCCGGCTGGTCAGCGGCTTTCTTCGACGCGGAGGCGGAAGACATGATTTCTGAAGGATTCCTTTGAAGTGCAGTAAGTGTCACTTCAAGTATCTGCCCCGAGAACAGTGAGTGTTTTTCGGGACGGTAGGTGAAAAAATTCGAGGGTTGGATGCCCTCCTTCTAGCGCCAATTGTTGTTGCCCAAAATATTTATCCGAAGATTAATACTGCTGGAGACGGACAACAAACAATAATTGCGGGAGCACTTCCGAGAGAAGATAAATAAAACAAGATTTGCCGGGTTTGTTAGGCCCGGGCTTGAATGCTCTCGCGAGATGTTATTAATACGAATATTCGTGGATACAAGTATTAATGGGAGAAATCTAAATACAATGAGTGTAAAAAGACTCTGTTAATCCGGCTCTTGAGCGAAGCTAGGTGTTCTTCGTCCCGCCGATCGTCTGCCTGATGGAGAAAGGCCGGGAAAAGTAAGACCGAAAGAAAGCTGTTGCCAAGAGTTGGAGATTTGCCAAGTGTTATGTATTTTGCTTCTGTGTCGTGTGAAATGCGAGAATGCCGAGAGTGCAGAGTCAAAATCCAAGTGCAGGCTGCCTTCTTTATATAGGGGTTGAGGTGCCCTGTCCCTTAGTGGGCGATCGCCTTTCGGCATTTAATGTAATGGGGCGATCGTCCTAAAGGGCACATGGGCTGTCTGCCAAAAGTCTAAGGCTGCAGCTAGCAGCCAGCTGTGCGGTCCAATGAGGATCCAGCACGCGTCCGGAAGTACTGTCACAGGATGTCCCACTTTGTTACTTTCGGCGGACTTTGTCAGTAGGAAAGGTAGGTGACAGGCTGTGGTCACCAGTCTTGTCCGTCAGCTCCTTTCGCAGGTCTGTGGCCCTGTTGGTAGGTGAGGTAGGTGACAGGTTTGTCAGCGCCTTTTGTGGATCTGCACGTGGGTGCTGTCCTGTGGCTCGGCCTTGGCCGACTGGATGGCCATCGGCCCAGATCGTCATGATGCGGTCGTCTCTAGCTGGACACCGAGGATCGTTCTCGGACAGTCACTGAAAGTCGGCATTGGTCGGTCACCAAGGGTCGGTCGGCAAGGCGCCGAGAGATGATCGTCCATAAGCCGGTCGCCAGGAGTCGGTCGCCAAGTATCGAGTGACGATCGCCTTTGATGTCGATCGCTCGGTACTGGGACTTGTCGCTGGTCGGCAGCTCTTCTTTGGACGCTCGGCAGTGACTCGGTCGCTTGACCTCCTAGGCGATCGCCGGTCGGAAGGTGTTAATTCTTAACACAACATCTCCAACCCAAAAGCGCAACCGAAACACTCTAGGGAAGGAGAAGGATAAGGGAGTAGAGGAACCTTTGACGGGCCCTTTCCCAGACAAAGTGATAAGGGAGTTATGTGAAAAGCACTACGACCAACTCTTGTCTGTAATGGCCGAGAAGGTTCATGAAGAAAAGTGAAGGCAAGTCAAAACACGCCTCGACTTTGATGACGAAGCACAAAGTGACTCGCGACCTAGGGAAAGGCCCCGAATCTTGGAGTCCAAATCGTTAGTGGCAAAGAAAGCAAAGAAAAAGCGAAAGGCTAGCCCTAGTGCTAGGCCCGGACCTTCCGAATACTCTTGCTCCCAAAGTGCTTTCTCCAGACTCAGCAGTGGAGAGACAAAAAGTGAAGATGAGAAAACTAAGTTTCCTCGAATTAGCGTCTTTTCCCGCCTGGGAGAAGAGTGGAGAGACGTTAAGTCGCGTTTAAGGGAAAGAAGGCCGGAGGAGTCTACCCAGCTCCGGTCGAAAAGCCGCGCTCGCCGGGAGCGTAGGGCTGGAGCCCGGCGTAAAAGGCACGACCACTGCCAGTCAGAGGGAAGAGATGTTCATAGACAAGAAACAACAGGTTCGACCCAAAGCCACGCGTCCTTCCAAAGGGTGGGGGACCACGGGGAAAGAACCGTTCGTTCTGACCCCGGCAGGTAAAGGGAATGGACCCACGAAGAAAGCGAAGATAGTGCTGGGGGGCACTGGAAATCCTGATCCGAAAAGCGCGAGGCTGATTGGGATGTGGATGACCTTTATCGCCCCTATGACGTGGAAGATACGGATCCCTTCACTCCGCGAATTAGGAATTTCGAGTTCCTAAAGCGGACCAGAATGCCTGCCGACGTCAAAACTTATGATGGAACGGGGGATCCGGAGGATCACCTCAAGAACTTCTGCACCGCGGCCAAAGTCGAAAGGTGGGCCATGCCTGCTTGGTGTCACATGTTCAACTCCACACTCATGGGCCACGCCCGGATGTGGTTTGATGAACTCCCAACTGAAAGCATAGACAGCTTTGAAGACTTACGAAGGAGCTTTCTGTCATACTTCCTGCAACAGAAGAAATACGCAAAGGATCCTGTTGAAATCCACCACATAAAGCAAAGGGAAAGGGAATCCACCGGAGCTTTTGTTGAGCGCTTCAAAGCGAAAAGTATGCTGGTAAGAGGAGCTCCGAAGTGTATGAAAACCTCAGGTTTCATGCACGGAATCACCAACCCTGGATTGATAAAAAGGCTGAATGATAACATACCGAAAACCGTGGATGAAATGTGGAAGGTAACCACAGCTTACCTCCGGGGCGAAACAGCCGCAGCAAACCAATCAAAGAAGAAACAAGATCGTCCTCATTGGAAGAGCCATGAAAGTGGAAATAAAGGGGGTCATATTCAGATCTCCGAAAAAAGAGCCGACTTCAAGGAACAGTCAAGGCGGGACAGGAGGCGGGGTGACCGGTTCACCCTACTCACAAAAACGCCTAAGGAGATCCTGGCAATGGATGCTGTCAAACTCATAACCCCCCCCCCCCCCCACCCCCAATGTCTAGCCCAGTAGAATCCCGAAACAAGGACAAGTACTATGATTTCCACAGAGAAAAAGGGTACCACACCGATGAATGCTACCAGCTGAAAAAGAAAATCGAAGAAGCTGTGAGATTCGGCCAGTTGGCACATCTCGTGAAAGATATCAAGAATGGAACTCATAAGGGTGGGGCCACGAGAGGCGGAAAAAAGGACGCCATCCCAAAAGATAAAGCTCTGGCAATATTCATGGTGCACACCTGGCAACGGACAGTGAGGTTGAAGACTACCCCAGAGTCCGGACCTAGCTAACATGGAAATTTCGTTTCCTCCGATTAAAAACGATGATTGGGATGACCACCCGCTGGTGGTAAAAGCCGAGGTAGCAGCCCATCTGGTCCACAGGATGTATGTCGACAACGACAGTGCTTCAGAGGTTCTATATGAACATTGCTTCAACCGTTTAAGTCCGAAGATCCGAAAAAAGATGATACCAGCCTCATCTCCTCTACTTGGATTCAGCGGAGAATTATCTTGGCCCCTGGGGCAGATACTCCTGGAAGTGAAGTTAGGAGATGGCGAAAATTCAGCCAGTGCCTGGATGAACTTTATGGTGGTCAGATCCCCATCTCAGTACAATGGTATTATAGGCAGACCGGGCATAAGGCAACTAAAGATCGTCCCATCCACCGCTCACGGAATGCTTAAGTTCCCAAGAGAATCCAACAAGGAAAAGGAAACGCGGTCCAACCGAGCAACGGAGGCCATGTAACGCGCTTCGGCATCCGGATCATATGCCTCAACAACTGATAAGTCACGGCCCTCCTTGCCATGAACAATGCCAGCCTTCAACCCTTGTCTCATACCCTCGGCCACAGCATCACCAATGCAAGTAGCAAGGGGACCTTTAAACTCCATATATTCTTTGAACTTCAAAAAGGCAAGCCTGAACCCGTGCTCAATGACTCATCGTTTATGTAACACCCCAAACTAGGCGGATATTACAGTGCCGTGGACCCCCGACTGGGACCCACCAGACGAATGAAAAATTCCCAATTTCCTAATTCCCCACAACCCAACCCGCCAAAAAAAAAAAAAAAAAACAGTTTCACTTTTCCATCTCCCTCCCAAACCTCGATTACACCCCATTAACCCCTAAATCAGATCTCACCTTATCTTGATATCTTCTCCCCCAAAACCCGACCTGCTTGCTCCCGCCATGACCTCATGTTTCGACTGTGACTACTTTGGCTACTATTTAAAAGGTTAGTGTGTGTGTGTGTGTGTGTGCTCTTTCATATTTCTTTCATACTTATGGAACAATTTTTTTAAAGTTAAACCCAATTTTTGACATAGTTTTAAGATAGATATTTCATGGAACAATAGATGATTACTTCATAAATTGGTTGTATCTTTGTACTCGTATGTATGCATATTTAGGTTGAAATCACTAAAATTGATAGTAGTTTAGCTTTTGACTATGTTGATTATTTTGACTATTTTTAGCATAGAAAAGTCATGGATTAGGATTCATGGTGTAAATAAATATGATTTCTATAGCTGGTATCGCCGTATCAAATTCAAATTTGAGACTTTATTTACTTACAGTTGCTATATCCTTATGTGGATTCTGTAACCTGATTGCAGGTGCTCGATTTGGCTATCTTCCCGGAAGCAGAATTTGACCTCCCTATATTTTGTGCCAACTTTTTTACCACTGTCAACACAAATATAGTTGTAGTGTAAGTCTTTGTACAAAATGTTATCTACATTTTTAATGTTACCGGGTGTCAATATGCAATCAGCGACTTAAATTTATGACCCATTGTAGGGACCTTAATCCTTTGTATGATGTCATGGATGAAACACATTACAAGGAGAAGTATTATAAAAGCTTGATTCCTCTTGGCCTGAAGTATACCGAGGTGTGTTGACTTTTGACTTTTGGGATTATTTTCTGCACCGAATGGATGGCTAAGATCTATGGTGTGCCGACTTAACCAAAGATTGCTAAGATCTATGGTGTGCCGACTTAACCACAGATTGAATGCAGCTTTTACCTTGGGGTGGAAAGCTCACTAGCGAGTATTTGAAATTCTTCTCACCGATAGTCATATGGACCAAGTTTTCTCCAAGCCATGGAAAGCACGATATATTGTTTTCTGCATTCAAAGACTACTATAAGGTTTCCGCCGTGTGTTTGGTCCTATAGTATCAATGAAAATAATATAACCACATAATTTTTTAGTCAACTTTTTTTCAGTTACTTCTTATTACAAATTTGCAGGCGTGGCTCAGTTTGATGGATCAGGCAAAAAAGGAAACTGATATTTCTCAAATAGGCTTGAATCGGGAGGCACAACATAGATATTTAACTTGGAGAGCCCAAAACTTTAGTTTATTATAAAGCATATTCTGTTAATGTCATGTTTAATTTGCTTGATGGTTCGAAGTGTACGTAAGGCATAAAATGCCATCTCTATGGCTTTACTGATTACAAGTACTATTTTGACTTCTGACTACATATGAATAATTTATCTGTGGCTTAATGTTTTTGTCCCTGTGAAAACATTGTTGGGCTGGTATAAATGCTTGGCATCAAATTGACTTATAGACTGATATTTTCCATCAAGATATGAACTTTATGGGTGTGAGAGTTTTATGGGTCGGCCGCCCGACTAGTAACTAGCGATTTTTGCAACCTTGCCATCTATATTATAGACTGATATTGTCCATCAAGATATTTAGAGCACACACACACGTGTGTCATTAAGTTAAAGTTGAGGTTGTAAGTGTAATCAGTCCCCCATGTTAATATACAATAAAGTAACAATTTAGTATTTCTAACATGTCCTTGTTGCTATAATCAGGATCCTGGCTACCATCTTCTCAAAAGATTATTCGGGGAGACTCTTGCAAAGGTATCCAACACGACTTACTCCATTAAACATAAAGTAGCACGCCTTGACTTTTGAGATCAAATCTTTTCAGTTAGAGTGACCTCAACTCTTTTGCTTACGATACAATTGACTTTTTTGAACATGTTTACTTAATTTTAATGTCATCTCGTCTATTTTTGTGTAGGACATTGTAAAGAAATTCCTCTTCAATCGAGTGGAAGAGCTCGGTAACAAAACATTTCTGGATTACTTCCCAGAGTATGAGGTTGAAAATGGGTCAATCAATGAAAAATGAAGCATCGTTGGTAAGTCGTTTGAAATTCTTCCTTGGGATACAAGAGGGGTATTTATTGGTGATACTTTTACTTAGGTTTGCTTCTAATGCATCCATCATGAGGCTTAGTATTCTTGTTGTAGTTCCCTAAATTTTCATATAATGTTAAGCAAGACCTACCTTATTGAAGGTTTAGTTCAACAAGATTCTTCTTAAAAGTCTGAAAACAAACTTCTTGCAAGTAGGAGGAAACTAAACACTTCATGTATTACGAATTCAGAAGACATGTTATTCAATAAGTAGCGATAACCTTGACTTTGTGAATTTGGATGACAAAATTTTTGTGATACTTGGAAATATAATACGCAGTATTGGCCAGTATCAATTATGAGTACTTTGCACGGTACGCGTGCCCAGATTTTTAAGTGACCAGGTTTATAATTTTTTTTTTCATAATACAAGGAACTAACTGAACTAATTGAACAAGACGTGTGACACAAAATTTCATCTAAAAAATTGAAATTTAAGATATACTAGAATTCTTAGAAGTATATTTATATCGATCTATAATTGATATATGGATCATAATGTTAAGTTTACGACATTAATATATGTGGATTTTGTAAAGCATAAGGAAATCAGAGGGAGCTTGACTGGGATAAGCATAGGAACAGTAACTAGTGCAAGGTAAGGTAAGGTGTATGTTTCTTTTAGTTTCTGCATGTGTCTTTTAGATTGTCAATCTTTGTTTCTAATATTTTTGAAAACAATTAGTACCATTACTAGTGAATTTCCTTGTTGTTTCTTTGAAATATACACGTTGACATGGATTATAGACAATTTTTATCCCTTGTAGCGTGTGATGCAAAACAGGGATACTTTATAGAAGGGAGAGGATCCTAGTTCCTATACTAATGGTAACTTTTAATTAGCCTTAATTTTGCAGATACTCTCCACCCGTTTCCTGGAAGGGAAAAACAACTGGGTGTTTGCATCTTTTATGCCTCTAAATGATCTATATGACCGTAATAAAGGCTACCTAGTGAACAATACATGCTATATCGAAGCTGATGTTGCTGTATGTAACGTGACAGATAAATTGTCATATGATTCAAAGCTGGAGAGACTGGCTTTGTTAGAATGAAGAACCCAGGAGCTATGTTCAAGTAGTCAATTAAGTTAAGCGTAGCTATTTCAGGTGTTGTTTGCAAGAGTAGTAGTTTCAATGTATCAACAGAATGTAAGTTGTAATTCAATGGATCTTTTTTATTCAGATCAATAAAATGTTCATTTTGCCATATAAAATTGATGAAGGCTGGAGTTACAGCATAAAAGATTTTTTTTTATTTTTTATTTTTATTATTATTATTATTATTATTTTTAATATTTTTTCACATAAAGCCATGTTCTTGGATAGAAAACCGGGCTCTATAACAGGTAATAGAGCCCGTTTTCAAAACCGGGCTCTATAACAGGTAATAGAGTCCCTCCCCCTTTGTGCCCTCATGCAAAACCGGGCTCTTTGCACCTTTTTAACCGGGCTCTATGCCCTTTTTTGTAGTAGTGCCATCAAGTACACAGCTTCGGAGCTTAACCGAGTCCAGCTTCTTTGGGAACAAACTTTGTGGAGATCCCTTACCGATCAGACTAGTGTACAAGTAACTGATACAGAAGATCAAGTTTTCCTACAGATCCTAACAAGTCAATCATACAAGCATAATGACTGTGTGTTGGTACTATTTTATGTTTTTGTTTGACCTTCGTCAACTATTTTATGTTTTCTAGCATTAGTGCATTTTAAACATGTTCAAATCTGATAGCTTTTTGACTATGAAACAATCTTATTATGTACCATTTACTTGTTCTTTGAGATATATGTTGTTAGAAATATTGCATTATATGTAAAGTTTTCTAATTCATAATGTAAACTTGTTATGCAGTATTGCAGCTCTGCTACAACCAATTAAGTGGAAGTATACCGACTCAACTCGGATCAATGAAGAAGCTTAGTGTTCTTTCACTGCAATCTAATAACCTATGCTTAATGTTTTAGATGTGAGAAATAATACTCTGTCGGGCAGTGTGCCTCTAGGTATTATTCATGGTTATGTGCTTTGTCATGGTTTCTCATTATATATTCTATTGTTGCAGATGTAAAAGTCTAAACTTTGAGGTTAACTGATGCCCCTTTTCAACATCCAGTTAGTATAAGGGGGTGTTTGGTTGTGCATTTTTATAAATAAGGGTCAAGATATATGATTTAGATAATGAGGAATTGGTGATTAGGATAAATAGATGGTAAATATATCTAGTCCTATGCAACTGATTATTTATGATTGTTTAAGTCTCAATATAAACTTTCTAAAAGCACATCCAAAGAACCGTAAAGTTTGTATTTACAAGGAAATAAAATGGTAATCACCTCAAAACGTTTTGCTAAAACTAGATTGGTTTGGAATTTCTAAAGTAATGGAATCAAACTTTTAGTTCAAAGTTTTTGTCATCCCTGTTTAATATCTGTTTTTGTTTTCGAACAATAGCTTTAAAGAGATTAGCTGGAGGATTCCGCCAATATGGAAACAACCTGGGACTATGCGGAGTTGAATTTGCACCATTAAGAGCTTGCAGTGCTATGGATCAGCTGAATCCAAACGACGTCCCAACAAAAGCCATTCCAGAAACAGCCGATTTGAAGTTAAACTGTAGTGATGCATGCTGCTCACGTTCTATTATTGTTGGAGTGGTAGTAGCAATCGTGGGATTATCAGTCATTGGTTTCTTAGCAGTTTCACATTTTTTAAACAGAGCAGAAAAACGCAGCAATAAGTTTGACCATTGTAATGGACCAATTGACCAGCTGAAGTCAAAGGAAGCATGTAGAAAAAACAGGTCACCTCTAATCAACCTCGAGTACCCTAATGGGTGGGACCCATTAGCCGAGGGTCGGCGATTTGGCGGCGTCTCTTAAGAAATAATGAGAACTTTCAGGTTTAATTTGGAAGAGATAGAGTCAGCCACACAATACTTTGCTCCTAGAAATTTGTTAGGCAAGAGTGTGTTTTCGGCCATTCACAAGGGTATGTTGAGAGATGGAACCATTGTTGCTATAAAAAGCATTATAAAAAGTAGCTGCAAGTCTGAGGAATCCGAGTTTTTGAAGGGACTGAGATAAGGTTTGAATACAAGTAAAATATAAATGAATATAACAGTGAAAGGAAGAAGGGATTTTATTTAAACGGAAATAACAAGCGAAATACAAAACCAGGGAATCTTCCCTCTCTCTAGACTATCTCTCTAGAGCCCCAAAATTAATGAAAATTTCCTCTCCTAACATAACCACCTCTCCCCCTTTTATCCTAATTTTCTCTCTCTCTCCTCTAACAACTTTCTCAGCCATTTTTTTCCACTGCCTGTTTTGCCCTCCGAGAATATACCTGCAATATCCTTGGCCCAGCCTGTTGGGCCCACACGTCGCCACTCTCATCATTCTCATCATTACTCCCCTCTTCCACTAAAGTCTTGTCCTCAAGACTTATATCGGGAAATTGATTCCTAATTGACATGGCATCCTCCCAAGTCGCTTCTTCCACCGAACCCCCTTCCATTGAATCAGCCACTGTAAACAGGATTCCTCACGGTTGACCACGCTTCGAGAGTCTAGTATAGCAACTGGAATGGAGACCTCAGATTCCGAAACCTCCAGTTCAGGTGGAAGAACAACCTCCACTGGGGCATGTACTGCTTTCTTCAACAAGGAGACATGAAAGACTGGATGTATTTTTGACAAGGAAGGTAACTCTAACTTGTACGCTACCAGCCCAATACGTTCAAGTATTTTAAAGGGACCAAAGAACTTAGCTGCTAGCTTCTGATGAATACGCCGAGCCACTGACATTTGTCGGTAGGGTTTCAGCTTCACATATACCCATTCTCCAACCTGAAAATTAATATCCCGCCTCCGTTTGTCTGCGTATTCTTTCATTCTTTGCTTGAGCACGATCTAAATGTTGTTTCAACTGTCGAAGAGCCTCGTTCCTATCTTGCAATTCTTGAACCCTTTGCTGGACCCGAATTTCACCAGAACAAATTGCATTATGGTGGGCGGTTTCCTTCCATACACTACTTGAAGGGAGATGTTCCCGTAGACCGTGAAACGTAGTGTTGTACCAAAATTCAGCCCATGGTACCCATGAAGCCCATGTTCGTGGTTGATCCACAGAAAACACCTCAAATAAGCTTCTAAACAACGATTAATGACTTGATCGACCGTCCGATTCGGGGTGATAAGCGTAACTCATACTCGGTGTCGTCCCTTGAGAACGAAAAATTTCCTTCCAAAAAGGCTAAAAAGAGCGGGTCCCTATCACTTACTATTGACTTAGGAATACCATGATGACGTATGACTTCTCTTACGAACACTTCGCCACCATTTTTGCCGTATATGGGTGTTTGAGTAATAAGAAGTGGTCAGACTTTGACAAATTGGTCCACCACCACTAAGATTGTATCGAAACCCTTCGATTTGGGCGATCCACAATAAAATCCAATGAAACCTCTTCCCATATGGCATTAGGAATGGAAAGAGGTTGTAGCAAACCTCCGAGCCGTCGAGTGGCTTTGCACCGTTGACACACATCACACGCCTTCACAAATTCTTTGTACCATCATAATCATGCCCGGCAATATAAATTGCACGCAATCGTCTGTAAGTTCGATAGTAACCCGAGTGACCTCCGATTGCGGTTTGATGGAATTCTTGAGTAACCCGGGATGAACTTAGAAGTTTTGGGAATTACCAAGCATCCTTGTAAAACAACACTCCATTTCGCACCAAACCCCGGGTATTTGGAAGGGTTTGACTCGCACTCGACGTTGTTTTGGAGAACAACATCATCTCGATTTCATCCATAAGTTGAGCTCCCCGAACCCAGTTGGAGTGGATAGCGGCGCCGTCAATTCTCCCTCTACGGCCCTCCGAGATAGTGCATCACCGCCTTTTCACGCCCGGGTTTGTAACGTATCTCAAAATCGTACCCTAGTAACTTTGCCACCCAATTTTGTTGATCGGGGCTCGTGATTCGTTGTTGTAATAAGAACTTCAAGCTCTTCTCCGTCTCGTATAGATGATGAATTTTGCTCCCAATAAATAGGCCCTCCAATGTTGAACGGCCAATACTAATGCCATGATTTCCCGTTCATATGCCGACTTCGCAAGGTTCCGGTCGCTAAGGGCTTTCTTGAAGTACGCTATAGGCTTCTTTTGCATTAACACTGCTCCTATGCCGCGCCCGATGCGTCACACTCCACCACGAATGGAAATCAAAATCCGGTAAAGCTAATAGAGGAGCAACACCATGGCATGTTTTAAAGTTTCAAAAGCTTGTGGGCATCGAATTCCACCTAAAAGCATCCTTTTTGTTAAATCCGTGAGAGGACGAGCGATACTCCCATAGTGGCGAATAAATTTCGGTAATAGCCCGTGAGTCCCAAAAACCTCGTAAGCCCTTAATGTTTCGCGGAATTGGCCAATCTAACACCGCTTCGATTTTCTTGGTCCATGGCCACCCCGACACCATTGATAATGTGTCCCAAATATTCGATGGTCATGCGGCCAAAAGAGCATTTCTTCTGATTTACCACAAAATGATTTTGTTGTAAAATTGTCAAAGCTACCTCCAAATCTTTCATATGTTGATCCCAGGTTGGGCTATAGATCAATATGTCGTCAAAGAAAACCACGACAGTTTTGCGTAAAAAAGGACGGAAAATATCGTTCATTATAGCTTGAAACGTTGCCGGCGCATTAGGAAGGCCGAAAGGCATTACCAGATACTCGTAGTGACCGTCGTGCGTTCGGAAAGCCGTCTTTTCTATACTGCCCGGTTCCATACGAATCTGATTGTAACCAGATTTCAAATCCAACTTAGAAAAAAATTTGGCTCCTTTCAACTCATCTATCAACTCGTCCACCACCGGAATTGGAAATTTGTCAGGAATGGTTGCCTTATTGAGAGCTATGTAGTCGACACACATACGCCATGAGTTATCTTTCTTTCGCACGAGGATCACCGGACTCGAGAAAGAGCTTCGGCTTGGACGAATCATCCCCAAGCTTAACAATTCATGAACTTGTCTCTCTATTTCCTCCTTCTGGACATGTGGGTAACGATATGGCCTCACGCAAATGGGAGTATTCGGATCAATGAGAGAAATGGAATGGTCGTATACTCGAGAAGGAGGCAGGCCGGTTGGCTCACAAAATACACCTTCAAACTGATCACAAAGCGTTTGTAATTGATGATGTTGGGCTGTGGAGATAACTGAAGTTGGGAGATAGAGACTTGAACAACAAGCCGCTCCCTGTGATAGTTGGGGAGCAGGCAAGGACAACCACGAATGGAGGGACGCGGGAGATGGACCTGAATTGGGTATGCCCTGTAAAAACACCGGT